>CM060067.1:38150089-39350089 GCA_030533445.1 Cyprinodon diabolis | reverse complement strand
AATGCACAAACTTAGAAATAAGACAATGCACAAACTTACACCAGAAACTGCAGAACAACGGAGACATACATTCAATTACCTGACATAAATGGAGAGAAGGAAAGAAAGCAAAGACGTACAAAGACATCTTTGGAGAGTTGCAAGAGCAAATCTGATTTGTTACTTCTATGTAGAAAGCTTTATCCTCTTGTATTTAATTTATTCAAATAAGGCTGGCTTTTGCTCCTCCAACCAGGAGCTATCTTGGACACTCAGAAAAACTTAGAGCTTCCCCTAATTTATGGCCTGACCTCCAGGAATTCTATGGTCTTCTGGCTAAAGAAAACATAAGATAAGACCTCACAGAATAGCTGTTGGAATGCGGGGGCCTCTTTCCTGCCATAAATTCTCAGGAACAAACTTAAATTCAGTCCTTTGGTTCAAGGAAAGGTTATCTTCACAAACTTGTTCAAAATTAAGAAATATGTTCAAAATGAGAGTGTTCAACATACCTTTTACACATGCCATAAGATTAACTGTATTAAAAACTAAAAATAATCATTTTTCTTCAACAGTCCCTCTTTTGAGGTCTGAGACACACAGACCTCACAAATAAATTAAGCCTTCTAATAGAGGAACCAAAAAACTATTTAGTATGTTAAAAAACTAAAACATTAGCCTAATTATATAACAGCCCCTGTTTTAAACAGAACCTCCTATTATCTGAACTTATCAAATGTATCTTGCGCTATCCAACAATTTAATACTCACCTGATGAACCACAAAATTTTAACCAGTAAAAACTAAAACTGAAAATACATTTCACTTATCAAATATGAAAAATCATACAACTCAGTTATGTCAATAGAAGAAAAAAAAACACAATAGAAATATCAGCCCAAGTATAAAATTAGAAAACCAGAGTAAGATATCTCGAAATTACTAAAAAATGCCCAGGAAACTTAAAAGACAATACTCGCCACAAAAATTACAATTTGTCAATACAAAACGATAACAACATCAAAAAAGAAAATAAATCATAAACACATAAAAATTACAAAATACCTTTTTTTTTTTTTCACATGATTCAATAATAAGAACTTAGAGTTTCGTCTCTATGCTCCTTCGATAGTCCTCCAAAAATTAATATGAATTCTTCGTCAGGAAACGATCCAAAAATACGCGCAAAAAGAAACGAATGTTCTTTAAGAGGTCGCAAAAAACAAAAACACGCAATAAAGAGAAGATAAGTTAATGATGATCTTGTAGCCTGATCCTTCACGTGTTCCTCCTCGGTTGTAGACCTCAGGTTTCCACCTGAGTGTCCGTTGCTCACTGAAAATTGGAGTATTGTGCCAATATAACAGTGAGTTTAAGGAGAGGGTGCAATCTCCTTTTCTCAATGGAAGGACACCGGAACAGGATTATTGTGCCTGTCCGGGCCTTTTAAGCCTTGTATTTCAGGAAAATGAAGTGGTCTTGGCAGGAATCCCTGCTACACTTCTGCCTGGAACTGCAGATCCTCCTCCGCGTTGGGATGTGCCTGCAGATGGGCCTGCAGGTTGAGACTGTAGATTCTCCTGTACGCCTTGTAGCGTGCGTTGTGGCTCCTCAGCTGCTGTGCACTGACTCCAATGGAACCCGGTGTCTCCTTTTCCTTTGCAGACGGACAGCATGAAACATCCTCTCCACGACTCGGTATGGTCCGGTGAAGTGAGGTTCAGACCACTTTCTTTTGATGACCTTCAGGCGCACCCAGTCGATTCCCGGAACTGGTCCCGAGCCTGGACGTTCCTGTGTCGTCTGGTATTTTGTAAATTCCGCTGCCAGGACCTGTAACTCATTGAAGAAATCTTTATGAGATAAATGTGCAAGCTCACCTTTCCATCCTGGAATGCGGGTAGCAGGTCCTGGAAACATCCATCCTGTCTGGAGCTCATATGGAGAGAACCCTGTTGATTGGTTAATGATTGATCCGACACTTTATGACAGCTTTGCTGTCTTCCTTTTGTATTATAAATCTTCTACTTTAGAGCTGTATTTTATCAATCCTTTGACCCTCTTTTTATATAAGGCCTACATGAGAAATAAATGTTTCCTATCATGTTGAACCCAAAACTTAACTGTATTTTAGAAGCAGTTCCATAATTGTTAATTTGTAAATCTCCAATTTAGACCAATTTAATTTCAGTCATCATATTTTCTATTTTTTTAAAACCTTAAAGAATGATCAGCCTGTTTTACATGAGTATAGCTAACCTTGTCACTAAATATCAAAAATGACCTACTTTATTCCAATCATAGTTTTAAATCCCAAAAATTTCAACCATTTTTACCTTTGATCCATTTATTCTTTTGAAAACCTATTTATACAATATTTAATTGAATAATGTATTACCCTTTTTATATTGTTTATCAATTATCAATGCCTTTTCAGTTTTGGGGAGAGATTCTATACAGCTAAATTTATTAAATGATGTAAATCTTTAATTTAGACCTTCCTGGATGTCTTAGTTAAACAACTTATTTTAAATCATATGAATAGAGATGCAACAATCCAATCATCACCTTCCTTAGTTTAAGAAACACTGTTTTATGTAAATTATTTGATAGGTAATATTTAGTTTAGTATATTCAATTTATAAATTTTACTTATTTCATATCCAAATAGTTAGCTCATCTTTAATGCTGCTAATACACTGTAAAACATTTAATGTATTTTGATTTAACTTCAATAACCTCTTTTTGCGAAAAGTAAAGAGAGATCCAAACTAAAAATTTGCTTATTAGATCAATTCCATTCATGTCCCTCTGTTTCTATAACAGAACAACTGTTCTGTCATAGAATACAATAAAAATCCTACACAACTCATTGAGATGAAATCCGCTATCACCACTAACTTTAGCCTCATGTAACACAGTTGGATGCAATTCAAACATGGTGTCCCAGATGCTGTTACAATCTGCACACCTCAATCAAAGAATTTAATGTTTGATCAAATTTATGAAATCAACACAGAACTTGGTGTCTTTAGCTCAATAAGCTCTATAGACACCCATCAATCCACTTTAACACCTTAATTTTAAATTCCATTTAAATTTAAATTTAGTTTTATTGAATAGTAGCCTCTGTACTATGTAAATAAAATTTAGATCCTCTTCCTTAGTTGATGAAGCGTAACACACAATGCAATTCAGCTATGGTTAAGGAAAAAATATGTAATTGCAATAGTTAGTCCCTAACCATTCTTTTCAGGCAGGAAGGGAAAAAAGACACATTAGCATTTTGTGAGACAAACAGAGTGAATCATGGAGGAAGTTAATGCATTTCCGAGGAATGCAGTGTCGTAACAGTTGGTGCACACCAACCCTCAAACTGCATTGTAAAACCTCTGACCCCAGGAGATGGGGTGTCCTTAACACTCAGAATTACACTGCAAGGGTTCAGAACGTGAAGACAACAGGGCGCATCAGTGCTATAACTAAAGTAAGAAGAGAACAATGGCATCACGCACTACAAAAATTTAAAAAGAACTTATTCACCACTACCAAGTTTTGTTGGCAGCCATTTCGTCTCCAACCTGCAGACTGAAGGGAACCCCAGGAGTGGGCTTTGGCGCCCAGGTCACATGATCAGAGGTGAGAATCCAGGATCAAACATGAGAACACACAACAGGACCACCGCTGAGCGACTTGCCATGCCGCAATTCTTTATCTGCTGAATCAGAAGGTGTCCAGAGTAGCAGTCATTCCCGCAGTGCAGAAGCATCTGGATAAAGTCCCTCTTTGATGAACTTTGGTCAGCCTTTCGTGGTTGACAGAGCAGGACATAGAAACCAGCAGACCAGTCATCCACTGAAACCCCCGTCCGGTAAAGGCTATGATCTTTGTGGTCCCGACTCACTGTTGATTCCCAGCCGTAGAAGACTCCCACAGATAACGCCTGAGTCCCTTTTGTTTTCAGCCAGGTATGAAAAGCAACACTCAAAGGAGACATCTGTTGCCAGGTCCTGTGAGCAGCACTTTGCCCTCACGTGACAGCAGGAGAACAGCTCGTCTTCGCTGACCTTCGTAATCGTTCAACAGCTTTTGGCTTTCATACAGCAGTCCAGCAGAAGATGGGCACAGTTCAGCATCTTTGTTCAGCAACAACAGCGGCCTGATGTGGTAATCAAGAAGATCCCTTCAAATACATCGTCCCATGATCTCTGAGCTTAAAAGACCCTTTCCCCAAGATTGCCATCAAGTCAGAAGGAAGGAGAACTGCCAGAGAAAAAATAATACAAAGTAATTAAAAATCAAAACTTATATTTGCCACATTTTGTTACTTTCACTATTATAAATAAAATTTATCTTGTGATGCATCCTCCCGTGTGGCTCTAGATTTGTTGTTGTTATAGCACAAACGGCCAACTGCCCCAAATCCTGAACTGCAAAAAGAATAAACATAGAAATGTGTTAAAATAGTCCACGATCAGATGTGCCAGAATTAAGAAAATAATGACACTTACTGTTCAAAATCAATAAACGTCAATACCTCGATGACATTCAGTCTGCTTGTGCCAAATATCAACTACAAATTTTAAAATCACAACCTCACAAACTCATTAAAGGATTAGAACAAACTCTAGAATGTCCTAGTACTGACACTAATAAAAGTTGTGATTGAATTGCACTTTGTCAAATAATTATGAATTGCATATCGTTCTACTAACTACCAAACATCCTTATCATTGTCCCACGCTTCAAGACAAAGTCCTATTTTAAAATTTCAGAAATTATTTACATTTTATTTGAATTTCATAGCAGTTTTAACCAAAATTTTTCTCAAAATTAACAATTTACACCCAACTGTATATAATCAAGTCAGCAGTGATGCAGAAATCTATCAACAATTTTAAATGTAAATAAACATGGCATAGATGTTATTTGAAACCGTTCAATTTTAGATGATCAAATCTAACTGAGTAGAAGCTTCTATATCACATACACCCTTTTTTAGTCAAGCAGGAAGGCCATATGACTCTACATTAAAAAAAATCCATAATTCACTATTGTTGAATGAAAAAAAAAATCAAAATTATTGATTTACTAATTTACAATTAACCATATCCAAAAATTTACCAGGAATTAGGGTCTACTTCTCCTTCTCCCCCTGTTGATATAATAAAATTATCATTTTGAAAACAATTTGGAATCTGTCACTGTTATATAATAATTAGCTGAAAAACCAAAATATTATAAGATGTTCCACCATTTCTCCAATCTTCCATCTAGTATTCAAACTAGACTGAGATGATGTAAATTTCAAAGTTCCATCTGTAATATCTTATCTTTATAACATCCCCCTGTGTTTTTCTTATTTCCAAAAGAAAAACAATTTAGAGGTGGAAAACAAAACTAGAAGAACTTTCCCCCATTATGCTAAAATTTCAACATGTCCAATCAGTTACCCATATGAAATATAAACCAAGTTAATTTAGTTAGAATTTAGGTTAGTTTGTTAGTGTTGTTAGTCAAAGTGGATAACACAGTTTCCTAATAACGACATTTATCTGCTTTAAGCCAAGGCTGAATTCTCGTTTCTATTAATTCCACTGCACAAGCAGATGATTCAGCTTCAACCAGATTGTGACACCAAAATATGTAATCGTCTTTACCTTAAAATTGTCCATAAAGCAGTAATAAAAACATATTTATGAAACAAAACCTTTACTGTCCCTAAATAGTTTAAAATAACAAAAAGATCACACAGCTACTCACTAAAGTGACGTCATATTCACATAGCTTCCTAAAACCCATCAAAGGCCATCTGCCTACACATTCACTCTCATTCACACTCAAGCAGACTCATCAACACCCCATTGTAAGAAAGATGCAGGATGTTACCCCAGATTTCAAACCAAAATTCGTCCTGTGAAAGTCTTAAACACAATTATTATAACACCATGGTTGAAAAAAAAAATTATCCAATAGTTCTAATATTGTTCAGTTTTGAGTGAACCTGTTTTAAAAACTCCATATTATACACACAACCGTATTTCATGATAGCCCACTGTTATTAAATGACTACCTAGACCCCCTGTAGGAAAACCCAAAAACCGTTCATGTGGTCATGTAATATGCAAAATGGGCTGCACACGAAGATCGTCCTACAAGAAACAAAGTCATTCATTAGTGTTCCACACATGTCCTACATTAACAGTGTAAAAAAACAGTGTCAAGCAGAAAAACATCCATATGTTCTCGTTTTTGTTCTCTTGTTCCACACAGTGAGGGTGTTCCATCCTGTGTCAGGAAACCTAGAAATCAAAGTGATTGTCAATGTTACAATATTATAAAAAAAACAATTGGATCATTCCAGTGCTCCAGCCTGGAACTGATGCCACACATTTCTCCCGCTGAGAAAGTAAAAACATATGTAAATCTGTTATTTTGTACTTTTCATTTCAACACAAAACACAGTTCTAAAAGTAATTCACATCAAAATCCAAGAATCCTGAAAGAGTGAGCTGGAAATATCAGTGCTAACAGAACTGAAGCACTCCCAAAATGCAAATGGGGGGGTCAATCAATCCCCCTGCTGTGAAACAAAACTTTTAACCAAAATGGAGAAACCTCTGTCCCACAGAAGCACATTTTAACAGAAAGTTGATAATACAACATCCAGCAAAAACATTTGACAATATTTCATAACACAATCTCATTAACCATCCACCAACACAAAAATCATAAGACAAAGACATAACACGTAGTGAAACACAAATCACTTCTGCACAATCCCAGCACAATTCAGACACAGACAGACAAATAGACAGCAGCGCGTGGTGGAACATATAACGGGGGAAGACAGACACACAGCCATAGATCAACCCGCAGCCAAGCACGCACACAAACACAAAGAAACGTACAAAACACAGAAACACAGACAACGTCGTAGTTCAGTCAAGAAAAGACAGAAAAGAAAAGAAAATGTCAGGTGCCGGCTAAAAGAATGTATGACGCATCTTTTAATTTTCCAACTTAACTTTTACAAATCCCTTTTATTCTCATTTCAACTTCTCAGTCCGTTAAGGTGATTCAACCTGCTATCAGTCCTTTAAGGTGATTCATCCTGCTAAATTAATTATTCTCAGTCCTTTATACTACTAGCAACTCGATTCAGAATGCCAGAGAAAGGTGATCCGACCTATTAGTCCTTTTTCCATCAGTGATACAACTCGGTCCAATTAACCCAAATAATTAATTATTACTAAGTCCACTGGAGATGAGCCATAATCTCCGGGCTGATACAAGCCCCTGCTAATTAATACACAGACACCCGAAATTCTTTTATTGAGGCACAGGCATGAATCCTCAGGGTAAAGAATATAATAAAAAACCCAGCTTAAAATCAGAGTTAACGTAAAGGCTCTGTTTGAACTAGCCAAAGTTCCCTGTAATGTGTATTTATTCAAATCCTTAAACAACCGACTCTTTTAGGAGGGATTCTATCTACCTCTGCAGCTTCTAAATTCTGTGAGGCCGCACACAGCAAGAGCAATCAGCCACGGTCCAACCACACGGCGCTTCAGACAACTAAAAAATAATCAAATACTGTCTTACCACACCGAAGCGTCGGGCCGAAACGGATCAATCAGTGCCAAACAGCCGCCCACCGAGATTCCAGAACCAGCACGAGCCCCCAATTGTTAAGGAAGAAAATATTCTAAAATAGTTCACTTTGGAAAAAGGTTGGCTTCTCTCTTCCTTTCCCAGGTTCTTCTCGGCGAGCTGCGTGTGGCCACAAGGAAAACCAGCAATGCGTGTTGACGTCACAGAATTACAGAGTTTAATCCAATATAAGACAATGCACAAACTTAGAAATAAGACAATGCACAAACTTACACCAGAAACTGCAGAACAACGGAGACATACATTCAATTACCTGACATAAATGGAGAGAAGGAAAGAAAGCAAAGACGTACAAAGACATCTTTGGAGAGTTGCAAGAGCAAATCTGATTTGTTACTTCTATGTAGAAAGCTTTATCCTCTTGTATTTAATTTATTCAAATAAGGCTGGCTTTTGCTCCTCCAACCAGGAGCTATCTTGGACACTCAGAAAAACTTAGAGCTTCCCCTAATTTATGGCCTGACCTCCAGGAATTCTATGGTCTTCTGGCTAAAGAAAACATAGGATAAGACCTCACAGAATAGCTGTTGGAATGCGGGGGCCTCTTTCCTGCCATAAACTCTCAGGAACAAACTTAAATTCAGTCCTTTGGTTCAAGGAAAGGTTATCTTCACAAACTTGTTCAAAATTAAGAAATATGTTCAAAATGAGAGTGTTCAACATACCTTTTCAACATGCCATAAGATTAACTGTATTAAAAACTAAAAATAATCATTTTTCTTCAACAGTCCCTCTTTTGAGGTCTGAGACACACAGACCTCACAAATAAATTAAGCCTTCTAATAGAGGAACCAAAAAACTATTTAGTATGTTAAAAAACTAAAACATTAGCCTAATTATATAACAGCCCCTGTTTTAAACAGAACCTCCTATTATCTGAACTTATCAAATGTATCTTGCGCTATCCAACAATTTAATACTCACCTGATGAACCACAAAATTTTAACCAGTAAAAACTAAAACTGAAAATACATTTCACTTATCAAATATGAAAAATCATACAACTCAGTTATGTCAATAGAAGAAAAAAAAAAACACAATAGAAATATCAGCCCAAGTATAAAATTAGAAAACCAGAGTAAGATATCTCGAAATTACTAAAAAATGCCCAGGAAACTTAAAAGACAATACTCGCCACAAAAATTACAATTTGTCAATACAAAACGATAACAACATCAAAAAAGAAAATAAATCATAAACACATAAAAATTACAAAATACCTTTTTTTTTTTTTCACATGATTCAATAATAAGAACTTAGAGTTCGTCTCTATGCTCCTTCGATAGTCCTCCAAAAATTCTTCACAAACTTGTTCAAAATTAAGAAATATGTTCAAAATGAGAGTGTTTAACATACCTTTTACACATGCCATAAGATTAACTGTATTAAAAACTAAAAATAATCATTTTTCTTCAACAGCGTGCAACTGCACGCTTTGATTTTTGTTGACAACAACTATGCCTCGCTTAATACGTCACGCACTCCGTTGCTCTTATTGGTTGTGGGTCTATCCAGTTGAGTGCAGAGGCATTTTTTTTCCTGGTTCGTTCGAAACACACCCCATAATCACAGCTCTATGGAGCAGTATCAGACTCATATTTTGACTTGAATTGAGTAGTACTACGTCAGGCTAGGTTTTGCCCAGGTGTCACAAGAGCCCAGGTTGCTCTGATAGTGAAATGTAATTCCTCTGCATATTTAGGTCTGGAATATCTAATCTTCCTCTCCCAAAATACTCTGATAGATTTTCTATGGGGTTATACTGAGAAAGGTACTATGACCAATTAAGAAAATGAGATACAATGGTTCATAAATGCAGGCAATGCCAGCTTTTGCTCTGTGTGCAGGGGCTAAGTCCATTTAAAGGAGGAAATATGGATGTCCCTGAAGTTGGCAAGCAGGAGGGTCTCTAAACTGCTCTACGGTTCTAAGTAGGTGACTGTGCTTACCTGAGAAAACTCAGTTGACAAACAACAACAGATGTCATAGCAAAGCAACACTCACTGACCGCGAATAGAGGAAATGGTAGTAAAATAGAGTTTATGAAGATCTCTAATGCAGTCTCTGGTAGAACAACAAAAATGTATGAAGCACATAAAGATATCAACTAGGTTCTACTGAGACTTGAACTAAGATCACTGGATTCAGAGTCCAGAGTGCTAAGCATTACACCATAGAACCACTGGAAATGGTTGTCCCTCAAGAGTTTCGCGGTTTCAGTGATCTCTAGCCAGGGTTTAGCTCCCTTTGTGACACTTGTACAAGTTAATCTCTCATGTCGATATTGAAAACCTTTGACAAACCTAACTTGGAAAAACTGGCATCCTTGCAGCCAAAGTCTAGAGTGTTTTGCCATGACCTGCTGCTTGGAAGAGACCAGAAATATGCCAAAGCCAACTTCTAAAGATTGGCCTCATTACATTAAGTCTATCACATGCGTTTTGTTATGACGGACCCATTTTATCACACATACCACAGTAAACTTTCAATGTAGAATTCCTAATCTCTACTGTTTGTTTAAGAAATCTGAGCCCATTTAGAGAAACAAAGGGAGCCAGTAAACGACACTACGAATCTGTCAAGGGGAAAAAACATAGGGGCAACTTCAACAAGAGAATGCCAAAAAAACAGTCTAAGGAAAGCCTAAGAGAGCTTTACTTATCCTCCACATAAGACACCAAACATACTATAAGGCACCAAACTCAAAGACAAGAGAGTAGCAATCCACATGTACCCAAAACCATAAACAAAAGTTGCTTTCTGTACTATGAGCTATAGTCAAGGAACTAGGTTCTACTAGTCTCTGGTAGAGCAAAAAAAATGTATGAAGTACTAAGCAGATAAAGACATCAACTAGGTTCTACTGAGACTTGAACTCAGATCACTGGGTTCAAAGTCCAGAGTGCTAACCATTACACCATAGAACCATTGGAGCTGTTTGTCCTTCAAGGGTTTGGACAATTCAGTGATCTCGAGCCAGTGTTTAGCTTGCTTGGTGACACTTGCACAAGTTAATCTCTCATGTCAATATTGAAAACCTTTGACAAACCTAACTTGAAAAAACTGGCATCCTTACAGCCAAAGACTAGAGTGCTACCAATTGTACCTTGAAAGCATCAGGGCTTTTAAGTTTATGGAGTCATTGGTTGGCAGTGGTGTTTTTTAATAGGTTCAGTGGCTCTTCTTCTTCCATCTATGCATTGGAAAGGCAGCCCAGATTGGGAGAGAAGTTGCCTTTAACTTCTTTAATATTCAACTGGATATTAAAACTTGTACATAATATCCATTCATAACACACAGACAGATATTTCAATGGTTTCCTTATTGAAATGTCCATTATTATAACTGACAACTAATTAAATCCCTAAACTCACTATTTAAGAAGACCAAAGCACAGAAAGGATCCTTATGAACATGAAATTTATGAACATGTACAGGTGCTGGTCATAAAATTAGAATATCATGAAAAAGTAGATTGATTTCAGTAATTCCATTTAAAAAGTGAAACTTCTATATATTATAATCATACATTACATACAAACTCATATATTTCAGATGTTTATTTTGTTTAATTTTGATGATTACAAATGACAACAAATGAAAATCTCAAATTCATCATATCAGAAAATTAGAATATTACTGAAGACCAATAAAAACAAAGGATTTATAGAAATGTTGGCCAACTGAAAAGTATGAATATGAAAAGTATGAGCATGTACAGCACTCAGTATTTAGTTGGGCCTCCTTTGGCCTGTATTACTGCAGCAATGCGGCGTGGCATGGAGTCGATCAGTCTGTGGCACTGCTCAGGTGTTATGATAGCCCAGGTTGCTCTAATAGTGGCTTTTAGCTCTTCTGAATTGTTGGGTCTGGTGTATTGCATCTTCTTCTTCACAATACCCCATAGATTTTCTATGGGGTTAAGGTCAGGAGAGTTTGCTGGCCAATTAAGAACAGGGATACCATGGTCCTTCAACCAGGTACTGGTAGCTTTGGCACTGTGTGCAGGTGCCAAGTCCTGTTGGAAAATGAAATCTGCATCTCCAAAAAGTTGGTCAGCTGCAGGAAGCATGAAGTGCTCTAAAACTTCCTGGTATGTGGCTGCGTTGACCCTGGACCTCAGAAAACACAATGGACCAACACCAGCAGATGACATGGCACCCCAAACCATCACTGGTTGTGGAAACTTTACACTGGACTTCAAGCAACGTGGATGAAGTGCCTCTCTTCTTTTCCTCCAGACTCTGGGACCTTGATTTCCAAAGGAAATGCAAAATTTACTTTCATCAGAGAACATGACTTTGGACCACTCACCAGCAGTCCAGTCCTGTTTCTCTTTAGCCCAGGCAAGACGCTTCTGACGCTGTCTGTGGTTCAAGAGTGGCTTGACACAAGGAATGCGACAGCAGAAACCCATGTCTTTCATACGTCTGTGTGTGGTGGTTCTTGAAGCACTCACTCCAGCTGCAGTCCACTCTTTGTGAATCTCCCCCACATTTTTGAATGGGTTTTGTTTCACAATCCTCTCCAGGGTGCGGTTATCTCTCTTGCTTGTACACTTTTTTCGACCACATCTTTTCCTTCCCTTCGCCTCTCTATTAATGTGCTTGGACACTGAGCTCTGTGAACAGCCAGCCTCTTTAGCGATGACCTTTTGTGTCTTGCCCTCCTTGTGCAAGGTGTCGATGGTCGTCTTTTGGACAACTGTCAAGTCAGCAGTCTTCCCCATGATTGTGTAGCCTATAGAACTAGACTGAAAGACCATTTAAAGGCTTTTGCAGGTGGTTTGAGTTAATTAGCTGATTAGAGTGTGGCACCAGGGGCCATCAATTTTGAACCTTTTCACAATATTCTAATTTTCTGATATGATGAATTTGAGATTTTCATTTGTTGTCATTTGTTATCATCAAAATTAAACAAAATAAACATCTGAAATATATGAGTTTGTATGTAATGTATGAATATAATATACAAGTTTCACTTTTTAAATGGAATTACTGAAATCAATCTACTTTTTCATGATATTCTAATTTTGTGACCAGCACCTGTACAGTTCTCAATTCATAGTTGGGTTGCCTTTGGTCAGGATTGCTGCAGTTTTGGAGTGTAAGAAGGAGTTGATCAGTCTGTGGTTTTGCCCAGGTGTCACAAGAGCCCATGTTGCTCTGATAGTGAAATGTAATTCTTCTGCATATTTAGGTCTGGAATATCTAATCTTCCTCTCCCAAAATACTCTAATAGATTTTCTATGGGGTTATACTGAGATGGGTGCTATGACCAATTAAGGAAATGAGATACAATAGTTCATCAATGCTGGCAATGCCAGCTTTTGATCTGTGTGCAGGGGCTAAGTCCATTTAAAGGCGGAAATATGGATTTCCCTAAAGTTGGCAACCCGGAGGGTCTCTAAACTGCTCTACGGTTCTAAGTAGGTGACTGTGCTTACCTGAGAAAACTCAGTTGAACAACAACAACAACAGATGTCATAGCAAAGCAACCCTCACTGACCACGAATAGTGGAAATTATGGTTAAATAGAGTTTATGAAGATCTCAAATGCAGTCTCTGGTAGAACAAAAAAAAAATGTATGAAGCACATAAAGACATCAATTAGGTTCTACTGAGACTTGAACTCAGATCACTGGATTCAGAGCCCAGAGTGCTAACCATTACACCATAGAACCACTGGAAAGGGTTGTCCCTCAAGACTTTCGTGGTTTCAGTGATCTCTAGCCAGGGTTTAGCTCCCTTTGTGACACTTGTACAAGCTAATCTCTCATGTCGATATTGAAAACCTTTGACAAACCTAACTTGGAAAAACTGGCATCCTTGCAACCAAAGTCTAGAGTGTTTTGCCATGACCTGCTGCTTGGAAGAGACCAGAAATATGCCAAAGCCAACTTCTAAAGATTGGCCTCATTACATTAAGTCAAGTTACTAGGTTCACTAGTCTCTGGTAGAGCAAAGCAAATGTACAAAGCACTAAGTAGATAAAGACATCAACTAGGTTCTACTGAGACTTGAACTCAGATCACTGGATTCAAAGTCCAGAGTGCTAACCATTACACCATAGAACCATTGGAGTTGTTTGTCCTTCAACGGTTTCGACAATTCAGTGATCTCGAGCCAGGGTTTAGCTCGCTTTGTGACACTTGCACAAGTTAATCTCCCATGTCGATATTGAAAACCTTTGACAAACCTAACTTGAAAAAACTGGCATCCTTACAGCCAAAGACTAGAGTGCTACCAATTGTACCTTGAAAGCATCAGGGCTTTTAAGTTTATGTAGTCATTGGTTGGCAGTGGTGTTTTTTAATAGGTTCAGTGGTTCTTCTTCTTCCATCTATGCATTGGAAAGGCAGCCAAGATGGAGAGAGAAGTTGCCTTTAACTTCTTTAATATTCAACTGGATATTAAAACTTGTACATAATATCCATTCATAACACACAGACAGATATTTCAATGGTTTCCTTATTGAAATGTCCATTATTATAACTGACAACTAATTAAATCCCCAAAGTCACTATTTAAGAAGACCAAAACACAGAAAGGATCCTTATGAACATGAAATTTATGAACATGTACAGTTCTCAATTCTTAGTTGGGTTGCCTTTGCTCAGGATTGCTGCAGTTTTGGAGTGTAAGAAGGAGTTGATCAGTCTGTGGTTTTGCCCAGGTGTCACAAGAGCCCAGGTTGCTCTGATAGTGAAATGTAATTCTTCTGCATATTTAGGTCTGGAATATCTAATCTTCCTCTCCCAAAATACTCTGATAGATTTTCTATGGGGTTATACTGAGATGGGTGCTATGAACAATTAAGGAAATGAGATACAATGGTTAATAAATGCAGGCAATGCCAGCTTTTGCTCTGTTTGCAAGGGCTAAGTCCATTTAAAGGAGGAAATATGGATGTCCCTAAAGTTGGCAAGCCGGAGGGTCTCTAAACTGCTCTACGGTTCTAAGTAGGTGACTGTGCTTACCTGAGAAAACTCAGTTGAACAACAACAACAGATGTCATAGCAAAGCAACCCTCACTGACCACGAATAGTGGAAATTATGGTAAAATAGAGTTTATGAAGATGTCAAATGCAGTCTCTGGTAGAACAAAAAAAAATGTATGAAGCACATAAAGACATCAACTAGGTTCTACTGAGACTTGAAATCAGATCACTGGATTCAGAGTCCAGAGTGCTAACCATTACACCATAGAACCAGTGGAAATGGTTGTCCCTCAAGAGTTTCGCGGTTTCAGTGATCTCTAGCCAGGGTTTAGCTCCCTTTGTGACACTTGTACAAGTTAATCTCTCATGTCGATATTGAAAACATTTGACAAACCTAACTTGGAAAAACTGGCATCCTTGCAGCCAAAGTCTAGAGTGTTTTGCCAAGACCTGCTGCTTGGAAGAGACCAGAAATATGCCAAAGCCAACTTCTAATGATTGGCCTCATTACATTAAGTCAAGTAACTAGGTTCTAGTAGTCTCTGGTAGAGCAAAACAAATGTATGAAGCACTAAGTAGATAAAGACATGAACTAGGTTCTACTTAGACTTGAACTCAGATCACTGGATTCAAAGTGCAGAGTGCTAAGCATTACACCATAGAACCATTGGAGTTGTTTGTCCCTCAACGGTTTCGACAATTCAGTAATCTCGAGCCAGGGTTTAGCTCGCTTTGTGACACTTGCACAAGTTAATCTCTCATGTCGATATTGAAAACCTTTGACATACCTAACTTGAAAAAACTGGCATCCTTTCAGCCAAAGACTAGAGTGCTACCAATTGTACCTTGAAAGCATCAGGGCTTTTAAGTTTATGGAGTCATTGGTTGGCAGTGGTGTTTTTTAATAGGTTCAGTGGTTCTTCTTCTTCCATCTATGCATAGAGGGATTATCAGGCAACGTCACTCTACGTCACTTCCGGCACCAATGCGCATGTCGCCTGCAGAAAGAGCCGCTAACATGTCTTGTTGTGCTGTCGGTTGCACAAACCGTTTTGATAAAACGGTTCGTACAACAAAACGCGCAAGTTTTACCGAATCCCATCAACTCGCACCCCTTTCAAGGCAAACAAGAGACGTCTTTGGTTGCAAGCCATCAGAAGAAGCGATTGGAACGATCAGATGATTAAAAATGCATCAATCTGCAGCGATCACTTTATATCAGGTAAGTCTTATCTATAAAAAAGCTAAACGGCATCGCTGGTTTTACAAACAATGGTTTTACATACAATTATTAAGTATTACATATATAAACGGGATTAATCAATCGTACAAAACACATTGGAGCATAACTAGCATACAAGCTAATGTACCTTGATTCAGTCTTATCAAGTTGCAACTCATCGGGTCAGCCATAAGTTTTATCATTAACATCATCACGTTGTCTGGTCTAAACTTCTCTGTGTGTGCTGTCTTTTCAATTGATTGACTAGTGTCTTAAATAAAGGTTGATGATGATTGCGTCAATATATTATTTGTACAGGAGAGGCAGCAGACGACATCGACAGCCCAGACTTTGTCCCGTCTATCTTTCCATACTCAATCCAGCCCGGCAAAGACGGTGTTGCAAAACTGGAGCGGTAAGTATCACATCTGTGTGCTTGATTGTTGTCTGATTACAAGCATGACTCCACATAGTATGACTGGAAGTGCATAGAAAAAATATTGATATATTGTAGCTATATAGGTTACCCAGGTTAAAGGTCAGAGCATGTAGTTTTTATTAGACATCTGATATGGAGAGTTGGGATGACTGAGCATGTGATTTTTATGGACTTGAATTCAGGAGATAACACCTGTGGAACTGTTTTTTTGGGTTTTTTTTTTTTTTTTTTTGCACTAAATCATTGTTCTCCCCTGTGTGTTTCAGATATAAGAGAAAAAGAAGAAGGGATGCAACCCCCAGCAGGTGTCCAGAAGATGGACATCAGTGTACACCCTCTTCCATCTCTCCAACTGAGTGTGGAATAGAGGCTGGTGCTGATCTATATAATGGTATGAAACCTTATTACTAACCTGACCAAGACGGCCTGCAAACTCATTTGGATTTTTATAAAGGGACGTAGATCTGTGTGTTCCTAAATGTTAACATATTAATTATTGCAGAATAGAATAGTCACTAGTGTATGGAAGAGGTTTAGGGCCACTGAAAAAAAAAAGTAAACTGATTTGTAAATTTTATTTCACTTTAACATGGGAACAAAGTCAGAATTTTGAGATTAAAGTCCGAATTCTGACTTTTTTCTCAGAATTCTGACTTTTTTCTCAGAATTCTGACTTTAATCACAGAATTCTGACTTTATTCTCAGAATTCTGACTTTTTTACCATACTATACTGAAATAATAAAATAAAAAAACATTGAACTTTTTTTTTTTTCCAGTGGCCCTAATCCTCTTCTGTACTAGTGGGATTAATCAGTTAGTAATGTTTATATTTGTTGCGAACAGGTATTTGCCCACAGTGTGACTGATCATCCAGAATGTAACCATTTGTTTTTTGTAAAGATAAGAATGTAAAATTTGTATTTATTTTTCAGAAGGTATGGTCCCAAAGACTGTCCATGATGACCTCCAGCTGAAGTACAGCCAACTTCATACAGAGTGTGATAACCTGCGTGAGGACATCAACAAACTGAAAACAGAGAATGAACAATTAAAAGAAATGCTCGGGACTGCGCAGTTCTCTTTTGCGTCACTGAAGTGTAAAGCGGCACAGGTGCTGTTTTTCACAGGTCTAACCAGTGCCCTCTTTAATTGGGTCCTGCAGACGGTTAAGGACAGTGTTGAGGTCATCCGTGGCTCTCTGACCCTAGAGGATCATCTTTTGGCTGTACTCATGAAACTCAGATTAGGACTCACCAACAAGGATATTGCATTCCGATTTAATGTTAACGAATGTGACATCTCTAAAATCTTAAGAAGTTGGCTGCCTATTATGTCTCAGATTTTGAAACCTTTGATCAAGTGGCCAAGTAAGCATGCTATATTAAAGAATATGCCAAAATGTTTCAAACCTAAATACCAGCGTTGCAGGTGCATTATTGACTGCACAGAAATTTTTATTAATAGACCAACAAATTTAACAGCCAGAGCCCAAACATATTCAAATTATAAGAGCCATAACACGGTTAAGTATTTGGTTGGCATGTCACCTGCAGGAGCAATTACATTTCTGTCTGCAGGTTGGGGTGGGCGTGTTTCTGATAAACAACTTACAGCCGAGTCTGGATTTTATGACCTTCTACAAGTAAATGATGAGATACTAGCAGATCGTGGTTTTACCATTAGAGATGAGCTTGCCTTGCGTGGTGCTACCCTGAGGATCCCTCACTTTACCAAAGGTAAAAAGCAGTTGTCTGCTCAAGAGGTGGAAACATCGAGGCGTTTGTCCAATGTTAGAATACACATTGAAAGAATAATAGGGAGATGGAAAACTTTCCGAATTCTTACTACTGTTATTCCTTTATCACAGGTGGACCTGTTAGATGACATTGTAATTGTTTGTGCAGCATTGACAAACATTTGCAAATGCATAGTCCCTAGAAAATAAATTAAAAGCCCTTAATTGAGTTGTGCCAAAATTAAGGCCTTAATGTTGTTAGCATCTATGATTTGAGGTTTAAATGTCATTGAATATTTTTTTTTTTAAATGACTGCCTAAGTTTTTTCACTGCATAAGCTCATTGAACATTCAAAAGCTGTGGTTTAAAACATTTTGCAGCAGTTTTAGTTCAAAATGTGTGTTGTATCCAGTTTGCTTTTGAATATTGAGATTTTTCCTCATTCCTCTGTTGTATGATATATTTGAAAATCTTAAATGAAATATGCAGATATTTTGCTTTGTGTTTTGCCATTGAAAAGAAAACAATTCAATCAGCTGATACCTGTGTAAACACGGTGTAAATATTAATAAAGTATTCAAGAGTCAAGGAAAGAGTAAGGTGTATTTATTCTTGTGCATGTAACCAATAATAAACATAACAATATTAAACAATCTTGTCATAAGATGCACACTGAGAACTTGAGAATACTTTGAATGGTAAGCACAGGTACAGTTACAACTCTATGTTTCAGAGTGCATTTTTTCTAGTTTTTCTCTTTTTTGCACTGATCACAATACCATTCTTTAGCCTTTCTTTTTACTTTTGCACATGCGTAGTGGAAATGCCTATTGCACTTTGCACAGGTGGTCATGTTACCAAATTCTGGCCGTTTACATTTCGAGCAGACTGTAGGTGCTTGCTGTTTTGGGTCCATGCTGCGTGTTAACAGCTCAGGCAGAATACTTTGTCTGAAGAACTGTCCAGCAATAGGAAGGACTGTGTGCAGCATTTCTTCATCCTTGGCAACACGAGTAATGAGTAGTTCCCGCTGTGTCCAAATCACAAAGTCACAGTACTGGACAACACATACAAACATGTGAAGTTGAACTTGATGGTAGTATTCATGGTTTGTCTTGAGATGGAATGATTTGTCAAGACAAAAGTCAGGGTCCTCATGGCTTCCTTGAAGACCGTTCTTGTATTTGTAGGGGCATTTTATCTCTACAGTTCCTCTACCACAACAGCTACAGTTTGCCACTCCATCTGGTGATGCCCCGAGATGTGGATGTTCTGGATGTACAACAAGACCACAAAGTGCCACATTAAAGTTTTGATGATGTGCTTTCATTGCTTTTGTGTAGGATTTTCTGGCAGTAGGCTCATTGTCTCTTCCCCATTTTATTGCATTTATACCAGATAGATCTTTGTTGTCATAGTGCATTATCTGTTTGACTAAATTTGTTTTAGCTGTCTCAGTTCTAACAGTACATACACTATGTAGGGTGGTGCTAGTTATACGTCCTATTCTGTGTGTTTGCCAAGCCTGTGACTGAGCCTGATTTTTGGTAATGGATTCAAGGTTCACACACTTTTCCTGTGTCATTGTCTTTTTCAGTCTGAAAAACGTCTCATCACTTTTTTCTCTTAATTCATTTGAGGAAACACCTCTCAAATTCTCATCATAAAGAGCTGCCAGAGGTTCCAGTAGGTCTTCGTTCTCAAATTCTGCTGCAGTGTCTGTGTCACTGCAGTCCAAGCTAGTGAGCACAGCTGCTTTGGGTGCCAGTGCTTTCAGCTTCTTAATGTGTTCATCTGTCACCTCTAAATACAGAAAAAAGCAGATGTTAGATGGAGCATGCAAACAAATTGTGTAGGACACAACATTGCATTGTCATATAACATAATAACACTATGACCTATTGTAAACAGAGTAAAGTTGTTTTCACTGTAACATCCAGTGTCTAGTGGAACAGTATTTGAAGCCTGTGACAAAACCTTGCTCCAGGTGATAGCAGCAGTTATCAACTTTTAAATATGCTTATGAACAGTTAAATATGATGTAAAATAAATCATACCTTTGACATTGACCTTTCCATGGTTTCTTCTGGCTTGCTGCAGTAAGCCAGTAGCTGTCCACTTTGGCCGTCTGACACAAATTTCACTCAATCTGGCTGCCTTCACTTCTCTTCTGGATGTGAGAAGCCATTGGTTTGTCCCTGAAGTACAAGCCTGCTCCGTCTTTCCAAACCTGACCCATAGTTCGACTTTGAGCATCAGTGCAGCAGCATGACTGCAGCATGACCCAAGGCTGAGAAAAAAAATATATATATATAGCCTAATTTGTTTGGTGATAAAACTACATATGTGCAATGCTCAATAACTGCAGCAAATTAGCTGTGACATGTTTATAACAATATGAGGTTACATAGCAGTGGAAAGCAACTTATAATAATAACAATAATAATAATAATAATAATAATACTTTTGTTGTATTATTCATTGACATACCCAGCCATACAGGTGCAGTTTGCGGTCAGGATGCAGTTATTTTTCTTGTTCACAACCACCCAGACTTTATACATTTCGGTCCTCTTCCCTTGTCTTTGACTTGGCAGCAATTCAGTCTTCAGGGCCACGAAGTTTTCTATGTTGTAATCGTGAAATAGTATGTCCTGAACATGGTTGTCTGTTACATAGCAGTAGGCATCCAGTGTCTTGTAGGACTTCAGGCTCTCCCGGGAATAAACACTTGGTGTCTCGATCAGGTAGGAATGAATGTCCGGCCACTGAATTTTGGGCCATGTTTTCTCGTCATTTATCCACTCACCCGCATGTAACGCGTATGGGTCATTCAGACGTATTCCATTAACTAGTGTTAATTTAGCAGCATAACTTATTTTATCACTAAGTGATAAACTGTTGTAGTACGCTGACAACATCGCTAGCTAGCACATCGCAACTGCTAAATAACCGTGTATAATCACAACATTCGACCAGACGCTTTAAAGGACCAGGCACTTTTTGCAGTAAAGATGCGCGCGCATCCGCCGTGTTGATAAACAAATAATCCCTCTATTGGAAAGGCAGCCAAGATGGAGAGAGAAGTTGCCTTTAACTTCTTTAATATTCAACTGGATATTAAAACTTGTACATAATATCCATTCATAACACACAGACAGATATTTCAATGGTTTCCTTATTGAAATGTCCATTATTATAACTGACAACTAATTAAATCCCCAAAGTCACTATTTAAGAAGACCAAAACACAGAAAGGATCCTTATGAACAAGAAGGAGTTGATCAGTCTGTGGTTTTTCCCAGGTGTCACAAGAGCCCAGGTTGCTCTGATAGTGAAATGTAATTCTTCTGCATATTTAGGTCTGGAATATCTAATCTTCCTCTCCCAAAATATTCTGATAGATTTTCTATGGGGTTATACTGAGATGGGTGCTATGACCAATTAAGGAAATTAGATACAATGGTTAATAAATGCAGGCAATGCCAGCTTTTGCTCTGTTTGCAAGGGCTAAGTCCATTTAAAGGAGGAAATATGGATGTCCCTAAAGTTGGCAAGCCGGAGGGTCTCTAAACTGCTCTACGGTTCTAAGTAGGTGACTGTGCTTACCTGAGAAAACTCAGTTGAACAACAACAACAGATGTCATAGCAAAGCAACCCTCACTGACCACGAATAGTGGAAATTATGGTAAAATAGAGTTTATGAAGATGTCAAATGCAGTCTCTGGTAGAACAAAAAAAAATGTATGAAGCACATAAAGACATCAACTAGGTTCTACTGAGACTTGAACTCAGATCACTGGATTCAGAGTCCAGAGTGCTAACCATTACACCATAGAACCAGTGTAAATGGTTGTCCCTCAAGAGTTTCGCGGTTTCAGTGATCTCTAGCCAGGGTTTAGCTCCCTTTGTGACACTTGTACAAGTTAATCTCTCATGTGGATATTGAAAACATTTGACAAACCTAACTTGGAAAAACTGGCATCCTTGCAGCCAAAGTCTAGAGTGTTTTGCCAAGACCTGCTGCTTGGAAGAGACCAGAAATATGCTAAAGCCAACTTCTAAAGATTGGCCTCATTACATTAAGTCAAGTAACTAGGTTCTACTAGTCTCTGGTAGAGCAAAACAAATGTATGAAGCACTAAGTAGATAAAGACATCAACTAGGTTCTACTTAGACTTGAACTCAGATCACTGGTTTCAAAGTGCAGAGTGCTAAGCATTACACCATAGAACCATTGGAGTTGTTTGTCCCTCAACGGTTTTGACAATTCAGTGATCTCGAGCCAGGGTTTAGCTCGCTTTGTGACACTTGCACAAGTTAATCTCTCATGTCGATATTGAAAACCTTTGACAAACCTAACTTGAAAAAACTGGCATCCTTACAGCCAAAGACTAGAGTGCTACCAATTGTACCTTGAAAGCATCAGGGCTTTTAAGTTTATGGAGTCATTGATTGGCAGTGGTGTTTTTTAATAGGTTCAGTGGTTCTTCTTCTTCCATCTATGCATTGGAAAGGCAGCCAAGATGGAGAGAGAAGTTGCCTTTAACTTCTTTAATATTCAACTGCATATTAAAACTTGTACATAATATCCATTCATAACACACAGACAGATATTTCAATGGTTTCCTTGTTGAAATGTCCATTATTATAACTGACAACTAATTAAATCCCCAAAGTCACTATTTAAGAAGACCAAAACACAGAAAGGATCCTTATGAACATGAAATTTATGAACATGTACAGTTCTCAATTCTTAGTTGGGTTGCCTTTGCTCAGGATTGCTGCAGTTTTGGAGTGTAAGAAGGAGTTGATCAGTCTGTGGTTTTGCCCAGGTGTCACAAGAGCCCAGGTTGCTCTGATAGTGAAATGTAATTCTTCTGCATATTTTGGTCTGGAATATCTAATCTTCCTCTCCCAAAATACTCTGATAGATTTTCAATGGGGTTATACTGATGGGTGCTATGACCAATTAAGGAAATGAGATACAATGGTTAATAAATGCAGGCAATGCCAGCTTTTGCTCTGTTTGCAAGGGCTAAGTCCATTTAAAGGAGGAAATATGGATGTCCCTAAAGTTGGCAAGCCGGAGGGTCTCTAAACTGCTCTACGGTTCTAAGTAGGTGACTGTGCTTACCTGAGAAAACTCCGTTGAACAACAACAACAGATGTCATAGCAAAGCAACCCTCACTGACCACGCATAGTGGAAATTATGGTAAAATAGAGTTTATGAAGATGTCAAATGCAGTCTCTATTAGAATAAAAAAAAATGTATGAAGCACATAAAAACATCAACTAAGTTGTACTGAGACTTGAACTCAGATCACTGGATTCAGAGTCCAGAGTGCTAACCATTACACCATAGAACCACTGGAAATGGTTGTCCCTCAACGGTTTTGACAATTCAGTGATCTCGAGCCAGGGTTTAGCTCGCCTTGTGACACTTGCACAACTTAATCTCTCATGTCGATATTGAAAACCTTTGACAAACCTAACTTGAAAAAACTGGCATCCTTACAGCCAAAGACTAGAGTGCTACCAATTGTACCTTGAAAGCATCAGGGCTTTTAAGTTTATGGAGTCATTGGATGGCAGTGGTGTTTTTAAATAGGTTCAGTGGTTCTTCTTCTTCCATCTATGCATTGGAAAGGCAGCCAAGATGGAGAGAGAAGTTGCCTTTAACTTCTTTAATATTCAACTGGATATTAAAACTTGTACATAATATCCATTCATAACACACAGACAGATATTTCAATGGTTTCCTTATTGAAATGTCCATTATTATAACTGACAACTAATTAAATCCCCAAAGTCACTATTTAAGAAGACCAAAACACAGAAAGGATCCTTATGAACATGAAATTTATGAACATGTACAGTTCTCAATTCTTAGTTGGGTTGCCTTTGGTCAGGATTGCTGCAGTTTTGGCGTGTAAGAAGGAGTTGATCAGTCTGTCGTTTTGCCCAGGTGTCACAAGAGCCCAGGTTGCTCTGATAGTGAAATGTAATTCTTCTGCATATTTAGGTCTGGAATATCTAATCTTCCTCTCCCAAAATACTCTGATAGATTTTCTATGGGGTTATACTGAGATGGGTGCTATGACCAATTAAGGAAATGAGATACAATGGTTAATAAATGCAGGCAATGCCAGCTTTTGCTCTGTTTGCAAGGGCTAGGTCCATTTAAAGGAGGAAATATGGATGTCCCTAAAGTTGGCAAGCCGGAGGGTCTCTAAACTGCTCTACGGTTCTAAGTAGGTGACTGTGCTTACCTGAGAAAACTCAGTTGAACAACAACAACAGATGTCATAGCAAAGCAACCCTCACTGACCACGAATAGTGGAAATTATGGTAAAATAGAGTTTATGAAGATGTCAAATGCAGTCTCTGGTAGAACAAAAAAAAATGTATGAAGCACATAAAGACATCAACTAGGTTCTACTGAGACTTGAACTCAGATCACTGGATTCAGAGTCCAGAGTGCTAACCATTACAACATAGAACCAGTGGAAATGGTTGTCCCTCAAGAGTTTCGCGGTTTCAGTGATCTCTAGCCAGGGTTTAGCTCCCTTTGTGACACTTGTACAAGTTAATCTCTCATGTCGATATTGAAAACATTTGACAAACCTAACTTGGAAAAACTGGCATCCTTGCAGCCAAAGTCTAGAGTGTTTTGCCAAGACCTGCTGCTTGGAAGAGACCAGAAATATGCCAAAGCCAACTTCTAAAGATTGGCCTCATTACATTAAGTCAAGTAACTAGGTTCTACTAGTCTCTGGTAGAGCAAAACAAATGTATGAAGCACTAAGTAGATAAAGACATCAACTAGGTTCTACTTAGACTTGAACTCAGATCACTGGATTCAAAGTGCAGAGTGCTAAGCATTACACCATAGAACCATTGGAGTTGTTTGTCCCTCAACGGTTTCGACAATTCAGTAATCTCGAGCCAGGGTTTAGCTCGCTTTGTGACACTTGCACAAGTTAATCTCTCATGTCGATATTGAAAACCTTTGACATACCTAACTTGAAAAAACTGGCATCCTTACAGCCAAAGACTAGAGTGCTACCAATTGTACCTTGAAAGCATCAGGGCTTTTAAGTTTATGGAGTCATTGGTTGGCAGTGGTGTTTTTTAATAGGTTCAGTGGTTCTTCTTCTTCCATCTATGCATTGGAAAGGCAGCCAAGATGGAGAGAGAAGTTGCCTTTAACTTCTTTAATATTCAACTGGATATTAAAACTTGTACATAATATCCATTCATAACATACAGACAGATATTTCAATGGTTTCCTTATTGAAATGTCCATTATTATAACTGACAACTAATTAAATCCCCAAAGTCACTATTTAAGAAGACCAAAACACAGAAAGGATCCTTATGAACATGAAATTTATGAACATGTACAGTTCTCAATTCTTAGTTGGGTTGCCTTTGGTCAGGATTGCTGCAGTTTTGGAGTGTAAGAAGGAGTTTATCAGTCTGTGGTTTTGCCCAGGTGTCGCAAGAGCCCAGGTTGCTCTGATAGTGAAATGTAATTCTTCTGCATATTTAGGTCTTGAATATCTAATCTTCCTCTCCCAAAATACTCTGATAGATTTTCTATGGGGTTATACTGAGATGGGTGCTATGACCAATTAAGGAAATTAGATACAATGGTTAATAAATGCAGGCAATGCCAGCTTTTGCTCTGTTTGCAAGGGCTAAGTCCATTTAAAGGAGGAAATATGGATGTCCCTAAAGTTGGCAAGCCGGAGGGTCTCTAAACTGCTCTACGGTTCTAAGTAGGTGACTGTGCTTACCTGAGAAAACTCAGTTGAACAACAACAACAGATGTCATAGCAAAGCAACCCTCACTGACCACGAATAGTGGAAATTATGGTAAAATAGAGTTTATGAAGATGTCAAATGCAGTCTCTGGTAGAACAAAAAAAAAATGTATGAAGCAAATAAAGACATCAACTAGGTTCTACTGAGACTTGAACTCAGATCACTGGATTCAGAGTCCAGAGTGCTAACCATTACACCATAGAACCAGTGGAAATGGTTGTTTCTCAAGAGTTTCGCGCTTTCAGTGATCTCTAGCCAGGGTTTAGCTCCCTTTGTGACACTTGTACAAGTTAATCTCTCATGTCGATATTGAAAACATTTGACAAACCTAACTTGGAAAAACTGGCATCCTTGCAGCCAAAGTCTAGAGTGTTTTGCCAAGACCTGCTGCTTGGAAGAGACCAGAAATATGCCAAAGCCAACTTCTAAAGATTAGCCTCATTACATTAAGTCAAGTAACTAGGTTCTACTAGTCTCTGGTAGAGCAAAACAAATGTATGAAGCACTAAGTAGATAAAGACATCAACTAGGTTCTACTTAGACTTGAACTCAGATCACTGGATTCAAAGTGCAGAGTGCTAAGCATTACACCATAGAACCATTGGAGTTGTTTGTCCCTCAACGGTTTCGACAATTCAGTAATCTCGAGCCAGGGTTTAGCTCGCTTTGTGACACTTGCACAAGTTAATCTCTCATGTCGATATTGAAAACCTTTGACATACCTAACTTGAAAAAACTGGCATCCTTACAGCCAAAGACTAGAGTGCTACCAATTGTACCTTGAAAGCATCAGGGCTTTTAAGTTTATGGAGTCATTGGTTGGCAGTGGTGTTTTTTAATAGGTTCAGTGGTTCTTCTTCTTCCATCTATGCATTGGAAAGGCAGCCAAGATGGAGAGAGAAGTTGCCTTTAACTTCTTTAATATTCAACTGGATATTAAAACTTGTACATAATATCCATTCATAACACACAGACAGATATTTCAATGGTTTCCTTATTGAAATGTCCATTATTATAACTGACAACTAATTAAATCCCCAAAGTCACTATTTAAGAAGACCAAAACACAGAAAGGATCCTTATGAACATGAAATTTATGAACATGTACAGTTCTCAATTCTTAGTTGGGTTGCCTTTGGTCAGGATTGCTGCAGTTTTGGAGTGTAAGAAGGAGTTGATCAGTCTGTGGTTTTGCCCAGGTGTCGCAAGAGCCCAGGTTGCTCTGATAGTGAAATGTAATTCTTCTGCATATTTAGGTCTTGAATATCTAATCTTCCTCTCCCAAAATACTCTGATAGATTTTCTATGGGGTTATACTGAGATGGGTGCTATGACCAATTAAGGAAATTAGATACAATGGTTAATAAATGCAGGCAATGCCAGCTTTTGCTCTGTTTGCAAGGGCTAAGTCCATTTAAAGGAGGAAATATGGATGTCCCTAAAGTTGGCAAGCCGGAGGGTCTCTAAACTGCTCTACGGTTCTAAGTAGGTGACTGTGCTTACCTGAGAAAACTCAGTTGAACAACAACAACAGATGTCATAGCAAAGCAACCCTCACTGACCACGAATAGTGGAAATTATGGTAAAATAGAGTTTATGAAGATGTCAAATGCAGTCTCTGGTAGAACAAAAAAAAATGTATGAAGCAAATAAAGACATCAACTAGGTTCTACTGAGACTTGAACTCAGATCACTGGATTCAGAGTCCAGAGTGCTAACCATTACACCATAGAACCAGTGGAAATGGTTGTTTCTCAAGAGTTTTGCGCTTTCAGTGATCTCTAGCCAGGGTTTAGCTCCCTTTGTGACACTTGTACAAGTTAATCTCTCATGTCGATATTGAAAACATTTGACAAACCTAACTTGGAAAAACTGGCATCCTTGCAGCCAAAGTCTAGAGTGTTTTGCCAAGACCTGCTGCTTGGAAGAGACCAGAAATATGCCAAAGCCAACTTCTAAAGATTGGCCTCATTACATTAAGTCAAGTAACTAGGTTCTACTAGTCTCTGGTAGAGCAAAACAAATGTATGAAGCACTAAGTAGATAAATACCTCAACTAGGTTCTACTTAGACTTGAACTCAGATCACTGGATTCAAAGTCCAGAGTGCTAAGCATTACACCATAGAACCATTCGAGTTGTTTGTCCCTCAACGGTTTCGACAATTCAGTGATCTCGAGCCAGGGTTTAGCTCGCTTTGTGACACTTGCACAAGTTAATCTCTCATGTCGATATTGAAAACCTTTGACAAACCTAACTTGAAAAAACTGGCATCCTTACAGCCAAAGACTAGAGTGCTACCAATTGTACCTTGAAAGCATCAGGGCTTTTAAGTTTATGGAGTCATTGGTTGGCAGTGGTGTTTTTTAATAGGTTCAGTGGTTCTTCTTCTTCCATCTATGCATTGGAAAGGCAGCCAAGATGGAGAGAGAAGTTGCCTTTAACTTCTTTAATATTCAACTGGATATTAAAACTTGTACATAATATCCATTCATAACACACAGACAGATATTTCAATGGTTTCCTTATTGAAATGTCCATTATTATAACTGACAACTAATTAAATCCCCAAAGTCACTATTTAAGAAGACCAAAACACAGAAAGGATCCTTATGAACAAGAAGGAGTTGATCAGTCTGTGGTTTTTCCCAGGTGTCACAAGAGCCCAGGTTGCTCTGATAGTGAAATGTAATTCTTCTGCATATTTAGGTCTGGAATATCTAATCTTCCTCTCCCAAAATACTCTGATAGATTTTCTATGGGGTTATACTGAGATGGGTGCTATGACCAATTAAGGAAATGAGATACAATGGTTAATAAATGCAGGCAATGCCAGCTTTTGCTCTGTTTGCAGGGGCTAAGTCCATTTAAAGGAGGAAATATGGATGTCCCTAAAGTTGGCAAGCCGGAGGGTCTCTAAACTGCTCTACGGTTCTAAGAAGGTGACTGTGCTTACCTGAGAAAACTCAGTTGAACAACAACAACAGATGTCATAGCAAAGCAACCCTCACTGACCACGAATAGTGGAAATTATGGTAAAATAGAGTTTATGAAGATGTCAAATGCAGTCTCTGGTAGAACAAAAAAAAAATGTATGAAGCACATAAAGACATCAACTAGGTTCTACTGAGACTTGAACTCAGATCACTGGATTCAGAGTCCAGAGTGCTAACCATTACACCATAGAACCAGTGGAAATGGTTGTCCCTCAAGAGTTTCGCGGTTTCAGTGATCTCTAGCCAGGGTTTAGCTCCCTTTGTGACACTTGTACAAGTTAATCTCTCATGTCGATATTGAAAACATTTGACAAACCTAACTTGGAAAAACTGGCATCCTTGCAGCCAAAGTCTAGAGTGTTTTGCCAAGACCTGCTGCTTGGAAGAGACCAGAAATACACTATATTGCCAAAAGTATTTGCTCACCCATCCAAATTATTGGAATCAGGTGTTCCAATCACTTCCATGGCCACAGGTGTATAAATTCAAGCACCTAGGCATGCAGACTGTTTTTACAAACATTTGTGAAAGAATGGGTCGCTCTCAGGAGCTCAGTGAATTCCAGCGTGGAACTGTGATAGGATGCCACCTGTGCAACAAATCCAGTCGTGAAATTTCCTCGCTCCTAAATATTCCACAGTCAACTGTCAGCTGTATTATAAGAAAATGGAAGTGTTTGGGAACGACAGCAACTCAGCCACGAAGTGGTAGGCCACGTAAACTGACGGAGCGGGGTCAGCGGATGCTGAAGCGCATAGTGCGAAGAGGTCGCCAACTTTCTGCAGAGTCAATCACTACAGACCTCCAAACTTCATGTGGCCTTCAGATTAGCTCAAGAACAGTGCGCAGAGAGCTTCATGGAATGGGTTTCCATGGTCGAGCAGCTGCATCCAAGCCATACATAACCAAGTGCAATGCAAAGCGTCGGATGCGGTGGTGTAAAGCACGCCGCCACTGGACTCTAGAGCAGTGGAGACGCGTTCTCTGGAGTGACGAATCGCGCTTCTCCATCTGGCAATCTGATGGACGGGTCTGGGTTTGGCGGTTGCCAGGAGAACGGTACTTGTCTGACTGCATTGTGCCAAGTGTAAAGTTTGGTGGAGGGGGGATTATGGTGTGGGGTTGTTTTTCAGGAGCTGGGCTTGGCCCCTTAGTTCCAGTGAAAGGAACTCTGAATGCTTCAGCATACCAAGACATTTTGGACAATTCCATGCTCCCAACTTTGTGGGAACAGTTTGGAGCTGGCCCCTTCCTCTTCCAACATGACTGTGCACCAGTGCACAAAGCAAGGTCCATAAAGACATGGATGACAGAGTCTGGTGTGGATGAACTTGACTGGCCTGCACAGAGTCCTGACCTCAACCCGATAGAACACCTTTGGGATGAATTAGAGCGGAGACTGAGAGCCAGGCCTTCTCGTCCAACATCAGTGTGCGACCTCACAAATGCGCTTCTGGAAGAATGGTCAAAAATTCCCATAAACACACTCCTAAACCTTGTGGACAGCCTTCCCAGAAGAGTTGAAGCTGTTCTAGCTGCAAAGGGTGGACCGACGTCATATTGAACCCTATGGATTAGGAACGGGATGTCACTTAAGCTCATATGTGAGTCAAGGCAGGTGAGCAAATACTTTTGGCAATATAGTGTATGCCAAAGCCAACTTCTAAAGATTGGCCTCATTACATTAAGTCAAGTAACTAGGTTCTACTAGTCTCTGGTAGAGCAAAACAAATGTATGAAGCACTAAGTAGATAAAGACATCAACTAGGTTCTACTTAGACTTGAACTCAGATCACTGGATTCAAAGTGCAGAGTGCTAAGCATTACACCATAGAACCATTGCAGTTGTTTGTCCCTCAACGGTTTCGACAATTCAGTAATCTCGAGCCAGGGTTTAGCTCGCTTTGTGACACTTGCACAAGTTAATCTCTCATGTCGATATTGAAAACCTTTGACAGACCTAACTTGAAAAAACTGGCATCCTTACAGCCAAAGACTAGAGTGCTACCAATTGTACCTTGAAAGCATCAGGGCTTTTAAGTTTATGGAGTCATTGGTTGGCAGTGGTGTTTTTTAATAGGTTCAGTGGTTCTTCTTCTTCCATCTATGCATTGGAAAGGCAGCCAAGATGGAGAGAGAAGTTGCCTTTAACTTCTTTAATATTCAACTGGATATTAAAACTTGTACATAATATCCATTCATAACACACAGACAGATATTTCAATGGTTTCCTTATTGAAATGTCCATTATTATAACTGACAACTAATTAAATCCCCAAAGTCACTATTTAAGAAGATCAAAACACAGAAAGGATCCTTATGAACATGAAATTTATGAACATGTACAGTTCTCAATTCTTACTTGGGTTGCCTTTGGTCAGGATTGCTGCAGTTTTGGAGTGTAAGAAGGAGTTGATCAGTCTGTGGTTTTGCCCAGGTGTCGCAAGAGCCCAGGTTGCTCTGATAGTGAAATGTAATTCTTCTGCATATTTAGGTCTGGAATATCTAATCTTCCTCTCCCAAAATACTCTGATAGATTTTCTATGGGGTTATACTGATGGGTGCTATGACCAATTAAGGAAATGAGATACAATGGTTAATAAATGCAGGCAATGCCAGCTTTTCCTCTGTTTGCAGGGGCTAAGTCCATTTAAAGGAGGAAATATGGATGTCCCTAAAGTTGGCAAGCCGGAGGGTCTCTAAACTGCTCTACGGTTCTAAGTAGGTGACTGTGCTTACCTGAGAAAACTCAGTTGAACAACAACAACAGATGTCATAGCAAAGCAACCCTCACTGACCACGAATAGTGGAAATTATGGTAAAATAGAGTTTATGAAGATGTCAAATGCAGTCTCTGGTAGAACAAAAAAAAAATGTATGAAGCACCTAAAGACATCAACTAGGTTGTACTGAGACTTGAACTCAGATCACTGGATTCAGAGTCCAGAGTGCTAACCATTACACCATAGAACCACTGGAAACAGTTGTCCCTCAACAGTTTTGACAATTCAGTGATCTCGAGCCAGGGTTTAGCTCGCTTTGTGACACTTGCACAACTTAATCTCTCATGCCGATATTGAAAACCTTTGACATACCTAACTTGAAAAAACTGGCATCCTTACAGGCAAAGACTAGAGTGCTACCAATTGTACCTTGAAAGCATCAGGGCTTTTAAGTTTATGGAGTCATTGGTTGGCAGTGGTGTTTTTTAATAGGTTCAGTGGTTCTTCTTCTTCCATCTATGCATAGAGGGATTATCAGGCAACGTCACTCTACGTCACTTCCGGCACCAATGCGCATGTCGCCTGCAGAAAGAGCCGCTAACATGTCTTGTTGTGCTGTCGGTTGCACGAACCGTTTTGATAAAAACAATAAAACGCGCAAGTTTTACCGAATCCCATCAACTCGCACCCCTTTAAAGGCAAACAAGAGACGTCTTTGGTTGCAAGCCATCAGAAGAAGCGATTGGAACGAGCAGATGATTAAAAATGCATCAATCTGCAGCGATCACTTTATATCAGGTAAGTCTTATCTATAAAAAAGCTAAACGGCATCGCTGGTTTTACAAACAATGGTTTTACATACAATTATTAAGTATTACATATATAAACGGGATTAATCAATCGTACAAAACACATTGGAGCATAACTAGCATACAAGCTAATGTACCTTGATTCAGTCTTATCAAGTTGCAACTCATCGGGTCAGCCATAAGTTTTATCATTAACATCATCACGTTGTCTGGTCTAAACTTCTCTGTGTGTGCTGTCTTTTCAATTGATTGACTAGTGTCTTAAATAAAGGTTGATGATGATTGCGTCAATACATTATTTGTACAGGAGAGGCATCAGACGACATCGACAGCCCAGACTTTGTCCCGTCTATCTTTCCATACTCAATCCAGCCCGGCAAAGACGGTGTTGCAAAACTGGAGCGGTAAGTATCACATCTGTGTGCTTGATTGTTGTCTGATTACAAGCATGACTCCACATAGTATGACTGGAAGTGCATAGAAAAAATATTGATATATTGTAGCTATATAGGTTACCCAGGTTAAAGGTCAGAGCATGTAGTTTTTATTAGACATCTGATATGGAGAGTTAGGATGACTGAGCATGTGATTTTTATGGACTTGAATTCAGGAGATAACACCTGTGGAACTGTTTTTTTGGGTTTTTTTTTTTTTTTTTTGCACTAAATCATTGTTCTCCCCTGTGTGTTTCAGATATAAGAGAAAAAGAAGAAGGGATGCAACCCCCAGCAGGTGTCCAGAAGATGGACATCAGTGTACACCCTCTTCCATCTCTCCAACTGAGTGTGGAATAGAGGCTGGTGCTGATCTATATAATGGTATGAAACCTTATTACTAACCTGACCAAGACGGCCTGCAAACTCATTTGGATTTTTATAAAGGGACGTAGATCTGTGTGTTCCTAAATGTTAACATATTAATTATTGCAGAATAGAATAGTCACTAGTGTATGGAAGAGGTTTAGGGCCACTGAAAAAAAAAGTAAACTGATTTGTAAATTTTATTTCACTTTAACATGGGAACAAAGTCAGAATTTTGAGATTAAAGTCCGAATTCTGACTTTTTTCTCAGATTTCTGACTTTTTTCTCAGAATTCTGACTTTAATCACAGAATTCTGACTTTATTCTCAGAATTCTGACTTTTTTACCATACTATACTGAAATAATAAAATAAAAAAACATTGAACTTTTTTTTTTTTCCAGTGGCCCTAATCCTCTTCTGTACTAGTGGGATTAATCAGTTAGTAATGTTTATATTTGTTGCGAACAGGTATTTGCCCACAGTGTGACTGATCATCCAGAATGTAACCATTTGTTTTTTGTAAAGATAAGAATGTAAAATTTGTATTTATTTTTCAGAAGGTATGGTCCCAAAGACTGTCCATGATGACCTCCAGCTGAAGTACAGCCAACTTCATACAGAGTGTGATAACCTGCGTGAGGACATCAACAAACTGAAAACAGAGAATGAACAATTAAAAGAAATGCTCGGGACTGCGCAGTTCTCTTTTGCGTCACTGAAGTGTAAAGCGGCACAGGTGCTGTTTTTCACAGGTCTAACCAGTGCCCTCTTTAATTGGGTCCTGCAGACGGTTAAGGACAGTGTTGAGGTCATCCGTGGCTCTCTGACCCTAGAGGATCATCTTTTGGCTGTACTCATGAAACTCAGATTAGGACTCACCAACAAGGATATTGCATTCCGATTTAATGTTAACGAATGTGACATCTCTAAAATCTTAAGAAGTTGGCTGCCTATTATGTCTCAGATTTTGAAACCTTTGATCAAGTGGCCAAGTAAGCATGCTATATTAAAGAATATGCCAAAATGTTTCAAACCTAAATACCAGCGTTGCAGGTGCATTATTGACTGCACAGAAATTTTTATTAATAGACCAACAAATTTAACAGCCAGAGCCCAAACATATTCAAATTATAAGAGCCATAACACGGTTAAGTATTTGGTTGGCATGTCACCTGCAGGAGCAATTACATTTCTGTCTGCAGGTTGGGGTGGGCGTGTTTCTGATAAACAACTTACAGCCGAGTCTGGATTTTATGACCTTCTACAAGTAAATGATGAGATACTAGCAGATCGTGGTTTTACCATTAGAGATGAGCTTGCCTTGCGTGGTGCTACCCTGAGGATCCCTCACTTTACCAAAGGTAAAAAGCAGTTGTCTGCTCAAGAGGTGGAAACATCGAGGCGTTTGTCCAATGTTAGAATACACATTGAAAGAATAATAGGGAGATGGAAAACTTTCCGAATTCTTACTACTGTTATTCCTTTATCACAGGTGGACCTGTTAGATGACATTGTAATTGTTTGTGCAGCATTGACAAACATTTGCAAATGCATAGTCCCTAGAAAATAAATTAAAAGCCCTTAATTGAGTTGTGCCAAAATTAAGGCCTTAATGTTGTTAGCATCTATGATTTGAGGTTTAAATGTCATTGAATATTTTTTTTTTTTAATGACTGCCTAAGTTTTTTCACTGCATAAGCTCATTGAACATTCAAAAGCTGTGGTTTAAAACATTTTGCAGCAGTTTTAGTTCAAAATGTGTGTTGTATCCAGTTTGCTTTTGAATATTGAGATTTCTCCTCATTCCTCTGTTGTATGATATATTTGAAAATCTTAAATGAAACATGCAGATATTTTGCTTTGTGTTTTGCCATTGAAAAGAAAACAATTCAATCAGCTGATACCTGTGTAAACACGGTGTAAATATTAATAAAGTATTCAAGAGTCAAGGAAAGAGTAAGGTGTATTTATTCTTGTGCATGTAACCAATAATAAACATAACAATATTAAACAATCTTGTCATAAGATGCACACTGAGAACCTGAGAATACTTTGAATGGTAAGCACAGGTACAGTTACAACTCTATGTTTCAGAGTGCATTTTTTCTAGTTTTTCTCTTTTTTGCACTGATCACAATACCATTCTTTAGCCTTTCTTTTTACTTTTGCACATGCGTAGTGGAAATGCCTATTGCACTTTGCACAGGTGGTCATGTTACCAAATTCTGGCTGTTTACATTTCGAGCAGACTGTAGGTGCTTGCTGTTTTGGGTCCATGCTGCGTGTTAACAGCTCAGGCAGAATACTTTGTCTGAAGAACTGTCCAGCAATAGGAAGGACTGTGTGCAGCATTTCTTCATCCTTGGCAACACGAGTAATGAGTAGTTCCCGCTGTGTCCAAATCACAAAGTCACAGTACTGGACAACACATACAAACATGTGAAGTTGAACTTGATGGTAGTATTCATGGTTTGTCTTGAGATGGAATGATTTGTCAAGACAAAAGTCAGGGTCCTCATGGCTTCCTTGAAGACCGTTCTTGTATTTGTAGGGGCATTTTATCTCTACAGTTCCTCTACCACAACAGCTACAGTTTGCCACTCCATCTGGTGATGCCCCGAGATGTGGATGTTCTGGATGTACAACTAGACCACAAAGTGCCACATTAAAGTTTTGATGATGTGCTTTCATTGCTTTTGTGTAGGATTTTCTGGCAGTAGGCTCATTGTCTCTTCCCCATTTTATTGCATTTATACCAGATAGATCTTTGTTGTCATAGTGCATTATCTGTTTGACTAAGTTTGTTTTAGCTGTCTCAGTTCTAACAGTACATACACTATGTAGGGTGGTGCTAGTTATACGTCCTATTCTGTGTGTTTGCCAAGCCTGTGACTGAGCCTGATTTTTGGTAATGGATTCAAGGTTCACACACTTGTCCTGTGTCATTGTCTTTTTCAGTCTGAAAAACGTCTCATCACTTTTTTCTCTTAATTCATTTGAGGAAACACCTCTCAAATTCTCATCATAAAGAGCTGCCAGAGGTTCCAGTAGGTCTTCGTTCTCAAATTCTGCTGCAGTGTCTGTGTCACTGCAGTCCAAGCTAGTGAGCACAGCTGCTTTGGGTGCCAGTGCTTTCAGCTTCTTAATGTGTTCATCTGTCACCTCTATATACAGAAAAAAGCAGATGTTAGATGGAGCATGCAAACAAATTGTGTAGGACACAACATTGCATTGTCATATAACATAATAACACTATGACCTATTGTAAACAGAGTAAAGTTGTTTTCACTGTAACATCCAGTGTCTAGTGGAACAGTATTTGAAGCCTGTGACAAAACCTTGCTCCAGGTGATAGCAGCAGTTATCAACTTTTAAATATGCTTATGAACAGTTAAATATGATGTAAAATAAATCATACCTTTGACATTGACCTTTCCATGGTTTCTTCTGGCTTGCTGCAGTAAGCCAGTAGCTGTCCACTTTGGCCGTCTGACACAAATTTCACTCAATCTGGCTGCCTTCACTTCTCTTCTGGATGTGAGAAGCCATTGGTTTGTCCCTGAAGTACAAGCCTGCTCCGTCTTTCCAAACCTGACCCATAGTTCGACTTTGAGCATCAGTGCAGCAGCATGACTGCAGCATGACCCAAGGCTGAGAAAAAAAATATATATATATAGCCTAATTTGTTTGGTGATAAAACTACATATGTGCAATGCTCAATAACTGCAGCAAATTAGCTGTGACATGTTTATAACAATATGAGGTTACATAGCAGTGGAAAGCAACTTATAATAATAACAATAATAATAATAATAATAATAATACTTTTGTTGTATTATTCATTGACATACCCAGCCATACAGGTGCAGTTTGCGGTCAGGATGCAGTTATTTTTCTTGTTCACAACCACCCAGACTTTATACATTTCGGTCCTCTTCCCTTGTCTTTGACTTGGCAGCAATTCAGTCTTCAGGGCCACGAAGTTTTCTATGTTGTAATCGTGAAATAGTATGTCCTGAACAGGGTTGTCTGTTACATAGAAGTAGGCATCCAGTGTCTTGTAGGACTTCAGGCTCTCCCGGGAATAAACACTTGGTGTCTCGATCAGGTAGGAATGAATGTCCGGCCACTGAATTTTGGGCCATGTTTTCTCGTCATTTATCCACTCACCCGCATGTAACGCGTATGGGTCATTCAGACGTATTCCATTAACTAGTGTTAATTTAGCAGCATAACTTATTTTATCACTAGGTGATACACTGTTGTAGTACGCTGACAACATCGCTAGCTAGCACATCGCAACTGCTAAATAACCGTGTATAATCACAACATTCGACCAGACGCTTTAAAGGACCAGGCACTTTTTGCAGTCAAGATGCGCGCGCATCCGCCGTGTTGATAAACAAATAATCCCTCTATTGGAAAGGCAGCCAAGATGGAGAGAGAAGTTGCCTTTAACTTCTTTAATATTCAACTGGATATTAAAACTTGTACATAATATCCATTCATAACACACAGACAGATATTTCAATGGTTTCCTTATTGAAATGTCCATTATTATAACTGACAACTAATTAAATCCCCAAAGTCACTAACAAAACAACCAAAACACAGAAAGGATCCTTATGAACAAGAAGGAGTTGATCAGTCTGTGGTTTTTCCCAGGTGTCACAAGAGCACAGGTTGCTCTGATAGTGAAATGTAATTCTTCTGCATATTTAGGTCTGGAATATCTAATCTTCCTCTCCCAAAATACTCTGATAGATTTTCTATGGGGTTATACTGAGATGGGTGCTATGACCAATTAAGGAAATTAGATACAATGGTTAATAAATGCAGGCAATGCCAGCTTTTGCTCTGTTTGCAAGGGCTAAGTCCCTTTAAAGGAGGAAATATGGATGTCCCTAAAGTTGGCAAGCCGGAGGGTCTCTAAACTGCTCTACGGTTCTAAGTAGGTGACTGTGCTTACCTGAGAAAACTCAGTTGAACAACAACAACAGATGTCATAGCAAAGCAACCCTCACTGACCACGAATAGTGGAAATTATGGTAAAATAGAGTTTATGAAGATGTCAAATGCAGTCTCTGGTAGAACAAAAAAAAAATGTATGAAGCACATGAAGACATCAACTAGGTTCTACTGAGACTTGAACTCAGATCACTGGATTCAGAGTCCAGAGTGCTAACCATTACACCATAGAACCAGTGGAAATGGTTGTCCCTCAAGAGCTTCGCGGTTTCAGTGATCTCTAGCCAGGGTTTAGCTCCCTTTGTGACACTTGTACAAGTTAATCTCTCATGTCGATATTGAAAACATTTGACAAACCTAACTTGGAAAAACTGGCATCCTAACAGCCAAAGTCTAGAGTGTTTTGCCATGACCTGCTGCTTGGAAGAGACCAGAAATATGCCAAAGCCAACTTCTAAAGATTGGCCTCATTACATTAAGTCAAGTTACTAGGTTCTACTAGTCTCTGGTAGAGCAAAGCAAATGTATGAAGCACTAAGTAGATAAAGAAATCAACTAGGTTCTACTGAGACTTGAACTCAGATCACTGGATTCAAAGTCCAGAGTGCTAACCATTACACCATAGAACCATTCGAGTTGTTTGTCCCTCAAGGGTTTCGACAATTCAGTGATCTCGAGCCAGGGTTTAGCTCGCTTTGTGACACTTGCACAACTTAATCTCTCATGTCAATATTGAAAACCTTTGACAAACCTAACTTGAAAAAACTGGCATCCTTACAGGCAAAGACTAGAGTGCTACCAATTGTACCTTGAAAGCATCAGGGCTTTTAAGTTTATGGAGTCATTGGTTGGCAGTGGTGTTTTTTAATAGGTTCAGTGGTTCTTCTTCTTCCATCTATGCATTGGAAAGGCAGCCAAGATGGAGAGAGAAGTTGCCTTTAACTTCTTTAATATTCAACTGGATATTAAAACCTGTACATAATATCCATTCATAACACACAGACAGATATTTCAATGGTTTCCTTATTGAAATGTCCATTATTATAACTGACAACTAATTAAATCCCCACAGTCACTATTTAGGAAGACCAAAACACAGAAAGGATCCTTATGAACATGAAATTTATGAACATGTACAGTTCTCAATTCTTAGTTGGGTTGCCTTTGGTCAGGATTGCTGCAGTTTTGGAGTGTAAGAAGGAGTTGATCAGTCTGTGGTTTTGCCCAGGTGTCGCAAGAGCCCAGGTTGCTCTGATAGTGAAATGTAATTCTTCTGCATATTTAGGTCTGGAATATCTAATCTTCCTCTCCCAAAATACTCTGATAGATTTTCTATGGGGTTATACTGAGATGGGTGCTATGACCAATTAAGGAAATGAGATACAATGGTTAATAAATGCAGGCAATGCCAGCTTTTGCTCTGTTTGCAAGGGCTAAGTCCATTTAAAGGAGGAAATATGGATGTCCCTAAAGTTGGCAAGCCGGAGGGTCTCTAAACTGCTCTACGGTTCTAAGAAGGTGACTGTGCTTACCTGAGAAAACTCAGTTGAACAACAACAACAGATGTCATAGCAAAGCAACCCTCACTGACCACGAATAGTGGGAATTATGGTTAAATAGAGTTTATGAAGATTTCAAATGCAGTCTCTGGTAGAACAAAAAAAAAAATGTATGAAGCACATAAATACATCAATTAGGTTCTACTGAGACTTGAACTCAGATCACTGGATTCAGAGTCCAGAGTGCTAACCATTACACCATAGAACCAGTGGAAATGGTTGTCCCTCAAGAGTTTTGTGGTTTCAGTGATCTCTAGCCAGGGTTTAGCTCCCTTTGTGACACTTGTACAAGTTAATCTCTCATGTCGATATTGAAAACATTTGACAAACCTAACTTGGAAAAACTGGCATCCTTGCAGCCAAAGTCTAGAGTGTTTTGCCAAGACCTGCTGCTTGGAAGAGACCAGAAATATGCCAAAGCCAACTTCTAAAGATTGGCCTCATTACATTAAGTCAAGTAACTAGGTTCTACTAGTCTCTGGTAGAGCAAAACAAATGTATGAAGCACTAAGTAGATAAAGACCTCAACTAGGTTCTACTTAGACTTGAACTCAGATCACTGGATTCAAAGTCCAGAGTGCTAAGCATTACACCATAGAACCATCGGAGTTGCTTGTCCCTCAACGGTTTCGACAATTCAGTGATCTCGAGCCAGGGTTTAGCTCGCTTTGTGAAACTTGCACAAGTTAATCTCTCATGTCGATATTGAAAACCTTTGACAAACCTAACTTGAAAAAACTGGCATCCTTACAGGCAAAGACTAGAGTGCTACCAATTGTACCTTGAAAGCATCAGGGCTTTTAAGTTTATGGAGTCATTGGTTGGCAGTGGTGTTTTTTAATAGGTTCAGTGGTTCTTCTTCTTCCATCTATGCATTGGAAAGGCAGCCAAGATGGAGAGAGAAGTTGCCTTTAACTTCTTTAATATTCAACTGGATATTAAAACCTGTACATAATATCCATTCATAACACACAGACAGATATTTCAATGGTTTCCTTATTGAAATGTCCATTATTATAACTGACAACTAATTAAATCCCCAAAGTCACTATTTAAGAAGACCAAAACACAGAAAGGATCCTTATGAACAAGAAGGAGTTGATCAGTCTGTGTTTTTTCCCAGGTGTCACAAGAGCCCAGGTTGCTCTGATAGTGAAATGTAATTCTTCTGCATATTTAGGTCTGGAATATCTAATCTTCCTCTCCCAAAATACTCTGATAGATTTTCTATGGGGTTTTACTGAGATGGGTGCTATGACCAATTAAGGAAATGAGATACAATGGTTAATAAATGCAGGCAATGCCAGCTTTTGCTCTGTTTGCAAGGGCTAAGTCCATTTAAAGGAGGAAATATGGATGTCCCTAAAGTTGGCAAGCCGGAGGGTCTCTAAACTGCTCTACGGTTCTAAGTAGGTGACTGTGCTTACCTGAGAAAACTCAGTTGAACAACAACAACAGATGTCATAGCAAAGCAACCCTCACTGACCACGAGTAGTGGAAATTATGGTTAAATAGAGTTTATGAAGATTTCAAATGCAGTCTCTGGTAGAACAAAAAAAAAATGTATGAAGCGCATAAATACATCAATTAGGTTCTACTGAGACTTGAACTCAGATCACTGGATTCAGAGTCCAGAGTGCTAACCATTACACCTAACTTGGAAAAACTGGCATCCTTGCAGCCAAAGTCTAGAGTGTTTTGCCAAGACCTGCTGCTTGGAAGAGACCAGAAATATGCCAAAGCCAACTTCTAAAGATTGGCCTCATTACATTAAGTCAAGTAACTAGGTTCTACTAGTCTCTGGTAGAGCAAAACAAATGTATGAAGCACTAAGTAGATAAAGACCTCAACTAGGTTCTACTTAGACTTGAACTCAGATCACTGGATTCAAAGTCCAGAGTGCTAAGCATTACACCATAGAACCATTGGAGTTGCTTGTCCCTCAACGGTTTCGACAATTCAGTGATCTCGAGCCAGGGTTTAGCTCGCTTTGTGAAACTTGCACAAGTTAATCTCTCATGTCGATATTGAAAACCTTTGACAAACCTAACTTGAAAAAACTGGCATCCTTACAGGCAAAGACTAGAGTGCTACCAATTGTACCTTGAAAGCATCAGGGCTTTTAAGTTTATGGAGTCATTGGTTGGCAGTGGTGTTTTTTAATAGGTTCAGTGGTTCTTCTTCTTCCATCTATGCATTGGAAAGGCAGCCAAGATGGAGAGAGAAGTTGCCTTTAACTTCTTTAATATTCAACTGGATATTAAAACCTGTACATAATATCCATTCATAACACACAGACAGATATTTCAATGGTTTCCTTATTGAAATGTCCATTATTATAACTGACAACTAATTAAATCCCCAAAGTCACTATTTAAGAAGACCAAAACACAGAAAGGATCCTTATGAACAAGAAGGAGTTGATCAGTCTGTGTTTTTTCCCAGGTGTCACAAGAGCCCAGGTTGCTCTGATAGTGAAATGTAATTCTTCTGCATATTTAGGTCTGGAATATCTAATCTTCCTCTCCCAAAATACTCTGATAGATTTTCAATGGGGTTATACTGATGGGTGCTATGACCAATTAAGGAAATGAGATACAATGGTTAATAAATGCAGGCAATGCCAGCTTTTGCTCTGTTTGCAAGGGCTAAGTCCATTTAAAGGAGGAAATATGGATGTCCCTAAAGTTGGCAAGCCGGAGGGTCTCTAAACTGCTCTACGGTTCTAAGTAGGTGACTGTGCTTACCTGAGAAAACTCAGTTGAACAACAACAACAGATGTCATAGCAAAGCAACCCTCACTGACCACGAATAGTGGAAATTATGGTTAAATAGAGTTTATGAAGATTTCAAATGCAGTCTCTGGTAGAACAAAAAAAAAATGTATGAAGCGCATAAATACATCAATTAGGTTCTACTGAGACTTGAACTCAGATCACTGGATTCAGAGTCCAGAGTGCTAACCATTACACCTAACTTGGAAAAACTGGCATCCTTGCAGCCAAAGTCTATAGTGTTTTGCCAAGACCTGCTGCTTGGAAGAGACCAGAAATATGCCAAAGCCAACTTCTAAAGATTGGCCTCATTACATTAAGTCAAGTAACTAGGTTCTACTAGTCTCTGGTAGAACAAAACAAATGTATGAAGCACTAAGTAGATAAAGACCTCAACTAGGTTCTACTTAGACTTGAACTCAGATCACTGGATTCAAAGTCCAGAGTGCTAAGCATTACACCATAGAACCATTGGAGTTGCTTGTCCCTCAACGGTTTCGACAATTCAGTGATCTCGAGCCAGGGTTTAGCTCGCTTTGTGACACTTGCACAAGTTAATCTCTCATGTCGATATTGAAAACCTTTGACAAACCTAACTTGAAAAAACTGGCATCCTTACAGCCAAAGACTAGAGTGCTACCAATTGTACCTTGAAAGCATCAGGGCTTTTAAGTTTATGAAGTCATTGGTTGGCAGTGGTGTTTTTTAATAGGTTCAGTGGTTCTTCTTCTTCCATCTATGCATTGGAAAGGCAGCCAAGATGGAGAGAGAAGTTGCCTTTAACTTCTTTAATATTCAACTGGATATTAAAACCTGTACATAATATCCATTCATAACACACAGACAGATATTTCAATGGTTTCCTTATTGAAATGTCCATTATTATAACTGACAACTAATTAAATCCCCACAGTCACTATTTAGGAAGACCAAAACACAGAAAGGATCCTTATGAACATGAAATTTAGGAACATGTACAGTTCTCAATTCTTAGTTGGGTTGCCTTTGGTCAGGATTGCTGCAGTTTTGGAGTGTAAGAAGGAGTTGATCAGTCTGTGGTTTTGCCCAGGTGTCACAAGAGCCCAGGTTGCTCTGATAGTGAAATGTAATTCTTCTGCATATTTAGGTCTGGAATATCTAATCTTCCTCTCCCAAAATACTCTGATAGATTTTCTATGGGGTTATACTGATGGGTGCTATGACCAATTAAGGAAATGAGATACAATGGTTAATAAATGCAGGCAATGCCAGCTTTTGCTCTGTTTGCAAGGGCTAAGTCCATTTAAAGGAGGAAATATGGATGTCCCTAAAGTTGGCAAGCCGGAGGGTCTCTAAACTGCTCTACGGTTCTAAGTAGGTGACTGTGCTTACCTGAAAAAACTCAGTTGAACAACAACAACAGATGTCATAGCAAAGCAACCCTCACTGACCACGAATAGTGGGAATTATGGTTAAATAGAGTTTATGAAGATTTCAAATGCAGTCTCTGGTAGAACAAAAAAAAATGTATGAAGCGCATAAATACATCAATTAGGTTCTACTGAGACTTGAACTCAGATCACTGGATTCAGAGTCCAGAGTGCTAACCATTACACCATAGAACCACTGGAAATGGTTGTCCCTCAAGAGTTTCGTGGTTTCAGTGATCTCTAGCCAGGGTTTAGCTCCCTTTGTGACACTTGTACAAGTTAATCTCTCATGTCGATATTGAAAACATTTGACAAACCTAACTTGGAAAAACTGGCATCCTTACAGCCAAAGTCTAGAGTGTTTTGCCATGACCTGCTGCTTGGAAGAGACCAGAAATATGCCAAAGCCAACTTCTAAAGATTGGCCTCATTACATTAAGTCAAGTTACTAGGTTCTACTAGTCTCTGGTAGAGCAAAGCAAATGTATGAAGCACTAAGTAGATAAAGAAATCAACTAGGTTCTACTGAGACTTGAACTCAGATCACTGGATTCAAAGTCCAGAGTGCTAACCATTACACCATAGAACCATTTGAGTTGTTTGTCCCTCAAGGGTTTCGACAATTCAGTGATCTCGAGCCAGGGTTTAGCTCGCTTTGTGACACTTGCACAACTTAATCTCTCATGTCAATATTGAAAACCTTTGACAAACCTAACTTGAAAAAACTGGCATCCTTACAGGCAAAGACTAGAGTGCTACCAATTGTACCTTGAAAGCATCAGGGCTTTTAAGTTTATGGAGTCATTGGTTGGCAGTGGTGTTTTTTAATAGGTTCAGTGGTTCTTCTTCTTCCATCTATGCATTGGAAAGGCAGCCAAGATGGAGAGAGAAGTTGCCTTTAACTTCTTTAATATTCAACTGGATATTAAAACCTGTACATAATATCCATTCATAACACACAGACAGATATTTCAATGGTTTCCTTATTGAAATGTCCATTATTATAACTGACAACTAATTAAATCCCCAAAGTCACTATTTAAGAAGACCAAAACACAGAAAGGATCCTTATGAACAAGAAGGAGTTGATCAGTCTGTGTTTTTTCCCAGGTGTCACAAGAGCCCAGGTTGCTCTGATAGTGAAATGTAATTCTTCTGCATATTTAGGTCTGGAATATCTAATCTTCCTCTCCCAAAATACTCTGATAGATTTTCAATGGGGTTATACTGATGGGTGCTATGACCAATTAAGGAAATGAGATACAATGGTTAATAAATGCAGGCAATGCCAGCTTTTGCTCTGTTTGCAAGGGCTAAGTCCATTTAAAGGAGGAAATATGGATGTCCCTAAAGTTGGCAAGCCGGAGGGTCTCTAAACTGCTCTACGGTTCTAAGTAGGTGACTGTGCTTACCTGAGAAAACTCAGTTGAACAACAACAACAGATGTCATAGCAAAGCAACCCTCACTGACCACGAGTAGTGGAAATTATGGTTAAATAGAGTTTATGAAGATTTCAAATGCAGTCTCTGGTAGAACAAAAAAAAAATGTATGAAGCGCATAAATACATCAATTAGGTTCTACTGAGACTTGAACTCAGATCACTGGATTCAGAGTCCAGAGTGCTAACCATTACACCTAACTTGGAAAAACTGGCATCCTTGCAGCCAAAGTCTAGAGTGTTTTGCCAAGACCTGCTGCTTGGAAGAGACCAGAAATATGCCAAAGCCAACTTCTAAAGATTGGCCTCATTACATTAAGTCAAGTAACTAGGTTCTACTAGTCTCTGGTAGAGCAAAACAAATGTATGAAGCACTAAGTAGATAAAGACCTCAACTAGGTTCTACTTAGACTTGAACTCAGATCACTGGATTCAAAGTCCAGAGTGCTAAGCATTACACCATAGAACCATTGGAGTTGCTTGTCCCTCAACGGTTTCGACAATTCAGTGATCTCGAGCCAGGGTTTAGCTCGCTTTGTGAAACTTGCACAAGTTAATCTCTCATGTCGATATTGAAAACCTTTGACAAACCTAACTTGAAAAAACTGGCATCCTTACAGGCAAAGACTAGAGTGCTACCAATTGTACCTTGAAAGCATCAGGGCTTTTAAGTTTATGGAGTCATTGGTTGGCAGTGGTGTTTTTTAATAGGTTCAGTGGTTCTTCTTCTTCCATCTATGCATTGGAAAGGCAGCCAAGATGGAGAGAGAAGTTGCCTTTAACTTCTTTAATATTCAACTGGATATTAAAACCTGTACATAATATCCATTCATAACACACAGACAGATATTTCAATGGTTTCCTTATTGAAATGTCCATTATTATAACTGACAACTAATTAAATCCCCAAAGTCACTATTTAAGAAGACCAAAACACAGAAAGGATCCTTATGAACAAGAAGGAGTTGATCAGTCTGTGTTTTTTCCCAGGTGTCACAAGAGCCCAGGTTGCTCTGATAGTGAAATGTAATTCTTCTGCATATTTAGGTCTGGAATATCTAATCTTCCTCTCCCAAAATACTCTGATAGATTTTCAATGGGGTTATACTGATGGGTGCTATGACCAATTAAGGAAATGAGATACAATGGTTAATAAATGCAGGCAATGCCAGCTTTTGCTCTGTTTGCAAGGGCTAAGTCCATTTAAAGGAGGAAATATGGATGTCCCTAAAGTTGGCAAGCCGGAGGGTCTCTAAACTGCTCTACGGTTCTAAGTAGGTGACTGTGCTTACCTGAGAAAACTCAGTTGAACAACAACAACAGATGTCATAGCAAAGCAACCCTCACTGACCACGAATAGTGGAAATTATGGTTAAATAGAGTTTATGAAGATTTCAAATGCAGTCTCTGGTAGAACAAAAAAAAAATGTATGAAGCGCATAAATACATCAATTAGGTTCTACTGAGACTTGAACTCAGATCACTGGATTCAGAGTCCAGAGTGCTAACCATTACACCTAACTTGGAAAAACTGGCATCCTTGCAGCCAAAGTCTATAGTGTTTTGCCAAGACCTGCTGCTTGGAAGAGACCAGAAATATGCCAAAGCCAACTTCTAAAGATTGGCCTCATTACATTAAGTCAAGTAACTAGGTTCTACTAGTCTCTGGTAGAACAAAACAAATGTATGAAGCACTAAGTAGATAAAGACCTCAACTAGGTTCTACTTAGACTTGAACTCAGATCACTGGATTCAAAGTCCAGAGTGCTAAGCATTACACCATAGAACCATTGGAGTTGCTTGTCCCTCAACGGTTTCGACAATTCAGTGATCTCGAGCCAGGGTTTAGCTCGCTTTGTGACACTTGCACAAGTTAATCTCTCATGTCGATATTGAAAACCTTTGACAAACCTAACTTGAAAAAACTGGCATCCTTACAGCCAAAGACTAGAGTGCTACCAATTGTACCTTGAAAGCATCAGGGCTTTTAAGTTTATGAAGTCATTGGTTGGCAGTGGTGTTTTTTAATAGGTTCAGTGGTTCTTCTTCTTCCATCTATGCATTGGAAAGGCAGCCAAGATGGAGAGAGAAGTTGCCTTTAACTTCTTTAATATTCAACTGGATATTAAAACCTGTACATAATATCCATTCATAACACACAGACAGATATTTCAATGGTTTCCTTATTGAAATGTCCATTATTATAACTGACAACTAATTAAATCCCCACAGTCACTATTTAGGAAGACCAAAACACAGAAAGGATCCTTATGAACATGAAATTTAGGAACATGTACAGTTCTCAATTCTTAGTTGGGTTGCCTTTGGTCAGGATTGCTGCAGTTTTGGAGTGTAAGAAGGAGTTGATCAGTCTGTGGTTTTGCCCAGGTGTCACAAGAGCCCAGGTTGCTCTGATAGTGAAATGTAATTCTTCTGCATATTTAGGTCTGGAATATCTAATCTTCCTCTCCCAAAATACTCTGATAGATTTTCTATGGGGTTATACTGATGGGTGCTATGACCAATTAAGGAAATGAGATACAATGGTTAATAAATGCAGGCAATGCCAGCTTTTGCTCTGTTTGCAAGGGCTAAGTCCATTTAAAGGAGGAAATATGGATGTCCCTAAAGTTGGCAAGCCGGAGGGTCTCTAAACTGCTCTACGGTTCTAAGTAGGTGACTGTGCTTACCTGAAAAAACTCAGTTGAACAACAACAACAGATGTCATAGCAAAGCAACCCTCACTGACCACGAATAGTGGGAATTATGGTTAAATAGAGTTTATGAAGATTTCAAATGCAGTCTCTGGTAGAACAAAAAAAAATGTATGAAGCGCATAAATACATCAATTAGGTTCTACTGAGACTTGAACTCAGATCACTGGATTCAGAGTCCAGAGTGCTAACCATTACACCATAGAACCACTGGAAATGGTTGTCCCTCAAGAGTTTCGTGGTTTCAGTGATCTCTAGCCAGGGTTTAGCTGCCTTTGTGACACTTGTACAAGTTAATCTCTCATGTCGATATTGAAAACATTTGACAAACCTAACTTGGAAAAACTGGCATCCTTACAGCCAAAGTCTAGAGTGTTTTGCCATGACCTGCTGCTTGGAAGAGACCAGAAATATGCCAAAGCCAACTTCTAAAGATTGGCCTCATTACATTAAGTCAAGTTACTAGGTTCTACTAGTCTCTGGTAGAGCAAAGCAAATGTATGAAGCACTAAGTAGATAAAGAAATCAACTAGGTTCTACTGAGACTTGAACTCAGATCACTGGATTCAAAGTCCAGAGTGCTAACCATTACACCATAGAACCATTTGAGTTGTTTGTCCCTCAAGGGTTTCGACAATTCAGTGATCTCGAGCCAGGGTTTAGCTCGCTTTGTGACACTTGCACAACTTAATCTCTCATGTCAATATTGAAAACCTTTGACAAACCTAACTTGAAAAAACTGGCATCCTTACAGGCAAAGACTAGAGTGCTACCAATTGTACCTTGAAAGCATCAGGGCTTTTAAGTTTATGGAGTCATTGGTTGGCAGTGGTGTTTTTTAATAGGTTCAGTGGTTCTTCTTCTTCCATCTATGCATTGGAAAGGCAGCCAAGATGGAGAGAGAAGTTGCCTTTAACTTCTTTAATATTCAACTGGATATTAAAACCTGTACATAATATCCATTCATAACACACAGACAGATATTTCAATGGTTTCCTTATTGAAATGTCCATTATTATAACTGACAACTAATTAAATCCCCAAAGTCACTATTTAAGAAGACCAAAACACAGAAAGGATCCTTATGAACAAGAAGGAGTTGATCAGTCTGTGTTTTTTCCCAGGTGTCACAAGAGCCCAGGTTGCTCTGATAGTGAAATGTAATTCTTCTGCATATTTAGGTCTGGAATATCTAATCTTCCTCTCCCAAAATACTCTGATAGATTTTCAATGGGGTTATACTGATGGGTGCTATGACCAATTAAGGAAATGAGATACAATGGTTAATAAATGCAGGCAATGCCAGCTTTTGCTCTGTTTGCAAGGGCTAAGTCCATTTAAAGGAGGAAATATGGATGTCCCTAAAGTTGGCAAGCCGGAGGGTCTCTAAACTGCTCTACGGTTCTAAGTAGGTGACTGTGCTTACCTGAGAAAACTCAGTTGAACAACAACAACAGATGTCATAGCAAAGCAACCCTCACTGACCACGAGTAGTGGAAATTATGGTTAAATAGAGTTTATGAAGATTTCAAATGCAGTCTCTGGTAGAACAAAAAAAAAATGTATGAAGCGCATAAATACATCAATTAGGTTCTACTGAGACTTGAACTCAGATCACTGGATTCAGAGTCCAGAGTGCTAACCATTACACCTAACTTGGAAAAACTGGCATCCTTGCAGCCAAAGTCTAGAGTGTTTTGCCAAGACCTGCTGCTTGGAAGAGACCAGAAATATGCCAAAGCCAACTTCTAAAGATTGGCCTCATTACATTAAGTCAAGTAACTAGGTTCTACTAGTCTCTGGTAGAGCAAAACAAATGTATGAAGCACTAAGTAGATAAAGACCTCAACTAGGTTCTACTTAGACTTGAACTCAGATCACTGGATTCAAAGTCCAGAGTGCTAAGCATTACACCATAGAACCATTGGAGTTGCTTGTCCCTCAACGGTTTCGACAATTCAGTGATCTCGAGCCAGGGTTTAGCTCGCTTTGTGAAACTTGCACAAGTTAATCTCTCATGTCGATATTGAAAACCTTTGACAAACCTAACTTGAAAAAACTGGCATCCTTACAGGCAAAGACTAGAGTGCTACCAATTGTACCTTGAAAGCATCAGGGCTTTTAAGTTTATGGAGTCATTGGTTGGCAGTGGTGTTTTTTAATAGGTTCAGTGGTTCTTCTTCTTCCATCTATGCATTGGAAAGGCAGCCAAGATGGAGAGAGAAGTTGCCTTTAACTTCTTTAATATTCAACTGGATATTAAAACCTGTACATAATATCCATTCATAACACACAGACAGATATTTCAATGGTTTCCTTATTGAAATGTCCATTATTATAACTGACAACTAATTAAATCCCCAAAGTCACTATTTAAGAAGACCAAAACACAGAAAGGATCCTTATGAACAAGAAGGAGTTGATCAGTCTGTGTTTTTTCCCAGGTGTCACAAGAGCCCAGGTTGCTCTGATAGTGAAATGTAATTCTTCTGCATATTTAGGTCTGGAATATCTAATCTTCCTCTCCCAAAATACTCTGATAGATTTTCAATGGGGTTATACTGATGGGTGCTATGACCAATTAAGGAAATGAGATACAATGGTTAATAAATGCAGGCAATGCCAGCTTTTGCTCTGTTTGCAAGGGCTAAGTCCATTTAAAGGAGGAAATATGGATGTCCCTAAAGTTGGCAAGCCGGAGGGTCTCTAAACTGCTCTACGGTTCTAAGTAGGTGACTGTGCTTACCTGAGAAAACTCAGTTGAACAACAACAACAGATGTCATAGCAAAGCAACCCTCACTGACCACGAATAGTGGAAATTATGGTTAAATAGAGTTTATGAAGATTTCAAATGCAGTCTCTGGTAGAACAAAAAAAAAATGTATGAAGCGCATAAATACATCAATTAGGTTCTACTGAGACTTGAACTCAGATCACTGGATTCAGAGTCCAGAGTGCTAACCATTACACCTAACTTGGAAAAACTGGCATCCTTGCAGCCAAAGTCTATAGTGTTTTGCCAAGACCTGCTGCTTGGAAGAGACCAGAAATATGCCAAAGCCAACTTCTAAAGATTGGCCTCATTACATTAAGTCAAGTAACTAGGTTCTACTAGTCTCTGGTAGAGCAAAACAAATGTATGAAGCACTAAGTAGATAAAGACCTCAACTAGGTTCTACTTAGACTTGAACTCAGATCACTGGATTCAAAGTCCAGAGTGCTAAGCATTACACCATAGAACCATTGGAGTTGCTTGTCCCTCAACGGTTTCGACAATTCAGTGATCTCGAGCCAGGGTTTAGCTCGCTTTGTGACACTTGCACAAGTTAATCTCTCATGTCGATATTGAAAACCTTTGACAAACCTAACTTGAAAAAACTGGCATCCTTACAGCCAAAGACTAGAGTGCTACCAATTGTACCTTGAAAGCATCAGGGCTTTTAAGTTTATGAAGTCATTGGTTGGCAGTGGTGTTTTTTAATAGGTTCAGTGGTTCTTCTTCTTCCATCTATGCATTGGAAAGGCAGCCAAGATGGAGAGAGAAGTTGCCTTTAACTTCTTTAATATTCAACTGGATATTAAAACCTGTACATAATATCCATTCATAACACACAGACAGATATTTCAATGGTTTCCTTATTGAAATGTCCATTATTATAACTGACAACTAATTAAATCCCCACAGTCACTATTTAGGAAGACCAAAACACAGAAAGGATCCTTATGAACATGAAATTTAGGAACATGTACAGTTCTCAATTCTTAGTTGGGTTGCCTTTGGTCAGGATTGCTGCAGTTTTGGAGTGTAAGAAGGAGTTGATCAGTCTGTGGTTTTGCCCAGGTGTCACAAGAGCCCAGGTTGCTCTGATAGTGAAATGTAATTCTTCTGCATATTTAGGTCTGGAATATCTAATCTTCCTCTCCCAAAATACTCTGATAGATTTTCTATGGGGTTATACTGATGGGTGCTATGACCAATTAAGGAAATGAGATACAATGGTTAATAAATGCAGGCAATGCCAGCTTTTGCTCTGTTTGCAAGGGCTAAGTCCATTTAAAGGAGGAAATATGGATGTCCCTAAAGTTGGCAAGCCGGAGGGTCTCTAAACTGCTCTACGGTTCTAAGTAGGTGACTGTGCTTACCTGAAAAAACTCAGTTGAACAACAACAACAGATGTCATAGCAAAGCAACCCTCACTGACCACGAATAGTGGGAATTATGGTTAAATAGAGTTTATGAAGATTTCAAATGCAGTCTCTGGTAGAACAAAAAAAAATGTATGAAGCGCATAAATACATCAATTAGGTTCTACTGAGACTTGAACTCAGATCACTGGATTCAGAGTCCAGAGTGCTAACCATTACACCATAGAACCACTGGAAATGGTTGTCCCTCAAGAGTTTCGTGGTTTCAGTGATCTCTAGCCAGGGTTTAGCTCCCTTTGTGACACTTGTACAAGTTAATCTCTCATGTCGATATTGAAAACATTTGACAAACCTAACTTGGAAAAACTGGCATCCTTACAGCCAAAGTCTAGAGTGTTTTGCCATGACCTGCTGCTTGGAAGAGACCAGAAATATGCCAAAGCCAACTTCTAAAGATTGGCCTCATTACATTAAGTCAAGTTACTAGGTTCTACTAGTCTCTGGTAGAGCAAAGCAAATGTATGAAGCACTAAGTAGATAAAGAAATCAACTAGGTTCTACTGAGACTTGAACTCAGATCACTGGATTCAAAGTCCAGAGTGCTAACCATTACACCATAGAACCATTTGAGTTGTTTGTCCCTCAAGGGTTTCGACAATTCAGTGATCTCGAGCCAGGGTTTAGCTCGCTTTGTGACACTTGCACAACTTAATCTCTCATGTCAATATTGAAAACCTTTGACAAACCTAACTTGAAAAAACTGGCATCCTTACAGGCAAAGACTAGAGTGCTACCAATTGTACCTTGAAAGCATCAGGGCTTTTAAGTTTATGGAGTCATTGGTTGGCAGTGGTGTTTTTTAATAGGTTCAGTGGTTCTTCTTCTTCCATCTATGCATTGGAAAGGCAGCCAAGATGGAGAGAGAAGTTGCCTTTAACTTCTTTAATATTCAACTGGATATTAAAACCTGTACATAATATCCATTCATAACACACAGACAGATATTTCAATGGTTTCCTTATTGAAATGTCCATTATTATAACTGACAACTAATTAAATCCCCAAAGTCACTATTTAAGAAGACCAAAACACAGAAAGGATCCTTATGAACAAGAAGGAGTTGATCAGTCTGTGTTTTTTCCCAGGTGTCACAAGAGCCCAGGTTGCTCTGATAGTGAAATGTAATTCTTCTGCATATTTAGGTCTGGAATATCTAATCTTCCTCTCCCAAAATACTCTGATAGATTTTCAATGGGGTTATACTGATGGGTGCTATGACCAATTAAGGAAATGAGATACAATGGTTAATAAATGCAGGCAATGCCAGCTTTTGCTCTGTTTGCAAGGGCTAAGTCCATTTAAAGGAGGAAATATGGATGTCCCTAAAGTTGGCAAGCCGGAGGGTCTCTAAACTGCTCTACGGTTCTAAGTAGGTGACTGTGCTTACCTGAAAAAACTCAGTTGAACAACAACAACAGATGTCATAGCAAAGCAACCCTCACTGACCACGAATAGTGGGAATTATGGTTAAATAGAGTTTATGAAGATTTCAAATGCAGTCTCTGGTAGAACAAAAAAAAATGTATGAAGCGCATAAATACATCAATTAGGTTCTACTGAGACTTGAACTCAGATCACTGGATTCAGAGTCCAGAGTGCTAACCATTACACCATAGAACCACTGGAAATGGTTGTCCCTCAAGAGTTTCGTGGTTTCAGTGATCTCTAGCCAGGGTTTAGCTCCCTTTGTGACACTTGTACAAGTTAATCTCTCATGTCGATATTGAAAACATTTGACAAACCTAACTTGGAAAAACTGGCATCCTTACAGCCAAAGTCTAGAGTGTTTTGCCATGACCTGCTGCTTGGAAGAGACCAGAAATATGCCAAAGCCAACTTCTAAAGATTGGCCTCATTACATTAAGTCAAGTTACTAGGTTCTACTAGTCTCTGGTAGAGCAAAGCAAATGTATGAAGCACTAAGTAGATAAAGAAATCAACTAGGTTCTACTGAGACTTGAACTCAGATCACTGGATTCAAAGTCCAGAGTGCTAAGCATTACACCATAGAACCATTGGAGTTGTTTGTCCCTCAAGGGTTTCGACAATTCAATGATCTCGAGCCAGGGTTTAGCTCGCTTTGTGACACTTGCACAACTTAATCTCTCATGTCAATATTGAAAACCTTTGACAATCCTAACTTGAAAAAACTGGCATCCTTACAGGCAAAGACTAGAGTGCTACCAATTGTACCTTGAAAGCATCAGGGCTTTTAAGTTTATGGAGTCATTGGTTGGCAGTGGTGTTTTTTAATAGGTTCAGTGGTTCTTCTTCTTCCATCTATGCATTGGAAAGGCAGCCAAGATGGAGAGAGAAGTTGCCTTTAACTTCTTTAATATTCAACTGGATATTAAAACCTGTACATAATATCCATTCATAACACACAGACAGATATTTCAATGGTTTCCTTATTGAAATGTCCATTATTATAACTGACAACTAATTAAATCCCCACAGTCACTATTTAGGAAGACCAAAACACAGAAAGGATCCTTATGAACATGAAATTTAGGAACATGTACAGTTCTCAATTCTTAGTTGGGTTGCCTTTGGTCAGGATTGCTGCAGTTTTGGAGTGTAAGAAGGAGTTGATCAGTCTGTGGTTTTGCCCAGGTGTCACAAGAGCCCAGGTTGCTCTGATAGTGAAATGTAATTCTTCTGCATATTTAGGTCTGGAATATCTAATCTTCCTCTCCCAAAATACTCTGATAGATTTTCTATGGGGTTATACTGATGGGTGCTATGACCAATTAAGGAAATGAGATACAATGGTTAATAAATGCAGGCAATGCCAGCTTTTGCTCTGTTTTCAAGGGCTAAGTCCATTTAAAGGAGGAAATATGGATGTCCCTAAAGTTGACAAGCCGGAGGGTCTCTAAACTGCTCTACGGTTCTAAGTAGGTGACTGTGCTTACCTGAAAAAACTCAGTTGAACAACAACAACAGATGTCATAGCAAAGCAACCCACACTGACCACGAATAGTGGGAATTATGGTTAAATAGAGTTTATGAAGATTTCAAATGCAGTCTCTGGTAGAACAAAAAAAAATGTATGAAGCGCATAAATACATCAATTAGGTTCTACTGAGACTTGAACTCAGATCACTGGATTCAGAGTCCAGAGTGCTAACCATTACACCATAGAACCAGTGGAAATGGTTGTCCCTCAAGAGTTTCGTGGTTTCAGTGATCTCTAGCCAGGGTTTAGCTCCCTTTGTGACACTTGTACAAGTTAATCTCTCATGTCGATATTGAAAACATTTGACAAACCTAACTTGGAAAAACTGGCATCCTTACAGCCAAAGTCTAGAGTGTTTTGCCATGACCTGCTGCTTGGAAGAGACCAGAAACATGCCAAAGCCAACTTCTAAAGATTGGCCTCATTACATTAAGTCAAGTTACTAGGTTCTACTAGTCTCTGGTAGAGCAAAGCAAATGTATGAAGCACTAAGTAGATAAAGAAATCAACTAGGTTCTACTGAGACTTGAACTCAGATCACTGGATTCAAAGTCCAGAGTGCTAACCATTACACCATAGAACCATTTGAGTTGTTTGTCCCTCAAGGGTTTCGACAATTCAGTGATCTCGAGCCAGGGTTTAGCTCGCTTTGTGACACTTGCACAACTTAATCTCTCATGTCAATATTGAAAACCTTTGACAAACCTAACTTGAAAAAACTGGCATCCTTACAGGCAAAGACTAGAGTGCTACCAATTGTACCTTGAAAGCATCAGGGCTTTTAAGTTTATGGAGTCATTGGTTGGCAGTGGTGTTTTTTAATAGGTTCAGTGGTTCTTCTTCTTCCATCCATGCATTGGAAAGGCAGCCAAGATGGAGAGAGAAGTTGCCTTTAACTTCTTTAATATTCAACTGGATATTAAAACCTGTACATAATATCCATTCATAACACACAGACAGATATTTCAATGGTTTCCTTATTGAAATGTCCATTATTATAACTGACAACTAATTAAATCCCCACAGTCACTATTTAAGAAGACCAAAACACAGAAAGGATCCTTATGAACAAGAAGGAGTTGATCAGTCTGTGTTTTTTCCCAGGTGTCACAAGAGCCCAGGTTGCTCTGATAGTGAAATGTAATTCTTCTGCATATTTAGGTCTGGAATATCTAATCTTCCTCTCCCAAAATACTCTGATAGATTTTCAATGGGGTTATACTGATGGGTGCTATGACCAATTAAGGAAATGAGATACAATGGTTAATAAATGCAGGCAATGCCAGCTTTTGCTCTGTTTGCAAGGGCTAAGTCCATTTAAAGGAGGAAATATGGATGTCCCTAAAGTTGACAAGCCGGAGGGTCTCTAAACTGCTCTACGGTTCTAAGTAGGTGACTGTGCTTACCTGAAAAAACTCAGTTGAACAACAACAACAGATGTCATAGCAAAGCAACCCTCACTGACCACGAATAGTGGGAATTATGGTTAAATAGAGTTTATGAAGATTTCAAATGCAGTCTCTGGTAGAACAAAAAAAAATGTATGAAGCGCATAAATACATCAATTAGGTTCTACTGAGACTTGAACTCAGATCACTGGATTCAGAGTCCAGAGTGCTAACCATTACACCATAGAACCACTGGAAATGGTTGTCCCTCAAGAGTTTCGTGGTTTCAGTGATCTCTAGCCAGGGTTTAGCTCCCTTTGTGACACTTGTACAAGTTAATCTCTCATGTCGATATTGAAAACATTTTACAAACCTAACTTGGAAAAACTGGCATCCTTACAGCCAAAGTCTAGAGTGTTTTGCCATGACCTGCTGCTTGGAAGAGACCAGAAACATGCCAAAGCCAACTTCTAAAGATTGGCCTCATTACATTAAGTCAAGTTACTAGGTTCTACTAGTCTCTGGTAGAGCAAAGCAAATGTATGAAGCACTAAGTAGATAAAGAAATCAACTAGGTTCTACTGAGACTTGAACTCAGATCACTGGATTCAAAGTCCAGAGTGCTAACCATTACACCATAGAACCATTTGAGTTGTTTGTCCCTCAAGGGTTTCGACAATTCAGTGATCTCGAGCCAGGGTTTAGCTCGCTTTGTGACACTTGCACAACTTAATCTCTCATGTCAATATTGAAAACCTTTGACAAACCTAACTTGAAAAAACTGGCATCCTTACAGGCAAAGACTAGAGTGCTACCAATTGTACCTTGAAAGCATCAGGGCTTTTAAGTTTATGGAGTCATTGGTTGGCAGTGGTGTTTTTTAATAGGTTCAGTGGTTCTTCTTCTTCCATCCATGCATTGGAAAGGCAGCCAAGATGGAGAGAGAAGTTGCCTTTAACTTCTTTAATATTCAACTGGATATTAAAACCTGTACATAATATCCATTCATAACACACAGACAGATATTTCAATGGTTTCCTTATTGAAATGTCCATTATTATAACTGACAACTAATTAAATCCCCACAGTCACTATTTAAGAAGACCAAAACACAGAAAGGATCCTTATGAACAAGAAGGAGTTGATCAGTCTGTGTTTTTTCCCAGGTGTCACAAGAGCCCAGGTTGCTCTGATAGTGAAATGTAATTCTTCTGCATATTTAGGTCTGGAATATCTAATCTTCCTCTCCCAAAATACTCTGATAGATTTTCAATGGGGTTATACTGATGGGTGCTATGACCAATTAAGGAAATGAGATACAATGGTTAATAAATGCAGGCAATGCCAGCTTTTGCTCTGTTTGCAAGGGCTAAGTCCATTTAAAGGAGGAAATATGGATGTCCCTAAAGTTGACAAGCCGGAGGGTCTCTAAACTGCTCTACGGTTCTAAGTAGGTGACTGTGCTTACCTGAAAAAACTCAGTTGAACAACAACAACAGATGTCATAGCAAAGCAACCCTCACTGACCACGAATAGTGGGAATTATGGTTAAATAGAGTTTATGAAGATTTCAAATGCAGTCTCTGGTAGAACAAAAAAAAATGTATGAAGCGCATAAATACATCAATTAGGTTCTACTGAGACTTGAACTCAGATCACTGGATTCAGAGTCCAGAGTGCTAACCATTACACCATAGAACCAGTGGAAATGGTTGTCCCTCAAGAGTTTCGTGGTTTCAGTGATCTCTAGCCAGGGTTTAGCTCCCTTTGTGACACTTGTACAAGTTAATCTCTCATGTCGATATTGAAAACATTTTACAAACCTAACTTGGAAAAACTGGCATCCTTACAGCCAAAGTCTAGAGTGTTTTGCCATGACCTGCTGCTTGGAAGAGACCAGAAACATGCCAAAGCCAACTTCTAAAGATTGGCCTCATTACATTAAGTCAAGTTACTAGGTTCTACTAGTCTCTGGTAGAGCAAAGCAAATGTATGAAGCACTAAGTAGATAAAGAAATCAACTAGATTCTACTGAGACTTGAACTCAGATCACTGGATTCAAAGTCCAGAGTGCTAACCATTACACCATAGAACCATTTGAGTTGTTTGTCCCTCAAGGGTTTCGACAATTCAGTGATCTCGAGCCAGGGTTTAGCTCGCTTTGTGACACTTGCACAACTTAATCTCTCATGTCAATATTGAAAACCTTTGACAAACCTAACTTGAAAAAACTGGCATCCTTACAGGCAAAGACTAGAGTGCTACCAATTGTACCTTGAAAGCATCAGGGCTTTTAAGTTTATGGAGTCATTGGTTGGCAGTGGTGTTTTTTAATAGGTTCAGTGGTTCTTCTTCTTCCATCCATGCATTGGAAAGGCAGCCAAGATGGAGAGAGAAGTTGCCTTTAACTTCTTTAATATTCAACTGGATATTAAAACCTGTACATAATATCCATTCATAACACACAGACAGATATTTCAATGGTTTCCTTATTGAAATGTCCATTATTATAACTGACAACTAATTAAATCCCCACAGTCACTATTTAAGAAGACCAAAACACAGAAAGGATCCTTATGAACAAGAAGGAGTTGATCAGTCTGTGTTTTTTCCCAGGTGTCACAAGAGCCCAGGTTGCTCTGATAGTGAAATGTAATTCTTCTGCATATTTAGGTCTGGAATATCTAATCTTCCTCTCCCAAAATACTCTGATAGATTTTCTATGGGGTTTTACTGAGATGGGTGCTATGACCAATTAAGGAAATGAGATACAATGGTTAATAAATGCAGGCAATGCCAGCTTTTGCTCTGTTTGCAAGGGCTAAGTCCATTTAAAGGAGGAAATATGGATGTCCCTAAAGTTGGCAAGCCGGAGGGTCTCTAAACTGCTCTACGGTTCTAAGTAGGTGACTGTGCTTACCTGAGAAAACTCAGTTGAACAACAACAACAGATGTCATAGCAAAGCAACCCTCACTGACCACGAATAGTGGAAATTATGGTTAAATAGAGTTTATGAAGATTTCAAATGCAGTCTCTGGTAGAACAAAACAAAAATGTATGAAGCGCATAAATACATCAATTAGGTTGTACTGAGACTTGAACTCAGATCACTGGATTCAGAGTCCAGAGTGCTAACCATTACACCTAACTTGGAAAAACTGGCATCCTTGCAGCCAAAGTCTAGAGTGTTTTGCCAAGACCTGCTGCTTGGAAGAGACCAGAAATATGCCAAAGCCAACTTCTAAAGATTAGCCTCATTACATTAAGTCAAGTAACTAGGTTCTACTAGTCTCTGGTAGAGCAAAACAAATGTATGAAGCACTAAGTAGATAAAGACCTCAACTAGGTTCTACTTAGACTTGAACTCAGATCACTGGATTCAAAGTCCAGAGTGCTAAGCATTACACCATAGAACCAGTGGAAATGGTTGTCCCTCAACGGTTTCGACAATTCAGTGATCTCGAGCCAGGGTTTAGCTCGCTTTGTGACACTTGCACAAGTTAATCTCTCATGTCGATATTGAAAACCTTTGACAAACCTAACTTGAAAAAACTGGCATCCTTACAGGCAAAGACTAGAGTGCTACCAATTGTACCTTGAAAGCATCAGGGCTTTTAAGTTTATGGAGTCATTGGTTGGCAGTGGTGTTTTTTAATAGGTTCAGTGGTTCTTCTTCTTCCATCTATGCATTGGAAAGGCAGCCAAGATGGAGAGAGAAGTTGCCTTTAACTTCTTTAATATTCAACTGGATATTAAAACCTGTACATAATATCCATTCATAACACACAGACAGATATTTCAATGGTTTCCTTATTGAAATGTCCATTATTATAACTGACAACTAATTAAATCCCCAAAGTCACTATTTAAGAAGACCAAAACACAGAAAGGATCCTTATGAACAAGAAGGAGTTGATCAGTCTGTGTTTTTTCCCAGGTGTCACAAGAGCCCAGGTTGCTCTGATAGTGAAATGTAATTCTTCTGCATATTTAGGTCTGGAATATCTAATCTTCCTCTCCCAAAATACTCTGATAGATTTTCAATGGGGTTATACTGATGGGTGCTATGACCAATTAAGGAAATGAGATACAATGGTTAATAAATGCAGGCAATGCCAGCTTTTGCTCTGTTTGCAAGGGCTAAGTCCATTTAAAGGAGGAAATATGGATGTCCCTAAAGTTGGCAAGCCGGAGGGTCTCTAAACTGCTCTACGGTTCTAAGTAGGTGACTGTGCTTACCTGAGAAAACTCAGTTGAACAACAACAACAGATGTCATAGCAAAGCAACCCTCACTGACCACGAATAGTGGGAATTATGGTTAAATAGAGTTTATGAAGATTTCAAATGCAGTCTCTGGTAGAACAAAAAAAAATGTATGAAGCGCATAAATACATCAATTAGGTTCTACTGAGACTTGAACTCAGATCACTGGATTCAGAGTCCAGAGTGCTAACCATTACACCATAGAACCACTGGAAATGGTTGTCCCTCAAGAGTTTCGTGGTTTCAGTGATCTCTAGCCAGGGTTTAGCTCCCTTTGTGACACTTGTACAAGTTAATCTCTCATGTCGATATTGAAAACATTTGACAAACCTAACTTGGAAAAACTGGCATCCTTACAGCCAAAGTCTAGAGTGTTTTGCCATGACCTGCTGCTTGGAAGAGACCAGAAATATGCCAAAGCCAACTTCTAAAGATTGGCCTCATTACATTAAGTCAAGTTACTAGGTTCTACTAGTCTCTGGTAGAGCAAAGCAAATGTATGAAGCACTAAGTAGATAAAGAAATCAACTAGGTTCTACTGAGACTTGAACTCAGATCACTGGATTCAAAGTCCAGAGTGCTAAGCATTACACCATAGAACCATTGGAGTTGTTTGTCCCTCAAGGGTTTCGACAATTCAATGATCTCGAGCCAGGGTTTAGCTCGCTTTGTGACACTTGCACAACTTAATCTCTCATGTCAATATTGAAAACCTTTGACAAACCTAACTTGAAAAAACTGGCATCCTTACAGGCAAAGACTAGAGTGCTACCAATTGTACCTTGAAAGCATCAGGGCTTTTAAGTTTATGGAGTCATTGGTTGGCAGTGGTGTTTTTTAATAGGTTCAGTGGTTCTTCTTCTTCCATCTATGCATTGGAAAGGCAGCCAAGATGGAGAGAGAAGTTGCCTTTAACTTCTTTAATATTCAACTGGATATTAAAACCTGTACATAATATCCATTCATAACACACAGACAGATATTTCAATGGTTTCCTTATTGAAATGTCCATTATTATAACTGACAACTAATTAAATCCCCACAGTCACTATTTAGGAAGACCAAAACACAGAAAGGATCCTTATGAACATGAAATTTAGGAACATGTACAGTTCTCAATTCTTAGTTGGGTTGCCTTTGGTCAGGATTGCTGCAGTTTTGGAGTGTAAGAAGGAGTTGATCAGTCTGTGGTTTTGCCCAGGTGTCACAAGAGCCCAGGTTGCTCTGATAGTGAAATGTAATTCTTCTGCATATTTAGGTCTGGAATATCTAATCTTCCTCTCCCAAAATACTCTGATAGATTTTCTATGGGGTTATACTGATGGGTGCTATGACCAATTAAGGAAATGAGATACAATGGTTAATAAATGCAGGCAATGCCAGCTTTTGCTCTGTTTTCAAGGGCTAAGTCCATTTAAAGGAGGAAATATGGATGTCCCTAAAGTTGACAAGCCGGAGGGTCTCTAAACTGCTCTACGGTTCTAAGTAGGTGACTGTGCTTACCTGAAAAAACTCAGTTGAACAACAACAACAGATGTCATAGCAAAGCAACCCTCACTGACCACGAATAGTGGGAATTATGGTTAAATAGAGTTTATGAAGATTTCAAATGCAGTCTCTGGTAGAACAAAAAAAAATGTATGAAGCGCATAAATACATCAATTAGGTTCTACTGAGACTTGAACTCAGATCACTGGATTCAGAGTCCAGAGTGCTAACCATTACACCATAGAACCACTGGAAATGGTTGTCCCTCAAGAGTTCCGTGGTTTCAGTGATCTCTAGCCAGGGTTTAGCTCCCTTTGTGACACTTGTACAAGTTAATCTCTCATGTCGATATTGAAAACATTTGACAAACCTAACTTGGAAAAACTGGCATCCTTACAGCCAAAGTCTAGAGTGTTTTGCCATGACCTGCTGCTTGGAAGAGACCAGAAACATGCCAAAGCCAACTTCTAAAGATTGGCCTCATTACATTAAGTCAAGTTACTAGGTTCTACTAGTCTCTGGTAGAGAAAAGCAAATGTATGAAGCACTAAGTAGATAAAGAAATCAACTAGGTTCTACTTAGACTTGAACTCAGATCACTGGATTCAAAGTCCAGAGTGCTAACCATTACACCATAGAACCATTTGAGTTGTTTGTCCCTCAAGGGTTTCGGCAATTCAGTGATCTCGAGCCAGGGTTTAGCTCGCTTTGTAACACTTGCACAAGTTAATCTCTCATGTCGATATTGAAAACCTTTGACAAACCTAACTTGAAAAAACTGGCATCCTTACAGGCAAAGACTAGAGTGCTACCAATTGTACCTTGAAAGCATCAGGGCTTTTAAGTTTATGGAGTCATTGGTTGGCAGTGGTGTTTTTTAATAGGTTCAGTGGTTCTTCTTCTTCCATCCATGCATTGGAAAGGCAGCCAAGATGGAGAGAGAAGTTGCCTTTAACTTCTTTAATATTCAACTGGATATTAAAACCTGTACATAATATCCATTCATAACACACAGACAGATATTTCAATGGTTTCCTTATTGAAATGTCCATTATTATAACTGACAACTAATTAAATCCCCACAGTCACTATTTAAGAAGACCAAAACACAGAAAGGATCCTTATGAACAAGAAGGAGTTGATCAGTCTGTGTTTTTTCCCAGGTGTCACAAGAGTCCAGGTTGCTCTGATAGTGAAATGTAATTCTTCTGCATATTTAGGTCTGGAATATCTAATCTTCCTCTCCCAAAATACTCTGATAGATTTTCAATGGGGTTATACTGATGGGTGCTATGACCAATTAAGGAAATGAGATACAATGGTTAGTAAATGCAGGCAATGCCAGCTTTTGCTCTGTTTGCAAGGGCTAAGTCCATTTAAAGGAGGAAATATGGATGTCCCTAAAGTTGGCAAGCCGGAGGGTCTCTAAACTGCTCTACGGTTCTAAGTAGGTGACTGTGCTTACCTGAGAAAACTCAGTTGAACAACAACAACAGATGTCATAGCAAAGCAACCCTCACTGACCATGAATAGTGGGAATTATGGTTAAATAGAGTTTATGAAGATTTCAAATGCAGTCTCTGGTAGAACAAAAAAAAATGTATGAAGCGCATAAATACATCAATTAGGTTCTACTGAGACTTGAACTCAGATCACTGGGTTCAGAGTCCAGAGTGCTAACCATTACACCATAGAACCACTGGAAATGGTTGTCCCTCAAGAGTTTCGTGGTTTCAGTGATCTCTAGCCAGGGTTTAGCTCCCTTTGTGACACTTGTACAAGTTAATCTCTCATGTCGATTTTGAAAACATTTGACAAACCTAACTTGGAAAAACTGGCATCCTTACAGCCAAAGTCTAGAGTGTTTTGCCATGACCTGCTGCTTGGAAGAGACCAGAAATATGCCAAAGCCAACTTCTAAAGATTGGCCTCATTACATTAAGTCAAGTTACTAGGTTCTACTAGTCTCTGGTAGAGCAAAGCAAATGTATGAAGCACTAAGTAGATAAAGAAATCAACTAGGTTCTACTGAGACTTGAACTCAGATCACTGGATTCAAAGTCCAGAGTACTAACCATTACACCATAGAACCATTCGAGTTGTTTGTCCCTCAACGGTTTCGACAATTCAGTGATCTCGAGCCAGGGTTTAGCTCGCTTTGTGACACTTGCACAACTTAATCTCTCATGTCAATATTGAAAACCTTTGACAAACCTAACTTGAAAAAACTGGCATCCTTACAGGCAAAGACTAGAGTGCTACCAATTGTACCTTGAAAGCATCAGGGCTTTTAAGTTTATGGAGTCATTGGTTGGCAGTGGTGTTTTTTAATAGGTTCAGTGGTTCTTCTTCTTCCATCTATGCATTGGAAAGGCAGCCAAGATGGAGAGAGAAGTTGCCTTTAACTTCTTTAATATTCAACTGGATATTAAAACTTGTACATAATATCCATTCATAACACACAGACAGATATTTCAATGGTTTCCTTGTTGAAATGTCCATTATTATAACTGACAACTAATTAAATCCCCAAAGTCACTATTTAAGAAGACCAAAACACAGAAAGGATCCTTATGAACATGAAAGCAACCCTCACTGACCACGAATAGTGGAAATTATGGTAAAATAGAGTTTATGAAGATGTCAAATGCAGTCTCTGGTAGTACAAAAAAAATGTATGAAGCACATAAAGACATCAACTAGGTTCTACTTATACTTGAACTCAGATCACTGGATTCAAAGTCCAGAGTGCTAAGCATTACACCATAGAACCATTGGAGTTGTTTGTCCCTCAACGGTTTCGACAATTGAGTGATCTCGAGCCAGGGTTTAGCTCGCTTTGTGACACTTGCACAAGTTAATCTCTCATGTCGATATTGAAAACCTTTGACAAACCTAACTTGAAAAAACTGGCATTCTTACAGCCAAAGACTAGAGTGCTACCAATTGTACCTTGAAAGCATCAGGGCTTTTAAGTTTATGGAGTCATTGGTTGGCAGTGGTGTTTTTTAATAGGTTCAGTGGTTCTTCTTCTTCCATCTATGCATTGGAAAGGCAGCCAAGATGGAGAGAGAAGTTGCCTTTAACTTCTTTAATATTCAACTGGATATTAAAACTGGTACATAATATCCATTCATAACACACAGACAGATATTTCAATGGTTTCCCTATTGAAATGTCCATTATTATAACTGACAACTAATTAAATCCCCAAAGTCACTATTTAAGAAGACCAAAACACAGAAAGGATCCTTATGAACATGAAATTTATGAACATGTACAGTTCTCAATTCTTAGTTGGGTTGCCTTTGCTCAGGATTGCTGCAGTTTTGGAGTGTAAGAAGGAGTTGATCAGTCTGTGGTTTTGCCCAGGTGTCACAAGAGCCCAGGTTGCTCTGATAGTGAAATGTAATTCTTCTGCATATTTAGGTCTGGAATATCTAATCTTCCTCTCCCAAAATACTCTGATAGATTTTCTATGGGGTTATACTGATGGGTGCTATGACCAATTAAGGAAATGAGATACAATGGTTAATAAATGCAGGCAATACCAGCTTTTGCTCTGTTTGCAGGGGCTAAGTCCATTTAAAGGAGGAAATATGGATGTCCCTAAAGTTGGCAAGCCGGAGGGTCTCTAAACTGCTCTACGGTTCTAAGTAGGTGACTGTGCTTACCTGAGAAAACTCAGTTGAACAACAACAACAGATGTCATAGCAAAGCAACCCTCTCTGACCACGAATAGTGGAAATTATGGTAAAATAGAGTTTATGAAGATGTCAAATGCAGTCTCTGGTAGAACAAAAAAAATGTATGAAGCACATAAAGACATCAACTAGGTTCTACTGAGACTTGAACTCAGATCACTGGATTCAGAGTCCAGAGTGCTAACCATTACACCATAGAACCACTGGAAATGGTTGTCCCTCAAGAGTTTTGCGCTGTCAGTGATCTCTAGCCAGGGTTTAGCTCGCTTTGTGATACTTGCACAAGTTAATCTTTCATGTCAATATTGAAATCCTTTGACAAACCTAAGTTGGAAAAACTGGCATCCTTGCAGCCAAAGTCTAGAGTGTTTTGCCATGACCTGCTGCTTGGAAGAGACCAGAAATATGCCAAAGCCAACTTCTAAAGATTGGCCTCATTATATTAAGTCTATCACATGCATTTTGTTAAGAGGGACCCATTTTATCACACATACCACAGTAAAAATTCAATATAGAATTTCTAATCTCTACTACTGTTTGTTTAAGAAATCTGAACGCATTTAGAGAAACATAGGCAGCCAGTAAACGACTCTACGAATCTGTCAAGGGGAAAAAACGTAGGGGCAACTTCAACAAGAGAATGCCAAAAAAAATCTTCTAAGGAAAGCCTAAGAGAGCTTTACTTATCCTCCACATAAGACACCAAACATACTATAAGGCACCAAACTCAAAGACAGGCATAGGCGGATCTGCTGGGGTGGCATAGGGTGGCAAATGCCACCCTAAATGACAGCCTTGCCACCCCTGTTGCCACCCCAGTTGGCGGTACGGGTGGCAAGGCTTATAAATTATGGATAATTTGAGAATTACGACCACTAAATTCCAATGTCGGACTGCAGTGAATGCAGCACGAAATGACCTGAGAGCGACTGAGTCTGATTTGTTTTGAAAACCGAATGGGGCCAAGCGAGGGAGCCAGGGGTCATGGGGAGAGGAGACATGGGATGAAACAGGTAAAAACTGATTATCTATCTATCGAGAAATTAAATCATAATGAAAGCACAATGTTGCTAGCATAGCTGCAATGCTGATTTTGAGATGATAAAAATCAGGTTGCAGAACTTTATTTCTCTAACTATGATGTTAGTTAGGCCTGACGTCTCAGGCTCATAAAGACATATTTGCGGTCAACTATGACAGAAAAGAGACTATCAAGTTTGGTTGTACTCAAATCCCAAACGCACAAAGGCATTGGATCTAAATACATTAGTGAAGCGTTTATCTCAGCAACATGGAAATCGCCGCATTCAGCTGTTATAGTCATGTCAACTTTATGTTATGCTCTCTGGTGAGCCTTTACAGAGCTGTTACATTTTGTTTTGGCACCTGAGAAAATCTGATATTTCCTTTAATAAAACCAAAAGTGTTAAAAGTAAAATAAAAAAATGTGATACTGGTGTAAATCCTGCTTAATATGAAGAAGTGTTGTTGTTTGTTTTTTTTTTGTATATATAGTATGAAACTATCCAGAAATTACCTGTATGAACCTACTCACAAAATGTTTTGCACTTTTTCAGACTGGAGAAAAAATTTATTTTTATGTTGCTTCTTTTCAGATTTGTGGAAATTTTGATGTAACATCCAGTACCTGCCTTTTTGTTGATTTGTTGATACAGCAGCTCTATCTACAGCATATTCACATGCATGAAATGTCCTTTTCATGTATGCTGATGAAGGTTCTCAGTCATCCAGGTCATAGTCATTCCGTAAAAATTCAAAAAATATCCACTGGACTTGGTTTTCAAGATTTGAAGACGTTTCGCCACCTTTCATGATGCCCTAACTGCTGTATGTCAAGTTCCTGAGGAACAAATGGGGTAAATGTGTGTTCAGAGTAAACAATACATGGATGTCTGGTACCTTTTTTGAGTGCCTTGACCCATTTATTTCTACTGTGTAGTTATGCTCACTTTAGTACAGCTCAGACATAGATCTCTGATGGGTAACTTTTTCTTTCTATAGTTTCTTGTGCAAATGCTGCAAAGCTGCCTCTCTGACAGACAATCTCACACATCTGCGACTCAGCACCTGTGTCTTACCTTAGTACCTTTCCTGTGATAATGCCCCTCTAGAAGTAGTGTTATCATTCTTCTATCTCCTATTAAGTGAGATCACATTGTACGATGTATTTCTAATATGAACTGTTTCACATGAAACACTTACTGTACATACTATTCTCACCAAACTGTGATAATTGTGATTAAATTCAGTGTAAACAAATGCCATATGTTGCCACCCCTCAAACATTCCTGCCCCCCTCTCGCCACCCCATAAATATTTTTCTAGATCCGCCCCTGAAGACAGGAGAGTAGCAATCCACATGTACCCAAAACCATAAACAAAAGTTGCTTTCTGTACTATGAGCTAAAGTCAAGCAACTAGGTTCTACTAGTCTCTGGTAGAGCAAAAAAAATGTATTAAACACTAAGCAGATAAATACATCAACTAAGTTCTACTGAGACTTGAACTCAGATCACTGGATTCAAAGTCCAGAGTGCTAACCATTACACAATAGAACCATTGGAGCTGTTTGTTCCTCAAGGGTTTCGTGCTTTCAATGATCTCGAACCAGGGTTTAGCTCGCTTTGTGACACTTGCACAAGTTAATCTCTCATGTCGATATTGAAAACCTTTGACAAACCTAACTTGAAAAAACTGGCATCCTTACAGCCAAAGACTAGAGTGCTACCAATTGTACCTTGAAAGCATCAGGACTTTTAAGTTTATGGAGTCATTGGTTGGCAGTGGTGTTTTTTAATAGGTTCAGTGGTTCTTCTTCTTCCATCTATGCATTGGAAAAGCAGCCAAGATTGGGAGAGAAGTTGCCTTTAACTTCTTTAATATTCAACTGGATATTAAAACTTGTACATAATATCCATTCATAACACACAGACAGATATTTCAATGGTTTCCTTATTGAAATGTCCATTATTATAACTGACTAATTAAATCCCCAAAGTCACTATTTAAGAAGACCAAAGCACAGAAAGGATCCTTATCAACATGAAATTTATCAACATACAGTTCTCAATTCTTAGTTGGGTTGCCTTTGGTCAGGATTGCTGCAGTTTTGGAGTGTAAGAAGGAGTTGATCAGTCTGTGGTTTTGCCCAGGTGTCACAAGAGCCCAGGTTGCTCTGATAGTGAAATGTAATTCTTCTGCATATTTAGGTCTGGAATATCTAATCTTCCTCTCCCAAAATACTCTGATAGATTTTCTATGGGGTTATACTGAGATGGGTGCTATGACCAATTAAGAAAATGAGATACAATGGTTCATAAATGCAGGCAATGCCAGCTTTTGCTCTGTTTGCAGGGGCTAAGTCCATTTAAAGGAGGAAATATGGATGTCCCTAAAGTTGGCAAGCCGGAGGGTCTCTAAACTGCTCTACGGTTCTAAGTAGGTGACTGTGCTTACCTGAAAAAACTCAGTTGAACAACAACAACAGATGTCATAGCAAAGCAACCCTCACTGACCACGAATAGTGGAAATTATGGTAAAATAGAGTTTATGAAGATGTCAAATGCAGTCTCTGGTAGAACAAAAAAAAAATGTATGAAGCACATAAAGACATCAACTAGGTTCTACTGAGACTTGAACTCAGATCACTGGATTCAGAGTCCAGAGTGCTAACCATTACACCATAGAACCACTGGAAATGGTTGTCCCTCAAGAGTTTTGTGCTTTCAGTGATCTCTATCCAGGGTTTAGCTCCCTTTGTTACACTTGTACAAGTTAATCTCTCATGTCGATATTGAAAACATTTGACAAACCTAACTTGGAAAAACTGGCATCCTTGCAGCCAAAGTCCAGAGTGTTTTGCCATGACCTGCTGCTTGGAAGAGACCAGAAATATGCCAAAGCCAACTTCTACAGATTGGCCTCATTACATTAAGTCTATCACATGCGTTTTGTTATGAGGGACCCATTTTATCACACATACCCAGACATGTTCACAAGTCATTTTTTGCAAGTCCAAGTCAAGTCTCAAGTCTTGAGAGCTCAAGTCCAAGTCAAGTCTCAAGTCTTGAGACCTCAAGTCCATGTCAAGTCTCAAGTCTTGAGACCTCAAGTCCAAGTCAAGTCTCAAGTCTTGAGAAGGCCTGTTGCAATAATCAATGAATTGCACAAAAAATTCTAATCACTTGATTAATTAAAAAAAGTGCAATAATTTTCGTGCTTGCTTGTTTCTCCTTGTGTTTTCATCTCCTTCACTGAGACGGTATAGCTTAAAGGTCGCTATTATATCTATGGAATTATCATTATCTTGAACTGCTAAATGAAAAATACAATTAAAAAAAGCACACACGCAAAAAATTTTTCCAGATAAATTTTGCATTTTTAGTTTTTTTTTCTTTAAAAAAAAACTATTTTCTTACAGTATTTACCTGACATTTGTGGTTACAACTTTTTCTAGTTTTAGCAGTAAATGTCTGCTCTTTTATTTTTAAGTGAAAATGAGGACTGTGGGAAAAAAAACAATCACAATCCTGCCTTTTATTAACACATATGAGGTTAGCAACTACAAGAGATAAAGAAAAACCCTAAACAAACAGCAGGACAATAACAATACTTTTATAAAAGAAACATTGTGGCAATAACTTTTTGTAACTTAATGACTTGGCGGGCAGTGTTTTCAATTCAATTCAGTTTATTTATTTAGTGCCAATTTACAACATTATTCACAACATATTTCTCCTCTACCACTGCCATGAAGCTTTTAAAGCTGGGCTTGTCGATCAAAGACAAGGGGAGGTTGCATGAAATAATAAGGTCCTGAATTATTGCCTTATGCCTGTGATGTCCCTGGCTGTACACCTGCACTGCACTGTGGCTGATAAAATTAGATGTGGTGGACCAAGCATTGTGTATTTTTTTTTTTTAAGAAGCTGCAGTTTGCTGCTCTTTTATTCCCGCCTTATGTAAAGTTTTTGTAGCCAAAGGTTATTATGAACGGTGGCACCGAAACAGGGGGGGGTAATCATCGCTTCCATATCTGTATGGGTTGCATGCATGCATGCGCACGGGCATATATGTCACGTATTGTTGCGTCAGTGACGTCAGTGTGTTGCACAGGGAAAAATATGATTTATGTTTTTCTTTAATTTAAATGTTAGTTTTATGCTTTGCATGTTTGGAGAGGAAGATAGGATTTGTTTTTCTTTGTATTTTCTTCTTGAGCTTTGCATGTTTTGATGTTTCTTTTTTATATGATTGTTTTCCTTTATTTTAGACTTTTGAATTTTTCCTGCATGTTGGGTTGTTTTGGTTTGTTTTTCCCTTGTGACAATCCATGCGCACTGGACTGAAGTAGTTGTCTGAGGAGGCGGAGTGCATTAATTGCGCTGCGTAATTGCTGCGCTCAGGTGTGAGCAAGGGCTGATTAAAGCCGACATAAGAGGAGTCTGAAGGAAAGGAGAAGGAGAACGGAATCTGCAGGTGACAGAGACGGACGCGCTGCCGGGGGAGATGCAGGCGGGATCCGTGCGCCAGGAGGGTGCACAGATGGCCCAGTAAGGAGTATTAGGGCAGAGGAGGAACCTGGCCTATAAGTAGCGCTCCCCCTCACTTAAAGCATAAACAGGAATATATCTTCCGATGGGGTTTTGGCGCGTGGATGCTGGCGTTCTCCTTGCTTCTCTTTTTAGCTGGATCGGTATGGAAAGGGGTGTGGCACGCCAGGGAGTGGAACATTGCCGGAGGGCCGCTGAGTCAGCTGTGGATCAGCCAGTGGGTGCTCCAGGCCGATCACTCGCACCAGAAGCAGCATAATAAGCGAAGCCCAACTTCCAGCCTCTGATTTTTAAGGAAAACTCTTGAATTTTAGGTTTTATCAGGAGGAGAAAAGGACTGTTTTATTATGCCACTTCTCCTGTGGCTTTTTGTGTAAATAAAACACTTGAACTTGAGTGCTTCACGGTTTGGGTCTTTGAGTTGTTTGCTCCCCCTTGTGTCAATGACTGAGTGTGGGGCCATACTGGCCACAAGTGCTACTTTTTTTTTTTTTTTTACACCTCTTCTGTGTGCGGGTAAGGCGAGCGGCGATCAGTCAAGTTAGTAAAACAAAAAACACTTGAATAAATGTTTTTACACTGGAATAAAATATTTTGAATAAGTGTTTTTACACTGGAATAAAATATTGTTCACAAGTCGGAAATCACGAGTCTCAGTCGAGTTTGAAGTCCTTCAAATGCAAGTCTAAGTCGAGTCTGAAGTCATTAAATATGCGACTTAAGTGCGACTCGAGTACGAGTCACAAACTCGAGTCCCCATCTCTGCACATACCACAGTAAAATTTCAATATAGAATTTCTAATCTCTACTACTGTTTGTTTAAGAAATCTGAGCCCATGTAGAGAAACATATGGAGCCAGTAAACGACTCTATGAATCTGTCAAGGGGCAAAAACATAGGGGCAACTTCAACAAGAGAATGCCAAAAAAATATTCTAAGGAAAGCCTAAGAGAGCTTTACTTATCCTCCACATAAGACACCAAATATACTATAGGTTGCTCTGATAGTGAAATGTAATTCTTCTGCATATTTAGGTCTGGAATATCTAATCTTCCTCTCCCAAAATACTCTGATAGATTTTCTATGGGGTTATACTGAGATGGGTGCTATGACCAATTAAGGAAATGAGATACAATGGTTAATAAATGCAGGCAATGCCAGCTTTTGCTCTGTTTGCAGGGGTTACCTGAGAAAACTCAGTTGAACAACAACAACAGATGTCATAGCAAAGCAACCCTCACTGACCACGAATAGTGGAAATTATGGTAAAATAGAGTTTATGAAGATGTCAAATGCAGTCTCTGGTAGAACAAAAAAAAAATGTATGAAGCACATAAAGACATCAACTAGGTTCTACTGAGACGTGAACTCAGATCACTGGATTCAGAGTCCAGAGTGCTAACCATTACACCATAGAACCACTGGAAATGGTTGCCATTCAAGAGTTTCGTGTTTTCAGTGATCTCTAGCCAGGGTTTAGCTCCCTTTGTGACACTTGTACAAGTTAATCTCTCATGTCGATATTGAAAACCTTTGACAAACCTAACTTGGAAAAACTGGCATCCTTGCAGCCAAAGTCTAGAGTGTTTTGCCATGACCTGCTGCTTGGAAGAGACCAGAAATATGCCAAAGCCAACTTCTAAAGATTGGCCTCATTACATTAAGTCTATCACATGCGTTTTGTTATGAGCAGGTGCGGGGCTTGTGGACAGGCAAGCCAGGCAGTTGCTTGGAGCCCCGGCCTCTAGGGGGGCCCCAAGGGCTGACAAATTGTACTTCACAGCAACGACAAGACTGGAGATTTACTTTACAATGAAATGAAACCGTACTCAAAAACCCCCTTGTTGGGCCTCCACCCCATGCCTTCAGCCTGCATCTGACGCTGCTGGCACGACTCTGCACAAAGTTGAACTTTGTCGTAAAGTTTCCCAACCTTCCATGAGAGAAAAAGAGACAGAGAAAAGAAAAATAGGGAAAAAGAAAGAAAAACAGTGGTAAGAGCATTTTACCTACTGACTTACTGTATTGTCACAGACTCCAAAGGGACATAGCTAACAATTAATCATGATGAATGCTGCTTAACAAGAAACATCAATATTAGCAGCTAACCTGCTAATATGTCTAACCGTTAGCTACCAGATAGCAGTGCTTTACTCTGCAGTCTCCCCCTGCAGAAAACAACTCTAGTGAGGCAGACAGTCAAAAAATAATATCAACAACACCTACAACAATAAATTACTCCTTGCATGTAAAAAATATGCTTGATGATAAATTGATAATGAGACTAATTTCATTGTTCTCAGAGTGGGAAATTTGTATTGGGCTTTATATATGTGCACTCAAAAGAGAACTTTTAAACAAAGGACATGTTGCATTAAAATGTGACATTTTTTTAAACTAACTTATCTCTCCTCAGGATCATTACTAACATTTTTAAAACCAGTAAATCCAGTGAAGGATACTGTGCCCCCTCCCAACACTGACGATGAAAACTGTACAGGTATGTTCAGTATTTGCTTTTTTGTATCAGTTCCATCAACATCCACCTCCAGCAGTACATCAGCTCCCCAACCTCCTGCCTTTCCAGTGCAGGAAGATGCAACAGAGATGGACGATAAAGGGTCAATTTCAATTACTGATAGTGATAACTGTGAGTTCAATAATTTTTAATTTGGCAGTAAATGTAACTGTAGCAATAGTTACTGTATTTACCTCATGTTAGTCAAATGTTTATAACAAATATGCCATATTCTTTCTTTTCTTTTTTTGATTAGTTCTATTAAGACCTGAAGGTGAAAAGAAAGATGTGTCACGCCCAAAAGATGTGATTTCAGAAGACCCTGCTCAATGGCCAAGCATCCTAAGCCATACCGAACTGTGCCAAATGGTAACAAGGGGGCCTTTTTCTCTTGATGTGGCCTTACAAGTTGTTGACTTATTGACTGCATTTTGATGCATCTGAGGATTTTGCACTAGCCAAGCGTAATTTTTAATTATTTATTTAATTTAGTATTATTTATCTCCACTGCATGTGTTAAGGCTATTTTTTATATGGCTTCCTACATGTTTAATTATTTACTAGATTTTACTTTTTATATTTGAGGTTTAACAATTTACAGTGCACTTTTGTAATAAACTAAAGTTCATATTTGATATATTTTGTTGGTGTCAGATTATTTACAATGATTATTGATAGGCCTGGGCTGTCATGGACTTCTGTTGGACCTCACTTTGAGAACCACTAATCTATTCTAGTCTATTTTTTTCAGTATACATCTTAAATGCTCTAGAAATTGTGCATTTATTTCTCCAAAAAACTTTTTTTTTCTTTTGCGTGCAGAGGTGGGGTGGAGGCCCCAGAAATGTCTTGCTTGGAGCCCCATAAGACCCTAGCAACGCCACTGGTTATGAGGGACCCATTTTATCACACATACCACAGTAAAATTTCAATATAGAATTTCTAATCTCTACTACTGTTTGTTTAAGAAATCTGAACGCATTTAGAGAAACATATGGAGCCAGTAAACGACTCTACGAATCTGTCAAGGGGCAAAAACATAGGGGCAACTTCAACGAGAGAATGCCAAAAAAATCTTCTAAGGAAAGCCTAAGAGAGCTTTACTTATCCTCCACATAAGACACCAAACATATTATAAGGCACCAAACTCAAAGACAGGAGAGTAGCAATCCACATGTACCCAAAACCATAAACAAGGTTCTGCTGAGACTTGAACTCAGATCACTGGATTCAGTGTCCAGAGTGCTAACCATTACACCATAGAACCATGGGAGATGTTTCTTTCTCAAGGGTTTCGTGCTTTCAGTGATCTCTAGCCAAGGTTTAGCTCGCTTTGTGACACTTGCACAAGTTAATCTCTCATGTCGATATTGAAAACCTTTGACAAACCTAACTGGCAAAAACTGGCATCCTTACAGCCAAAGACTAGAGTGTTTTGCTATCACCTGCTGCTTGGAAGAGACCAGAAATATGCCAAAGCCAACTTCTAAAGATTGGCCTCATTACATTAAGTCTATCACATGCGTTATGCGGGACCTATTTTCTACACATACCACAGTAAAATTTCAATATAGAATTCTTAATCTCTACTACTGTTTGTTTTAGAAATCAGAACCCATTTAGAGAAACATAGAGAGCCAGCAAATTACTCGATGATTCTGTCAAGGGTCATAAAGTATTTTTGAATTTGAGATAAATTTGGATCAAAGCACAGGGCAGAATTCTCCAATCAAACTGAAGATCTAAATCCAATTAAGAATCTGTGGTATGGCTTGAAAACCATTTTTGACATATGCTTTGTTTCCTCATTGACTGAGCTTTAACTATCAGCAAAGAAGGCCAGAGAGAAAACGTTTTTTCAAGCCTTGGCTGATAATTTTGGTAAAGACACCCAAAAGAACTCTATCTGCTTGTTTATCCAGGGGGTCTGAAAACAAATGCATGCCCCACTTTTTATGTGTTTATGTTTTTAGAGTATAACAACCCTGCAATTTTCATGTGATTTGGTATTCTCACACTGTTGTGGTGATCATAAAATCAAAAATATGATTACAGCTGAATAAATGAGAGAAGGTTTGATTGATGGAAATAAAGTAACACTCGTTAGTTTTTTTAATTGTTAAGATAATTATCACTGATGATTGGTGAGTTTATTACACCTTAATATTAGTTGCCTGTTGCGTGCCAGAACTGATGTTTTCCACAATAGTTGATCTAATTAAGACAGTTCTTCTGTCCAGATATACAGTAATAATCTTCTTTCTGTACGTGGAAAAAAAAAGTGAAATGGATTGTGACCGGTGTCCTTCAGCTAAGACCAAATTGTAATGTTTTGATAAGGCTGGAGCCATGGATGTCTAATCATCTGCTAACGTGTATGATGTGATGATGTGGCAGATTGGAGATGTATAAAATGCCTTTTTGATCATGGCCACCTCCTGAGAAGTGAGCCTGGAGGCGAGCAGCTGCCTTCTGTAATTCTAAGCAATTTCTCTGATCTGAGTAAGATTACAATTTCTATCAGAATCTGTTGTCATGTATCATGGTTATTTAATACATATTATTTATGAAGTGTTATTTAAAGAGGTTGTCCCAGTTTATCTCTTTTCTGGAAAAATAACCAGAAAGATAGAGCTTCTGCAGACACAGAGCCTATCTTTAACATGATCATTGTACACATTAGATCATTAGTATTCCTGATAGAATAAAAAAACAAATGTAAAAAAAGATGAAGTTTTGAATGAGATATATGCAGAGATGGCAAAAGTACTCACTTTCCGTACTTGAGTAAAAGTACAGATACTTGTGTTAGAAAATACTCTAGTAAAAGTGGAAGTACTGATTAAACTTCTTTACTCAAGTAAAAGTAACAAAGTACAGGCTTGTAAATTTACTTAAAGTATAAAAGTAAAAGTAGAAACCACTTTTTTCATGCCGTTGCCTACATTTTAAATGGATGTCTGCCAATAGGACTAGATCTCCGTTGTGTTCATTTTCAATCATCTCGTCGTCCATACTACTATGCTAACGCCACCGCCACCAAGCTGCAATGATTTGCCGCGAATGAATACCGCCAAATCTGTCGATTCATCTTGTAGTGGTGCGTCAAATGCAACGTAGATTCCCATCCAATTAGACTGAATTTGGTATTGATGACGTGAAAAATAATAACGGGAACTCCATTGAAATGATTCAAAACTAAAGTAACGAGCCAATTTTTTAAAATTTAAGGAGTAGAAAGTACAGATATTTGTGTAAAAATGTAAGGAGTAGAAGTAAAAAGTCGCCATAAAAATAAGTGGTAAAGTAAAGTAAAAATATCAGAAAAATCTACTTGAGTACAGTAACGAAGTATTTGTACTTCGTTACTTCCCATCTCTGGATATATGTACCAGCTCCAACAGTTGAGATTAATTTATAATCCAAAATAAATCATGAGTTTTAGTGGATGTTGGAAAAAAGAACACCAACACCCACTCCAAGCGAGAAAAAAAAAACTCGCTTGGACTTTTTTTCTGGCCTTTTTTTATGTTATTATGGTAATCTGTCTTCTGAAATGCAATAAAGATGGAGGAGCATGTTTTATGAGCAAAAATGTGCAATAAATCTTATTAAAATAAGCAAAACTGTAAAAGCAATTTCTTGGTTCTTTTCTTATATTGGCTTACACAACATGGCTGAAAAATATTTTATCTACAGCTCCCACTATAGTACAGACTGTCGCAATAAAATGTCGGCATGTGAAAAGCAAATATATGCTCTTTAAGGCAGAAGCTACATCAACAACCATGATCTATTACTTCAGTTTATTTACGTACATAGAGCAAAATTACAAATAGAGTCCAGTTCATTTCCAGTATACTAAAAAATTGCACTGATTCCCACGAATAAAATAATACTCATATAGACAGATTAGATACAATGACTAACAATCTCGTGAAATTTTAACTTTCGTACAATGCTGTCTAAATTAGACTATTGTGCTAATAGGTCAAAAGTTATCTTGGGTGAAAGCTGTCTCAGTTTGGTTGATTCACTGAACTAACTGCAGTTCTTCATGCTGAGTGGGCATGTGGGGACAATCAGGAACAAACATCCAGAGGAACTTGATTCAGTGTGGGCGGCCATCTGCTGCAACCAACTGGGGATTTGAAAAGATGTAAAGCAAATTCAGGGGAAAAAAACTAACAAAATTAGTCGAAGGAACACTTCCTACATGAAGGAAAATCTGAGTAAAGAGGCCCTTCCAATACATATTAAATTGACAGGGTATAAACAGAGTAGACCTATCTAAATGCTTCTTTAGAAAGAGAAAAAGAAAGGAGTGCACAAAAATCATTGTCAGCAACAGCAGTGTGTCTGCCTTTAAAGTCAAACCAAGAAAGGCCCTAGGCAAAATAAAATACCTGGATGGGTGTACAGGAAGTTTGTAGGGCAGTTGGCTGGTGTCCTCCAGACATTTTCAACACCTCGCTGGACCAATTCATAGTGCTAGCGTGCTTCAAGTCTTCCACTATCATTCCGGTCCCAAAGAAGCCTCAGGTCACCTCACTAAATGATTACCGGGCTGTCATACTGACTCCAATCATGATGAAGTGCTTCGAAAGGCTGGTTAAAGAACACATTGTCTCCAGTCTGCCGCCAACATTCGACCCGCTCCAGTTTGCCTACTGACGAAACCGCTCCACTGAGGATGCCATCTCTGGTGCTCTCCACCTGAGCCTGGCAAACCTGGAGGAGAAGAACATCCATGTGCGGATGCTCCTGGACTTCAGTTCAGCTTTCAACATCATCATCCCACAGCATCTGATAGGAATACAGGAACATCTGGGATTCAATACAACCCTCTGCAACTGGCTGCTAGACTTCCTCACAGACAGACCTCAGTCAATCCGGGTCGGACAGAACACCGGATGTCATCATCCTAAGCACAGGCTCCCCTCAGGGCTGCATCCTGAGCCCCCTGCTGTTCACATCCCTGATGACACGCGGCTGCGTCCCCAGGTTCACCACCAATCACATTGGGAAGTTTGCAGACGACACCACGGTGGCGGGGCTCATCGGAGACGACAACGACCTGGACTACAGAGAAGAGGTGGAGCAGCTGGTGTAGAGACAACAACCTGATTCTGAATGTGGAGAAAACAAAGGAGATCATCGTTGACTTCAGGTCGAACATACCTTACCACACTCCACTTCTCATCAACAGCTCAGCTGTAGAGGTGGTCAGCAGATTCTGGGGGTGCAGATCACAGACAACCTCAACTGGACTGTAAACACCACCTCACTGGTCATATGGGCACAGAATCACATGTACTTCCTGCAGAGGATGAGGAGAGCCTACCTGCCCCCACCCATCCTCACCACCTTCTACAGAAGCACCATAGAGAGCGTTCTGACGAGCTGTCTCACTGTGTGGTATGGAGGCTACAGCGCCTCAGACTGGATGAAAGTGAGAAGAGTGGTGAGAACAGCAGAGTTGATCATCGGGGCTCCTCTTCCCTCCATAGCTGGGAAATTACACCTGATTTCCCTTCCACATTTCAATGGTGCACTGCTGTTGTTGGTGTATCACATAGATTACCAATAAACTTTAAAGTTTGAGAATATAGCTTTGAAAAGTTCATCCGTTAATCCATTGTTTATACTTTATTTTTTATTTCCATTGTTTATACCTAATTATGGCTAACTATAAAGACGCACTTACATAATTTTGTTGCAGCTGTTTTCAAAAAATAAAATTAAAGTGTCTCATGATTTTAGAATTGTTACAGGGATGACAGTGGGATGTTTTAAAAAACTGAAAGGAAAAAGTAATTAGTTATACTTCATAAATTTGGTCTTTTTTTCTTATTGTTTGTTCTTTGTTCTTCTTTCTTTATTAGGTATTATCACATATTTTTAATGCAAGGGTGCGGTAGATTACAATGTGTTTGGAGGACCCTCAAAGACACAGCCCTTCCTCATTTACATAATGAGGCAGAAATGCATACAGAAATGTAAAAACGACAGGAAGAAATAAGTAGCATTTAAGAAATAAATAGGGTAAAAAAAAAAACAATACAAAGGAAGAATAAAATAATATATAAGGTACTTATTACAAAGGCGAATAAATAAAGAAGCTAATTAAAATAGACATATATGTTCATGTCTCTGTATAATTAAATTTCTACTTACATTTATCTGTTTATTTTATTTTGGCGGGCATTTCATTGTGTGCTTATTTATTTATTTCCGTATTTATTTTTAACTATGTCAGAGCTGGACCTCCATAAATGTGTGAGGAGTGACAAGTGATTTTAACTGCAAAGGCAATTAACCTGTTAGGCTGTAGAGGGCAACCTAAAGTAACATATTGCAACGGAACAGCGTCCGCTCACGTGATCGAAACCGGAAGTAAATACACTTCTTTCCCGCGCAGTTGGATTAATACAAGCTAACCATTGAGGACAGTCTGACACAATGGACGAACTTTATTTGGATAATATTGACGAATATGTCAACGACCACAACAAGATAGTAAGTATCTTTAAATATTTTAGGGGCTCTGTCATATTTAGTGTTTCGGTTTTGCTTTTGACGCGTAAAATAAGCTAACTTAATGGAAGTAGCCCTGGAATGACGTTAGAAAATCTTGACAATTAAATGTCTTACAACTTCTTAAATAGAACTCTAAATATATATGTAGGGTTTTTAAAGGTAATGGTAAGATTAGGCCGTCTGACTCATTCGGCTTTGTAATTTAAACCAATAAATGTTGTCTTAATAGTTTTTTTTTTGTTTTACGACTGAATTGTCCTGAGCATGTAGCCATACACAGCAGGAAACACCTGAAGATGTGGAAAGTCTGCTTTCCACATCTCAACATGTAGAAACAAATTAACATGTAGACACAATGTATTTATCATTTTTATACGTATTTTCCAGGTAACGTATAAGTGGCTGAGTCTCACTCTGGGAGTCCATGTCAACACAGCTAAACAGTGAGTTATATGGAACCGGCTCTCTGTGTTTGTTTGCAGGCTTTATTCCCTTTCTTCAATTAACTGCGAAAAAATTTTTATAGAAACACTTAGATGACGGTTTTACATTTGAAAACTGCAACATGGCAATACATTTAATATAAATCTGTAAATAAATTATAGAAAAGATTAAAAACTATGTCATATGTCTGGGTTATTTTTGCTAAATCCAGAATAAATTGTAATAAAATTATAAATGCTTTTAAAGGCACTATATGAAAATTGGCACAAAAAACCTTAACTTTGTTCTAAGGTAGTTTACATACAGTATACTTCTTTGAGAGAAATATGAAACTTGAAAGGTGTTGCAGACTTTGGTTCCATATGTCATTGTTAAATTTTTTTTTTCACATAGTTTTTAAAATGTTAGATCTTTAATGTGAGAGAATTTCAGCTAAAGTAAAACCTCATTCAGTTTGATCCAAACAAATAAGTTTATTTAAATGCTTTGTTGAAGATAGGCTCTGTGTTTACACCTCGAAGCACTATCTCTCCAGTTCTTGTTCCTGAAAAGAAATCACTCGGGACAAACCCTTTAAATAACCCTTCATAACTTATATGTATTAAATAAACAGGAGACATGACAACAGATTCTGATAGAAATTGTAATCTAACTCAGATCAGAGAAGTTGCTTAGAGTTCCTGAAGGCAGCTGCTCACCTCTCAGGAAGTGGTCCCGATTTACAGTTAGAGAAGCATTTTATACATCTCCAGTCTGGCACATCATCACATCATACATGTTAGCAGATGAGTAGACATCCATGGCTCCAGCCTTTTCAAAATATTACACTTTGTTCTTAGCTGAAGGACAGCGCTCTCATTCCATTCCCAAATATTTGCCACGTGCAGAATGAAGATTATAACTGTATATCCGCATAGAGAAACTGCCTTAATGAGATTAAAACATTAGTTCTAACACACAGCAGGCAGCCAATACCAAGATGTAATAAATTCACACATCTTCAATGATAACAATACATTCTAACAGCTTTGCGTCTTATCTGTCAATTGGCAAAAAAATGTTTGACAGTAAACAAACTCTGGATTTGAAATAAGCTTATTTTCCTGCTGGTAAAGCATAAAGGTTGAAAGTGATTAATTATAATATTGTGAAATAACAAATATTCTAAGATCGCGTACACTGAAAGAAAATGATAAATGGACCTCACCATAAATAGTATCTACATTAATTGCATGATACATTTAAATAAGGTCAATATTTTATGTTTGTAAGCTTGTTTGTTTTGAATGAGAAAAGGTTTCCCTCAGCCCTCTCATTATTGTTCCCTTAGAGAGAGTGTAGAAAGAGAACCTTTATCACGAAGGTATAGCAAGTCAGATGAATGCTCCTTGAGATTTTGAGAACAGATGGAATTCGTCATAAAGCTGAAAGTGAGAGAGGCTTTGTGGTTTATTGATTGATTGACTTAATTGATCTCAAAGTGGGGAAATTTACTCGTTACATCGGCTCAATTGTCAAAAAGAAGAAGGTGACAAAAGGAATAGAAGTGCATGGGGTATATACAATATATACACTGCGTCCACACACACAGACATATATGAGACAGCTGAAGTCTCTCATTCAGCAGGGTTATTATTGGGGGTGGAACGGTTCACAAAATCCACGGTTCGGTTCGGTTCACGGTTTCGTGGTCACGGTTTTCGGTTCAGTATATGTTGATTGTTACCCCGAAATCCCATAAAAATTTATGAAATTAATGAAAAAATCCAAAAAAATTAATGAGTTTTAATTATTTTTAATGATCCGCGGAAACCCTGGATCATTTCCGTATGTGTTGCTGCTTTGAATTTAATCATCTCACGCATGCTCTCTACCATCTCCAAGGAACTCAGAGCGGAGCGGACGGGAGCCACAGGGGAGGCTGTAGGCTTTGCTTTGAGCAGGCGGTCTGGAGCGGAGCGCTGATGGAGTATGTGGGATTTCGGGGTTAGCCTGACATGTTGGTCATGTTGCTGTTAGCATAAACAAAACGTGTTGCACTTTTATCCTCAACTTTCTTTCCGCCGTCATCGTAGGTCACTCTAAATGCAAAGTGGTCCCATACAGCAGAGCTATAAAGTGCTGCTGGCGCGTCTTCCAACTCCTGTTCTTTCCCACTTGCCATACCCACACAATTCTCCACAACAACAGATTTTTTTTCTGCTACACCCGGCAACGCTGCTTCGCTTCTTCTTCTTCTTGTTTACTACTGGTGTTTGGCTTTGGTCGCAGTACCGCCACCTCCTGCTCTGGAGTGTAATCGCTTCGCCTATGAGAAAAAGGAGCAACGCATGAACCGAACACAACACACACCAATTGAACCGAGACAGTCGAACTGAACGGTTCGGACGGTTTTCATAAACCGTTCCATCCCTAATTATTATACAGGGTTATTGCACAGGGTATTTACATTGGTATTTATATAGATGGATATTTTTATTTATATATATAGCTATTTCACTGTTTATCGAATATAAAAAAAACAAAAAGACAAAAAAGAATAATTACTGGAATAATTTATCATCCTGCAAAATTCCCTTTAGTGACCTATGAACAAGAATAACTTGTAACAAAAGGGAAAGTTTTAGATGGTTATCGCTGAAATGGATCCATTCATGTACAAGTTCTTATACAGGGTTAAGAAGAACACTTAAGTTCAAGTTTATATGGGCGCGGCGGTGCAGGGGTTAAGTATATGACACATTTTAGGAGGCTTTGGTTCTTGTCGTGCATTGAAGGTTCCAGTCCTGATCTGTTGACCTTTTTTCTACATCTTCCCACTCTCCATAACCCCATTTCATGTCTGCCTAATTTCTAAAGCAATAAAAATAAAGGCTCAAAGTGTCAAAAAATATACTTTTAAGTTCAAGTTTATGCAAATTTACAATCTTTATAAATGTAAAAAAAAAATAAAATAAAAAAAAAGTTGTTTAGCTGTAGAAGCTCAGGGTGGATGAATGTGGGGTTCTACAGAGAAGGAAAAGCTGCCTGCAGCATCAAGCCCCTCAAGGCTTTTTTGAACTGGGACCGAGATTCCTTCCTGCCTTCTGTTTGAAGTCTTCTCCACTGAAATGAAAATAAGCTGCTGGGTGAGAAATTTCCCAAGATAAATGTATGTAAAATGGGTTTTCAGGATGCTTTACCACTATCTGGAGCACAAGAGGAAGGAGAGCTCACCTCAGCTCCACGCCACCTACCTCGTGTCTGGAAAGCTGGAGGGAAATGGTCAAACTGTGAGTAAGAGGAACTCCTCGGATGCTTATGGCATCTTGTTAAAAAGCAAGAAATAACATTTTCAAGTTCTCTTCTGTCTTCTTTTTAGTGTCACCACGTGTCTCTAGTCAGAGAGGACCAGTTGGAAGGTTTGTAAATATGACATCTCTGTTCGCTCTTTGTTTTATTTCAAGAACTTGGATAAATAGACCATGGTCCTGACAGTTTGTCTGATTAACGTCTGTTTCCCTCTGCAGATTTTAAATCTAAGATGAGCTTGATCGTAAGCGTTCACGTCTACAGCGTGCAGAAAGCTTTGCTCAAAGACAGCGGCCCCCTCTACAGTGTCGACTATGATGCTGTCAAAGACAACCTGAAGAACTGCAGCAAGTATGTTTGCTGTTACCACAGAGAGACATCTGCTGATTTTAATCAATTAAGCTGAGGAAAACTTTTTGGCTGTCTCTCTCATAGATACAGCTCCATCCAATGTGCCAATGCGGTGCCCATGTCAGCTGCAGAGCTGCAGCAGTTCCAGGATGTTCAGCGAGCTCCTCCACCCGTGCCTGAGAGCAAAACGTCTGTAACGAACGGGGACTCCAGTACGGCCTCCAAACCCTCAAGTAAACCGCAGAAAGGCATCATGGGAATGTTTGCAAATAAATCTGCTCCCAAAAGCCAGGATAACAGCAAAGAAGTCAAATCTGAACAAAAAGAAGAATCCTCCTCTGTGGTATGACCTTTGTTAATTATAGGCAGCTGTTTTTACTGAAAAGTCAAGTTTTAGAAGTTTCTCTTTTGTCTTTCAGACAGAGGCAGTGAAAAGCAAACCAGCATTGAAGTCCAATCCAATGGCCAACTTCTTTGGAACTCAGACAAGTAAGTTACATTACTGGTGATATGCAGGAGTCCCCTGTAACATGGCTAATGCTACTTTCATACCGCAAGCTGCAGGAGCAATCCTTTCTTTGCCTGTAACAATCAGGCAGCTATATTTCCCGTTATCAGTGGGTGAAAAAATAAGTTTTAACATGTTTTAAGTGAGAAAGTCCATGTCAGAACTTCATGTGTGCAGTCGGTTCATCAAGATTACGATATTGCCTTAAAATATGTCGGAGCCGCTCAGACCCCTGTACACCGGTGGTGCTCTGTCCCCGGGAATCCCTTTCAATGGCATCCTCTGACCCGGTCGCCTCTTTGCGGTTTTCTGCTACTGTTCGTGGCATTAGATGTTTTAAGTAACTTTTGGCGTTATTAAGCTGTTTGAGGAGAGTGATCAAAGCGATCTGTAACAGTAGTACTGTGTCTGTTTCCCTGCACGCTCCAAGATAAGCTTCTCTGATTGGTTGATGTGTCACTTTGAACAGCAAAAGTTCAATTTTTCGAACTCCAGCAGCTGCTGCTTCTGAATTGCAGGTGTCGGATGCTCTAAAGCTCATGATGCGCTGTTCCTGCTGCCTGAAAGGCGCTGTGGGAGCTTTTGCTGCTCCTTGACTCGCATCAACCGTTGACTTTGCGTGTAAACCAGCTGCTTCTGCTGCCTCTGCCGCTTGCGGTCTCAACGTAGCATTAGTTTACCAAGTAAAAAAAATCTATTTGTATATCTGGACTTCCACGACAGAGTATTAGGGCCAGGCTAGAGATTTTTTTTTTTTCATTACGAGAAATAAGTTGTTATATTACGAGGATTAAGTCATCGTACAACAACCCGTTTCAGAAAGAAACCCTCAAGCTCCGATCAGCATATGATGGCTGACCAGCTCCACCAAACCGCCACCTGGGTCCACTTTGACATCCTAGCTAATTTGATGCTACTGCTAAAAGATTTCCTCATTTGTTAAACCAGAGCCAAAGTATAACTTTGCATGATGCTCGACATTCCCCATTTTAGGGAAGAAAAGGCTTCTTTTAAGAGTTGTAATAAAATACAACTCGTTTCTCATAATTTTAGGACTTTATTCTCTTAATATTATGACTTTATTTTCGTAATGTTACGCCTTTATTCTCGAAACAGGTGGGATATCTCTATCCTGGCCCTATTCATCATCATTTTCAAGGTGGACATTTCCATGCTTCTGAGAGATTTCGGTTTAAGTTAATCCTTCAATATGAGAAAAATATAAAAGCAACAGCAACATTTTGAAGTGAAAGCAGCAGAAGATTAGGCTGATAATGCGGAGGCATCCAACCTAAACCATGCGGTTCATTACTAGAGAGATTTGTTGAAATCTCGACAGCAAAAAAGCTGGTCAGCAGTTTTAACAAAGTTAGTTACTTAGTTTTTGTGTTCAGGGCAGAAACTATTCTTAATTTTAGTCACATTTTAGTCAATACGATATGTGATAGTTTAAGTCAGTTTTATGTTGCACTTTATAAAACAGCTAAACTTTACAATTTCAAATAGGGCTGCAACAACGAATCGATAAAATCGATAAAAATCGACTTTTAAAAGCGTTGGCAACGAATTTCATCATCGATTAGTTGTGTCGCGCGATTAATGTGTCATCCGCCGCCGTCGTCATTGCCTCTGCAGTCAGAGGATGTTTACCCTCAGCGTCCAGACTGCAAATGAAGCGCGCATGCGCCGGGATTGACGGCGCAAATTGATCACAATAATTAAAATAGCCTGCGCTTTGTAAAGCGAAAAAAGTCGTAACATGCAACTTTTGTAAAAACAAATGAACATGGCACGGAAGCACCACTGTTATGATGCAGCACCTGAAAAGAAAACACGTTGGAGCCGTCGATGGCAGTGAAGAGAGCTGATCAGCAGGGTGAGCGACCATGTTTGTTTCGTTTTAAAGTGGGGAAACGTAACGTTAGTTTCTCAGGTAGCTCATCTGATGCTTTCCTCACCGTGTTAGTAGGTTTTACTTTTAATTTCATTTGAATTAGCTTAAGCAGCGTTTATATTTTCTTTATAAATAAATTAACTTGCAAATTATGAGGGCAAGGCTTTTAAAGTTTAAATCTTCTGGCAAAGATAAAGTAAAGAAGATCCTGCAATTTATGGAAGTAAAGCAGAATAAAATCCAGTAAGATCAGTAATATGTCAATTAATTATATGCCACATTCCCATGTAAATATCTGTCTTTGGAGGATGTGTTTTTTAGCACCCCTAGTTCTCTCATTTTTATTCCAAATACAATTTATAATTTGAATCACAGGGCTATTTTTATCTCTATGGTTCAGTATTTTCTCAAGTAGCAACTTTAACTGTTATACAGAACTCTTCTAGTCTAAAAAAACTAATTTGTTGAAATGGGGGGGCCTATTGTTTGAACCCCTTAGGGGCTTTTAAAAACAAAAATGTCTTTTTTTGCGCTTTATGAAACAAAGTACCCTATATTTTGTGGATGTACAGCTACATTTCTCATGTAAGTTTGCGTAGTTTTAACACAAACATTTATTTTTCATATTGCACCAGTACAGTTAATGAGCAACCTGTACTTGTGTGCTGGTTTGTTCTGTCTAAAATGTTTATTTTGGAATAAAGAGGTTAGTATAAAAAATATTTTTTATCCGGTTCATCGATTAATCGAAAAAATAATCGGCCGATTCATCGATTTTTAAAATAATCGTTAGTTGCAGCCCTAATTTCAAATAATAACCAGCTTCTTTACCAGACTGACAGCTCTAGCCTAAATACCACTATTGCTGGGTATAGAATGCTGTCATGCAGTTCATCATTGCTGTTTGGCAGAAAACTAATTTCTAGAATTTCTAGAATCAGCACATCATATTGGTGAATATAGCAGACAGTCAAGCTAACAAAATGTCCAATAAAGGAATTGTTTTAGACATAGGTTTCCATTCAAAAGCAAACACTTCCTGATCTATGAATTATGTATAACACACAGATCAATAAAATCTTCATTACTTAAAGAAACAAAGAACAAAAACATTCTTCTTTCTACTTATCTACAATTTTGGCTTTATTTCTGAGAATTTCTACTTTGTCATCACTGCTCAGGGGTCAAAGTAGATTTAAATTCACAGGGTTCTGATATTAACAATTACACAGAAATCCTACATATTGCCCTATACTACCATGGCACCCGGACCTAAATATCAATATGTAAATGTTGACATATTCAAGGGAAACACAGAAAATGTTTTAATGACAATTCAAGGAAACATTTACATCATATTTAAATAGATTGAAACAAGAACAATGAGAGAGAAATATTCAAAGATAGATACCCTTTTTGTCTGGGTCTTTAAAACCCAAAAACAATATGCAATTAAATATTTGCTTTGAATATAATTTAGGTAGAAATTAAAGAATGTTTAGCATCACCTCTTGTGAGCTGGAAGAAATAAAATTTTGATAGTTAGACAAAAGGATTCTTTACGCTTGGCAGAGGAGGATCAGCCACATGGAGTTTATTAAGCAGCGAGGGCAGCAAGCACCATTCTGCTGAGCCGAACCATCGGTGTGGAGCATAAAGTGCCAACTCTGAGCTTGGTGTTCACAAAGACTCATTTCTGCAAAAGCACAGCTGGGGGAGCAGAATTTATCAGAGTTTTGCACGTAGTAACGGACCATTCCGGGTTATGTTCACCCCTGCTGCTGGTGCCATGATCCATGGTCATGCAGAATGTGCAGCGCTACACGCCATCTGGGCTGAATGACCAAACGGGAAGCAGTACCACGGTTGATACTGCTTAGCATGTCTAACAGATTACAGCGCAATGATGCATTTTAAATGTCTCCCCGAGCACCTGCTAACATTTTTATTCAGCGAAAACTTATACCCCTGACTCCTCATGTTTTCATCATCAAAGATCGTTTAGCTCGTTTTCGTCCTAAAAAAAGGAATGTCAAAGAAATAATTTCATCATTGTTTACGAAAGTAAATGATTGTGATACTAGTAGTGTTTTATATAGATTTTCAAATATCGCACAAACATTTTCAACAAGTTGTTTTTCTAAATCAAGGTTTGTTTGTTTTTTACATTTAACAAATATAAATATCACCTTTTCCCAATTAAGATTTTTTTTTTTTTTTACAGATTTCTCCTAATGCAATCAGCTTCTTTCTTTAATTGGAGCTCACTGTTGTATTGGATTCTTTATTTGTATATAAACTTAATTTGCTTTGTCTTCTGAAAAACATGTAGATAAAATTTGTTCTGATTTGAAGTTATATGAATGAACTAAAGTAATTTTTGTCACTTCTATAGAAAAACCTGACAAACCAGCGAAGAAGGAGGAGGAGGTGGTCGCATTGGAGCAGCAGCATCAGAGAACGACACCAGAGGAAGAACAGGAACCCGCAGCCACGCAATCGCACAAGGAAACAAAGACCGACTCTAGGAGGTTGGTCTTCACAGAGCGGCTCCCATCAGATCATTACTCTGATATACACTCACCGGCCACTTTATTAGGTACACCTGTCCAACTGCTCGCTAACACTTAATTTTTGAGCAGCCAATCACATGGCGGCAACTCAGTGCATTTAGGCATGTAAACATGGTCAAGACAATCTCCTGCAGTTCAAACCGAGCATCAGTATGGGGAAGAAAGGTGATTTGAGTGACTTTGAACGTGGCATGATTGTTGGTGCCAGAAGGGCTGGTCTGAGTATTTCAGAAACTGCTGATCTACTGGGATTTTCACGCACAACCATCTCTAGGGTTTACAGAGAATGTTCCGAAAAAGAAAAAACATCCAGTGAGCGGCAGTTCTGTGGGCGGAAATGCCTTGTTGATGCCAGAGGTCAGAGGAGAATGGCCAGACTGGTTCGAGCTGATAGAAGGGCAACAGTGGCTCAAATGACCACCCGTTACAACCAAGGTGGGCAGAAGAGCATCTCTGAACGCACAGTACGTGGAACTTTGAGCAGATGGGCTACAGCAGCAGAAGACCACACCGGGTGCCACTCCTTTCAGCTAAGAACAGGAAACTGAGGCTACAATTTGCACAAGCTCATCGAAATTGGACAATAGAAGATTGGAAAAACGTTGCCTGGTCTGATGAGTCTCGATTTCTGCTGCGACATTCGGATGGTAGGGTCAGAATTTGGTGTCTACAACATGAAAGCATGGATCCATCCTGCCTTGTATCAACGGTTCAGGCTGGTGGTGGTGGTGTCATGGTGTGGGGAATATTTTCTTGGCACTCTTTGGGCCCCTTGGTACCAATTGAGCATCGTTGCAACGCCACAGCCTACCTGAGTATTGTTGCTGACCATGTCCATCCCTTTATGACCACAATGTACCCAACTTCTGATGGCTACTTTCAGGATAATGCGCCATGTCATAAAGCTGGAATCATCTCAGACTGGTTTCTTGAACATGACAATGAGTTCACTGTACTCAAATGGCCTCCACAGTCACCAGATCTCAATCCAATAGAGCATATTTGGGATGTGGTGGAACGGGAGATTCGCATCATGGATGTGCAGCCGACAAATCTGCGGCAACTGTGTGATGCCATCATGTCAATATGGACCAAACTCCCTGAGGAATGCTTCCAGCACCTTGTTGAATCTATGCCTCGAAGAATTGAGGCAGTTCTGAAGGCGAAAGGGGGTCCAACCCGTTACTAGCATGGGGTACCTAATAAAGTGGCCGGCGAGTGTATTTCATGCTAATGAAGGAAGCTGTGGATTCAATATGCATTCGTAATATCAGTGTTTTATATCTTTTATCCATCCATCCATGTCCAACTTTTTCATAAAAGCAAAACAAAGCGAACCGAAGTGTCTGATAGTGAGGAGGAGATAATGGAGAAAAAAAAGAGGCGAAGGATCAAGAGACCAGAACCAGACAGCAGTGATGAAGATGGTCAGTTGTTTTTTTTTTTTTCATTAATGGGAGGATATTAAATTTTTTTTAACCTCACCTTTAGATTAAGGAGAGGCTGAAAACCAGACTTCTGATGTTCGTCTTTTTCTAGTTATTCCAGATTCTCCTCCTCAGCTGAAAACAAAGGAGAAAAGTCCTGAAAAAGAGCCCGAGGCTGTCAAGCCTTCACATGTGAGTGATAAAATTGGATCATCCATGAAAAATCACAGATAAAGTCAATGTTCTTCTAATGGACCTTCCATTTCTCTTGTTTATTTTTGAACAGGTGAGCTCTGAAACCAAAATAAGGAAGAGGAGAAAAGTCCTAAAGTCTCGTACATTTACGGATGAAGAAGGATGCATAGGTGGGAATGAAAAGATGAAATGTTTTGCTTTTTTCCAGCATCTATTAGAATTGTGCTTGTGAGGCGGTGATGCTGTCCAAACAAATATTGTAAATTCACTTTACTAGCAGGTCGGCATCCTTGAAGTCGTAGGGAAATCATATTTAAATGTCAAATCATTCTGGCCTAAACATGTATATACATTTACTCTTTATCAGATGATATTGTCCCAAAATTTAGAAAATTTCTTCTTAAAAAAATCTTGTCTTAATATCAGTTTTTTTTTTTTTTTTGCTATGCTATGCAGGCCAGTTTGTTATACGTCAGCTTGTACACTTAAATTCGGCCAATCATATATCAACGGTCATCTGTCAATCAAATTTTTTGGGTCATAGCATCTTGATTCATATGTCTCAGCTAATATACGCAACGGTTAAAATAAGAATAATTTCCTTTCCCATTGAGTTCCGTCCCAGTGTTCACGGGGATGGACGTCTGTGTCTTCAGCAGGCGTAGAGCTAACAGAACTGGCAGCGTTGCGAGGCAAGAGCTCAAACATGTACGGCTGTAAGCCCTCTACACCAAACCAAGCTTCTGCCGCCCTGGCGTCCTCTTCCACAACATCTTCGTCCCCACTTTCCTCCGCTAAATAAAAAATGTAGGATGGAGGAGACTCATCCACGACCTCCGACACAAAACTCTCCTCCTCTTGCATGTTTCCGCTGTCCATAGCGTTCCTTGACAGTGTCATTTCTAAGTCACCAATTTAGTGCTACTTGGTCCCAATGGAATTTCCCATTGGGAACCTACTATCACTAAGTTGCTAACTGGGTGGCGAGATGCTTCCGACAAACTGGCCACAACCAAACTTGCTTGCGAACCTTCAGCCACAGCGTTCCCACCCTCTTGATAATCAACCAATGACATTCACTTTATTCACTTGTGTAAAATCGTGCACCACTCGCGAGAATTCGGAAATGCAACGGTTGGAACGGCCGCTTCCCTACGACTTTAAAGCTGATTTATGCTCAGAAACCAGGTCGTCTGCATGTCACAGTGAACGCAGATGTGACACACGTTTGCGGGAGGATAACCAGCCCTTAAGAGTCCTCCTTTTACATCAGCAGGCTTTAATGGAACATTAATGTTGATGGTTAAAAACGGGCCTTAGTCTTTTGATGGGTTTTTCAGCATAGTTTGAAATAGAACAAAGTTGGACTGAAATATTTTCAGAAAAGCAAAAAGATCATGGCATAACATTTATGACTTCAGTATTTATTCCCTTCCACTATATCTTATACCATACTATTAAATGATTCACCTTATAATTGCTTACATCTTATCTTTGTTTATTCATCCATTCAGTGATATAACCATCTATTCAGTTATCCATCCTTTAATATTTTTATCTTTTGCATCAGTCTTATTATTCCAGCCATCCTTTCATCTATCCATTTAGCTTCCCTTATCAGTCTAACAATTTACATCTATCTGTTGATTCTGTTTTATCCATCCAATACTTTTCCTACTGACCTATACACTGATCCCTGTTCTTTCAACCAATCTATCCATTCCACCACCCATCATTTTATTTTCATCAATCTGTTTAGGTATTAATCAATACTGTGTCTAGTTTACAGGATTTTCATTCAAAGTCTGAGCTGGGAAAACAATTTTAGCACCATACTCGTATTTAACTTTTTAAAAATACATTTTGGCACCTAATTCATAGTAAACCTTTGCTTCTATGCCTTAAAAACAGAAGACTTAACTCAGTAACAGTGATATGTGTCTGTGAGAGTTTAAAGTATAAATCTAAAAAGTAATCTTGTAAATAACTGAAGGTTGTCTTTTTTGTTGATGTAGCTTTTGCAAATCTTCTGTTTTGCAGTATAACTTAAATATTGATTACTATTAAAATAAAAGCCTCAGGAAGAATAACCACTACAGAATCCTGTACAAGTGACAATTATTTTTGCCATGTTTATAAAACCTCTCTAATATAACATTTAAAGAATACTTTCTTTAAAACAAAAACGCATAAAACCTGGAATGTCGATCAATGAAAAATGCTGTAATTATGGACTGTAATGTATATTGAAGTATCAAAAAAAAATATCCCACTTACAGAATAAACTATATTGCCATAGACATTGAATAATTTTCTGCCTAAAGCAGGTTTAATTATTTTAATTTGTAATTCTGCATTGGATTTTAACTGCAGTATTTCTTTTCTACAGTGACGGAAAAAGGATATGTGAGCGAATCTTACTCTGAGACAGAAGATGACGTTCAAAGCACCAAACAAGCTCCACATGCAAGCATCAAAGCGAAGACGACATCGAGCAGCAAAGATGACGAGAAAAAATCTCATAAGAAATCCTCAGCAAGTTCAAACAAAGGAACTAAACAAGCTTCCATTATGGGATTTTTCCAAAAGAAATGAGAGAAATTTCTACTGGACTCTTGGTTTGCCGACTTCCTAAAAAAACATGTTTAGCTAAACTGACCTTAGCTCAGATTGACTTATTGGTCTCCAGTCTTTAAACATGTCCAGTTTAGGATGATCGATATAACTATTCACTGTAGACTCATTTCCAATTCAATAAACGTGAAACTTTAATGTGATTGTCTTGTGATTTGTGGTGTAAAACATGACTGTCCACCTTTGGTTTGGCTATTATTGCAGATATCAAAGTTACATTGGGCAATAACAAGATTAGTTACCGGTAAGTGATTTTAGAGAATTGAACCACAGTGCAGCAAAGGATTCATATTAATTCTGTTATTTCACAGCTTTTAAAATAACTTGCTGTAGCTTTTTATTAACTCATCTTTTCTCTTTAAAATGTATGCTAAGATGGCATCATTTAAGAGACAGGTTTTATTTTTTTTGGTGTTCATGGTGCGTTTCTAAAGACCTACTTCAGGGGTCCTAAACGTTTTCCAGGCCAAGGACCCCTGAACTAATGGCGAGATGGAGCGGTGACCCTAATTATATATATTGTATGAAATTGTGTTATATCAAACTGATCCTATAGTCACTCTATTGCAGATGGAGTAAAGTAATGAAAGTAATTTCTCCCTGAGATTATTAAAGTATTTCTGATTCTGATTCCTGGTTGATGGGACAGGTGTTATGAATGAAACGGTGCCCAGCTTGAAAGAGCTCCTGTGTGTCGCTGAATGGTGCATTGATGACTGAAAGACATCTTCTGCCTCAATTTATCTGTTTACTACAGTGTGTTGATTTCATGTTAATGTGGATTTAAAGACATTTCAATTAGTGGAACAAAAATGCAGGGGGGAATCTTAAAAAAAAAAAAAATCAACCAAAACTTTTGTGACCCCCAAGCAGTACATCTCGACCCCTAGGGGTCGCGGACCCCGTGTTAAAGACCTCCAACCTACTTTGATTGGTAACGGATTAATTTTATATGATGTAATTTACTGGAGCAGCAGCTTGACAAGGGGAATATAGGGTGTGACATCACTTTTAAACGAAAGCCGAAAGAAAATACATTAAAATGCAGAAATAAGGCAGAAATTTCCGACTGCTTTTAATTGACTATTTTCCAAATGTTATTTATAGAACTCATAGTTAATTGAGCTACATAAGTGTCTATTTTCAACATTTAGGCCACTAAAGGACTGAAAAACTTGTCATCTCAATAATTAAAGGTTTACAAAAGCTCAGATCAACATAAACCAATTAAAATCTCTCTTAAAAGCAAATCTGCTGTATTATCTTTGCATTACCAGGAAAGAATCAATATGTCATTCTCACATTCAAATCTATCCAACTCAATTCTAAGACAATATATGATTAGTTTGGAAACTAAAAGAACCCATAACATTTCACAAGAAGAGGTCAAATTTCTTTGATCACAGGACTGTTATTATGAGAGGTTTAAGTTGGACTTTCAAGTTCATATCAAGCCTTCAGAGTTGCTCTGCTGGACTCCCCTGGTTTTCTGTTCACCGCGATCTTCAGCTGGTTGGCAAAGCACATGCAAACGCTGAAAGTTTAATCAGGAGAAAACCAGTGAGTAACATTTCTAAAAAAAAAGATTACTATTAAAAAGCAACACTTAAAAACCTTTATATATAAATATCTGAATGATTTCATACAAAACTGTTATTGCTAGTGTAAAGATTGCATTGTACATTATTGGTTTTTTGCAAATAAGCTATAAAAATTTGATATTTAGTCACCGGATCTAGGGGTTTATGGAATATATATATATATATATATATATATATATATATATATATATATATATATATTAGATATTAAATTCATTTGAAAGATAAAATAGAGTTTAGAGTAAAAAAGAGATAAAAAAAAAAAAAAAAGCTAGAAGTTGGATTAGCTGGATGAGATTTATGACTGGACATTCTACACTGTTTGGGGAATGGCCCATTGGTCAGAATAGGTTAGATAATCTTTCACTTCAAGTTTAAGGAAACATAATAACTCAGAATGCATGAAAATTACACCAGTAAAATTATTGCCAATATAGAAATGTTAGACATTGTTGGAAAGCTTGGATTCTCCACAATTCAACCACTATGTTCAATTTATGGACACAGTGAGCACCAAAGCACGATTAACCCAGATATAGCAATATGTCAAAATGTAAGCATGACAAAGCAGCCACAACAAGCAAGCACGTCTTTATTACTGCTGTTCAAAAAATACCTATTATTTTCAAGAATTAAAAAAACAACTTTGAGTCATGTTTGAACTGATGCAGCTTGGTCTGTGTTTAACATTTCGTTTATATATTCAGAAACAAGAAGGTGTTATCTTTCAAATAATGTATTGCACATGTAAGTTGGGCTTATAGTTCCTAAGTTATTTGCTTTTCCATTTGGGTATGCAAGATAGGCAAGAATTTTGCAAAATGAGGCTGATAAAAGGTTAACCCTTGACGCCCCTCAAGCGTTAGGCTGATCTTGGAGCAGGCAAGGGGAGCTCTTAGCATCAAAGCATGAAAATTAACATTTATACACTGCTCAAAAAATAAAGGGAACACATAAATAATGTCCTTTTTTATATAAAATATGCACCTCAAGCAAAAAATAACATACTATAAAGTAGTTTTTGCTTGTAATGTGAAAAAATTGAAGAAAGTTCAAGGAGAAATATTATCTTTTAACTACTATGAAAATGTTGAAGCAATGCTATGAATTTTCAATTGTGGGTTTCGGATGTTATGGTGCAATGCTGAATAAGTTTTATAGTTTCTATTGATTTGATGCTGAATTATTTCATTTTCCATTTTTTAATCTCAAATGGAAAAGTTAATTGATGACCAACCTGTATGAAGGTTCCTTCTGTGAAAAAAAGCTGTCCAGCGGCCCACAGTGGCACCATAAGAACTGAGGACATAGACATGATCCAACCCAGAACGTACGCCCAGTCAGGGTAAACATACGAGTTATTTATCTTCAGGTGCTGATAATCAATCAGATACAAAACAAAAGAAACCTGAAAAGGAACAAAAAGGGTTGTTTAGGTTTATTGTAGTTAAAACCATAGATAAAAAAAAAAAAATGTATCTCACCGCTGACACCAGAGGAATGACAAATTTCCAGCAAAATTTAAAGAAAAAAGATGGTCTGTGTCCCGTCATGTCTTCAATTATACTTAAAAGGTGATCACTTCCTAAAACCAAGAAATTGTCAAAGTGGGATTTTATAAATATGAATAATTTCTTCTCCCTCTCAATAAACATACTTAAGTTTTCCTGATATGTTTTTAAGTCTGAAATATGAATACTGTGGTAATATTATTTCAAGTTTGCAAATAAACATTGAGAGTGGCACATTTGGTCCATATTTATTCCTTTCAAATAACTGCAATGGTCCTAGTAAAATAGTCATTTCTATGTAATATGAACTTACCGAATAGCCAGGCCACAGCAAGGCATTGGCATACACTCATAAAATCCTGACATGCTCTGGTGCAAGCATAGTAATCAATAAGCTGGAATATGTAAAGTCCTCCCTGACACAAAGAGAAGAACATTTCAACAAAGTGAATTAAAAAGAACAACTTTGAAAGATTTAAAGTTTCTTTTTTTTTTATTATTATTTTTACCTGAGTGACCAAAGGCAAATGTAAGAGAAAAAAGGATGAACAGAGGATGAGGACAAAGATCTCACGTCTTCTTGGGGCGTGAAAAAAATCTGGAGATAAGTCGCAGACTGAAGTGATCACACTCTCCACCGTCACAAACTGGAGACAAAGTCATACACACAGAGACATCACCCTTATTATTGCATTTAATTTTAAGAGATTAATTGTTCAACAATTAGTGCAGCCATATCACTGAAATTCTAACTTTTTAAACTGCAGGTAAATGGTGAAGCTACTTTCTTACATGTGTATCAACACTGAGTAAAATCAGCATCAAGAAAAAGCAAACAGTCCAGAAATGTGGAAAAGGCATCATAGCTGTAGCCTGAGGGTAAGCAATGAAGGCCAGACCTGGACCTGTCCATTAGAGATACATAAAAACAATCAGAGCTCATGTTGTACACAGCATGGAAGAAAATACACACAACGTATCAACCAGCTAAGTTAATCTTCCTAGAAACTTTTTTTTCTTTGAGTTTTTTTTGAGTTCTCTTGGCACTATTGGCTCATTTTTAGGACAGTAGGCTGACAGGAAAGGGAGTATGAGAGAGGGGGAAAGACATGCAGCAAGATTCAAGCCGGATTCAAACCCGGGTCTGCCACGTCGAGGACTAATCACTGTGCCACCAAAACACGCCCATTCCTAGATGCTAATTGAAATAAAAATAAATTATTATGTTATTGTATATATAAACACAATGTCTTAATTACATTTTGTAGCCAAACTTAAGCCTTAAATTTTTCAATTCTCCTGCACAATTAGGTGAAATCATTTTCATTCAGTGGAATGGCCACCTGATAAGAAACATAATAACAATGTTTTATATATATATATATATATATATATATATATATATATATATATATATATATATATATATATATATATATATATATATATATATTTATAAAATGTTGGATTTTTAATATTATTAATATAATCATCCTCAATAACTATAATAGGACTATAGGATTAATCTCTTGCTGTTAATAGCAGTAAAACCCTTCTGACTTTTACCCAGATATTTTCATTATTCATCTTTGTGATGAGCTCTATGTAGGTCGGAAAGCATCCTTTCCATCACCCTAATGTTTTGCTCTCTCAACAGAACGGATTCTAACTTGGAGGGGAAAAAATTTATTTTTTAATCTCACAATGGAGAAATTAACCCATCCTCCTAGGAAGCAGTGGGCGTCCTAATTCCATGTGCAGCGCCAGGGGAGCAGTGTGGGGTTAAGGTTCTTGCTCAGAGACCCAGAGTAGCAGTCTGTGGGAGTGGGTTTTGAACTCACAACCTCAGGATTCCAAGCGCTATGCCCTAGGCATAGGGCATAGAAGTTTCACTTCTGGACAAAAGCAAACATGTCTAGAATAATAGTTTGCGTTCAATCTTAACCTGACAGGTGTATGAGTAAGCTTAAGTTTAAGAGTATCCAGAAGGTTTTGTACCTTTCTCCCAGACACATCCTTCATGGCTTTATAGATTTAATGCATAGTTTACATGAATTGTTTTTCATAAAGAACATTAAGCCTATTCCAAATATATCTTTTTTCAGGGTATTATTAAAATAATACATGGTAAATCTTTATTTGAAATCTAAGGGGATCACATTTTTGAACATTTATATTTTTTTCTAAAGTATAAAAGTTTGCTAATCAGATTTTCAGGCCAAAAATGTCACGCAATTTGATTAAATCCTTATGATTCACAATAGTGGGTCTGTTTTCTCCTTATTCATGTAGCATCTCATAATTTTGAGAAAAGAGCTCAAATTATTGAGATCAGGATTCTGTAAAAGACCGGTATCTCGTAATTATGAGATATTATCTTGTAAATCTAAATACGAGATACTAATCTCGTAAGTGTGAAATAAGCTACGGAAACTTATTTCATAATTACAAGATCAGTATCTCGTAGTTACGAGATAACATCTCATAATTACAAGATACTGATCTCATAGTTACGAGATCTGATCTCAATATTATGAGATCTTTTCTCATAATTACCAGATAAGATCTCATAATTATGAGATTAGTATCTGGTAAGTATGAGATGTTACCTCGTAATTCGAGATACCGATCTTATAATTATGAAATAAGCTGTCATCTGTAGTTTTTGTGTAATTTTTGTTTCTTTTTTCTCAAAGAATACAACAATGATCCCTCTCTTACTCTGCTTATTTAGAATGGCCCAGCCAGTTTCCTCTCTAGACTTGTTCACATATGGTAGTTACAAAGACCTTTCGTCAGGAGTTTGCAAAGCAATTTACAATTTTAAACTAAATATTAAGATCAATGCATAACGTTTAAAACTAAAAACAAAACATATACCTGATTCAGCCACACTGTCAACAGTCACACCCTGTTTTTGAGCCATGTATCCCAGAACAGAGAAAACCACAAACCCAGCTATGAAGCTGGTAACACTGTTCAGCAGGCAGAGCCAGAAACAGTCCCTGTGGGTCAACAAAAGAACAGCCAAGTAGTTCATGAAGTTTATGATTTAGGTAAAAATAATATGAATCAATATTCCTCCAAACCTCAGTACAGCGGATAATGGATGAGACGTACTTGTAGCAGTTGTTGTTGTAGTGATTGTAGCTTCCCAGAACACTCAGAGTTCCAATAACCAGGCTGTAGGAGAAGAAGATCTGTGATGATGCCTCCATCCAGACCTGAAATATTTAGAAGTCTCTGTGTAACTGCTGCTGCTGTGGTAAAAGGTTGAGCTTGACGCACCACGCAAATTCAGTCATTTAAAAGACAGAGATGAGATCCAAACCAGTTTTATAAATAAACCAAAGATAAAGAAGGTTCATGTTTATAATGAGAAACCAAGCACCTAAATAGACCTAAGGGACATAATTATTTGTGTGTCAAAGTTCAAGGAGCACATACACTGAACAATGGACCAATAAATTATTCCTGTTGGCTGACATTTCATTTTGGTTTATTTATTTTTATCTAGTAAACACTAATTCACAACAGGAATTCCAAAACACAAGTAAAACATATTCACTGAAAATCCGCCCAATACCATACAAAAAGCAATTCAGGTTCATCTAACTGTGAAGTAATTTAACATATAATTTATCTATGTTAGTATTTAAACTTGAGTGCAATCTTTCCCTGATGGAGGGTGGACTCTCTCCTACAGTGATGGCTGTAGAGATACTCAGTCACTAGCCAGGTACCTCAGACGTCTCTTCTCTGACTTTTTTAGTCTTAGAAGCTTTCAGCTGGGAGATGCATGTCACGGATGGGAATGACCTCTGTGGTCCGAATCCAAGTGGGGCTTTTGCAATACTATGCTTCACATTGTTTGTCTATAAGAAAAATTATTCTTGTGAGTAGATGTGATTCTCCTTCTAGTACCACACCACTTTTTACAATGGACAAAGCTACTTCTCACAGTAAGAGTTGGTAAACTGTCTTCCCTATACTATATCTTGGTGTTACATTTATACAACTATGGGGATTTTCTTGATATGGACTAGGTTCATTTGTTCAACAATGCAGCCACAAGTCTAATGTTTGAACTAGTTTGCAGTATGTGATATTATTGGTGACAGCTGCTGGCTAGTATAAGTAGTAAGTCACCTACCCTGCAAAATAGGAAGCTTTGGGTTCGTATCCCAGCTGGGGGGAATGAGCTGTCCGTGTGGGTTCTTAGACAACACCCTTCACGCTAATGCCTGCTTTAGGGAGTGGTGGCTTAGTAGGGCATTGTGCTTGGAATCATGAGGTTCTGAGTTCGAGCCCCACTACCACAAACTGCAACTATGGGTCCCTGAGCAAAGACCCTTTATAGGACACTCAGTGAAATACTTAGAAAATCAAAATTTCAAGCCAATAGTTTTATTGGAATCCAGGACAAGACCTTATTACCTTTCTAACGTTAGAAAAAATATGGATATTTTGATGGCAAAAATCAATGTCAATGTACTAACAAGTAATGCTAACTTGCCTGAATATATTAAGAAAAACACCAAAAGTGCTTCTATTAGAAATTCATGAAAAACACTAAGAGTGAAAGAAACACATTTGTATTGGTACAACATAACCCTAAGGCATTAATGCTGATACTGGCACTTACATATTTCAGTTTATAAACCTAAATATAATTGTTACCTCTGCTTATTAATTAACTTTTCAATTAGCTTTTTACATTTTTTTTCTTGACTTGTTCATTTTTTTTCCAACTTAATTCACAGTAGGTAATATATCATTCAAGGGCTCATCTAATTGGTCAAATGCCAAAATAAGATGTACAGCCATATAGCAGTATCTTAGCTGAATGGTTGGGTATAGATCTTGTCCTTCTAGACCTCACTGAGGGATGGGGGGGGGGGGGATTAAAACATTGGCTATTCCAACAATATAATTCAGTGATATAAAAGGCATTTTTTATGGAAAACAAGTGAGGATTGTGCTCACTGTATACAGATATCCAAACTGCTAATTGCAATGACTGCACAGGACAGATGGAGAAAAACTACAAATTATCTGTAAGTAAATCTAAGAAGAAAAAAAAAAAACAGATATTGAAATATGGGATATTGGCAAAAAAATCCAATATCACGAATCCCTAGTTTGCAGTTTGCTGGAGTTTTACTCAAACATTGGTGTCATTCATAACACATTTACCTTGACATCAACAAAGAGATCGGTGAAACTGAAAATACGTAATAAATTTAACTGGACAGCATATATATATGACTAAAACAACATCATCCTTCCTAAAAATGAATTTCACACAAATCCAGGGGGATTTCTTCATATCTCTGCTTATCCTAGGTGATTAAAAGGAAATTCAAGAGATACTAAAGTGGGAATACAATATATACATCATGCAGACTTCATTACTGGTTGAGGGGAAAGCTATGACCAACAGTGAGTTAGTTCAGACTACTTGGAGTATGATTTTTTCAAAAAGAGAACTCAAAGTAACACAAAATGAAAACAAAGACCAAACAAAAGCTTCGTCTCCATTTCACTCGAAAGCTGTTCATGATTTATACAATTTGCTTACAGACTTAGTATAATAAGTTGGATGCTCACATTATAAGGAAACAGATTATAGCCATGGAGCAATGTACCTCAAAGGTAGCCAGCCGTTTAAGGTCTGGATACAGGTAGAAATAAATCCCTTCCCAAGCTCCAGGCAAAGTCAAACCTCTGATCAGGAGGACGAAGAGCATCACATAAGGGAAGGTGGCTGTAAAGTATGCAACCTAAACAAAGATCAAAATCAATGACTTTGTTTCTCCTTACAATATATATATGAGGGTCGTGTTTAAAGTTCGATCCACCTTTCCAGAAGATCTGATGCCTTTCCAAATACTGAAGTAACATAAAATCCAGCTGACCAAAAGACACAAAACAAGCTCCCAGCTCAGGCTGCCCAAATCATGAATGCCTGAAGATAGGTTCAATACGCGATTTCTGTGGAGAAACACAAACAGTAATAAGTGGTACAATATGATTTAACTCAGTTTATTTATACAGTACAGCACCAATTCACAACACATGATCTCAAGGCATTTTACAGAGACAATTCAACCAGATCATACAGTAATATTGGTTCAAAGTTTTCTAAGGACAACCAGATGATTCCATCGACTAGATGACTTGAGAGCAATCCCTTACACCAAGCATGCATGTTGAGGAAAACTCCCTTTTAACAGGAAGAAAAATGATCTCTCTTTTTAATTTTTCTTCTGAGCTCTGGCTGCTGCATTTTCGACCAGCTGAAGGCTTTTAACTATAGTTTGTGGACCCCCTGATAGTAAAGAATTACAATAGTCCAGCCTTGAAGTGCATAGACTAGTTTCTCAGCATCACCACAGGACAGGATATTTCTCATTTTGGCAATATTCCAGATATGAAAGAAGGAATTTCTAGAAACCTCTTTGAAATGGGATTTAAATAAAAGGTATCGATAAAAATTAAAAATTTTTACTCTATTTTCTGAGATCAATTTAATCCCATCCAAATGAAGTGACTAATCAGTTTATTTTCAAAAACTCTGGTCCAAAGACAACAACTTCTGTTTTGTCTGCATTCAGAAGCAGAAAGTTGAGAGTCATCCAGGCTTTTATGTCTTCAAGACATGCCTGTAATCTATGTAATGGTTAGCTTCATCTGGATTTATAGAGAGATATAGCTGAGTATCATCAGCATTACAGTGGAATTTAATACCACGATGTCCAATAATTCTACCAAGTGGGAGAATTATATTGGGAGACAATATGTATAGTAAAGTAAATTGGCCCTAGCACTGATCCCTGTGGTACTCCACAGGTAACCCTGGAGCATGAGGAAAATTTATCATTAACATGATAAATTTTCTCTTTTGCGCCCTAGTGCCTCTGTACTTCCCCCATAGATCAGTTGATAACTCTATTCATTGTTCTGTCTGCCATATATAATCCTCTGCAGTTATTCTGGATTCTCTTCATTCCCACCTGAATCCCTGTGCTCCAATTTGTTCTGGTTCTTATGTTTCCTGGTTTGGTCTTACCCTGCCGGTTTAGACAGCGCATGCCTGATGTCCCAGAATCTCCTAAAACGCTGGCATATGCTGAACTCTGTGTATTTTTCAATTTTGGGTGCATACATAGCACATTCATAACGAGTCCAGAACTTATGTCCAACGACAGCCTAACATATGCATGAAGTACGGCAGCGTAATGCTCATGAAATGTCACAAGCCAGTGTCCTGAGGGGGGCAACAATGCGCTTGGAGGTGCCCGGCCTTCAAAAAAAGATGTCTTTGATCACGGTTTTAGCCTTGCTGCTGTTTACGACTTGCCCCCCAAAAAAAGAATAAATAATAAAAAATGAAAGAAAGAGGTTTGCGGTCACAACAGGTTCAACGTCATGTCTGCTAGAAATGTTGTTGGTCGTGGACGTGGGCGTGAACGCAGGGAGGCTCCATCACACTCTCCTTCTCTCTCACCCTATGATGGCAATGCAGTCTGGAGGAGTACTGACTGTTTCTTCCTGTGAACCCCCGTTATACCAAAACGCTGTCAATACGCCATTATACAGTAGGTCTACGTTAGAAAAATGTTCAAAGGTCATCTGGAACACGTCAGATACATTGATATGCGTTTGAGACAAGTTTTTAAAAAGTTACGCATAAGTTATGAACAAGTTACTCATAGGTTTTTGTTAAGCTGGACACCACGACTTATGAGTAACTTGCAATTAACGAATGTCAACGATCAGATAACTTACCTGTAACATATGTATGAGCATACGCTGCATACACATCAGCGTGTGTCAGCGTGCTTTAGCACGCTCATAACTTATAGAAAACATACCCATAACTTATCCAACATATGCCAGCATTTTTGCAAGATTTTCTGTACATCAGGAGTACACTGGTCTAAATCGTCAAGGTGTGACAGGGTTATTTCAGGTTTTATGCTTCTGTTTCCATCACTCTAATTATTCAATCTGCAAGAAACCACCTCAGCCGCTGTCTCTGTTTTAGGGCCTCTACAAACCCCCACTCAGCTTGACATATATGACACCCAATTTAAAAATGAGCTTAACTCTGATGAAAATAATTTCATTAGATGTTTTTCATTAACAGCAAGTAGTTTTAACTCACTCCCAGAACTCCGTTGCAGCAGATGTGGTGTTGTGATGAGTTGCAGTGACATTAGATGAATTAAAAGACTGAAGTCCGAGACAGTTAACTGGACATGAATGGAGGGAAAAACAGGCAATGTTTCTAATCCCTATTTAATAAATAATCATTTTGTAGTTGGACTGCTTAATTTACATGGTAATATTTTATCATCATCATCATACAAATTAACTCTTTACAATATAAATACAATAAGTGATCATGTAAAACAATCCTAAAGCCAAAGTACAATAGAAAACTATATAAGGAATGAGCCAATGTATCTAACTTTGGTTTTTAGAGCATTGTTTTTATAAGCATGAAGAATATGTCTTACCTGTGTTCCAGGGATTGTCACAGCTTGCCCAGGGTAGTTGGGATCTGAATGAGGAAACCAGGTAGAAGAGTGCCCAGACTTGGACCAATATATACATCAACTCATAGAGTTTCATCATTAAAAATCCATAACCAATTCCTGAAAAGATTTAAGAAGATTTAATCCTGTATTCCTCTGGTTTAACTCATTTAATACATTAGGTCTGTAACATCTTACCTTGTGCTAATGGACAGAGTTTTCTCCAGCAGCTGAGGAATCCTTCCTGGGTGTACTGACCGAAGGAAGTCTCCATTAGGAAAAGAGGTATGCCACACATCACTGCCAGCAGGGTATACGGCACCAAAAATGCACCTATGCATAGGGAGAAAACAATACTACCTCTTTTACCATTGCAGTTTACCTTTAAAACATACTTGGTATTTACACAATAGTATCATTGCTATAACAGTTTTTTTTTTTTTTTACCTCCTCCATTCTTGTAGCAAAGATAGGGAAATCTCCACACGTTGCCCAGGCCTACTACATTCCCTGCAACAACTAAAACATATTCTGTCTTACTGGCCCACTGTCCTCTATCTACAACCCTTACCGGATTTTCAGTTTTTCCTCTCTCTCTACTCATTTCAAAACCTGTGACTTCATCTGTTGCTGGTGTATGAAAAGACGTTGAGTTTTTATCCAGTATTTTACCTAATTTTATTAAAGACTTTTTTTTCATGTTGAACAGTATTTGAATAGATTTTAAAATTGAACACACAATATTTGCTTTGAAAAATTTTCAAAGGAGGTGTAGAAGAACTCTTCAGGTCGCTTAAGGTTTTAGAAGTGCAAAACTGCAAGAAAAAAAGTAGATGAATATACTGTAATCCTTATCCTAAGAGTGTGGAATCATGTATTTTCACAAAATGTTGAAAGTAATATGTTGCGTTTAGAATTACTAAATATGGACAACTTTTAATACTCATACATTTTTACATGCTTTTTAGTAAAGGGGGAAACCTGAATCCATGATCACAGTAACACAACAATCTAATAGTAGGATTAGCAGAACAGTATTTAATGTAGAAAATGTGTCTGTTGTTTAAATTGGCAACTATGCAAAAAATATTGATACCCCTTTAAAAATTTTACAGTTTGTGACATTTAAATTTAATTTGACAACAAGCAATTTTATTGAGATTTTATCAGATGGACCAGTGCTAAATAGGACATAATTGTCAAGGTAAATGGTACATCAAAAAAAAAAAAAAAGACCAATGAAAATATGAAATGTATATAAATTCAGATCATTCTTATACTCCTACTGCTACTGTAAATAAACTTCTGTGCAATGTCCTTTAGAATACACCTTAATACTTTAATACCTTAATAAACCATCAATATGTAATTTAGTCCAAGTTTAAATGTAGCTGTTTTGTAAAGGCCTCAAAAGATTGTTGGAGACATGAAAAAACAGCACCATGAAGACCAGTGAGAAAGCTGTACAGAGGTTTAAAGTAGGGTCAGGTTATAAAACAATAACTCAAGCTTTTAACAATTCACAGAACACTGACAGTTGTGGAAATAGCAGGGCTGTGACAGCAAAAAAATCATTTAAAAGGGATTTAGGTTATAATATGTAAAATATGTCACATTGCGGTAGTTATGCAAACTCTTAATGCTTTTGATCCATCAATAGGTGGTAACTATTTTTGCATCAAAAAGCAATGAGAAAACTGCGACTTGGAAAGTTTTGCTGAGAAATTTTTATGTTTGCCTTTGTATATAGGATGTTGTTTTTTCTTTAAAAATATGTAGACAGTTTTAGGTTTTTCAATTCTCCACAATTTGGAGCCTTAAATGGTTAAAATAATACCATCCTTCTGGTGATTGAAGGTATAGAGGATGATCTTTCCTTTCTTGGTGGATCATCTAAATAAGTGGTCCTCCTAATTGTCAATCATTCTGGTGATGGCGTCCTACGTGCTTGTCCATTTAGCTATCTTTTTCTGTGCATGCGCACCTTCAGGCGTATATCTGTGGTGATATGGCTACGGCTTCAGACAGTCATTGAAGCTCACCTTTCTCACCACAATTCTTTGAAAATGACCGAGGGTTGTAAGAAAAAAAGTGTCTAGGAAGTGTACGAGAGGAAAAAAAAGGCTTCAGTTGCGCGGAGAGCTCTCCTAGCAAAGCATTATTGGAGCTATGAGAACAGCAACTTTTAAACAGAACGTGCATGAGGAGAAATGGGCTCATGCATGTTCTCGCACATGCATTTTTTTTTCAAGAAAATCCTCCACAATACCTTTAACAGGTGTGACCAGAACAGATGTGGTCATCACCAGATTTAGTGGTTGTGATTTGCTGTTCAGGAGGTTCAAAAGGGATTAATACCTTTCAAGAGACTGCAAATAAACGTCCATAAATTTCCAGGTCCAAAAGATATTCCCAATTATGTACTGAAGACCATATAATTAAGGTATATATTTTTTCTTAGAGTTTTAAATTGACTCAGAAACTCCCCAGTGTTGTGCACTTAGTTCGTCGGACCTGTTCCAGGTTGGACTCCGACAGGGCTGCCCTCTGTCAACGGTTCTGTTCATAACCTTTATGGGCAGGATTTCTAGGCACAGCGAAGGACTGGAGGGGGTTTGGCTGGCTCCCTCCTTCCAAGACCTAAAGAGTGCACTGGGGCAATTTGCAGCTGAATGTGAGGTGGCCAGATGAGAATCGGCTCCTCCAAGTCTGTGGCCTCAGCCAGAAAAAGGTGACTTCTCTCCTTCAGGCTGGAGGAGGGTTCCTGCCTCAAAAAGAGTTCAAGTACTATACCTTGGGGTCCTGATCCCGAGTGAGGGGAGAATGGATTGCAGGATTGATAGACAGAAAGGTATGACTGGTGTTATACAGCTGACGATGCAGCGGTCAATCATGGTGAAGAAAGAGCTAAGTGAGTAGGCGGATTTACCAGCGGGTCTATTTTTTCTACCCTCACCTGTTGTCATGAAATCTGGATCATGACCAAAAGCACGAGATCCTGGAAGATCCAGGTCCAGAAAGTAAAAGGCCTGTACTGAGATCAGTTCCAACTATTTGCATTTCCAGCTCCACAATGCAGACTAATCCATTGGTTAATGTTGAATTTTTCTGCACCATCAACATCAGGTCATAATTGCTTGTAAGTGCATACTTTCCTGGCGATAAATCCGATTCTGATTCTAGTTACGTTCTAGTTAAGTTAAAGATGAAGGAATATAAGGCAGGGTTTTTACTTTCTGGACCTGGATTATCCACCTCTGGTGGCTGGTAGGGCATTCACCTGAAGGTCATCTTGTAAACTAATCGACTTAATTACTGTAGGCAAAGCCGAAAATTGGTCTCTTTTGGCTTATTCTATGGCCTTAGTAGAAAACCCACTACAGTTAGTAATAAAGCTGGATTAGACCTACCTGATATGACAAAAAGACTATCAGCAAGACGTATTGTAAGTAAGTTTCAGTTGAACCTCCCCGTGGCCGTGACTTAATTTGATGTCATGATAGAATGACACACCAACTCAAATTCGACTTTCACTGTCGAATAGTCAATTTGGGAAAATTACAACGCGCAAATGCGTTAATGTCTGTTCACTCCCATTAGAGATAGGGTGAGGAGAACCTCAGGCTTTCCCCAACAGAGCTGGAGGAGGTGTCTGCAGAGAGAGAAGTCTGGGAGCCTCTGCTGAGACTGCTGCCCCAACAACCTGGTCCCAGATGAATCGAAAGACCACAAGGCGATGGCGATATAAGAACAGTGGTAAGAAGTTGTGCATTAATTCAATTCAGTTTATTTCTATAGCGCCAATTCACAACACAAGTCATCTCAAGGCACTTTACAGTTCAACCAGATCATACAGTCAAATTGATTCAAAGTTTTCTATCTAAGGAAAACCAGTTGATTGCATTGAGTCATTGACTCAAATGCAATCCCTCACAGTAGCGACAGTGGAGAGGAAAAACTCCCTTTTAACAGGAAGAAAACCTCCAGCAGAACCAGGCTCAGTGTGAGCGGCCATCTGCCGAGGCCGACTAGGGTTCAAGGAGACAGAAGCAGAGATACAAAAAGCAACTGTAAGAGGCGGCCCTGTCCAGGAAACACACAGCCAGGCAGACGAGCTTCGAGCCAACTTCCATGTCAGAGGATGAAGAGAGCACATCCAGCCAGTCACAGTCAGAGAAACAGGACTACACTGGAAAACAGGCCGATCTCCAGCATCTATAAACAAGGGTGTTGATGGAAGCAGCACAGCTGATATTTCTCTCCAGGATGGTGTCACAGCCAAACAGGAACAGACGAGGCAAAGTAACTATGAGAAAAAGCAGAGAGAGCATAACGTTAGAGATTGTACTTACTCATTCTGCAGAGTGGGAGAATAGAGATAGAAAGAAGCAGAATGATGAAATGGGGGTCCCTATGTCCTCCAGAAGTCTAAGCCTATAGTAGCATAACAATAGAGATAGCTCAGGACATTACAAATAGCTATACCTATAGAGAGTAATAAACAGAAACACTGCAACATTTATATGGTAAGAACTGCTGAGGAGGCATCCAAGAAGTTTATTTATGAATGTTTGAAGAAAAAAATGCAAGAACCGTTTGTCCTCTTGGAATTAGACTAAACCTTTCAAACAAGAGCGAGGCAAGAAAATGCCTCATGTTGTGTGCTCACATTCAAACTATTTTTCATAAGTCCTGGAAAATACTCAAAGCTTTTAATTAGTATATAATTTACATGTAAATGATGACATACAAATTTCTACATTTGAACGCACCTCTGCCAAAAACAAAATATGTTTCTGTTAGTTGAAGGGGGAGACAGAAAGATATCCGATATCATACTGGAGATAGTTTTGTTTCTATTATTGAGTGATATCTTTTTGTAAATGACAAAAATTGGCTGAGATGACCATTTTAGTGGCAGCTTTTTATAAAAAGGTGAAGAAAAACATTATTTTACATTTTCCTATTTTTTTTTTTTTCTATAAACCACCGGCAATTAATCAAAAATTTCCATAATTTCAAATCAAGCATATAAAGGGTGTATGCAAATCTTGACCTCTAAAAATGCCTCAGGCAACTATCCCCAACCCCTTAAAAAAAGTTTCTTCTTGTTTAAGAACCCATTTTTTTCCTGTATTACAGAGGTATATCCACCTCCAGAGTGTGGATCATTCCATCCATAGAAATAATAGGCAGGTAGTGAGGAAGATAAAAGTTTAATTTAGATTTTAGAAGGTAGATAAACAAAATGGAGGAATCTAAAGATCTTCCAAAGAGCAAACAAAGAGAGAAATGAGAAAATCTTAGAAAAACAGGAGACAGAGGACAGTGGTTGAGTAAAGCTGAATATGTTCTGGTTGTTGCAGGAAGTATTGTTGGTCTGGGAAATGTATGGAGGTTTCCCTACCTCTGCTACAGAAACGGGGGAGGTAGGTTAGAAGTTTGACCTTGATTTAATTGATTTGTCTGTTTAAAAGAGAAGTACTTTCATTTCTCTTTGCGTAGCAAGTACATTTCTTGTTTGTGAATTACAGGTGCGTTCCGGGTGCCTTACGGCCTGTTAGCAGTTGTTTGTGGGATTCCTCTGTTTCTGCTTGAGACTTCAGTTGGTCAGTTCACCCAGGAAGGATTTATTACATGCTGGACAAAACTCTGTCCTCTAGCACAAGGTGAGATGGTGAATAAGAAAACTGTGAAGTCATCTAAAAAAGAAAAAATATTCCATTTCAGAAATATTGAATACAGTTCTTAACTCTTTCTGTTTATAGACGGTCTGTGTAAAAACTTTGCATTTCCTTTGCAGGAATTGGAGTTGGACAGCTGATGATTTCACTTTGTTTCTTCATCTACATTTTGATTGAAGCCTGGGCTCTCTTCTACCTCCTGTTCTCGTTTAGGTCCCATCTTCCCTGGGCCAGCTGTAACAACACCTGGAACACAGGTAAGATGATTCAAAATACCTTGCTGATTTTACTAGAAGAAAAAATGCTAAGAGTTATACAAACTCCCAAAAAGATTGTAAATAAATATAAATTTTAAAATCATTTTCCTAAAAATCTAGCTAACTGCATCGATATCATGACCTCCACTTCTCCTAATGTGACTTCAAGTCAGACCAACTCTTCCTCTGCTGCAGCTGAGTTCTGGGAGTGAGTATTCACTCTGTTTAAAGCCTCTTCAACATGATTAATATAATTACAGGAAGATTTTTTTTCGTAATCCCTCCTTTTCTATTCTGTTTTTTCTGCAGATTTCAATTAATTTGCTAATGAATGAAATAAGTAGATCACAAACATCTGCAAGAATAGTAGTTTCAGAAAATTCTGCAGCAAATTTCCATGCTAAAAGTTTAGTTTTGCACCAGAACCTCACAAGTAACACATGAGTCTTATTCCGTCTGTTCAGCTATTGAGTTCAGATCAAATGTCTGTGTTTAACATCCTTCTCTAGACGCCGGGTATTAGGCATGTCTGCAGGCATTGAGGAGCTGGGTGCTGTGAGATGGGAGCTCGCTGGTTGTCTTCTAGCCTGCTGGGTGTTGTGTTACTTCAGCATCTGGAAAGGTGTCAGGTCCTATGGAAACGTCTTAAATAAATACGTAAACCCTTCAGTTATATTTGCATATCCTGCTCCAATGCACTCTAATTGATGCCATATTTAAAGATTTGTAAATACTCTTCACAGTAATTTCACATGAAAATTTTTGACATATCAACCATTTAATTTTAGTATATTTATTTAGTAAGGGAAAATAATCCCAGATGTGAAAATAATGTGTAACAATTACAGGTACGACAATTGTGGGCCTCGGTTAAAAACCTGACATGCCTTTAAATTAAATGTAATAAAAAAGTTTTCACAAATAATGTTGAGTTTTTAAAATTTGATAGAACACACTATACGAGTAGTGCATAACAACAAAAAAATACATATATGTGTGTCTTTGCTATACAAAATGTCCTTGATACGCAACATATGTATGAAGCGCTTGATGCTGCATAGAACTCTACAGACTTAACATTAACTGTTGTGTTTTTATTTCAGATTGCCTATTTTACTGCCACATTCCCCTATGTGATGCTCCTGATATTACTTATCAGGGGTCTGACCTTACCTGGAGCATGGCAAGGGATCTACTATTACCTACTTCCTGATTTAAAACGGTTGGCTAATCTGGAGGTGACTACTGTGTAATGATTAAAGGCTTGAGGATCATTGTTTATTGTACTTCAGTTTGATGAACTTACATCAACGCATAATTGCAATTATTGCAATTAGTATTACAGGTGTATTGCTCTCCTGTCACAACTGTGATGACTCAGTGCTGGGGATGCTTAATTTATGTAGTCTTCCTTAACTTGTTTTTCAGTTTCACCACTATGCAGATGACATACTGCTGTACTTCTCAGCTACTGCGATTCTATAGTTAAAAAGGACCTAAAAGTCTCTGATAGTCTCTATACCTCTCACTCACAATAATTGTTTGGTTGTTTATTAAGTCATTTTTTTTGTAATAAACCTTCCTTTGGAAAAAAAAACTATCTTATTAGCTACTGTTATGTTTTTATGCAACATCAACCAACTATAACAATCTTTTAATATCTTAAATGATTTGATTACAGTTTTACATAATTCTCGCTAATTATTTAGTATTTAGAATTGACTAATTATGTACAATTTATTAAATAATTATTATTTTGTTGCTGTTGTGGTGGTTTTGTTCAGGTCTGGATAGAAGCAGGATCCCAAATCTTTTTCTCCTACAGCCTAACTGCAGGAACAATTAATGTCTTGGGAAGCTACAATGAGTATAATAATGACTGCTTCAAGTAAGTCACCATTTTCTTTACATCTTTAACTTAAAAACATAAACTCCTGTCTAACATTTGCTAAATCATGAAATAAATTCTTTCCACAGAGACTGCTTTTGGCTATGTCTGCTGACCAGTGGGACAAGTTTTGTTGCTGGATTTGTCGTCTTCTCTGTATTGGGATTCATGGCTAAGAAACAGGGTGTGACGGTTGACACAGTGGTGGAGTCAGGTATTTAAATGTATTATTAAAGAAAAGAATTTTGAAGACCAAGAACTTCTGGTCCAGGATTGGCCTTCATTGCTTACCCACAGGCTGCAGCCATGATGCCTTTACCACAGTTCTGGAGCTTCTGCTTCTTTTTGCTGCTGATTCTGCTTACAGTTGACACACATGTAAGATATGATGGTTGCTGGACCATATTTATAATAACTGATATACTTTTAATGCTTAATTTGCTTTGTTTCACCCCCAAGTTTGTCATAGTGGAGAGTTTTATCACCACTGTGACCGACTTGTTTCCAAAATTGTTTCGTGTGCCAGTGAAGCATGAGATCTTTGTCCTTTTTATCTGCTTATCAAGTTTTCTGGTACATCTGACTTTGGTAACCGAGGTAAATATATATATATATATATTTTTCTTTTCATGACAATACCTGCAAAACCAAGAAAACACGATTTACCTTGAATATTTCTTTAATGTTTGATTTTATTTTATTTTATCCTATAGGGTGGAATTTCCATCTTCAAACTGATAGATTTTTACAGCTCCACCAGAGTTTGCCAGAATTTTATGGCAATATATGAATGTCTGGCTGTGGGTTGGATAATTGGTAAGAACAGATCAATACGCTACAATTTACAGTAAATTACCTGAATAACCTTTTTGTTGTTCAAGTTCTTTTTTTTCCCTCATATTCCTTTTGTAACATTTGACCACATTATCCTTTTAAAATTTTATTAGGTGCTGACCATTTTTCTAACATCAATGAGGACAATTACAGGGAAGAGACCTTCAGTTTTCTTTAAAGTATGCTGGAAATTTCTCATTCCTCTCCTATCATTGGTGAGTCTAAAAAGTCTAAGATTTTTATAGAAGTTCTTAAGCTGTGGTAGGTTAGATTAAAACCTAGATATCAACCTGGTTTCCCTCTTTCTGCTTTTTCTTCCCATTATTTTTTTTACATATTTAGAATCCATCTTGATTGCGCCACAAAAGTGTTTAATGAGCAATATCAAACACAGCAACATGTGTTTTTGGTGATTCCAAAGAAACTTTATGATTGTTTCCTTCTCTGCACAGTTTTAAAAAAAGTCATCAAGGTATGGCTACCTGGTCCTTGTAAACTCAAAGCAGGTTCTCTTTCTGGCTTCCTACTCAAACTTGTTCCCAGTCTGGGTTGGTATCTGCCAAGGCTACTCTTTGTTCCCGGTGTAGGTACCAAATCTTCTTGGGGTCCTGTCCCTTCTTATGACATCAACATGTGGCAACTCAAATCGGACAAACTGTATTGCACCCGTTTCTTAAGAATCAAATCTCTTTTGGAGTCTCAACATATTATTACCTATCTTTGCTATTATTTTAGATTTCATTGACGAGCTAAAGTAGCCAAAAGTAGAAAACAATCATTTTAAGTCTTGAGAGAATGTACAGCATTCTAAGACTGAGCTCTGCCTGTCATGATTGGTTCAGGAAGACCCAATATGCAGAACACCACGGAGACGGAAACTGGAGTAAAAGTTAACAATGTTTATTGAACAATGGAACAATGAAAGAGTCAGGTACTGGTTCACTTCTGGGGATCTGGTTCACAGGTAACTTGAAGAATCCGGGTTTGGCTTTGAGAGAGGCACTGTTGGTTCCAGAGACTGTTTGATTCAGCAGAGTTCAGTTTCAGCTTCAGCGTCTTGCATCTAACGATAGGACAGACCTTGGTTTTCCAGCTCTTAGTCCAGAGCAGCATGGGAAAATCCAGGGAAGGTTCTTCAGGTTTGGCTCTGAGGGCAGGCTCGACAGGTTAAGCTCATCCTGAGCTTTCAGGACAAAAACAGGTTTCCTGTAGGCAGAGACAAAGGTAATTAGTTTCCAGCTAGGAGACTAGAGGCAACAAAGATTTCACAGAGGAAGTTAGGCTCAGGTGCTAACCAAACTGGATAAACACTGCGGCGTTGATGCGAGGTCTGAGGGCAGCTTATATGGTGGAGGATCCTCCTGATGATGAGATGGGTATCAGGTGTGTCGAAGGCTCAGCTCAGGAGGATCCACAGTGAACTCTGCTGGAGACAGGTGGTACAGCTCCAGATCCCAACAGTATCGTTCCTACTCTTGCCCTGCAGCAGCAGCTGCTGCCGTGAGGCGCCTCCCCCATCCCAACCCCGTTCTCCCGCAGGAATCCCTCTCAGCCCTGCAGTCAGAGCCGCAGGATGTTTACCCTCGAAGGCTCAGCTCAGGAGGATCCACAGTGAACTCTGCTGGAGACAGGTGGTACAGCTCCAGATCCCAACACTGCCCTTTAACAAGATCACAAAAAAAAAGTCTCAGCTTATTTTTATTCTTTTTATTAAGATCTGAGGATAGGAAAGACAAATGGAACATCTCAAAAATGACTTTCGTAGAGATTTTAGACAAATAAAACAATTATATTACTTGTGGAAAACGAAAGGTTGTTATTGACACAAAGTTAAAAATAGTGTAGCGTAATATGGCTAACTGACCAAGCTAAAAGAGGCTGACCTGTTATACACTGAGCACAGCTTGCCACAGCGCTACCCAGCTCTCCACCTTTATATCATAGCCTAAGATGTTAGTTTGTTCACTGTAAACATATTTTTTTGCAGTTTTTTTATCGATCAGGTAAAGGTTTTTCGGTCATTAGACACGTTAACACTATAGATGCTCCCTACTCGGCATACTGACGCTGTGTGATGTTATTATTGCTGTCTGGGCAACCATAATGTTTTATATCATGTGGCAACGTTCAGCCAATCATGTAGCGTAATGTCACTGGCATGCGCAGGACCCGAGCAGATCTGGTTTCTACCCTGGTGCTGTTTGCGGACAGGATTCTAAGGTGTAAAAATGTAGAGAATCGGTTCCAGCTTATTTTTCTTTGCAGATGATGCTGTTCTTTTAGAGCAATGACCTTTGGTGTGCATTGTACTGTAGTAGTATGTAGTTTATTGGCTCTACCTTGGCCCTAGTGGCTCTACCTTTCTTATATCTCATCCAATATACATAGGTTATCCTGAGCTATTTTCTGCATTTGTGCTGCTATAGGCTTAGACTGTTGGAGGACATAGCAACCCCTTTTCATCATTCTGCTCCATTCTATCTCCCATTCTGCAGTATTTGTTAGTATAATCTCTAACGCTATGCTCTCTCTGATTTTTCTCATAGTAGCTTCTCCTCACCTTTTCCTGTTTGGCTGTGACACCATCCTGGAGAGAAATATCAGCTGTGCTGCTGCCATCAACACCTTTGTTTATGGATGTTGGAACTTAGTCTGTTTTTCAGTGTAGTCCTGTTCCCTGACTGTGATTAACTTGCTCTCTTTCATCTTCTGACCTGGGAGCTGGCTTGGAGCTCGTCTGTCTGGCTGTTTTTTTTTCCTGGATGGGGCCACTTGTGGAGCTAGTTAACAGTTACCTTTTTTATCTTTTCTACTTTCTGTATGTCTGCTTCTGTTTCCTTGGCAGATGGCCGCTCACACTGAGCCTGGTTCTGCTGAAGTTTTCTTCCTGTTAAAAGGAAGTTTTCCTCCACTGTCTCTACAAGCATGCTTGGTGTGAGGGATTGCGTCAAGTCAATGTGTCATGCAATCAGCTGGTTTTCCTTAAATAGAAAACTTTGAACCAATCTGACTATGATCTGGTTGAATTGTCTCTGTAAAGTGCCTTGAGATGACATGTGTCGTGAATTGGCGCTATATAAAAGTGGAGACCTAACCTCAGACAAAGGTTCAGTACCTACCAGAAGCCATAAAGTTCAACAATCGTGGTTCTTGTTTGTAAAGGAAGGTAACATGGCGATGCAGATGACTGGGGCCCTACATGAGGTGATGTAGGTTTAGCATTGTTCTGTTGTTGTGTAGAAAAAAAATGAATCTATAAACGTTTATCTTTCAATTTCAAGAAAAGTCTGTCTATCAGTTGTCATAAGATGGGGATCATAACTGAAAAACTGAGTTAGCAGATACAAACAGGCAAAATTAGCTACCAATGGAGGCAGCCATTTGATATATGGAGAGGAGCTCCGTCATTGGGATGCCTGGAATAGAGCTGCTGCTCCTCTGCATAAAAAGAACTCAGCCGATGTAGAACGGCCATCTACTTAGGAAGCCTCCTGGGCAAGATAATAGTGATGGATGGACGGATGGATAGACACTTTTGTGAAAATGTTTTCCTACTCTGCTTCAGTTTTTAAAGCACATTTTTAGTTTCTTAATATTTATTTTGAACATTAAAATTTGCTTTTCCAGCAGCATCAGTTGGTCTACAAAATATTTAACCTTAAACTTAGTTATTTCTTCATGTAACTTGTCAGTTTTCCCTCATCTTGTATCTGGTTGATTACCAACACCTAAGGATCAACGACTGGTATGTTTACCCTGACTGGTCTTATGCACTGGGGTGGATCCTGACTCTGTCCTCTGTAGCCATGGTGCCTCTTTGGGCAGTTGGACAGCTGTGCGTTACAACAGGAACCATTAGACAGGTCAGGGGAAACAAAAGGAACATTGAATCCATATATATACAATAAGAGATTTCCTGAAACTTAAAACAAAAGATAATTTCTTGTTTTCTAGCGATTGTCCATCCTATGCTGTCCTGCTGATAATCCGGTCCCACAGAGAAGAGAAAGAGATGAAACAAGAGGAGACATGCTGGAACATCTGCAGATGTCTGATGAAACATAACATAACATATTTAAATAATATTTGAACTTCATTGATCTCACATACCTCTGCATTTAACCCATCCCCTTGTTGAGCAGTGGGGTGCCATCGTGGGGTGCCCAGGGAGCAGTGTGGGGTTAAGGGTCGTGCTCAGGGACCCAGAGTGGCAGTCTCTGGGAGTGGGACTCAAACTCAGAACCTCAGGATTTCAAACTCTATGCCCTACAACTCCCCACATTTAAATGAATTAGTGAATTTGTTTTGGATTATCTACTGTTGACAACTACTATTGTTGGGGGTGGCGGCCTAGTGGTTAGGGCATAGGGCTTTGAATCCTGGGGTTGTGAGTTCAATCCCCCACTCCCACAGACTGCTGCTCTTGCTCCCTGAGCAAGACCCTTAACCCCACACTGCTTCCCAACTGCCTCACAATGGCAGCCCACTGCTCCCCAAGGGGGTGGATTAAATGCAGGGAAGTAATTTCCCTCTGGGATTATTAGAGTATATAAAATACACAAAAAAAAGATTATTAATGGTAATTTATATTTAACACAGACACTGTTTTCTCTTGGAATTTGAAGTATTTTGTGAGATTTTAAATATGTTTTTAACATTTGGTAAACAGTCGGTGGATTAAATCAATATAGTTAAACCCTATGACAAAAATCGGTGTTTACCTGCATGTCTAAGTTTAAGATGATTTATTTTTCTTGATGAAAACTTCATATGTCATAATCTCTAAGTTTTCTTGTTATATCACATCACCCATTTCCAGAAGAGCCTTGTTGTTCTGGAAAAAAAAAAAAAATTCCTTCCTGAGATGTTTCTTTCTGAGATTAGCTGTACATATTACATTAAATTAGACTAACTTTAAAACTGGAAATCAAATATGTTCTTTAAGTTTTATTTATATTGACTATTTTTCTCTGACAGATTGCTTTATATTTCAGATTTTGGGAATATTTTTCTCTTGATTAGAATAATTAGTGACATATACTGTAGTTCTATTTAATTAATCCCTTCACCTTTTTGTCTCTTTAGCTTTTTATACTATGTTTATTTATGTTTATTTATTTATTTTTTTACCTTATAGGACAGGATAGAACCCCATAACTTCCACACACTCCAAAAATTGTTGATAAGATCAGGTTTACAGAAAAAAATATAGTGATAAACATTGAACAAGTTCCATGGAAAATAATTGAGTTTAGTGTCAAATTTGCTCCTAAGGCCTTACAGGTTGTTATCACGCCTGTGAGCTTGTCGCACTCTGCAACACTGTGCCAAGAAAGCTCCCAAAATCCTCTCAAATGTGTTCTGTCAGTTGGTTTGTGTTTACAAAGTCATTTTATTTGAATTACTGACAGCATTTCTCTGAGCCAGTAGGCAAACATGAGTGTGGTGGAAGACTACTGGTTAAAAGAATATGTTTCTTTGCAACCAATGTCCCATACTGATATTATGCTGTAGATCAGAAGAATGTACAGAGCATCTAATGAAGGCCAGGATGGGGTTAGGATAAACGTCTCAAGAGTACGATTTTAAGACCTATTTCAATGCAGCAAACATGAAATCAAGCAGTTTAGGTTGGAGCCAGAAAAGAGGTGGTAGTGGCTTTCGGCAATAAGGCATTTATCAAATAAAAGGGACAAAGATGTGTTTTTTTGTGTGTTTGTTTTTTATTCTGCAAGCTGTGTAGTACCTTGAACTGAATTAGCTGATATTGTGAGTTAATAGAGCAACAATGAACCAAAAACAGGCCCTCCTCCCAACGTTTTCCTGATATTACAGAGTTCAAGTCCCTAGCCCAAGGGTCCCAATTGAATCAAAGGAAAATTCGTTGGTGAAAGAGCTGAGAAAGGTTGATATTAGCTGCCTAGTGTCCAGGGAGAGCAGGATGCTCTTGATAAAATGATGAGAGGCGGGTATAAAATCCAGATGTGAATGATTCTTCTTCACATATCTGACTTCAAGATAACAAAAACTGTGATAATTGGAGCTGGCATCCAATTGATAGTGTTTAAAATCAGGCCCAAACCTTCCTTATTGGTAAGTTTATAAACCTAATATACCCTTTTGTAAATTGTTGCCACCCATAAAGATCAGTATAATTGAATACAGCTTCTTAAAAAACAGATGCATTTAAGAATATGGAGAAATTTAAAAAAAGTATAAGAGCTTGGTTCTCCAAGACTCAGCAGTTTGTTTTGAGTATTTCGATAGATTCTGTAAAATTAGCTTTGAAAAGGTTTTTCATTCAGTTTAATCCCCAGATAATGAAAATAGTTCATCATTGAAGATTTTATTTAGAGGTTATCTGCTATACAGCGCATGAAATAAGTACTGAACATACCACCATTTTTCATAGTAAATATATTTTTAGAGGCGCTATTGACATGATTATGTTCAACAGATGTAGGTAACAATCCACAGAAATCTATATATTTTAGTGGAATTGGTACAGAGACCATTGAATCATCTATGTAGCTAATGCCAAAGACCAGAGGCTCCAGCTCTAAAATAAACAGCAGGATGCACAACGGGTTCCCTGAAACGAGGCAGAGAGAGCATATTGGATATCCCCATTCTTCCTAATTGATCATTTTTTGTTACTAAATAAGATTTCAACCCAATCTATGAAAGTGACCCTGAGGCCAAATTTCTTTAGCATCATAAACATAATAAGGCCAGTCTATCACATTGAACATCTCATGAGCATCTAAACACAAAAAATGGCTCTTCTATTACCTGTTCCTGTCATGGTTTTGGTTCTGTTTAAGTTTTATGTTGGAGTTTTCATTGGTTTTATTTCCATATTTTGTTATTCTAGTTATTTTTGATTGTATTTGATTTCTTAGGTAATTCTTGTTTGCCCTCTTGTGTCAGTCTCCTTTACCTACATCCCTTCTAGACTCCTCTGTCCACACCTGCTCCCAATCTGCTGATAAGCCTGGTCTTTGTTTCTCTCTCCAATATATGCACAACTGCTCTGTCACTGTTGCTGGTTTGCCGTAATTCTTTGCCCCTTGTTGTGAGTATTCCCGGATCTCTGTTTTTTGGGATTTATGTTTTTTGTATTTTTGCCTTTTTTGAATTTTTTGGATAAAAAATCTGCAAGTAACCTCCAGCTTCAGTCTCTGCATTTGGGTCCCTTTTACAAGCATTACAGAAGGAAAGCCTGGCTGAATAAATCCTTTTTGGTCCAACTGAATTTGGTTTCTTTTTCTTCTCTTTCTTTGTTTATGTCTCTTTTTTCCAACTGTGTCTCATATCTTTTTTTTGTCTTGCCCTTTCTTCTTTTACTAACCCTATTCCATCTGACAGCTCAAAGACTCCAAATCCCTGAGCCTCCAGGAAACAGAAAGACAGCATAACAAATAAGGACAAAACAAACTGCCACCTACTATAGAATCAAACCCCACAGAAAACATTTCTTCACACGATGCATTATGTAAGGGTCAACCGCAATCCCAGACATCTCACACAGCGCAAAGCTCAAAAGGGAGATCCAGCAGCCAAGGGCCAGAAATGCAATATGCAATAAAATATCAAGCATAAAATATCAAGCAATAATCTAGAAAGCATCACCCTTAGAGCACAGCAATAACAATGAAGCATGGTGCTGCCACCGTCATGCTGTGTGGGGGATTTTCAACAGCAAGAAGAAGAATCCAGACTAAATGAAGAATACTGTATGTGCCAAGAATTGGAAAAATGATGCCAACAGATGCTCAATATTTGAGTCGGACTGAGTCAGAGCTATTTGTACCACAATTTTTTGATATGTGTTTTGAAATCTGAGTTAAATATTCAGATTAACAATCATCCAGCACTTTCATTAGCATTAGTGTACCCCCAATATTCACAAAGTACAGAGTTGGTGAAGAAAAGAAAGTTTTTACAAGAGACTGTATAATTTGTTTGCTGTAAACACTTGTAAAGTACTTTTTTGATAGTATTTTTCTGATAGAAGTTCAGAAAATGTGTGAAAATAGAATTAAATAAAATATTTGGAAGTTTTCCTTTGATTTTTGATTTTTTTATTTACTGAACCTCATTTGAGGACATGTTAAAATTTTATTTGGCTAAAAATAATACCTTTGTTTTGTTTTGTTTTAGTGCTGCATTCGTTTATTTTAATGTATTTATTCTACTTTATACAGTTTTTCCTTTGGTAAAAGACATACAGCAAAATAACCCTTAAGTCACTACTCTTTTTGTATTTTGAAATATGGTAATTGTTATAGCTGCATAAGAAGGATATGGTCATATTGTCATCTCTTTGCATTAAGTCTCATTGATGCCCACCTCCTAATGCATTCACAGTGAAAATAAATCTTCAGTACAAGCAACATGACTGTAATGAGCGAGACACAGCTGTCGAGTAAGAGGCTTAGCTGTGAATAAATCTCTTAAGTGTATTTTTTTTTTGTTCTAACCATTTTCTTACTTGAAAAATACAGGAGGAAACAAGAGCTTAAAGAAAAGCTTTCCTTTTATCCCAGTGTGCCAGATGAGAGGCAGCAGGCATTGTGTTGCACAGAGACTTGCTCTAATATTTACACTGCCCAGTTACCCCACCCTCTGACTCTTTCTGTGAGCACACAAGTGGGCCAGTAGAACTGGTATTTGGATTAGCTAAGCACTGTAACATGTAAAAGGATATCCTGTGGTGTTTCTGGGAGTGGTCTGGAAATGTGGACAAGCACTGGTGGTTTACAATTGCTTTTTGCTCCATGAGGGCATCTGTTGAATGAGATCAGACATGATGTATTTTTTTCTGTTGTTGAAGAGGAACTTCTACAGCTGCAACCTCCACAGTATTCAGCCCTCAAGACAGCTGATTCACAGGATAAAGTTACTGTACAACCCACATGCGGTGCAACAAAGACACCACTGTTGCTAATATTTCCTTTAAAGCAAATTAGATAAACCCATCTTCCACGTCAGAACACTGTCATCCAATCCAGTGTTTCACTCAGAATTCAAGACACTAGAAATGTTTAGAGAATATCTGATATCCATTACTGATTTGCTTGAATTTCAGATTTTTTCCAGGCAAATGTATGCATTTTTTTTTTCATGCACATTGTTCAGTAGGCACCGCTTGCTAAGATCTAATAAAGTGTGTGAAATGATCCCCAGAGATTTTGGCCTTTATTGAAGTGGGAGCATCACACAGTTGCTGCAGATTGTGCCAGCTGCACATGCATGATGCGAATCTTCCATTCCAGCTAATGCCAAAGCTGCTTTGTTGGACTAAAGTCTAAAGAACTGGAGGCTATTGAAGTCCACTGAACTTAGCGTCATGTTTTAAAAGCCAGTTTTTCTCTCATCTGAAACAGTGCTTTCCATCCTCCTCTGACCTCTGAAATCAACAAGGCATTTCCATCATTACAGCTGATTGGATGTTATCTTTGTTTTTGGTCATTTGTGTAAATACCCAAAAGGTGCTATAGTTGCGAATAAAATTCCCAGTAATTCTTGAGCTTCTTAAATGACCAGAGCAGCTTGTATGAAACCATAAACATAACCAGAGTCACAATGATCCTCTTTGACCTTCAGTGCGTTATTTTTTTACAATTTTAAATACTAAAATGCATTGTATTTTTGTCATTACATTATTTTTTGTTCTTTTTAAACAAATGAGCAAGTTTACTATGGAGTTAGAAAGCTGAGACAGAGGCATTTCTTGAAAGAAATAAGGTCCAACTTTTTTAAATTTCCTTAGACTGAGAGATATAGCTCTGACTGACCAAAGCTCAGTACATACATTTATACCTTACATAAATCCAAACACACTCCCCCCAGAGGAACCAACCCACCCCCTGCATAAAGAACTTTCTCAAACTTGGACATTTTGAAGGAAAACCTACTATAGTTCTTCAAGGCCCTTCACTGTTCAAGGCCTTGGCCTTATCTAAAAGAATTTTCTGAAATAGTTGAAAAATTGAGCTTTCAATTCATATAGTGGCATCTGGCAGTTTTTTTTTTAAGGTTACTTTATACTTTAAGTTGTTTTTGGAGCACATACTTTTTCACTTTTTTCACACAAATGTGTGTACTTTTGTACACCACTGCAAAGTACCCAATAAATGGGCGGCTGAGTGTAAATGACTATGCAGTGTAGCTACCATGTGTTGGGATCCAGAGGCTTGCCCACCAGAGGGCGCCAAGGATCCCTTCCTGAGGGCTTGTGCTCACCTGCAACACCTGTTTTCCATCTGCTCATTAAGAGGTCCCTACTTAAGGAGGTGGAGAGCTTCACTCCAGCGCCAGAGTGTTTTGCCAGTTATGGTTAGCAAGCCTGAGCCAACCTGCCTGTCTGAATCTTTGACTCCCTGAACCGCTTTGTCTTCTCTGCTTCCCAGGTTGTACCTGCTTGAAACCAGAAACCCTGAAGAGTTCCTCTGTTGGAAATCTGTCTGTCTGATCTCTGAAGAACTCTGGAGAATCAAACCAGTCAAAGACCCGCCTGCTCTCTGTAGAATCTGGAAGGACCCTCCTGGTTCCGCCCCTCTGCCGCTCTGCTCAAACTCCAGAACAGGTACAGACCTGCACCTTCACATCCTGCTAATTACCTGGACATCTGCTAACCCCTCTGTCCCCCTCTGCAGTGAACCCAGTCGTGACCAGTCCTGGATCTGACTAATCCCTGGATCTGTTTATTTCTCTGTACAGAATCTTATCAATAAACCTTGGAACTTTTTCCCAGTCTCTAGAGTGTTCTGCACGTGGGTTAGGAACCTGAAACCAAACATGACACCATGATCATTATTCTCTTTTCTTTACGTTTTTATGTTCTTTTTTCCCCAGAAAATAATAAACATATTACTATATAGAGCATGTTTTTATTGCATATTAATTCCTGTGTTCAGTCTATTTGGAACTGAAACATCTCTTTTTTTTTTTTTTTTTTTTTTTTTTTTTTTTTAAAAGTGTCCTGTCTGGCAATGTGGCCATAAGAATTTTGTCTTGATGCCAAAAAGAGCCCAACAGATTTTACTTTCACAAGTGTAGCAGTACGGCTGAAACATCTCTTTTCAAATATAGACAGCAATGCTTGCTTTGAAATCAGAAGAGAAGAAAAAAAATTTTTTATTTCATAGGCTTGAGTGTTTTAGTCTTTAGCCCTCAATTAGAGGAATAACCCATAGTCAATAACACCAGGATATTAATATCAACACATCAGATGGCTTAAGAAAGCCTGCCATTTAAAGAAATAAAACAAATTTTGCTTTTTTTAAAATATGAAGCGCATCAGCTTAAATCCAGTTAGAGCTAAAGGTAAATACTAGAGCTTAAACAGCTCTGAATATAAATACTGGTTTAGATGACATATCATTAAAATGGACGAAAACTATAATCATCCCCACCCATGAGAAACGTAAAATCAGTCTGCTTCCATCTAAACTTACTAAAATCTTAAACTGTTATTATAGTGGGATTAGGGGTGAGTATTGGCATGGGTGTTGCGATACGATACATATCACAATACTTGGGTCACAATACAACATTATCATCATATTGCAATATCACCATATATTGCAATATTTTTCCTGCTATCAAAATTGAATGTATAGATAAAAAGTATAAGTATAATATTGATCATTTAGTTATTTTGGTATCCATGTTGCTTGGGGTTTGAGTCAGCCCATGTCTTCCACTGTGATTGTCTCAACCTCAGTTTTAGGTAAAAATTATCTTTAAAAAAAAAAAATTGATACTAGGAACTAAAAGGTCGATATATCAGGCAGTCAAAAATCACGATATATTGCCAAAACTATTTTTTTCCACACCCCTAAGTAGGATACAAAAAAGTAGGATCAAAATGAGTCCTGAGTTCTGGTAACGGGTGACGGGTATATCTGTAAATCACAGTAAGGTTATGTATGCTCAGGTTAATCTTAATGGTAGGTACTGAGATGTGATCAGCATTACTTGTCTGTTAGAGGGTTTTGGTTTGGAAAGAAGGCATCTTTCACCACCACACCTAAACGCAACCAATTTATGTAGTTTAAGGGGTGCAAATTAGCTTGCTTAGTAATATATATATATGTATTGTTTTTAATCTTTAAGATATCTGACAGGCATTTGAGTTTAGATGCTTAAATTGTAAACAACTGCTTGAGTTTTAAGTTATCTCAAATAGAAAGCAATACAATTTCAACAACCTTTTGCAGAATTACCTCAACATTTGACACAATTAGTGTTTCTCCGGTAATTTATGTCCACACTTTGGACATCTCTAAACTGATCCATCCCTGGACTTTGACTGGGCCATTGTTTTTATTCTTTTTCTGTCATTCTGTGGGAGAATTGGGGCTGTCTTTGAGGTCATTGTCCCATTGATCAACCCATATTGTGAACCGAGTTTCAGCTGTTGGACAGAATGCCTCACATCTGGCTTCAAGTATATATAAAAAAAAGTAAAATGACTGCAGGTTTCCTCGGATGTGTGGCTCCAAACCATGCTTAAATCATCCCACCTCCACCACAATAACATAGAAATAGTAAGATGTATTAGCAAGTTTATCTTCCTAGAAACCTGTTTGGCCACATAAAATGACAGCTAGAGAATAAAACACAAAAACCCATAAAATCAGAAGAAACATACCAGTATCTGGGCTGAGAAGGGAAGCTCAGTTGCTTTCCAGCTGCAACAAACCGTTTCGGCCTACCTCCTCTTGAACAGCCCTTGGTGAAACATAGTGGCAGCATCATGCTGTGTGAGGATTTTCTTAGCACAAAAAGTAAATTTGGTAATAGTCAGTAGGAAGATGGATGGAGCTTAAATGTATTTTTAAAGGATTTAAGCCTGGATCAGACTATGCTTACAGACAGACAGATATACACTTCTTAGGGGCTGGTTATCCAGTTTTCATAAACTTTTTTTTTTAAATAAAGCATTTTAAATGCCACGATACAGACTTAATGAATTTTAATGCCAAATAAGGCCTTAATTTAAAAAATAATATCCATAGTGTCGCAGAGAGCTAGTCGTAGGAATGATGCAGACATTTTTGATTTATGCTCAATTTTAAAGCGTGATCTATGCTATGTTATCCCACGCCACAACGCAAGAGGGACAACCAGGAACTAGCTGTGGGTCTAGATATAGCAGAGGCGGTGAGGAACTGTATGAAATATGCATGAGTAGAGCGGGTGTAGATTTGACCAATCAGAGGCATCCTGTCTGCGGCACTGTCTGTAGTCACCTACCATTTTGGAGAGGTGCAGCAGAGGAGGCGGGGAAGTTTCTGCGTTCACTGCGACACCTGGACGACGACCTGGTTTCGAAGTATAAATCAGCCTCTACACTTAGACAAAGACAGGCTTTATTGTCATTTTGTACACACATAGCGTATAAAAAAAGAAATTTCGTTCAGTACAGCTCCCAAGACATTTCCATTTATAAAGTGCAGCCGTGTTAAAATGTAAACATAAGGCAGTTTTCAAACATTCAGCGTTTTTTTTTTTCTTTTTTTAAACCCCATTTTATATAACATTCAGCAGTCTAATGGCAGTTAGGAAGAAACTGTTCTGGAACCTGCTGGACCTGGATCAGATCCTTCGAAGTCTCTTCCCAGAAGCTAGCAGGGAGAACAGTCCATTGTGGGGGTGTGAGGGGTCATTGATGATGCTACAGGCTCGGGACACGCAGCGCTGAGATAAAATGTCTTTTATGGAGGGAAGAGGAGCCCCAGTGACTCTCTCTGCTGTTCTCACCACTCTTCTCACCTTCTTCCAGTCTGAGGTGCTGCAGCTTCAGCACCACACAGTGAGACAGCTGGTTAGAATGCTCTCTATGGTGCTTCTATAGAAGGTGGTGAGGATGGGTGGGGGCAGGTAGGCTCTTAGTTCAATTGTTTATTTTGATGTATGTGTTGTGTATGCAAGGTTCAGAGCTAAATTTTGTTGAGGACATATGGGAGTGTTGAGTGTTGAAACTGAGCCATTCTAACAAAATCTGAAGTTATCCAAAAGAAATGGGTAGAAATGTCCAAATTTGCACGTTCTATCTATCTGCATATCCATCTAAATAGAGTAGATGGTAAAGTAGGAAGAATCATGGTGCAAATACAATGGCGTAACGACATAACAATAAGCAACATTATCTGGGTGGACCCCATATGAAGTACAACACCCCATCGCAATCTTCACTCACTTTAGCAGCAACGTCCACCTCTCCCTCTTCGGTTCTCTGAAAGAACGTATTTATTTTGGGAAGTTTTTTCCGTTATTCCAGCAGCTCTTCTTTCCTTTTTCTTTTCTGGAATCCGCTTAAGTATGTATTTTTGGTATCCATCATCGCTAAAACATTGTACGTAACGGTTATGGTTTTACTGCGCTCTGGGTTACCAATATTTCCAAGTCGTATTGCAAAAAATAAAATTATCAAATACATTGTTCTTTTAAGATCTTTATTGCGGCTTGAAACATATCATATGAATGTATTTTTTACCAACCCTGTAATGAACTATATCCAGTTATTAACATAGTAATTAATAGTACCCCTGTTCAGTTTGTCATTGGCTCACCATCATGGTGAAATTTGGCATGTGCTGGGGTATAAATACAGTCCAGTACGGTCAGTACTTCAGTATCAGGTGGGTTTAAGAGGAATTTTTCACACCAATACATCTGCAATACAGTATACCGTTGTGGGGCCAACAAGGTGTCAGTGACGGGGGCCCTAAGCGACTGCAGTCTCTGCTTACCGATATTTACACCTTTGGGTGGGGGCAGGTGGGCTCATAAGTCAATTGTTTATTTTGATGTATGTGTTGTGTATGTAAGGTTGAGGGCTAAATTTTGGGAGTGTTGAAATTGAGCCATTCTAACACAATCTGAACAGTTATCTAAAAAAAACTTCTATCTATCTATCTATCTATCTATCTATCTATCTATCTATCTATCTATCTATCTATCTATCTATCTATCTATCTATCTATCTATCTATCTATCTATCTATCTATCTATCTATCTATCTATCTATCTATCTAATAGATTAGATGGTAAAATAGGAAGATTGATGGTGCAAATAGTCTGGTATGGGACTCAGCGGTGCACTGATAGCTTTAAGGCAGCTTTGTGTTTTTGTTGAGGGGGAGCGCCCTTCAGGATGATGTCATTGTGATCCACAGCAGGAGGGGCGAGGCGGACAGCCGCTCATCCACCGGTATCATGGCTTCCTAACCGGAGGGGGAAGTGACTGTTAGGAAAAACAGACTTTATCTGTTGAATGCTCACTTTATCATTGATCTTCTCAGAACCCACGATATAGGACAGAGGGGTTCGGCCTCCCGATTCTCCGCCACCGGCCGCCCCTGGGATCCAGGATCTGCGTTAGTTTCCCTATCGGTGAATTTCCATTCGTAAACCGTGGAAGATGGCCGACCCGGCGGAGTGCACCATCAAAGTGATGTGCCGTTTCAGGCCCCTGAACAGCTCCGAGGTCACCAGAGGCGACAAATACATCCCCAAATTCCAAGGGGAAGACACTGTCGTTATCGGGGTGAGTTGTTTTCCTCTGAATGACAGGGAGCTACTTGACACTACTGTGAGACAGCTCGCCATTTCCGATTTGTCCTGTAGCTAACACAGTTAGCCTGTTAGCTTCAGCTAGCTGCACCGAGCTGTCATTCAACAAAGCCACAGACACTCCTGGCTGCCACGGGCTAAAATATCACTGGCGTCAACCATGCAGTTTACCAAATTACTCTCTGGACTGTGTATTTACACACAATATATCACGTAGTTATGTATTTGTAACGGGAAAGCTGACAATGATAGAGTTTTGCGTCAGCTTGAAGGCTAACCCAGTTTGATGTGATGTTTAGCAAACTTGGCTAACAGGCTAGGCCAGCTGCTTCATTGCAGATTAACTGGCCCATGCTAGCTGGCTAGTTTTAATGCTATAGCTTAATTAAAGCTAACATGGTCAGCTGGACACGTAGCGGACCCTCCTATAAACCCTGTTGGAGGAAGTCTGGCTATTACAGAAAGGTTTGCTGTCCCCAAAGACAATATAATAGAATTGCAGATAATGTTAGGAATTAAAAATGATAAAGGTTTAGTATATTTTACAAAACAATTATTCGTTTTTATCATTTCTACGGAAGAAGATTGGGGCCACTGGGAAAAAAAGACTGATTATTACATATTATTTCAGTTTAATATGGGGGGAAAAAGTCAGAATTTTGACTTTAATCTCAGAATTTTGAGTATTTTTCTCAGAATTTTGACTTTTTTCTCAGATTTCTGACTTAAATCTCAGAATTTTGGATCTTAATGTAGATGGGCATCATGAAGGAAGAGATGTGGGAGCACTCAGCTTCACTGGCAAAGATGTGAGTTGTTTGAGAGGGCCAGTAACACATTGGTGGAAAATTATGGAATTAGGGGACTTTTAGGTCCCGAGGGGTCCCCTGTGATGATATTTCATTAAAGGAAGAGCAGAAGGTGGTTAAAACCAGAGAGATAGTTTAGTCTCTTAAACAGACATGGCTACAGCTTGATGCTAACATGTTTGTTAGCTCTCAGAATTCTGAGATTAAAGTCAAAATTCTGACCTTTTCTCATTATACTGAAATAAAATGTAAGAAGCAGTTAACCTTTTTTATTTTTTCAGTGGCCCTATTCCTCTTCCGTACATTTCAAGTCGCTAAGAAGTGCTAAAAAACTCAGAACTAAGTACATTTAAAATGTCTGACTTCAAATTTGTTCTAACTTGTTGGTTAAAATACAATAATTAACAGTTCAATTCCATCCAAGGATATTTCATTATCAGAGACTCCTTATCAAGGCGTTCCTGACCCATATCTAATTGATTTTTCCATATTTGCAAGTTGATTATTTTTTCCCCTCCCTAATGGCTTAAATGTGTAATTGAGAACCATTATTTTAAATGGTCTCTAATAGAGGGAGTTATAACAAAATATAAAATCAAATAGTTCACAATGTATGCTTTTAGAACAATCGCATTGAATCTTTTTTATGGTCATCGAAAAAAAAATGTTATAGGCATGACTAAATTGACTAAACTCTGTGGGCGGGTTGCATTTTTGATCCAAAGTCAGTCCATTTAAAAAAAAAAAACAAGCTTGCAGTAATTTACATAAAGATCAATGGAAGTATGCTGATTCTGATCAATTTCTGATGGATAGGACATTTCTAAACTACATACTCAATACTCAGGCATCTCTAATTTGATACATTTTAAATGAATATCAAAATAAACAAGCATTAAAACATTTACAGAGATTTAAGAGATTAGAAAAACTGGCCATGGAGTACTTTCTATAGGTAAGGAAAGAAAAACAAGAGACTGAGACTATGTAAAATATGCAAGTAATGCACAAACTGAAAGTGGACGATAAAAACTGCTGCTAGTGGGAGGTTGTCACTAGCCTTAGCCTTTACCAGAACTACAAAAATGACGCAGAATAAACTCTAATTAAAAGCTTTCTCATAAGGGCAAGAAAAAAACATTAGATCTCAATTAAAATAGGCTTTTATTAAGAGTGTAGAGAAAAGCATGTTGAGTACAGCCTGAAAAGCATTACATCCTTATTATTTATAAATATGACAGCGAAAGTATGGATTTTGGTTAACCAACATCATCCTAACTCAACCATTTCCTTTTATATCATGATAATGTCTCCACCACCCCTCCTGAGCTTAATGACCTAGGTCACAAGGATTTAAAAATTGTCTGGACCCAAAAGCGTCCATCCAGGTAGCCAAAAAATTATGAACTAGCAGTAGATAACTATGCATCCTTTTTAATGCATGTCATAGAAATCCAAATATCACATCCAAGAAGTCCAGTTTAGATTTTGGTTTCCCTGAAATTGTGTTTAGGGTTTGATTTGGATGCATTTCTAGTTTAGCCTTATAATATATGTATTGCTTTCATGTCGTTTAGTTTGGAATCAATCAGCTGGGGGGCTGTCAGGACTACCATTAGGTTTCTGGTAATTTAGAGCGTCATCAAGTCTTGCAAATATAAGGCGAGGTCACCATTTCTACTAAGAGAAAGGAAATGCCTCACTGTGTCTTATTACTAGCACTTAACTGAATCAAACAGCAGGATAGTGTAAAGAGGAAACTTTATTCTTATTGGCCTACAACCTGCAGACTTAGCTCTTTGCATCATTCCATATCTGTATGGCTGAGTTGAACTTACTTGTTATTGCTTTATGGGTTCAGTCATCCTCCTCTTTGCTGTTTCCTTTGGTTAAAAATAATGTTGCACGTGCTCCACTGACTTATAAAAGCTGATGATATGCCCTAACAACATGGTTAAATATTAGTTTGTCAGAAGCTGTCGTTGCCTTGTGGACTTTGAGATGGTGTCGTGCTAATCTCAGATAATTTTACAGAGTTAACAAGGCCTTAGCAACCTTTCTTCAGAGAAGCTCTCAGGTTTGCCTGTGTGGGCTGTTGAGCTCTTCCTCCTATTCCTATCTTTATTTAAAATTAATATGTTGAATACAACAGAGCTATTCATTTGTTTCATGCAAAACAAAGGAGCCTGTTGGAACTGCAGCAACTTCCTCTGTAGCCTTGCTGACTCTGGCTTCAGGCCTTTAGCTTTCATTGCCCCTAAGGCGTGGCGTAGCCCTGCCCAGTACAGAGTGCCAGTCATGCTGCTAAATACCAGTGCACATTTTGTGAGATGCGAGAGTGTTGCAAAGCAGCAGCCTGTTGCCTCTGATGTAGGTAGCAGCAGCATTACTCCGGCCCTCCTGGGTAATCTCCCTGTCTTCTCTCCTGGTTACCAACTGTTGGACCAATCAGGGCAGGCTGCTGGCTGGGCGCTGGGCAATCTCTCAGGGTGGGGAGGGTAACTATTATTATGATATATTGTTTATCCCTATGTAAGGGTCTGATAGTCACTTAGCTTGTTTTTTATTCATTTAGAGGTCTAAGGATGTGAACAGGAAGTACCAGGCTGTCTCACAAACGGCTTCTGTTTCAGGCTTTTGTGTTCTGGTGATCTGTTTCCAGATTCTCCCTATGTGCCACATGTATCACTTGTGCCAAAGAGAATATTTCTGTTGCACACCATGACTCGGTGTTTTTTGCTTGAGAAGCAAGAACACAAATTTAGTAGATGAGGTTGTTTTGGTATAATAAGGTATATTTGCCAAGCTAGCTTGGCAACTGAAAGGGGAAACATGTAGGTGAGTTACTCCTGCAGCTGCTGCTTTTCATTCGCCTATAGGCCTAGATTGTTATTTCATATTTTCCCATTTCACTCAGGAACCAATGGAAGCCCTTTTAAACTGACGATGCAATGGAGAAAGGATCTTTGCAGAGATCAGTGAAATTGTGCCTACCTTCTTTAAACCTTTAGGATGCACCAATAACAGGGTTTCCCTGTTCATTAAAATCAACACAAAAGTCATTGAATTATTATTTTTTAAATTAAGGTCTTATTTGGCATTAAAATTCATTAAATGTGATTATCTGTGCATTTAAAATGCTTTATTAAAAAAAAAAGTTTATAAAAACAATTTCGTCAGATATATTATATCGCAATATTTTTTCAATGGAACTGCTTCCGGTTGATTGTAAAGCCGTATGTTCGGAAAAGAAGCTCGAGGTGGAGAAAAAACTAGAGAAAGAGAGAAAACTAGAGAAAGAGGAAAATGCTAATTTCAACAAAAGTATATATGCATATATATAATATATAAATTCGAGTCATGGGTTCTTGTTGATGGCATTAAAATGATTTCTAAGAGAATTAAAAAGCATTAAATTAGAGTTACTCATTCCTGTATAAACCCTGAATAAAAATGTTATGTTTCTGTATGAGCACTAGGAAAAAAATGGGGTGATAGTTTATCCTCCAGTTTCATGCTTTATACCAGGATGTTCAAAATAACCTTAGTCTGGCTCTCCTTTTTTAGTTGTATCATGACAGCCGTTGGGAGGAAGAGGAGTGCGACCGAGCGCTTCTGCACACTCCAACAATACATTACAGTGTAATTGCAATTTTAGTCAGTAATCCAATTAGAGAGAAGTGTAACTAATGAGGCCAGTAGCTGCAGTGACAATGAGGACGTTAAGACTCCTGTTGTTTGCACCAGACCTTTTGTCATTGTGGATTATCTGCACATTGCTTCGTTTATAGGCGGGTTAATGACAAACATGAAGTCCTCTGCAGGGAATTACAGGTGGTTTTAAAGGAATAGTACACCCAAAACATGATTAGCCTTCATTTTCTACTCACCCCCATGCTGAACAACACTCTGGAGTACTTTTTTGATATCTCAAATGCATCTGGAGATCTGGTTGGCTTCTTGCTGTCTGCTGACATTCAAATAATGGAGGTCTATGGTGCCCGAGGCAGAAAGGTCCATAAAAGTCCACAAAAAACGTGTCAATATTCCTCCATACTGCTCGTCCAATGTATTCCAAGTGTCCTTAGTGGGTAGCGTCCATAATTTACTCGAAACGAAGTCATTAAGGGTGTTTTTAGAGCATAAACAGTAGTGTATAGGATTTCCTAAAAGCGCGCGCCTGCAAGTTCACGAGCCTATGGAAACCGCGGCAGACCAAACCAGATGAAAGTGCGCATTCAGCGTCTGCTCTTGATAATGCAAGCGTAGAAGAAGAACTTTGCTGTTTACCTGTGCAAAGAAAGAAACAGCGAAAGAAAAATGTCTGAGGACTTCAGTGTTGAGGAAGAGCATGAGTTCTTTGCCGAGCTGAATGCGCACTTTCATCTGGTTTGGTCTGTCGCGGTTTCCGTAGGCTCGTGAACTCGCAGGCGCGCACTTTTAGGAAATCCTATACACTACTGTTTATGCTCTAAAAACATTCTAAATGCTATGTTTCGAGTAAATTATGGACGCTACCCACTCAGGACACTTGGAATACATTGGACGAGCAGTATGGAGGAATATTGACACGTTTTTTGTGGACTTTTATAGACCTTTCTGCCTCGGGCACCATAGACCTCCATTATTTGAATGTCAGCAGACAGTAAGAAGCCTCCCAGATCTCCAGATGCATTTCAGATATCAAAAAAGTACTACAGAGTGTTGTTCAGGATGGGGGTGAGTAGAAAATGAAGGCTAATCATGTTTTGGGTGTACTATTCCTTTAAGAGGCTGCTCGGCCTTATACTCAGAGCTGCACCTAAAGACGAAGGAAATAATGCGAAGTCATGACGGATGTCTTTTTCTTTCACCTCGGCCAATGAGGTTATGTTTTAATCGCGGTTTGCCTGTCTGTTTCCAATATGCCTAGAAAAGTTATGGGCAGATTTTACTGAAGTTTTCAGGGAAGGTGCGTATTGATAACTGGCAACAAATGATTACATTTTGGTGGTGATCCGGATCGCCACCTAGATCTAGGAATGTTTTTGAAAGATTTTGCCAATGTAGATATTAAGCTGGAAGTCACAATATGTCAGGGAAAATTAGCTACTTTAAGGAGCTTTTCTAGATTTAAACTTAAATCAGGAATGTGCTGTGATCCACTGACCTGCGAGCACTAAAAGATAATTTCACTTTAACTGTCATGGATACGGTGACTGTCTGCTTATTGTTACCGTTTGCAATTATATTCTAGCAGATAAAATGCAAGAAAAATATGACAAATGAATTGCTTTGTTATCTAGTTGTTTTATCAGCAGTACTTTTTGAATCGCTTTATTTTAATCAGGAGCAGAAAGGTTTTTAAAGCAAAGTTATTCCTTTTGTAACCCATTTTTAAGTACCCAAGTTTAAGGGACCACTTTACCCTGCCAGTTAAAAATAAAACTACAGCTTATTTGTATAATGATTAGTATCATTACTTATAAATCAATCAGTCAGCAGTAATCAGTATTTTTACTAACTTCCCATGGAGTGGTCTCCTTCTTTTTGCTACCTTGGATATTGGTAAATCTTCTCTAAGTTGTTGTGCATCAATCCCACAGCCCCACCCCTTACAGCCACAGATCAGATGAGTCAACTGGGATCACAAACCCCCTAAATACAGGATGCCGTCTAAAGCAAGCCTCAGAATTGCTTGTAACATCAGATTTATTGCCTTTCACTTTCCATCTTAAATGCAGCTATTGATCGCTATGTCGCTGGAATTGGGCCGTGAAATTTTGATTGGCTCACAGCTTGCCAACGTTTGCTAAACTGTGCTCGATTGAAGTATTTGGATCCTAAATTGCTGCTGAAAGCTCATGAGAGCTTTAGGTTTCTCTGGTTTAATTATTAGAGATAATTTTTAGCCAAAAAAAATAAATAAATAACGATTAATGGCTCCAACTTCGTGTATTACACCATCCTGGATATATCAAATTTTTTAAATGAAATATCTTAGATAATGTTGCCAAACTTCTTTTTGAAATAGACCAAGCATTTAGGATTTTTTATGTTGGACAGAAAAAAAGGGAAGTTTTCAATTTTTACACATTTATAAACCTTAAAATCCATTGATGAATCACAAACCATTTTATTCCCAAATATTCCCTTTTAAAACACAACAAAATGCTGTTTTAGGTTCGTCTGGTGGACACACCAAGGCATGATGATGGTTCTGTGTTAAAGTTGTAAAGGTAAACCCTATAATAGTGTTGAGGCACCCCTGAGAGCCAAGTTGGTGAGTAGGTGAAAAGCGCTGCTTCCCACAGAAATCTATAGTGTATCGGTAGGATGTATCTCGTGGTGACACTAAATAAATAAAAAGATAGTCAGGAGAAAGAATAGATTGCATTTTTAGTAAATAAATCCATGATTAAATCTCATAGGGTCTCTGTCAAATATTTTCAATTATTAAATTAGGATATAATCAGTTATATTGGAAAGACACGTAATTGTCATTTTCCTGAGTTACATTTGTGGCTCATAGTATTTCCTTTTTATTCCAGGGTAAACCCTACATGTTTGACAGAGTGTTTCAGTCAAGTACAACACAAGAACAGGTCTACAACGCTTGTGCCCAAAAGATTGTAAAAGGTAAGCTCTACTTTTTATCTATACAGGCACCTCAGCTTAAGTCTCTCTTTGTGTTGTTTGCATCGTCGCTTCACGCTTTTCCTTTTGTGTACGTTTCTGCTAGATGTTCTCGAGGGATACAACGGAACAATTTTCGCCTACGGTCAGACATCATCTGGTAAAACACACACCATGGAGGTAAGGATGGCTTTCCTGTAATACTTCCGGGCATCACATTTCAGTTTTTTTTTTCTCTGTTAATTTTCTTTACTTCCTGTTTTTTAGGGGAATCTTCATGACACAGATGCAATGGGCATCATCCCCAGGATAGTACAGGATATCTTCAACTACATCTATTCCATGGATGAAAACCTGGAGTTTCATATTAAAGTACGTAAAGGGAGTATACTGTTTGATGTTTTATTTGCACTTCAGAAATGGGGAGTTCTAACCATTATTGATACACTCCTTTTAAATAGAAATTAGGTTTTGTAAAGGTGGTTGCTTCTGTGTATCGAATGAGAGGAAGGTTGAGGAGCAACATGCAGCCTGGTACTGCTGCGTCGTGTTTCCTGTGTGCCTCATCTTAGATTTATGCTTGTTTTTTTTTTGTCTTGCAGCTCACATTGTCTCATACAGTATTACTCTATTGGAGTTTTCACACTGACTTAACCTTTCCAAATTTGCCGGCATTACAAACTCGTTCCATTTTGTTATTTTTAGGTAATTATGTGGTGGACCAACAGAAAGTGACACTTAATTGCAAGGTTCAGGGAAAGAGATTTTTTCACGGTTTGCCACAAGCCATGTAGAGGCACAGTAAATGATGAGACCAAAAGCAATTGACTTCAAATCTGATAACTCCATCTCAATTTAGCAACATGGTGGCAGTAGCAGCATCCTGCAATAGGAATGCTATTCAGCACGGCCAGAGTAGCTGCTCAGTGGAAAATAGATGGAGATTAGTTAAGGGTCATGATGAAAGAAAACCTGTTGGAAGCTATACAATATTTGACTGTAAAAGAGGTTTACCTTCCAGAATAAGATGATTGAAAATAAAGAGAGAGATTTGAGAATATTGTTGTTTTGGTTCTGTTTAATGGTACGTTCCATTTTCCTCAACTAAATATGTTCCACTGTTTAGCTTCTTGAACCTTCTATTCTCCTTAGCCAGTCCTACTATTTTTTCAGCCATAACAACAGGGTTTCCAGGGGTCATTAGAAATCATTAAAAGTCCCAAAAAAATTAATTGGCATTAAAATTCATTACATGTGATTATCGTGGCACTTTTTATAAAAACAATTTTGTCATATATATTCTATCAGATATAATTAATCTGAAAAATCTGATTACTAATCCGCCTGTTTGTGCGCAACTGCTTCGGGTTGATCGTAATCCCGTATGTTCAGAAAGGAAGCTAGAGAATGGAAAAATTCAAATTTTCAACAAAAGTGGCTGGAAAATGAGGAATTTGGGACGTGGCTGCAGCCTGTCGACGGTAAAGATGATAAAGGATTTTGCCGTGATATATATAAATTATTTCTAAGAGCATTAATAAGCATTAAATTACAGTTACTCATTCCTGTATAAAGCATGAACAATGACAAAAACTATACATGGCATTGAAACATATGTCCCTATAAACACAAGTAGTACCTTATCGACTGACCTAATGTGAAATGCATAATAATGTAATAATAATAAAGAGCTGCTACAAATGGCCAAAGTAGGATGTTTAACCCCTGTTGATGAGAGTAGCATCCATATTGAATGCAGAAGTCCAGTACCGCCCTGCTACACACACCTGAACTCTGACTTGTAGTTCTAACTGTCTGGAGTATTGATGTTAAAATTCATGACTCAGAAACTGCGAATTTCACGTTCCAAGAAAAACAGTGCATGAAAAATCCAGGACTAACTTTAGCTGACGTTCTGTGCCAAGTCTGGAAAATTAATTTTCATAGCTGCTCTCTATTCAGTCTGACAAAGCTGGAGCTAATTTACAAAGAACAGCAGACATGCCTCTTAAAGACTTTTCAACTATAATTTCTGTGAATTTTTAGCTTAAAGAGACTAAATATGAATAAAAACTATGTAATGTGTAATATTTTCCTTTTATCTTCCACTTCACAATTCAACTCAATTCACTTGTATTGCAGCAATTCAAAACACATATCATCTTAAGGATTTCAACAATTCATTCAGATCATAGTCAGATTGGTTAAAAAATACAGCTGATTGCCTCGAGTCAATGACTTCACAGCAATCCTGAGCATGCAGCGACTGTGGGGAGGAAAATTCCCTTTTAACAGGAAGAAACCTCCAGCAGAACCAGGCTCAGTGTGAGCGGCCATCTGCAGAGGCAGACTGGAGTTCAAGGAGATGGAAGCAGACATAGAAAAGGAACATAGAAGCACTGATCTATAAACACTTTCTATGTTAGTGACGGTAACGGTAACCTGGCATCATAGGGGGCTTTGTCTAGGAAAGAAAAGTTAAACAGACGAGCTCTGAGCCAGTTTTCATGTAAAGAATGGAAGAGAGCACACACAGTCAGCCAGTAGAAGCTGAGCCCATATCGATAAGAGAAACGGAACTAAACACTGAAAAAAGGCCCAACCCTATTACCTGTAAAGATGTTGGTAGGAGAAGCTCAGCTGGTATTTCCTTTTATGATGGAACCAGACCAGATGAAGCTACTATGATGAGAAAAAGAAGAGCAAACATGAAGTTAGCTGACAAATACTACAGATTTGGACAATAGAAGTAGAACGATGGAAAGTGATTCCCTGGCTCAGGATCTCTTTGTTTTGATGTTGGTGAATTGCAGGTATATATGTTTATCATAGTGGTTGTATGTAAAGGCAGGGAAAAGCTCCAGATTATGAGTATTCTTAAAAATAATTGAAATAAAAGACATTTCCTGTTTATTGAACTTTCATTTCTTTATTGTTCTAGACTTAGATGTTTCCTATGTAATATATAGATTAATTTGACACATTTCTGCTTTATCAGCAAACAAGACGATCACCTACCCAATGTTGATTCTGTCTGCTGGCAAACCAAATAACCAGGATCTTTCTCTGTTTGCAGGTTTCCTATTTTGAAATCTACTTAGACAAAATCCGAGATCTTTTGGATGGTAAGTGTCTAAATTGGCAGAGTTGAGAGTCCCTTATCCTTTTATTAATTGTTCCAGATGGTGAGAGCAGATGTGACAGAACAAAACGCCAAGAGCCTAAAAAATGTTTGAACAGGTCGAATAATTTTTATGAACATTTGCAGGGCGCATGTTGAGCAATAAATGCACTTAATTTTAATCCCCAGTATTCAGCATCGACAACAGGTGGGCTGTTTTTAAACTGGTCATTTTTTTATACGTGGCTCTGGCTCAAAACATAGCATGCCAAATGCATTTTTATTATTTTCACAATAGCTGTGGTTCAGTTCTGTTTCCATTTGGATCATTTCTAGCTTTTATATGAAGGACAGTAATCCAGGAAAAGGTCTGAGAAAGGCTCTAAATATACTACACTCACTCAAAGACTTTGGGCAATTAAAATCTTTTTTAGCATGACTTCATCTGGCCTTTATTTCTGCTACAAAGTAAGAGTTTGTATTTTCTTTCCAGTGTCAAAGACCAATTTATCAGTGCACGAAGATAAAAACAGAGTACCCTACGTAAAGGTGAGACCTGCTCCCCTCACCTATGAAACATCCTCTAAAACCAGCTAAAGGAGCTTTAATAAACATGTTTTATGTTCCATTTGTCTTCTTTTTAAGGGCTGTACTGAAAGGTTTGTGTGCAGCCCAGAGGAAGTCATGGATACGATTGATGAAGGCAAATCTAACAGACACGTCGCAGTCACAAGTAAGAGACAATCCTGCGCTTCACAGCAACCCGTTCTGTTCATTTTTAGGGGTTTGTTTGTAGATCCTGTTTGGCTAAGATCCTTTTCTCCTCAGACATGAACGAGCACAGCTCCAGGAGTCACAGTATCTTCCTGATCAATGTCAAACAGGAAAACACGCAGACAGAGCAGAAGCTCAGTGGAAAACTCTACCTGGTGGATCTTGCTGGTAGTGAAAAGGTAGCCAAAATATTACTGATGCACTGGAAAAAGCATCTAGAAATATGTATAAATGTCTTAAATTAGGTGTATGTAGCCTTAATTTGAGCAGGTAAATAAGATTATTTGCCAATGGAATGAGTATTTTTACTTTTAAAATAAGATTAGATTAAATTAGATAATATGCACTTGATATAAAATAATGTGTTTTCTTATTTTAAATGTAAATTGTCTTGTTCTATTGGCAAAATGTCTCATTTACATCCTCAATTCAAGAACAAATGCAGTTATTTTAAGAATAAAATGACTTTTCTAGATTTCGATTTTTTTCCAATGTGACTGTGCTGCAATTTCACGTTTTTTGTATTTTTTTTTTTACACTGGTTTTTATTTCTGTATTTTCAACTTGTGATACATTGTTGAGACATAATTATTATTTTTTTGGTGTCTTCTACGGCTTTCAGGTTAGTAAAACGGGTGCAGAAGGAGCCGTGCTGGATGAAGCCAAGAATATCAACAAGTCTCTGTCATCTCTGGGAAACGTCATCTCTGCGTTGGCTGAAGGAACGGTGAGTTTCTCTTTTTTTTTTTTTTCCTGCCAGGTCTGGAAAATGAAGGAAAATTAGTGATTTTAAGTTATTATATAGGTACTATTTGTCCGAACAGTAAAGGCTGATTTATACTCAGAAACCAGGTCGTCTGCGTGTGTCGCAGTGAACACAGATATGACGCCAACCCCTCACTGCTATTGTGGAAAATGACTCGTGAACATGGACCAGCTAGAAAAGCGAGGTGCGTGGGAACACTGGGACCTTTGTTCCACCTGGATCCCCGTTCTTTTTTGCACTCATGTCCCTCCGTTGTCGCAAAAACGTGCCTCCACTTCCTCACCGCCTCAGCCGTATCTAGACCCACAGCTACTTCCTGATTGTTCCTCTTGCGTTGTGGCGTAGAATAACGTAGTGCAGACCATGCTTCAATTTTGGGCATAAATCAAAAATATCTGCTTCATACCTGCGACACACTGCTGCGAGAAGATAACCAGCCCTTACGTTGACTTAGTTCATTATATAGTTCACGCTCTATAGTGATTTTTAAACGGGGTGTGCACGAAGAGACATGGGCTCATGCATGCTCTCACAATCGCTTTTTTTATTTAACTGGAGAGGGGGGGTCTTTTAAAAAAAATTGAGAAAATCTTCCACAATATCTTTAATCTCTCCATCCGTTTGGTCATACTTACAAAACACTCATTATTTTCACTAACTCTGATAAAAAAAAAATGTGAAAACTGGACTATCAACAATCGGTTTTTATTTGGATGAATACTGAACCTCTGCAACCTGTTGCTTAACTGAAAGGTTATTGGTTCTTTTATTTATTTTTTTTACTGAATTTTGCAGAAATTCTTAACATTTTTCTGGCCAAATAGGGTTAGGAAAATCTGATCAACCATAAATGAGTTAAAAGGCTTTGATGTTCAGGCAGAGAACCCAGATTTTGTTTTAAATGTGCAGCAGCTCTAACGACTCTTACTAGATAACCCAATGAACCTTTATCTGTTTTAGTATAATTATCTAGCCTGTTTTAATGATGAGAACTTAAATCTCTTCAACCCTCAGGCAGGAAGATTTTCTCTTTTTAATTTAAATTACATGTTTAGTGTCTTAATAGGAGATATTACCATTGATAAGAGTGGAAAGAAGAGGAGCACAGACTGTTTGCCAGCTGCACAGCCTGAAGCTTGTGCTTGCATGATGGAAACCAACATGTCTTCCTGTTCTGCGTGTTGAATTTCCATTTTAAGACATTAAACGCGTCCTTTGTGTCGCTGAAATAACTTTGCAGAGATAAAAACTCTGCTCCAAGCAACGCCTCGCTTAAGCTTTACTTTGCAACTTTACCCCTTTCACTTTGATCAAGTGTAGGTTTGTTCTGCGGCTCATTCGCTCTTTAAACAACCTGCGGCGGACAGCTACTGATATATCTCTAAAGCTCTGAAACAAATTAGCCATTGTCCAGAGATGCCTCCTTCCCCACTGAGCCAAAATGCTCTGTGGAAAATAATGACTGCTGCAGCTTCTCTGTTTCTACCACAGCTAATCTCCTGTCAGGTTATCTGTTAACTAGCAGATAGTTTTACAGAACTTGTGAAACGACAGCAAATTCGCTAAAGCTGTTTGAGCTGATTTTAAGGCTGGGAGTGTTTTGGGAAAGTGAATGGATAAGTTTAGGAAATGCCGACCCTGTTTCAGTCTAACTTTGGTTTCTGCTAGTTTTTTTTCATTCCACTTAATCAGTTCTTAAATCATGAATACATTCCTCATCTTATAGCCTTTGTACATGTTTCCAGGCCTACATCCCCTACCGTGACAGCAAGATGACCCGTATCCTGCAGGACTCACTGGGTGGTAACTGTCGAACCACCATTGTGATCTGCTGCTCACCTTCCTCCTATAACGAGGCTGAAACCAAATCCACCCTGATGTTCGGACAAAGGTGAGCTAGAACAATAACTTGAACAGTTTTGTTTGGCCTAAAGTTTCTTCATACAGTTTGTTTAGAAGACCTAAAGCTTCAAATTAACATTCTGTACAAGTCTGAGGAAAGGAGCACACTGTGGTGTAAACTGCAGTGAATAAAATGTTGTATTACTTTAGATGGAATTGATGCAGAAACAGAACAATACAACTCTGATTAAAGTCTTGCATTCAAGTACCTTTCTTATTCAACGACTGCAACTAACTAGCAGTCCTGCTGTTATTGCTGTGTTATATGCTGTTATTTTTCTCTAAAGGTTCATATGGGGGGGGGGGGTCTTGGTCCTCTATGCTTTGCTCTGCTGGCTTCAGCCAACCACACATATTTTTGATGTAGTTCTCCAAGAGAGAGATGGCCGTGGGAGAAGATTTATCTCTGTGTTGATTTGGCCATACATTTTAAATCCGATTTTTGATCCTAATTTAAAGTCATAAGGAAATCATATTTAAATGTCAAATCATTCTTGCTTAAACATGTGTATATATAAATGTTCTCTTTATCAGATGATATTGTCCCAAAATTTAGACAATTTCTATTTAAAAAAAAAAAAACCTGTTTTAAAATCTGTGGGTATGGGGTGGGATGGGGGGGGTTCGTTAATTTATGCAGGCCAATTAGTTATACGTCAGCTTGTACGGTCAATCATATATCAACGGTCATGTGTCAATCACATTTTTTCAGTCATAGCATCTTGGCAGCTAATATACGCAACGGTTGAAATAAGAATAATTTCCTTTACCATTGAATTTCGTCCCAGTGTTCACGGGGATGGACGTCTGTGTCTTCAGCAGGCGTAGAGCTAACAGAACTGGCAGCGTTGCGAGGCAAGGGCTCAAACATATACGACTGTAAGCCCTCTACACCAAACCAAGCTTCTGCCGCCCTGGCGTCCTCTTCCACAACATCTTCATCCCCGCTTTCCTCCTCTAAATAAAAAATGTATGATGGAGGAGACTCATCCATGACCTCCGACACTAAACTGTCCTCCTCTTGCATGTTTCCTCTGTCCATAGCGTTCCTTGACAGTGTTGTTTCTAAGTCACCAATTTAGTGCTACTTGGTCCCAATGGAATTTCCCATTGGGAACCTTCTAGCACTAAGATGCTAGCCAGATGCTTCAGAAAAAACGGCCACACCCAAATTTGCTTGCGAACCTTCTTCCACAACAATCCCGCCTTCTTGATAATTGACCAATCACATTCACTTTATCCACTCGTGTAAAGTCGTGCAGCACTTAGGAGAATTCAGAACTGCAGTGGTTGCAACAGCCGCTTCCCTACGACTTTTAGGCTTTGGGTTGGATGCTTCTTTATTTCTGTCTGGAACTAGAGGATGTTTTTCCTTGGTTACATTCATTCATTCATTCTCATTTCTTTCTTCAACATCCAGAGCGAAGACCATTAAGAACACGGTGACGGTGAACATCGAGCTGACAGCAGAACAGTGGAAGCAGAAATACGAGAGGGAGAAGGAGAAGAACAAAACCCTGAGGAACACCATCACCTGGCTGGAGAACGAACTGAACCGCTGGAGAAACGGTGAGGAAGGAAGCCCCTCTGGGTCGTGGACTCGAACCTAAATGCTGCGTGTCCAGGCCTCTTAAATCGGCATTCTCTTTCATCCAATGCCAGGAGAGAGCGTGCCTGTGGAGGAGCAGTTCGACAAAGAGAAGGCCAACGCCGAGGTGTTGGCCCTGGATAACATCATCAATGAGAAGTCTGCTTCCACGCCCAACGTCCCCGGTGTCCGTCTGACGGACGTAGAGAAGGACAAGTGTGAGGCTGAGCTGACCAAGCTTTACAAACAGCTGGATGATAAGGTGACGTAGAGCAGACTGAAAGACTAAAGGCAACAATTCTATAGATCTGTGTACATGTTCTATAGAAGAAGTGCTTCAGTAAAGCCTGTTTAGGTCTGAAGGAACCACTTTAAGTGGTTCATTGTCAGCATCACACATCTTTCTGGAATCCTCAGTCCATCTGTCTGGATAATGTGTTAAATAGACAAAGTAGGTTTAAAAAAATTAAATAAAATGCATCACCTCATCAGCAACTCAGTAAATTAACGTGTCAGAAAGTCTCTGAAAATGTTTAGGCTCCTTTTTCTTCAGCAGCTCTGAAACCAATCCTGGACTAAGGGTGGGGACTTCCCCTCCCCTCACTATCTGCTGCAGGGCCCTTTACTGAACCAGAAGAACCGTGCTTTAACTTCAATGTTAAAGTTAAAAATGTCACTTTTTCTACGTCCAAAAGGCTCTTAAGAATTCATCTAAGCAGATATTGATTAAAATATCCACCTCAGCAACTCAAGAGGAATAAAGTCATATTTATGCTTTCAGGCATAAACTATAAACACACCCTAAAGCATAATACTTCACATTCAACAAGAATTGCCTTAAGAATTTCTTTACTGTGAAGTTGAATGTTTGCTAATGCTAACCCTTCTTCCAGTTCCTTTTAAACTATCCAGGCTTTAAACCAAAACACAATAAGGTTAAAGATGGAGTCAATATGCATGTGAATCTAATGCAAAAATATATTTATGTTCATAGAATCATTACACACAGAGCTATGTTATGTAACTTTTATGACTGCGGCATTCAGCTAATGGAACCCGGCCTCTGAGAAGGTATAAATATTATTTGGACCAATAAAAGGGAGATATTAATACAAAGATATTTATGTAATGGCCTAACTAATCATGTTGAAATGATTGCTTAATTTATCAATAAATGTTATTTATTGATATAATTCACAAAAGGACATTTGTAAGGAAGCTGCTCAATAATAGTACTTTGTTCAAACATTGATGGAAAGTTTAGTGTTAGGAAGAAATGTGATCTTTAACAGGATTTTTTAGGTTTGCAGATGGAGAATACTTTGAGTAGTTTTCACTTTCTTTAGCATTTTAATAAACATTCAGCCACATATTTACATTTTAAATTGGTAAATTATACAGAGGTCATTAAATGAGGTTAATTTTGCTCAAATGTGGAAGACGGACAGTGTTGCTCTGTGTTTTGGAGTTGGTTATCACAGCCTTTTATTAATAATTTAGCTTTATATCTTCGTTGTTTAGGACGAAGAGATCAACCAGCAGAGCCAGTTGGTTGAGAAGCTTAAGCAGCAGATGCTCGACCAGGAGGAGGTGAGTTCTAGAGGCAGAGGGGATCATGATCGCTGTAGTTTTACGACATTCATTGGAAATGGTCACAGCTACTTTTGCTTAAAGTTGGTTTATTTATTTCAATTAAACACTTTTTTTCTGACCTGTAAGAAAACAGAAATGTTTATTAGACCAAACTGTAGCCAAGGGTTTTTTTATTTTTTTATTTGAGAAATTATAAGAAAGTAAAATGTGCAAGTAAGGGGAAAAACCCCTAACTGTTCATGCTGCCTTGTTCAGCTGCTGGCTTCGTCCCGGAGGGATCATGAGAACCTGCAGGCAGAGCTGAACCGCCTTCAGACGGAGAACGAGGCCTCCAAGGAGGAGGTGAAGGAAGTGCTGCAGGCCCTGGAGGAGCTGGCTGTCAACTACGACCAGAAGAGCCAGGAGGTGGAGGATAAGACCAAGGAGTTCGAGACCATCAGCGATGAGCTCAGTCAGAAATCTGTAAGGAAGCATCTTTCAGTTTTTTTTTTTTATGGATTGTAGTTTAGCTGCAATAAACCAGAAGAGTGAAGTCAGTTCCTTATGGGAAGGGGAAAAAAAGTAGTTCTTCGATTTTAACCAAACTGAATCATTTCTTAGCAGGTGCTTTAAAAGTTTTCATTTCCAGGATGTGTATCTTCATGATCGTATCTGCTTTATTCTTCTCTTGCTGCTGATTTCTGTGTAACATTGCTAGATAATTTACAATAAAAAAATTTTAAAAAGTTTTTTGTTTTTTTGTTTCAGTAACATTTAGGGAAGATAAAGAAATGTCCAACTGATATTTTTAATGATATTTTAGTCATAATCAGGCATTTCTTTGCAGTCCATTTTGTCCTCTCTGGACTCTGAGCTCCAGAAGCTGAAGGAAATGTCCAACCACCAGAAGAAGAGGGTGACTGAGATGATGTCATCGCTGCTCAAAGACTTGGCTGAAATCGGCATTGCTGTGGGCAGCAATGACATAAAGGTACCCAGATTCATGTTTGACTTTATTTCTATTTCTTAGCATAAGATGGTTCTTAATCTCCTTCTGCGTGTTGCAGCAACATGAGAGCGGCAGCGGTCTGATAGACGAGGAGTTCACAGTGGCCCGTCTCTACATCAGCAAGCTGAAATCCGAGGTGAAGACGATGGTGAAGCGCTGCAAGCAGCTGGAGGGCGTTCAGTCTGAAAGCAACAAGAAGATGGACGAGAATGAGAAAGAACTGGCTGCCTGTCAGCTGCGCATCTCCCAGGTATTTAAAACTCACAGCAACGTCCTTACTGATTTCTGGATGTTGGTGTAAATCAGTCTTCCTTTAGCTTCTTGAACGTAGCCTGAAAATGTGGTTTTTTTTTTTTTTTTTGTGTCCCATTTGCAGCATGAGGCTAAAATCAAGTCCCTGACTGAGTACCTTCAGAATGTGGAGCATAAGAAAAGGCAGCTGGAGGAGAACGTGGACTCGCTGAACGAGGAGCTCGTGAAGCTCAGTGCTCAGGGTACGTTTTTAGTTAAGAACAAGTTTCAAATGCCTTTAGGATCATCTGTGTGTTTTTTTCCATTTAACCAGTTGGTCCAGAGCCCAGAACTGTTTATTTCACTGCCTCAGAGCAGGTTTTGCAGACTGATCTAGTGTCGAACCTGCTTATTAGAATAGACAAAGTGAAATGGAAACAAAACTCTGGTGACGCAGAATGTGATTTTTAGCGGTGTCTAAAACTAAGTGCTAATGCAGTTTGGTGGCATTTTTGTGGTTGTTCCCAGTTTGTTTGCCAACTTTTCCTCATAAAACTCTTCTCTTATAATTCCACCTATTTATTGACATGCATCAATCCCTTCCACAGTATAATACCGCCATCTTTGTGCTTTAAAGTTGGTATTCTTGCACCAGAGTTTCTTCCTTTTTCCTCCAAGTGTATCAAAGGTCCATACGGGCAAACATTTAACTTTTAACTCCATAAAACAGGACATGCGTTTGTCCTTTAGTGCATTTACCATTTTGCACTTTATGCTGAATATAGAATGATGGTTTCTACCTCTTTGAGGGGTCTGTCAGTCACTGATGGTACAGGAACTGTTGGAGGAGAGTCCAGGCAACATCTTCACAATATCTTTTTTTTTTTCTTTTTTTTTTTTCTCTGTGGTTAATAAACTCAGTTTGCAGTAAAACATGTTAGTCTCTGAGAAGCAGAACACATCTCCCTCATTAAAACTTTGATGACTGGACGTTTCCGTAATGTTTATACCTGTATATAATGGTTTGAACTGATGAGTGCTGCACCTTCAGGCATCTGGGAATTGCTTCCATGATGTTTAACCAGGAAGAGGTGTCACTGGGGTGTTTCCAGAGGCTGAGGCCTCATTATCAAGGCTTCTTAAAATAATCAGAATACTTAAAAATAGGAAATGGGGAAAGGTTGGTCTGTAAATTATTAAGGAATTTGGCTTTTTGTAATCTGCGTGTGTAGACACTATGTTTAATCTGAATAAGATTGTAGGGCAGAATACAACACGTCTGGAGGTTGCGTAATATTCCAAATGAAAGTTAAAAAACAATCCATTGGACTTTGTTTCCAAGTTTGAAGACGTTTCGCTTCCCATCCAGGAAGCTTTTTCCAATTCAAAATGTCAGGAATAGCGTTGAGTTTGAGGTTTTATAGTCAGTTATACAATTGTTTACCTTTGCACTGGTTGAGTTTATTTCTTGTTTGTCTCAGTGTGGATGCTAGAAAGTGCCAAGATTAACAAAATTTAGAATAGGTTCTCCTAATGTGATTTATTTGAATTGTTTTGTTTTTTTTGCTGGTTGGCTGATTGACGTTCATAGATCCTATTGTGAAATGGATTCTTTAATGAGAGGCAGGTTAGGTTTGTGTTGTTCTTAGAACAGCTTAAAAAAACTGTTAAGTCATAAAATCTTAACACGTTTCAATATGAAGGATTATTTCAGTACGTTTTTACTTATGGGAAATCTTTTTTTTTTTTTTTTTCCTTTACAGAGAAAGTTCATGCTATGGAGAAGGAAAACGAGATTCAGACTGCCAATGAAGTGAAGGTAAGTCTAGAGTAAATGGCAGTATTTTGGAAACCAGAGCTAGATCTGCCTCTGGAAGTTTAGTGCGATGCTTTAAACGGCCTTTATTTTCCTATTTAGGAGGCAGTGGAGAAGCAGATCCACTCCCACCGCGAAGCCCACCAGAAACAGATCAGCAGCTTGAGAGATGAGCTGGACAACAAGGAGAAACTCATCACCGAGCTGCAGGAGTAAGACTCCAGAATATATCAATCAGTGCCGCTTTGCTCCTAACAGTTTAGAGAACGATTATATTTACTGATCATGACATTGAGGAACTGATGAGTTGCTGCATCTTCATCAACCTACATGTTCCACCACGGATGGTTTTAATCATAGCTGTGTTGTTTCCTCCAGCCTGAACCAGAAGATCATGCTGGAGCAGGAGAGGCTCCGGGTGGAGCACGAGAAGCTGAAGTCCACCGATCAGGAGAAGAGCCGCAAGCTGCACGAGCTCACGTAGGTTCCAGGGCTGCACACATTTACAATGGGAAGTCCTGCTTTGCTACAACCTGATGTACAGATGGATCAATTTCTAATTCTTTATGTGACTCCTGATGTTTGACACCTGGTACAGTTTCTAATCAATCTTTTGGTGTTCAGGGTGATGCAGGACAGAAGGGAGCAGGCCAGGCAGGACCTGAAGGGGCTCGAAGAGACAGTGGTGAGTTCACTGGATCCTAAACCACAGGGTTAGAGAATATTATTTTAATTTGGATGAAATTCCTAACTTTACTCTGATTATTTCTTTGCAGGCCAAAGAGCTGCAGACTCTCCACAACCTGAGGAAACTCTTTGTTCAAGATTTGGCCACCAGAGTGAAAAAGGTGACTGGTTGCTTTTTGCCTTTCTTTGTGGCGCTGGTTGATTTTATTTTTACTCAAATTCTTCTTTTTTTTTTTTTTTTTTTTTTCCTCAGAGTGCTGAGATGGACTCTGATGACACAGGAGGCAGCGCCGCACAGAAACAGAAAATCTCCTTTCTTGAGAACAATCTGGAGCAGCTCACCAAGGTTCACAAACAGGTGGGAGTTTCACTTCCAGGACCAAACTGCAAAAACTTTAAATTAGTCACTTTTTCTTAAAATAAGTGCATTTTTTCTTGAATTGAGGAGGTAAGTGAGAAACTTTGCCAATGGAACATGACAATTTACATTTAAAATAAGAAAAAAACATTTGCATTGTCTTATTACAAGTCCATATTATGTAATTATCTTATTTTAAGAGTAGTCATACTCATTCCATTGGCAAATCATCTTGTTTACCAACTCAAATTAAGGCTAAATATACTTAATTTAAGATTTTTTTTACTTATTTCTAGATAGTTTTTGCAGTGCAGATCCTTTTTAACATCCTAGTTGTCATGGTGCTCGTTCTGTTTTATTAACTATTGTATTTATCGATGTGATATTTTCCTTTGATGCTCTTCTCTGTTTGATGAAGGGAACTATTTTAAACCCAGCGCTTCGGTTTTCTTCTCCCCAGCTGGTTCGTGATAATGCAGACTTGCGCTGTGAGCTTCCAAAACTGGAAAAACGTCTTCGTGCTACGGCTGAGCGGGTCAAGGCACTGGAATCTGCACTGAAGGAGGCCAAGGAGAACGCCGCCCGCGACCGCAAGCGCTACCAGCAGGAGGTGGACCGCATCAAGGAGGCCGTCAGGGCCAAGAACATGGCCCGGAGGGGACATTCGGCTCAGATTGGTTAGTAGGCAGCGAAGGAGGACAACTGATCTCATGGTTGCTTTTGAAGCAGCAATAAAATGCAAAATCTCTTCTCCCTTTCCTCTAGCCAAACCCATCCGACCCGGGCAGCCTCCAGTGGCGTCTCCAACCCACCCCAACATCAACCGCAGCGGAGGCGGCTTCTACCAGAACAGCCAGCCGGTGTCCATCAGGGGTGGAAGCAGCAAGCCTGACAAGATGTGAGTGGAGACGACAACTAATGTGCAGGAAAATGACGAGTTAGGACGTAAATCTTTGCAATCTTTGTTAAATTTAGTCTGATAAACGTCGTCTAACCCTTGGCATTCGAATGTAATACTGTAGCCTTGAAAAGGTGTAAAATAAGTACTTTATTTTTGCATTTTCCAGATTACAATTGCTTACATGGATGTAAATTTGATTAGGATTGTATGTGGTCAATCAAAATAAAGATGTTAAACTGAATGATAGCTTTCAAAACCTTTGATGACATCGGCGAATGTAAAAAAAAATAAAAGGCAGAGCAGACAGATCAGAGACAGAGCTGTGGAGGAATTAAAAGCCAAACTAGCTCTCTATACCTCAGAGCTCTGATTAATTTAGCATCTGGAAATGGAAAGAGAATGGCACAATGGCAAACTCATCAGACATGGAAATCCACCTTAAACTGAGGTCAAGGTCAGGATTAATCCACATAGTAGGCTGAAAGACGGATGTAGGGGAGCCCAGTGAGAGAACACCACAAACCTGATCAGTCTGGACTGAAACCAAACTTTGACCAGCATGTAATATCATATTGTCTTTGCGTCGCCGTATTGGGATGCCTTATTTCAGCAGGGAACAGGAAGATAAGACACGCCTTTTTTGGCGCTCAATGTGGAAATATGAGTGTGACAGTGGCACAAATGACTTCTGAAGAAAACTTTATAAGTAAAGAATAAAAAAAAATAAAGTTAGGCTTTACAGCAGAAGGATAAAAGATGGATATTTTAATGATTTTGCACTCTTTGCACACTTTGAATGGCCCGGTTAGGACTGAACACTTTTTACCAAAAATCAAAATGCCAGTTTTTTTTTTGTTTGTTTTTTTCAGCCACTGTTGCAATTTTATTTAGATTTTTCTTTCAACTAACCACAACCCTAAAGATGTTTAACTTTAGTGTCAAATTTTTTCATGACATTAAAAGCCTGCATCTGTGTGTTAGATCCTCTGTGGTGGGAAACCCATTTTAGGTCGATTACTGCCCCCTAAAGGCCAGGGTGAGAGAGTCAGTGTCTTAAGTGCTGGTTGTCCTCCAGCAGCAGTGTGTCGCAATTAGTTTCTCGCAGATATTTTTTATTTATGCCCAATATGTTATTCTACACCACAACGCACGGAAATCACAAACTAGCTGTGGGTCTAGACACGGCCGAGGCGCTGGGGAAGTGGGGTCAAGTTTGTACGACAACGGAGGGACATGAGGGCGAAAATCAGCGGGGATCCAGGTGGAAAAATTGTCCTAGCATTCTTGCGCACCTCGCTCTTCTTCCTGGTTCATCTTCCTGAGTCGTTTTCCACAATGGCGGTCATACAAACAAAACAAGCCAGTAAGGTACCAAACAGGAAATATGCATAATGTAGAGCAGTTTTAGATTTGACCAATCAGAGGCCTCCTGTCTGCGTTCACCTACAATTGGGGAGAGGTGCAGCAGAGTTTCTGCGGAAGGGGGGGGGCATATCTGAGTTCACTGCGACACACGCAGATGACCTGCTTTCTGAGTATAAATCAGCCTTTACTCTTGTCAAAATTGAGTCCCTCTCATGTGAAAATTGTGTTTTGTCTAATGAATCGCTCAGGCCTGTCAAAGTGCAGCCCTAAATCAGGTGTTCAGATGTTCTCCATCCAGTCTGGCTAAGCTTCAGCTAATAATCATTACCTCCAGCCTGTATTAGTGCAGAGTTTGCAGAGACATGCGAATTATTGATGCAGAAGAGATGCATGCAACATAACCGAATGCCTGTGCATGTTCTCCTTCACATTTTAATATATGAATTAAGGGGAGATTAGACGTCTGCAACCGCACACATCAAAAGTCTGGTCCTGAACCAGTTTTGCTGGTATGCTTCTGCACCCTCTGGAATTTCTAGGGACGCACAGCAGTTTCCCACCAAAGCGCAAGGGGGAGCCTATTCGATAACTTGAGCGACGTCGGCGGGATTGTTTATCATCCAAAACAACAATGACACGTCTGCAAGATGTCACGGAGATGGATCTAGAGTAGCTAGACATCGAAGGGGATATATTTATATAATCTGTCTGAGGCATCGTACAAGTTGTTGTACTTCCAAACCTCCTCGATTAACCTTTCGTCATAGTTGTCTATTGTAGTTGTTCCTCGGTTTTCAAAAATGGCGCGCCCCTGCTCTGAATCGAGAAGGACAAACAACCAGACAGCCGGAAAGGTATATCAAGGACCAATCACAGCTGCTTTTTGTCTGTTCACTTCTGCTTGAGGTCTGCATGAGTTTGCAACTGTCCGACGCGTAGTCAGGATTTTTTTGAGAGACAGATTTGACGGTTGCAGAGGCAATGCGTCAAAAGCATAAATTGGCCTTTACCTTACTAGAAACGTTGAAGCTTTTGGTAACAGAAAGTGCGATAAGGTCCATAGGTGTTTAAAACTTTTCATTAGATTTGACTTAAAGATTCTCATTTCATCTTCATTGACTTGATAGTTTGGATTCGTTCACTTTGATGTATTCTTGACAGCTTTGTGTTTTTTTTTTTTTTTTTCCTACTCTACAGCTGAGGAGCAGCAGAATAGAAGAATAGCACCACAGAGGAAGCCATCGTCACCCACCTGCCCACCCAGACAACCTGTCATTCCATTACAGCAAACAGGCTCCATGGAGCCATGAAGGAGTTTTGGATTTATAAATATATATATAAAAATATTTCCCGGCCTGTACAGCTCCCAACCCCCTTTCCCTTCCAAACACCTCCACCCACCTTCCCACCCCTTTCCTTCAGTTCTCACTATGAATATCTCTGTTTCTCTTACGGGATATAATATTAAAAAAAAGAAAAAGAGCAATTTTACTTTACACAAAGCAGGATGATGATATTATTCAGCAAACCAAACGCTGTCTCGAGCGCAGCCTTTCTTGCGAGCGAACCCAGTGCACGATCTCGAATGTTTAAGCTTCGGTTTCATCTTTGTTTTGCACAGTCTGTCATCAGCCGTCGTCTTTGTGCGAGTAGTTCTGCACTGTGCCAAGCTGAATGTAAACGGTAGCAAGAAAACAAAACGCCTAAAACGGGGGAAGGGAGAAAAAAAGACCAAAAAAAAAAAAGAGAAGCTCGACCTTCTAGGCTAACTTCTGTACATTTTCATTCTTAATATCAAAACATCAGATCTCTCTGTATAGATTTTCCATGCTTCATAAAGGAGGATTTAGCATCCAGTAAAAGGTGTCCCATGCTCTCCTCTTGTACAGATGTAAAATCAGCACTGCTGCACGTTTCCCACGGGTTGGAGAGAAAGCTGCGAGGAGGCGTCTCGCAAAGGAAGAATCTGAAAAATAATTTAAGAAAAAAAGCAAAGCCGTGCAACAGCTGTACTGTAGATGTATTTAACGAAATACCTGTGGAGGCCAATTGTTTTTATCATTAAGTTAAATTAAAACTATACTTGTTATCTATGGCTTTGTTGGAAGGATATGAATAATGTAGAGAGATGAAGGGCGGGGGGAGGGGTTAGAATGATGCCGTTAACACAAACTTCCACCTTTTAGCCCTCACTAAGTTGTTAAATGTACTGTTTTTAACGCATCTAAGTGGGTAATGTCGCTGTTATGGACTATTTATATATCTCAGCACATAAACTGCAGCTGATTAGAAAGAGTCGCCATCTTCGTCCTGTTCTAGCCGGGTCCCCTCATGTATCCAGGAGCTCTGATCCAACGTCATGATTTCTTTACAAGGGTGCCTCGCTTCTACATTCATCTTCCTCCTTTTTTTTGTTTTTTCATAGATGTAAGACCTAAGCTGGGTTTTATGTGTTTTTGTTGAGTAGAAGGTGTAGATGTTTGATAGAAAGTTGAAAAAGAGGGGGAGGTGTGTATCAGTAGATGGATTGGACCCTCGCTGCTGATCAGCCAGTCAGGGAAAGCAGGGTCCAAATAAAGAAAACTTCACATATTGCACAATAATCTTTGATCATCTTGTGGAAGAAAGGGTTTATTTAAGTAAATCTAGCCAGCGGATGTAGGATTTCTTTAGTGTTTTGTTGTTATCTAATTTTTTATTTGGTTCCTATTACATCTTTTATTTTGTTTGTTTGTTTTTTTTAATCATGAAAAGCCCCAGTGCATTGGCAGGACAACTGATGGGGACTGTAACCCTGGCATAAGAACACTAACACCTTGCATAAGTGCAATATACTGTAAGATACACTGTATGTCGGTCAGTTAGTATTTGCTGCAGTGATCTCGCCACACCTCTTTTTGTTACTCATTTAAGGCCTCTTTCATCACTGGAAACCTGAATCATAAAACGGCTTCTTTGTGCTCAACATAAACACTGAAGGGAAAAAAACAAACGATCCCTTTCAGCTTAATCATGGAAACAGATTAAAGAGGCCTCAATGGAGCAGAGCGCTCTGGAACGAGGATGGGATTTCTCTCAAAGGTGTCGCGTTCAGACAGGAAAGTCGGGTTTTTTGCAGAACTTTTTCACACTTCAAAAGGAAAAAAAACAAAAACTGAAACACTCCATATGTGGCTGTTTTAGATTGGAGGTATAAAGAAGTTTCCAAAGCCCTGTGAGTAATTTAAATGTTTTACAACCTGCAGAGAGGATTATCTCCCCCCGTGTCTACGACAGGACTGCGCTTGTCTTATCTAGACGTCTGTGATAATAATTAAAATGTTAATTCTGAGATCCTTCTTCCACCAAAAAAGTAAACTGGATATGAAATGGGTTCCAGAAAAGTACTTGTTTAGCGAAATTGAGTTTTTGCATCGATTCTAAATTCAAACAAAAGTGTAGCCTTTTTTTATTACTGTGTAATAGATTGGTCGATTTTTAAAGGACTGTTTTTGGTTTGTTTTTTTTTTTTGGGGGGGGGACTGTCAGTGGACTTGGTACTGGATCATTCCTGGAGAACTGAGGCACAAGTAAAAGCAGGGCTCTGATATGGACAGAGACGGGAAGTAAAATGAGATCACAGTTTTGGATTGACTGCATGATGTAAATGTATGTGTGATTAAATAATTATGAGAAAATATGTCCCCCCCTTTTTCCTGTCTGGTTATTTGAGTCTTTTCTTTAGCTGTTTGATTTATAAATTTGCTCTATTTCCAACTATCATTTTTACTGGGTCAATAAACCTGCCGTATGGAACTTTTTTAAGGTTACGCCATATTGCCAACACCAGAGCGATTGACAGTGGGGTTTTTATTTTAAAGATGGTAAAATCATAGAAGTCATTCACTGAATTTGGATTTACATGCTTCCTTCACTTTTTTAGCTGGATCTTTAACCATTATATTGTATTAATACTTAAAACAGTAAAATGTCCACAAAGTTTTAATCATCCTACTGCCAATTTTAAGTAAAAAGAAAAAAAGCCAGTTTGCATTTCATCTGCCCACATCATGATGCTACTTCCACCATGCTTAACAGTTCAACATATAGTCTTAATGAGGTTAAGGAGCTCAGTAGAGTCGTTGCTTCTCCACGTCGAAAGGAGCCAGCTGAGGAGGCTCGGGTATCTGTTTCGGATGCCTCCTTGTCGCCTCGCTCAGGAGGTGTTCCAGGCTTCATGGAAGGCACAGGACACACTGGAGGGACTGAGGGCCGGATCTGTCAAAGGTTTGCGTGTATAAAAACGTGAGCTATTTCACTGCGCACGCTAAAAAATAATTGGATCTTGATAAATCCGGCCCTATGTCTCTGAGCTTCTGAGATGGCCTGGTGTCGCCTCGGGGTCCCCCCTGAGCAGCTGGAGGAACCGTTTGGATTGGAAAGTCTTGGCACCTCTGCTTAGACTGCTGCATCCACGACCCAGCCCTGGATAAGTGGAAGAAGATGGATAGATGAATGGATGTCTTTCCAACCGGACATATATTGGTTAAGTTGAATAAGGGTTAATAATAGGACATCCATGTCAGTAGAGTAGAATATAAAATCCCTTTATTGTTCCAGAGAGGGGAAATTGTGTTTTTACAGCTGCAGAAAGATGATAGGGAAAAAAAATGGACCTTAGAAAAATGTAAAAGACATAATAGTGAAGATTTAAAAGATAAACAAAATACTGTGAAGTGTTTTAACAAAATAAAAACCACCTGAAGAAATAATAGCCATTATACAGCTATGGACATTTTTACAGTAATGGATATCAGAGATTTACAAAATGACAGCATGTTATTTAACTGACTAAGGTAGAAACTGTAAAATTATTATTGAGGTTGTTGGGAACAGTGGTGGCAGTGGCGGTTCTAGACCAAATGTACCAGGGGGCTCAGGAGGGGTTTTCATGGGGGCACAGAAAAGCATGAAACAAAAAAACAGGCCAAGCTGCATGAAGTTACATTTTCATTCAATTAGTTTTCATTACAATATGTCTTCCAGCTGAAAATATTTATTTTTGGCTTGAAAATATAAATCCCGTAGCTATATAAATATCTAAAACATCATATAAAGCTATTATTTGGAATATTAGGTCAATATACATTCATATTTTAGGAGTTTTACATATTTTTAACTTCATTTAAGTTAAAATTACAGTTTTCTATAAAATCAGGATAAAAAAATCAGATAAATTCAGCTGTAAAAATCTAAGTATTTTTTAATTTTTTTGAAGAAAAAAAACTTAGCAGATGAAAACTGGGATCATATCTTAATACGACTGAAGCTATCACCTTTTTGTTTGTAAAGAATTAGTAAAACAGAATTTTTTAAAGAAAAAAAATTAATAGATCCAAAGGACCTATTAGTAACCAGTGCATATCATTATTAGAATTTCTTTTAGTGTTATATCTTTGGTACAGGGGCCATAACAGGGGCCAGGGCATGATCTATGGGGCACTGGCCCCATTGGCCCCTGTCTAGAACCGCCCATGAGTGTTGGTTATAAAGTCTTACAGCTGCTGGTAGGAAGGAGCTGTGATAATGTTTCCTGGTGCATTTAGGGTGCAGCAGTCTGTCACTAAAGGAGCTCTGAAGTTTCAGAACAGCTTCATGCATGGGGTGGGAGACGTTATCCAACAGAGATATTAATTTAGTTAGGATCTGTTTGTTTCCTACCTCCTGCACTGAGTCCAGAGGGCATCCAATCACAGAGCTGGCCTTCCTGATCAGCTTATCCAGCTGCTTTCTCTCAGCTATAGATAATCCAACAGACAGCTCCATAGAAGATGGCTGATGCCACGACAGAGTCATGGAAGGTCTTTAGAAGCGCACCCTGCACTCCAACAGACCTTGGTCTCCTCGCCACCAGGAGTCTGCTCTGACCTTTCTTATACAGAGCCTCAGTGTTGTGAGTTCAGTCCTGTTTGTTATTCAGATAACTGGTGGATCTGCTTCTGCATTAATCAGAAGGTGGTCCTGCTGGCACCAGACCATGACGTTCTGGGTCCGCTGTCTGTATTCCGAGTCATCATCCAGTACATTTGTCCCTCCAGTTCAGACCCAAGCAGCTCTTTGTCCACATAGAACCAAGGAATATTTTGTCCCACAGAGGGCAAATTTCAGGTCCATCTGAGAACAGAGGTTCACCCAAGCCAAAAATAATATGGAAAAGAAAATCTAGACTTCTTAGCTAAAGGGAGCTAAATTCTGCATGCAATAAGTGCATGCTCAGATTAAAGGTTAAGCTGCAATACAACAGAATAACACTTCTACAGCACTGAAAGCAAAACTTAAGTTATTAAATATCAGAAGAGACAAGGCATGGAAGTTCAAATAAAATGCAAATTTATGCATAAAGAAAAAAGCCTCAATCAGATAAGGGAACTGCAAATAATTATTGGCCTTTTAGGAGCGGCGTCGACTACTTTTTCACAGCAGATGGAAGGAAGGACCTGTGGCCTCACGCCTTTGTTAGTCTAATTGTCATTAAAGATGCTCACAGGTTCTGTCACAGCTTCATTTATACAGGGAGATATTGTCAAACAAAGTGTTGCTATCTAACAGTCCTGTCTCCAACCCCCTCCTAATGAGCTTATCCAGCCTCCTTCTCTCAGCTGCACATAAACTGCTGCTCCAGCATACCACACCATCAAAGATGGCTGATGCCATGACAGATTTAAAAGGTCTTTAGCAGGACTCCCTGCCCTCTAGGGTTGTCAGAATACTCAAACACTGTATTTAGATACAATACCAATCATGCATTGCATCAATAATAAAAGTGTGTGTGCGTATTTTATTCACTGTTTATTTTAGATTTATGGATTTATTTGCACATTGAAAGAATAATACTTTGGCATTCTTAAACATATTGGTCAGATTTTGTTCTATTTGGGTTCTTTTGCATTTATTTGAACACTAAAGCCAGCATTTCTTGCTCTACTTAGAAAACAGGCTACATGTTGAAATAAAAATATTTTGTTTTTCATGTTCGCAAACATATTTTTTAATGCCTTTATCTGTTGAGTTTGACATGTTTGTATCATAAAAACCCCATCGCCCTCCAAAAGATCTCAGTCTGCTCCTGAAAACCCAGATTTTTATTAGTCTTCTAACTTTTTTTTTTTTTTTTTTTTTTTACAGTGTCCTGTCTGGCAATGTGGAAATAAGTATAATTGTCTTAATGCCAAAAGGAGCCCAACAGATTTAGCTTTCACAAGTGGAGCAGTACGGCTGTCGCCATCGTGTACCGCTTGATTTATGCATATAAATAGCTTTATTATAATTCATGCAGGGAGTATTTCAGATTATATGGACACTGCAATGGGAAAGTAGAACAGACTAGACTAGAAAATAGAAAAAGGAGAAAAGACGAAAGAAAGAAGAGATGAAAGTGAGACAAAGATAAAACATCTTCAGTCTCCTTCATCACCTGCAAAGAGATGTAAAAAGAACAGCATAACCAACGGATAAAGAATAAAAGATACAATAAAGTGGCACCTTGATACTATCGCTGAAGTATAAGTAGTATTATTTAATCTGACATGTATAATGTGGTAGCTGATGATAAAAAATATGGGCTTTCTGTATAGAAGTGAAAGCCAAGCATATGTAATTGTTTTTGAGAGTGCACTTGTAAGTGCACACTGCACTTGTACATGTAAAGTTTATCTAAAGGAAAAATGCTCAATAGTGGTTGTGAAGGGCCGAGGACGCCCCCCCCACTGGTGTCAGTGTGTTGCTAGATCCTTTGTTTTCCTTGCATTTTCTATAACAAGGCTCTGCTGGCAGGAGTCCCCAGAGTTCTGAATCCACTGAACGCTGAGTTGTTCTCTGATGAGGCAAAGATGCACCATTTTCCACAAGCGGATAGCCTGACGTTCTCCTTCAGAGATGTTCTGCTGGTTAGAATTAATTTCTCTATCAATGACAGCAAGTTATCCAGGTCTAAAGCTGGCCCAGATCACTACACTGCCACCACCATGCTGTGTTAGTCCCATAAGTTCTCTGAATACCTTTCCAAAACTGTTTGTCAGCATTAAAATGTTTTCTGAAGATATTTACTGTGGATGTGGACATCTCAAAGTGCAGCCATTTAGGCCCAGTGTCTCCCTCATTAAAGTATGAATTATGAACACTGAAGAGATGTTGTTCCAAGTTCTTCTATGACCTTTTTCTTGTGTCATTCGTGTGCAGATGGAGTGATTTTGGCAGAGCAGTCACTCCTGAAAAGATTCCCCACGCAAAGATTGTTTTGTATCCAGAGAGATTAGTTTCAGTGACTCTAATTGAGCACAAACAACTCAAAATTCGGTTGAATGCAAATATATAAAATAAGAAGCAGATAAAGATTGACCATGATGTTTGTGTCTGAGTTTGTGATTTTTAACTAAAGACGGAGATGTTAAATTAAAATTGACTGCTTAAGGACACAATAAAAACCACTGCTTTAAATCTCTGCTAAATCCTTCTATCTTACTATCCTTTACCTTTTTAGACCATCCATTAAAGGAGCTCTGTGAGATTGGAACATTTTGGGATATTGTTTTCTAGCCTCACTCTGCTCTACATTTTTCCATAACTTCACCTTTCTTCTATGGTTGTTGGTTTATGATGCTGTTTTTTCTCCAATGTTTTCTCTACCAAAATAGGACATATTTAATCCTTTATAATAAAGTGATGGTGCCTTTTACAGCAGTAGATATTATTTACACAAAAAAGAATAGACTGATGTTGATCATTATAAAGTTCAAAGGCTGATGGGCTGGGTTTAGTCCTTTATTAAGGACTAAGTCAGTGAGTGAAGTGCGCTCCCAGAACATCTTCAGGTCATGCAATAGATGTGGCTCACTTCGCTTGCAAACTCACCTAGTGCATAAAAGGACAGCTGGATCTACATACTAATTAGGCATATTTTGATATGATTTGTCAGCTACTGTATTTTTATTTAGCATTACTTAAGTAAAGGAGGCTGAACATGGATGCACACCATACTATTAGGGCAGAGGTCACGGATTAGCGGACAGTAGTCTAGATTTGGTCTGGCTAACCCGGACCCAACCTGATTTAAAACATTTATAAATTACTGCATTGTTGCCCGACAGCAGTGTCTAATTTCACTTGCGCCGGTTCTCCTGTTTGTACGGTAAAGCCCTCCAGAGCTTTTGGGGCCAGGCTGCAAGTGATAGAAATTAGCCAATGAGCTGCTGTCAGTCTGGGTTGCTGCTACTGCTAGAAACTTTTAGACACAGCAGGCAAACCTGTGGCAAGATGGGAAAGAAGGAGAAGACGATGAGAAAAAGATTCTCCACCATGACCATATTCAAAAATAAATACTGATCCAGGCTCATAATGAGCACCTTGATATGTGCTTTAGAATGGCTTTGTCTCCATTCAAACCCAGGTTTAAAACCTTGCAGGGGAGCATAAAGGCCACTGCTCTCATTAAGCCCTAAAAAGAGAGTAATATAACAAATGGTCAGTTCAGGTGTTTTATAAAATATGGGAATCAAGAAATTGTCTATATACCAAACTGAATGATTGTTATTCTCTAAATAAAAAAGAGATTTTAAAATAACATTATATATATATATATATATATATATATATATATATATATATATATATATATATATATATATATATATATATATATTTTTTTTTTTTCTTCTTTTTTTTCTTTTTACTTTTAAAAATTAATAACATGGGTGCATAAACATCTCATTTTATTTCAGTGTTAATTTCTTTTTAAAGTAACAGATTATAATTAAAAATGTCTCTGGACCTCTACTGGTTGTTGATTTTCTTCATTCAGACCCTCTCGATTTTTAACTGGTTACCCCTGCATTACGTTATCATTTTGATTAAAAATGTTAAAAAGCATGGCAATGTTTTCTTTCCCTTAACCAATGCTTTGTGTTTGTCTACCACTTAAAATTTCACAGAAATATGTTGCAGTTTAGAATTTATACTCACCAAACACTATAAAGTTAAAGGGCAGTGGACATTTTTATAGGTTGTGTTGCTTTAGATGGGCCCTAAATAATATAAATGTGCACAGGGCCAAGTAAAGCCTTGGGGCGCCTCTGGTTGCGTCACTATCGAAACCTTTGGTATCAGTCACAGTTGGATACGGAGTATTTCTGCTTCCACATTATTACCGCGAGGGGGCGCATATTCCCTGTATGCATCTTTAACACCTGAGGGGATCGAACCATGTGCATTCCTTATGGTCAAGAGGCCTCACTCGGACATTTTTCTATAACAACTACCTAAGCTTATTCAAATAAAATGAAATATTCGGATTAAATGTTCGATTTATGTACTTTATCAACCAGGACAGCAATGTATGTATATTGCTAAAAAGCAAAAATAAGTAATAGTTTCGTTGTCACTGATTTTTTTTCCGCAGTGAGAGATCACGTAAGGAGACGATCTTCGCTGAAAGGTAGTTGCCGAAGTTGTCAGGGGCAGGCAAGAGTCCACGGGAGCGAGAAGTGTTGTGGATTACCAACACACCCCGAGCAGGAAAGGACGGGGAAGAGGATACTGTCCGAGAAAAAGAAAAGAAAACAACAACTTTTCATCTGGACAAAGCGGCAGCTCCAAGGACAAGACAGGTTAGCTGTGATTTAACTTCGCAGAGGAGCACCGGAGATTACCGTCCTCTCCCTGAGGGACTCACAGGCGGAGACACGTTCAGGTGCGGATCCTTGGCTGGGACTCTGGAATGCTTTAGCCACAAAGCTAATTAGCTAGGCTAATGTTAGCGACAGATTAAAACAGGACGGTTGACAGTGGACAGGAAACTTTGTTGAAAAATATATAGATATGAACTACAATTAAAACTAATGCTTTTACATTCATTCCTAAAGCAAAACTATGAATTTCGACAACCTGTAAATAAACCAGAACAGAGCAGGAGCTGTTATTTTTATTAATTTAGTGCGATGATAATATTAACCCCTTAAAGCCTGACTTGATATACATGTACAAACAAAAATAAATTTTGTGCATTTCCCCCCTTCAGTGAGATGCCATATTAAAATAAATAATGTTACTAAATACATAGAAATGAAGGTAAAGTATGTTTTGTAACAGCAGTTATAACTGCATAATAACATAAACTGTGACTAGCACTGCTGTGATGCAAAAAAACTATAGTAGCTGTTTGCCTACACTGCAAAAAAAGTTCTGAAAATGATTAAAATAAGTGTATTAACCCTTAATATATGTAGAAATTAAGATGATCTGCCAATGGAATGAGGATTTTTACACTAAAAATAAGATAATTAGATATTATGCAATTGAAATAAGATACAACAGTTGTTTTTTTCTTATTTTAAATGTATATTTAATAGTTCCAATGGCAAAGTGTCTCAATTATCTGCTCCATTCAAGAGAAAATGCTCTTATTTTAAGAAAACTTACTTAGATGTACATTTTTTGCAGTGTAATACAAGCGGTTTGTTGCTTATTAGCAACAACAGGCTTTAAAGAGTAAAATAAGATGATATTAATGAAAAACAGAATGGGTGTGTGTTTATTACTCTTTTAAAAACTGTCAAACGTGTGGAAACCAAACAGTTTTATGACAGTAGTGTTGTTCACACCCTTAAAATCTGCATTAAATAACTCCATGTTGTGCTGTTAAAAGCAAACATTGTATTTTTGCTTCTAAAGCTTGAGCCTGCAGCACAATAAATCTGACTCATTTGGTGTGTAAATGAATACTAGAGTTTATTTTTATCACCGATGTAGTTTATTCTCACAGTGACTCACTTTATTTAGATTTAAACAGTCAAGTCATTCATGTCACAACAGTGTAGCAGTAAACATAAATGATATAAATGAGATGGATTAACAGCTGGAAGATGGAGGAACAGCTCAGAAGTCTTATGTACACATTATCTTTATATATCTTTATAGTTATGCCTGATATATCAGCATCTCTTGGTATCAGCAAATGTTTGTCATTATTGGTCCCATAAGGAAAGCTGGTCCACTATTATTAACCAGTGTCTATTTCTATTATTTGCAGTTGGTTTATGTGTTTTAGGAAGGGTGGCAAGGGTTGTCCATGTGGTATTTGTTTGGTTATTCTACAGTAATAGTGATGCAGTGCAGGATTGTGCGATTATTTAACTGGAGTAGAGAAGATAATGCAATGTCAGACAAGTTTTTTGCTTGGTTATTTGTTTAATGTTGTTGAAAGCTAAAAAAGTATGTATATTATCCTAAAAAAATCTGTAATACACCGTAACCATAATAGTATGACAGTAAGGCAATCGTACAAAGATGCATCCATAAGCTTTAACCCTTTATAGGGAGCGTTCTTATTGCTTCCCAGGTTCCAGGCGGTTACCTATAGCGCCGCCTTTATCTCTGTGGAAAGATAGGAGCCACGTTAGGGAAGAGAGGGGAGAAAAAAAAGCATATTTCACACTTTATCCTTGACAGGATACAGTTTGAGTTATCAAAAAAACCTCAGCACAAGAAAAGCACATAAAAACACAACAGACATTTTAGCAGAGGGTCACATCTACTAGTTTTTATAAACTATTTTGACTTGAACACATCGCATTTTATTAGTGTAAATCTTCTTTAATTACACACTAAAATATAAAAAAAATGCTTTAGGTTCTCCTTGTCAAACCTTTGCCTGATTTTCATGAAGATTCAAATATAATCGGCAACAAAATGACAAAAGAGGTTTTATTTCTGATGCATTTACTGAAAAGGAGGAAAAAACATTTTCATCACTTCATCAGCTGATCGATAGTTTGATTGATCAGAAGATTACTACTTTATCTTTTTTTTCATTTATTTGTTGTTAGTTCTAACCTTTATTTAAAGTTGACATTGATTACATAAATATATTTTAGTTATTCAGTAATTATTTGACCTTATTTAATACATAACTGAGCTCACAATGATACATTCCTATCAAACTATTCTAGAAAGTTGCCTTTCTAACCATTTTTTCTTACATGTGATCCAGTCCTATCTAATCCATATCAAACACTAAAAAGCAGAGCTAAACCAACAACCACTCAGCTGAATAATGAGGCTGATGTTTGCCCGTTTTCACATACAATGATGAGTTTTTCAGGGTTTTCAGAGGTTGGAAAAAAATATAAACCATCTGGTTTGAATATCCCATAATTGGCTGCTAAAATATTTATAAATGGTGTTTGGCTTCTAAAAAAATACAGCAAATCACTTATCTTAAAACACAAAGATGTTATAAATAATTTCCCCTTTTGAGTAATTGTTTATGGAAAGGACTGTGGGCATAAAACAAAATGAAGTCGGTTCTTGCCTTGAAACAGTCACACATTGGTGAGAAATGACTCATAGCAGCGAAGCAGCCGTTAGAATAACCTGAGGAGTAACTTATTCTGTACAACTAAGATTTATAAGAAGGGGGTCAATGTGCTCTAGGATCATTTTTCACTCTAACTTTAAATCTTAAACTCGGGGTAAAACAGCGTTCCCTGAGTTTAAGATTTAAAGTTACCTGAGTGATAATATGTTTTCCAGTTGGGATCTTTCTTTGGTTGAAGTAACAGCGCGTGGGTGGAGAAATGTGGGACGACCTGCTCTGACAGCGACCAGCTTGCCTCCTCCAGATATGCCCTTTTTGTTTGTGCGCTGGCAGATTGTGTGATCCTGTTTCAGTGGGCTGCAGCTGACTGTGGTTCGCCAAAGTGTGACAGATTGTGGTTATAATCGTCCCAAAGAACCTCAGGGACCGAGGTCTCCTGGAAAGTCATGGTGGGACGCTCTAACTAGGGCAGCTTTTGCGTAAAGCAAACTGTTTAGGGCAACTTGGGCCTATATTTGGTGTGGGTTCTTGTGGAGGTCACAGTGGGACTACTTTACTGGCTCTGTTAAATCTTTATGTTACTCATCATCCATCAGTTATCATCCATGAAGGATTCTGCTTTACCTGAGTTAGGTGCTTTTTAAAAAATGAAATATTTAGGTTTTTGTTCCATTCTTTCCATTAAGCAAAACCGTAACCCAAAGCTTCAAACCAACATGAATTAAATGCTTATTTTATGCATTTAAATGTTAATGATGCCACAGGCTTTGGGAAAACAGAAGCCATCTTGCTAAAAGATCTGACGTGTATTGCCATGGATTAAAGGGGGAGTTTGGATCGCTCATTAAGACTTTTGGATGCCTGATAATATCGATCTTTCAGTTTCTAGTATCGATTGTTTTAAAAACAAAACATTTTTACCTAAAACTGAGGGAAAATCTGTGCTTATTATTCAAACAACAAACACCATGGATACCAAGATAACTGAACGATCAATATCATCTGGTGAACATAGACAGAGGTTGCTTTTTTATTTATACATTAAATTTAGATAGCAGGAAAAATATCGCAATATATGGTGATATTGCGATATAGTGACGATATCATATCGATCGTACAGTAACCCTGATGCTAATACTCATTCCTACTGTTTAACATCTTCTCTACGCAAATGATTTTCCAGTTAGGGGTTAAAAGAAAAGTGGATTGCTTCCACCTTGACATTTTCAGTAATGTTAAAGCATCCAGAATGTTTTCTAAAGCCTTTATCTATAGTTAGAATTGCATTTAGGTTATATTTTGCATAAATCAACCAATCAGTTTATTGGAGGTCTTATCCACCTTCTTTTTTTCTGTCTTAATGATCACAGCAGATAAGAGTAAAAAGGGCTTCAGGTTCCTTGATAGAGTAGCTTTAAATCAGATGGCAACTGAATGAATAATATATTAATTTAAGCATAAAAACAAATATTAACAACTTTTATCTGATGTGTTTTTTGTGGAAATCAGAAAAGTGCATCAAAGTACAGTAAGGAGATTTTGGTGTTCACATAATGTGATTTCCCCCCCCCCCCCCAAAATCATTCTAGGTCATATCCTGCCAAACCAGACTAAATGTGGGATTAAATGTGTAATTTATTCCGGCCCCGATGAATGAGACATCGGAAGATTGTTGATGAGAACAACCCGTTGTTTTTCAAACCATGTCTGTGCCTATTGGCCAACGCTCTGACCAATGAGCGCAACTGACTGTGCCGTAGTAAGCACAACAGAAAGCTGGTGGGGGAGTGTAAACAAACAGCCTGTCGGTGAAAACGGCGAATGCGTCCTTCTTAAAAATGAATGACTGTAGAGCCTCTTTCTGCTCACGTTTCAACGAAAACCCCAAGTCTAATCCTTCAAAAACTGATACCAAAGCCAAGGCAAAAGAGAACTGTTCAATAATTGTTGCCATCTTCCTGGTTGTGCTTTCTCCTCGTCGTGCAGCGTTGTCGTCTCGCCCTCAAAACTTTGCATCCAGAAATTCAAAACACATCTCTGCGTTGTGATTGGCCCGCCAGTTCTAGGGCCTGTGGCACTGATCGAGGCTAGACCACTCGCAGGGAAAAATGATTTTGGCCGCTGGCGGGTGGGGCTACTTTACTAGGCTAGCAAGGTCACTTACTGTAATAATATTAACATTCCAGCCAGATGATCTAGAAATGAAGAATCTGTTACCACAGTAGGTTGTCCATCACATGGGGAAATAAAGTACAGAAAACCTCCTTAGACTAAGAACCTGTTTGCACCATGTTTCTGGGGGAAAGCTGAAACGGTTTGTTCAATTTTTACAGCATTTCTCAACAAGTGTGAGGGACCGAGCCAGCCAAGCATGAGGACACAGTGGGGATTGTCAAGAAAAATGGGTTTTATTTCCCCAAAGTAACAATAATCCAAACAATTGATCACAGGGCCCTTAAAATAGGTCAAGTGAAGACACTAACTTATGGCAAAAAATATCAAGGTTAAACATAACAAAACATCAAACTAACTGCACAGAAAATAATTACCTGCCACACAGCAAACAAATGGGACTTGAATACTGGCTGATCAGACCAGACTGACACACTGAGGAAGAGGTAGGGAGAACATCTACACAAATTTAACAAAAAATAACTCAACAGTTAGCTTAAACATTAAACTTAAATTACTTTTACTAAACAAAATTACCCAAATGAGCAAATCATAAAAGCAAACGAAGAGATTATGCAGCTTATTAAAAATGTGGAGTCCATGGTCTTCCCCCATAGTGGAACTCCAGATGGTACTACCCAATCAGTCAATGGCTCTGTTCGGATTTATGGGCTGCGTCTTCCAAGGACCCCCAGTCTACCTTGACTGGATCCTTTAAAGTCCTTGAAAATAAGAAGACCAGAAGAGTGAATTCAAAGAGGTTCAAACTTCCCGAGGCTTTTACCTCACGTACGCTCTGTCGCTTAGCAACCGTGACAGTTGACACACAAAGCAGGAAAAGAATGAATACCAAACTTTTCAAAACTGTTTCTTTTTAATTTCGTTTTCTTTTTTTTATTGTAAAGTGAACAAAGACCACACTCATGTGGATCCAGAGTGGAATAAAGGTTCCAACCACCGGGAGCAGGAACAAATAAAAGCAAATATAGTGATATAAACCTTAGTTAGATAAATAACATGCTGCTGCCATTTTGCACATCTCTGATGTTGCTGCTATTTTCAAATATCCATTACTGTAAAAATGTCCATAGCTGGATATTGGTTATTTTTTTCTCCAGGTGCACAGTTTTATTTTGTTAAAACACTTTAAAGTACAGTATTGTTTTTTTTTATTTTAACTTTTCCTTATTATGTTATTCTTATACATTTTTCTATGGTCCACATTTTTTGGACCATTTTCAATCATCTTTCTGCTGCTGTAAATTTGCCTATTGTGGGACAATAAAGAGATTTTCTATTCTATTCATAAAAGGTGTAGAATATAAAATATAAATATATCTAAACAATGTATGTATAAAAAATATATCTGCAAAACTCTAATATTCAACAACAAAAAATACCAAAGCAAATTGTGCAAAGTAGCATTTAAAAAATAAAAATCCTTCGGCGCCAAGTACCATTTCCTCTGATCACGGAGCAGCCGGCTTGTTTGGTCTCGCAATGAATTCTGGGATAACCAAGGATAGCGAGGATACGTCAGACCTGTCCTTCAAATCGGGCAAAAAGAAGGACGTATTTGTAGCCCACATAACGAGGAGTCTTGGAATCCGACTGGTCCTCGGCGCCGCGCTATGACGTAATCGTCCTACGAATCTGGCCTCCTAAGGACGCAGACCATAAATCGAGCAGAGCAAATGAGTATGTCAGCCAGGGTCCTTAGCATTCTCCCAGTTGACGTTACTCCCACAACATCTGAAAAGAAGCACAAACAATATTAAGCATGGCGCCGTGACAGTGGATCGCCTGCAGCTGCACATCTTTAGTTCGTTTACTATGTCATGCTTATCCTAATTAGTTTCACAACTATGGTATTAATAACTTACATTTTATCTTGATCTTTTTTTATCTCTAGGTAGATGAAGACCAGACTAAGAAAAAAAAATCATGTTAAATGACCATTGTTGTGTTAAAGAGGTGGAGCTGGAAAGGTAGAGGACACACCTCCAAATTGCACCCCATTTTTGTAGTGGGGGGGGCTAATGGTGAGAAAGGTAGAAATCTCAGTTTCGGAAGCTGGAGCTTTTAAACTCGTCTGGTAGCTTTATCCAAACAATAGCCACTTCCACATTTATATTAGTCACTGTAGAGAACAATGTGACCAGCTGTTAGTCTGTTGTTGAGAGTTTGTTCAAGGTTTATTGAAAATAAAGCAACTTGAAGCTTCAAAGCTTCATAATTGTCCCAGAATAATCCTTTGAAAAACCTACAGCAATAATAGAAACCCTGTGGAGCCATGTTTCCGATATAAAAAGCCTGAAGTATTGCAAATGTTTCAATCCCAGGTTAAAAACAAAGATAAGGTTCATTCACAGCGTTGGTGTGTTTTTTTTTTTTATCTTTCATTTTTTAGTCTTAATTTTATACATCTAATTTATTGTTTTGTTAAATTGTTTCAACTGAAACAGTATAAGTCTTTATATTGAGAGCTGATTAGATCAGCTCGTCCCTTAGGGAACGATGGCGGTGACGACTACAGACTGTTTATTCCCGTTTTAAACGAGCCCCATGTTTTCAAGTGAGAAGCTTCTGAAATTTAGTTTTGATTGCTTTTTATTAAGTGAATTGATGAGCTGCCCCGCCTGGTCTCATCTTTTTGTAGCTGCATACATGGAGATATCTAGCCTGACGTAGTCCTACTCAATTCTAGTCAGAATATGAGTCTGATACTGCTCCATAGAGCTGTGATTATGGGGCGTGTTTTGAACGAACCAGGAAAAAAAAAGGCCTCTGCACTCAATTGGATAGACCCACAACCAATAAGAGCAACGGAGTGCGTGACGTATGTTAAGCGACGCATAGTTGTTGTCAACAAAAATCAAAGCGTGCAGTTGCACGCCTAGAATAAGAAGATGAGCCTTGATCGCGTTTCTCTGTTCCTCTTTTAAAATTAATTTGCTGTCAATATCTTCTAGAACAGACCTAATAGCAGAATCTACACACCTCAACTCTCCAGCGGCAGCCATTGTTGTTGTCACCCAAGCGCGCTTTGGTCACGTGGTTGATTACGTTACTGTTGATCATCTGTCCATCATCGTATAAAGCCCGCCCTGACAATTTGATTGGATCGCCAGAGAGTGGGCGATCATACTCGCGCTACTATGGAGCAATGCCAGACCGAACTTCCCGACCTCAAACCTTGTTGGCGGGACTGAGTTCGGAATGGCACCCAGGCTAGGAGATATCCTTGGTTGTTTTAAATAGAGCTGTGGTCACAAACTGGAGACAAGCAGCGTTCAAAGAAATAGTACTGAATGTGATCAGGTGTTTGTATCTCCTTCCGTTTTCTACAAATCATTTTCAGGAAAAAGTTGTAATCTAGCAGCCTTTAGAGCAGGGGTAACCAATTAAAAATCAGCAGGGTCTGAATAAAGAAAATCCTCAACCAGTAAAGGTACGGAGACATTTTTAATTATAATCTGTTACTTTAAACAGAATTGAACACTGAAATAAAATAAGGGGTTTATGCATCCATGTTGTACTTTTTTTTTTGCTTTTTTATGGCTGGATGAGAGCTGGATGAGAGCAGCAGGCTTTATGCTGCCCTGCAAGGCTTTAAACCTGGTTTGAATGGAGACTAAGCCATTCTAAAGCACATATCAAGGTGCTCATTCTGAGACTGGATCAATATTTATTTTTGATTCTGTTCATGGTGGAGAATCCTGCTTCACAGCAGCAGGTTGAGCCAAACATACTCTAAATGTGCAGGGTCATCTTTGAGCACCATTTCACTTTTCTGTCACCAGTTCACCACAGTTCTTCCAGCAGTCCACTCTTTCTTTCACTTTTTCTCATCATCTTCTCCTTCTTTCCCATCGCCCGGCTTGCCACAGGTTTGCCTGCTGTGTCTGAAAGTAGCAGCAGCAGCAACACAGACTGACAGCAGCTCATTGGCTAATTTGTATCACTTGCAGCCTTGTCCCGGACGCACTGGAGGGCTTTACCATTTTAACAGGAGAAGCAGCACAAGTGAAGTTAGACGCTGCTGTTAGACAACATGCTGTAATTTATGAATGTTTTAAATCAGGTTGGGCCCAAGTTAGCATTTGTACCCCAGTCTGCTAATCCCTGACCTCTGCTTTAGACATTTGCTGCATCTTTTCTCTACAGCAAATCAATAATAAAATCAGATTTCTTTTGCAGTCCTGGACATTAGGGGTGGAACGGTTCACAAAATCCACGGTTCGGTTCACGGTTTCGTGGTCACGGTTTTCGGTTCGGTATATGTTGATTGTTAGCATGACATGTTGGTCATGTTGTTGTTAGCATAAACAAAATGTGTTGCACAATGCTTGCACACTGTTGCACTTTTATCCACAACTTTCTTTCCGCCTTCATCGTAGGTCACTCTAAATGGAAAGTGGTCCCATACAGCAGACCTATAAAGTGCTGCTGGCACGTCTTCCAACTCCAATTTCCACAATTCTCCACAACAACTGATTTTTTTCTGCTACACCCGGCTACGCTGCTTCGCTTCTTCTTCTTGTTTACTACTGGTGGTTGGCTTTGGTCACAGTACCACCACCTTCTGCTCTGGAGTGTAAACGCTTCGCCTATGAGAAAAAGGAGCAGTGCATGAACCGAACACAACACACGCGAACCGAACAGAGGCAGTCGAACCGAACGGTTCGGACGGTTTTCATAAACCGTTCCATCCCTATTAAAGATAATGTGCGGAAATGTGACATTATGGTGACTTCCCACTACATTGATAATGAGTGGCGCCTCGCATCTTGTGCTCTAGACCAAGATGACTTCAAGTCAGAGAGCCTTTAATATATCCAAAAGTTTGATTGAAGACATTAAAAAATTGGGGCTGACCAGCAAACACCCTGTAGTTGTTAGAGACAACGCTGAAAATATGTTTTTTGCAGTGGAGATAATGCAGCTCATGCATGTCTGCTGTGTCCCCGCTGTGTCACGTCTGCTTGCTCAAGTGAGGCTTCATCTTTTCACTTTTCACAAACAAGTTTGCACTTTTGAGACAATTTTGTTCACATCTCAAGTTTAAGCTGTCTGATTTACAAGTTTGCACTTTGTGTTTAATATGACAGGAAAAAATAAAAATACATGAGTGTTTTAAAACACATTTGAACCACTTTCATTATTGTAAAAACAGATCGAATCGAAATTAATCGATTTAGAACTGTATGAATCAAAATCGAATCGATTCAGGACTTTGGCCAAAATACGCAGCCCTACTAAATGGTAATTTAGTCAAACAAAATATTCATTTAGAATTAACATTTTTTAAGAAAGTAAAAAAAAAAAACAGACTGTTCCAGACAGATTCAAATACCTTGATCATGAACAGTGAAGCAACATTCCTGTCATCAGGCAGAACATTTCCTGAAGTTTACAGGAAACGCCTGAGTTCAGTGATTGCTTCATAGTGTTGCTTTTAGTTTATCACAAAATCCTGTTTTTTACTATTTTTATAGATTGTTAATTTTGTCCTTTCAAATGCATTTTACTGGCAGCCTTTTCTGTCTTTCATAGAGGGTATGTAAACTTTGAAGCATAGCTGTGTGTCCAGTGATAATAATATTTGGTTCCTAGTTTAACTTCTATAGAAAATGGCTTTCCTTGCTAAAGCTGATGTTCTCACTCCAACAAAGGTTCAGTGTTACTTCCCTTCCCTGAGATTTCACCACAGTGGGTGAGTGATTTCCTCTCTCTGTGATGAAAGAACCGAATCAAAGTAATCAGCGGCGTCCCGGCCTCTGATGAAATCTGTGTGAGCCCAGCAAACAGGAATCATGTGAGCGTCCGAGGCGACGCCGTTTTCTCGCTCGTCCCTGTTTCTGTAGAAGTTGCCAGCTTCAGGCAGAGGAACGCTCTAAAACGTTCCAGACGCAGTTTTGCTGACACAGGAGAAAATATGAGGGTGTTTTTCCTACGTTTGCTGACAATAGATGACTTCTTAGGACAATAAGGAATCAGCTTAAACATTTTCTCACACTGAGAATCTCTGCTTCTCTATTTTTACCAGCCCAGTTTTTTTTCTTTTCCATGTGTCATACTTCGACTCACTAAGTTTTATCCATCGGACTACGCCCCCCCCCCAACGTAAAGCCTATTAGCATCACTTTAAATTAAGGTACCTTGTCGGATTTTGCTGATTGGACTCCAGGAAGATTTGTGCAGTTTGCTAAATACCAGCGCAGAAGCCCAGGCTTAGTCTAGGTGGGGATAAGTGAAAAAGACAAACAGCCTCAGGGTACTTAATCTCCCAAAGGCCTTTCATTATGAAGAACGGGGAAATAAATATGATATATATGCCAAACCACATGGGGAAAAAAATGTTTTTTAAAGATGCAGTCCTAATTTTATCAAGTCCATCAAGCAGCTATTATGTAATATTCTAGATTAGATCTAGAGCAAAACTGAAATGCAGCATAAAGGAAACCACCTTCCTATGATGTACCTTAAAAAAAAAGCAAACAATTAAACAAAACATTAATCTAAACTGATCTTGTACTATCAGGCACAAAATATTAAACATTGATTTTTAGCTAAAGACCACAGGAGGATTCTCCTTGGTGTCCAGACGCCCCATTTAATCTATGGGGAAATTATCCCGAGGATCTGGAGTAATCCTGGCACTTTTAGCCTAATCACACCTAATCACTGATGCTGTGCAGCTGATTGAAAAGGCAGCAACATAAGTGACATCTCTCACTTTACCTGAGTCAAAAATGTAGGCTGTAATTTTTCAGTATTTTAGCTTAAGTGTCTGATTTTGTAGAGCAAATTTTTCTATTAATCTGCTGCTTCTGATTAGGTTTGCTCTGTAAATCGGAGGGAAGCCACATGCTGTAGGGAAAGCGGCACTGATTGAATCAGAATCCGATCATCGTCAGGAAACAGATCGCAGCACAAACACTGAGTCATCTGAGTCTTTAGTTGGTTTTTACCTTGTTTTTTGGAATAAAAAGGATATTTGGAAAGTAAATGCAAGAAAAGCTTCACATGACAGCATGTGTTGTATTACATTTAAAAATGTATCTACTGCTCAGTCTTCTAAGTGTTCAATAGAATTTGATAACACTACTTTTTTTAGTGGGATCCATGAACTTCTTCATGCTTTTATTGGAAGCTGTAATAACCTCACAGTGCAGATTTATGCTCTAAGACGGAGTATCGGTGTGTGTTTGTTTGTTTACCTATGTGACCTCAGCAGACAGCTATGTGAAAACCTCAGCTGATCTTCCCGCTCAGCATCAGCATGCCTGAGTTGTTATTTCACTTACTGTCCTTTAGCACAGAGTGGAGTCGGTAAATGAAGACTGCATGACTCGTTGTACCGTCCTGGTTCTGGATAATCCATGTGATCATTTTAAGGTCTGATCTTAACGAGGCATTCAGCCCTTTAAGAGGATTAAATCTTCTCTTTTTGTATTATGGTTCATTGTGATTGGTCTCATTTAGTATAAGGCTGTAGAAACTCATTGTTCCTTAGTTTAAATATTAGTTGTTTAAGGGATTAACCCTTTATAGGGCAATCAGTGAAAATCAAAATTTGTACTCTCCTGACAATAAAAACTACTTGCCCCGGGCGATCGGGCAATGGTTAACATCGAGCCCTGACACCCCAACTACAAAGCTTTCACCCACTGCAAGCTTGTGAAAATAAAATCTCAAATAAAATAAATGGTCCTCTACAGTTTATAAACTGATTTTGCTTAGAATATGTGACATCACAGGGGACCTATGTATATGATGAAGTAGGGCTGGGCGATAATTCAATAACGATATATATCGATCGATAGACGTGTGGCGCAATAGAAAAAAATAGGCTTGATTAAAGTTCGATAAAAAAGAAACGCAGTTTTCCTTCCTTCTCATTGTAGCCTAGCATGTAGGTTTATGCTAATCACTACTTCCTCCCAACCAATCACAATCGCGGACCCAGGCATGGCGTCACAAAGCGCCGCCCTCTCAAACCACAACACAGAGCACATGAAGATGTCGCTGCAAGGAGAGGCGGAGGAAATTGTTCCAAAGAAGGGTTTTTGTAGTTCGCCAGTTTGGCAGTATTTCGGTCATGGCAAGTCAGACATAAAACAAACTACAGTCATCTGTAAAATGTGTCGGGAACCAGTGAAAACGAAGTCTGATAACACAACCAACTTTTTTTTTTTTTTATCATCTCAGCCGCTCACACCCGCAGGAGTACGAGCTGTGTAGGCCCCGGCGCGACTCTCCTCCGAGGAATCTTTGGGAATTTTGGGAAAATATATATATATATATTCAGTTCTGGGCAGTTTCCCACGTAGTTCTAACAATTGAGAGAAAAATGCTGAGGGGCCAGAAACTTCGAAGTAATAACTCAGGTTAAAGCAGGAAACTAAGCTGAACCAGGTTTATTTGTTATATTTATTTTGGTCACTTTAGTTTATTCTTTGTCAGTATTTAATAACATAACTCAGGTCTTTTAAGTTATTTTTCTTTAAAACAATTCTGTTATGGTTAAAAAAGTTGGTTAAATAAATATTTAATTGGAAGTCTGTGTTTGTGTTCTTTATTAAAATTAAATCATTTAGCCTTATCATAAAAAGTCCAGGCAAAGCTGCACATAAAATATGGTTTCAAATCTTTTCAATAATTATCGATATCGATCAATATGCATTTTTTTTTATCGATAAGCTTTTTTTCTGTATCGCCCAGCCCTATGATGAAGTTATTCTTTGGAACATAGAGCCAGTTTATGTTTGTTTTTCAACATAGATTTCCTTTCATTATCCGTTTTATCGATGCTCTAGAATTATGAATCCTAGATAGGATGTGCATTATACACAGATTGGATGCTGCAGGTTTCATAAAATGAACAGTTGTTGGTTATAAACATTTAAATATTTCTCTGACTTTGTGTTTGGTTTCCTTTCCAGTTCTGCTGCTGAGCCATGGTAATAAATATTTCCCTCTTATGCTGAGTTGCCTTGTGGGACAGTCAGAGGCATCATGGCGGAGCTGCCTATAGCCCCGGGCCAGATCTACATCGAGGTGGATTACGACTATGAGTACAAGTCCAAGGACCGCCTCATTACCATTCGCGAAGGGGAGCGTTACATGCTGGTCAAGAAAACGAATGAGGACTGGTGGCAGGTGAGGAAAGATGAATCCACAAAGCCATTCTATGTACCTGTTCAGTATGTGCGGGAGGTTCGCAAAGCCCTCATGCCGCCACCCAAACCCATATCACATTCCCTCGCTGCGTCTGGAAACTCGAATCCGCAAAGTGGCGCTTCACTCTGGGTGAAACCAACCAGTCTGGACCTGAGCCCCAACAATCGGCCCGCCGAGTCCCTCCAAAGAAACGAGTCCAAAACCCGGCGCTCTCCTTCAGCACAGACTGCCTCCTCTGCTCACTTCAGTCCACCGATCCACCGCAGGGACACTAACCACCATCACACTCCCGGTACGCCCACGGAGCACGAGCGAGCTCTGGCTGAAATCCTTGTTCAGGGCGGCGCTCTACAGCCTCCCCAGAAAGGGCGGTCCACCACCCTTCCGCGCAACCGACCGCGATCGCCTGACATGGTGAGGGCTCCTTTAGACCTGGACGTATCCAAGCACTGCGACTCTGCAGGAGAGGAAAGACGCACCAATGATTCAGAGTCAGGAGATGATCTGAGCAGCTCTTCTACTGAACATCTCCAGGTAAGCGTCACCATCTACTTCTTCTGCTTCTGAGCCTCTAGCAGGGAAAACTTGTGTCGGTTTTGAGTCAAAAAAACAAAGATATCGTTACATCCATGGTAACGCCAAGATGAAGATTTTCCACAAGAACATTTAGGTTTTCAAAATCAAGCAGCAAAACTTGCTTTATCTGTCAGGTGTCTCAATGTTAAGGTATGTTTTCAGTTACTTTCAGAGGAAAAACCCAAATTACTTAATCACCATAAGTCTGTATGCCGACTCAGACCTTCAGGATGTTAGAGACATTTCTCCACTTCCTGCAGAGCAATTAGAAGGAGAAGCACCTGTTAAACTAAACTACTTGTTATTGTCTGCCATGATTTGATCTGATCTGATCCCAGATATCAGATCAATATCCTAATTAAGGTGTTAAAACATTAAAAAAAAACATTAATTCAAGTCACAGACACAAACTTGTAGTCCATAAACGAGGTTGAAATAAATGACTTGCAGTTATTGCCTTATTTTAGCTGTCCGAGCTTTGTGTCTCTCTGCAGCTTCTCTTTGGTTAGCATGGGCATCCTGGCTGATTCCCTGATTAATGCTGTCTCTGTCTGCTCACTACAGGGGAACCTATCTGTCTGTGTAACCTTCCAGTTTTAACAAGCACAGTGAATTGAACTTGAGCATTGGGAGCTGCCCAAAGCTTGGTGAATTGTTTTCATAACCAAACCCTGCTACAATATCCTCCATTTCATCCCTGACATGTCTGCTGTCACCTATTTCTTTCTAATAGTGTTGTGTCTGGCGATATGGCAATAATAATAATTGTCTAGATGCCAAAAAAAAGACTACCCAACGGCTTTTACTTTCACAAGTGGAGCAGTACGGCTATCGTTTTTATAGCAATATCATAAAAAGTCCAGGCAGAGCTGCACATAAAATATGGTTTCAAATCTTTTCAATAATTATCGATATCGATCAATATTCTTTTTTTTTTATCGATAAGCTTTTTTTCTATATCGCCCAGCCCTAGATGGAATGCAACATTTCTACTTCTGTTATTTTCTGTAGTTTCTCATAAAAAAAATGCATAACGATATTACAGCTGTCATGGAGTTATTTAAAATTTAAAACATTGTCTAGCCTGTAAGGTGTAAAAAAATATATTGAACCAATTAATCGAATCGAATGGAATCGTGGTGTATTCTTGAGTATCGAAAATAAACGAATTGTTGGGTCAGGAAATCGACACTGAATCGAATCGCCATGATGGGGGTGATTTACACCCCTACTCCCTACTCTAGACAAGGTTGAAGGGAAAGTCATGACAGATAAGAATGGGTTCACACAGCATCCTTCATGCCGTGAACGGGAGGCCTGTTCTGACTGTTTACCTGGCTAAAATTTATGTCCTTGATTAATTTTCTTGGGAATAACCAAATGTTTGTGTGTAAGAAAGTTCTTTATGTAGGGGTGGGATAGTTCCTAAGGAAAGAGTGTGTGTGTATTGGGAGTTGCTGTATAAATATATGTACTGAGCTTTGCACAGTCAGACCTCTATCTCTCCGTTTTAGGACATTAAATAAAATTAAACATTCTCTTGCAAGAGTCCCAGCTTCCCACTGTGTTTACTTAAGTTTTTATAACTTCTACAGGCAGATTTACCACAATAGTTGATTCAAACCCTGAAATTATGGCTTTTAGTTTCAGTGTGCTACCCCAAGATTTTTAGTGGCCCCATCTGGCCACCCCTATGAAACATTTGTTTCATAGGCGCTAGTTCTGATTGTTATGAACCTTTTCCTAATATAGCTAATGGAAACATGACCTTTGAAATTAGAATATTACATCAGACCAGAAAAAGTGAACATTTTAAAATAGAAATGTGGAGCTTATTGCAACGCATGTTAGAACTTCCAATTTTCTAAAGGTGCTTTTAATTTGTTAAAAAGGCTCACCGGAAGTCTTATTTGAAGTTACTGAGGTATGTCAAAGTAATAAAATGATGCATAAAGTTTCCCATGCCAATCTAAAAATAGTGCTGTGATGTAAGGCTGTTTTTATACCATTTCATCTGAAAACAATGAACCAACACTGCTTTGTTTCTACTAATAATATCCAACTCCTTTGTTTTTGACCTTTTCTGCTTAATACAAGATTCAGCGTCATGTTTTCCCATCTGACGTCACCACACTTTTTTTTTTTTTTTCTTCCTAAAAGGTTATCAGAAACTAAACATCAGCAGCTTTAGGCCATAAAGCGGCCCAGTCCACAATGGAGCTCCTTCCTTCCTCAATCTTTCCCTGTCCTGCCTCGATAACACAGCAAAGGTCAATCTCAGTCACACTCATGCTAGTTTTGGACATGAGCAGCCCTGCTTGCCATGTCTGCAACTCTCCTATTTTAAACATATATAATTGTTAATATGTTAAATACATCTTTATGTTACTTTTTGCCTGTTGGTCGGCATTAAATTACTTTGGGAGATTAAATTGTCCTGTTTAGCAATCAGGATTCAATTTGACCGTTGGACAGCACATCTGCTCCAGCTTGCTGCACTTTGTATGTTTTATGGCCCATGACATCAAGTGGGATTCAGCGCACTTAGAAAATCAAAGTTACTGTGAACATTCATACTCTGCTTATCAGATGGTGATGAAGAGCTGCAGCTATCGCTGTAAAAAATTAAAAGTCTTCAGAGCAAACCCCCCAAAAATAATGAGGCTCGGCTCTGTTTTATAGAGCGGCTGAAGAGGCAGCTGTTTGAAAGTTTCAAAAATACAATTTCAGTCAGTTGTTTTGTTTTTAAGTTATTTTGGTTATTTTAAAGTTTAAATGAAAGGTTACACCTTAAAGTCGTAGGGAAATCATATTTAAATGTCAAGACATTCCGGCTTAGACATGGATATAAATGTACTCTTTATCAGATGATATTGTCCTAAAATTTTTAAAATTTCTATTTAAAAAAAAATCCTGTCTTAAAATCTGTGGGGGGGGGGGTTCTGTTATCTTATGCAGGCCAATTAGTTTTACATCAGCCTGAACACCTAAATTCAGCTAATCATGTCTCAACGGTCATCTGACAAACAAATTTTTTCGGTCATAGCATCTTGATTCATATGTCGCAGCTAATATACGCAACAGTTGAAATAAGACATAAGAGTTATTTACTTTCCCATTGAGTTCCGTCCCAGTGTTCATGGGGATGGACGTCTGTGTCTTCAGCAGGCGTAGAGCTAACAGAACTGGCAGCGTTGCGAGGCAAGGGCTCAAACATGTACGGCTGTAAGCCTTCTACACCAAACCAAGCTTCTGCCGCCCTGGCGTCCTCTTCCACAACATCTTCGTTCCCACTTTCCCCCTCTAAATAAAAAATGGATGATGGAGGAGACTCATCCACGACCGCCAACGCAAAACTCTCCTCCTCTTGCATGTTTCCGCTGTCCATAGTTTTCCTTGACAGTGTCATTTCTAAGTCACCAAGTGCTACTTAAAGCTAGTAGGTTCCCAATGGGACCAAGTTGCTAACTGGTTAGCAAGATACTTCCGAAAAACCGGCCACAACCAAACTTGCTTGCGAACCTTCCGCCACAACAACCCTGCCCTCTTGATAAACGACCAATCACATTTACTTTATTCACTCGTGTAAAGTCGTGCACCACTCGGGAGAATTCAGAAATGCAACGGTTGGAACAGCCGCTTCCCTACAACATTAAGGTGTTGTTGGCATTTTATGTTAAATCTTAGTGTGCCTGTGCAGTAAGCATACCTCTGTAGAACATTATTTCTGAGATTTCTAACAGACATTTATTCCAAATCCAGCTTTTTCCATGATAGACAGAGCGTTAAAGCTTTGAAGGATGAAACGAAACTCCTCAGCAGTGCTTCCTTTAGCCTTACTGCTATGTTGATCTCTCACAGGAAGTGCGCCCTCTCTGAAATTCTGTCTTATTTCTTTGAGCTCACCTCATTGATACTGAAAGTACTTCACTTGGGTTCTTCTCCCTGCCGCAACAACTTCCAACTCAAAGGGCTGATGTGGATCATGCATGATGCATTCACAGGTTCAAAAAAAGATTGAATTTGGGAGTTTCTGACCAGCTGATCCTTCTAAAAAGAAGCTGATTTTCTATCGTTTTTTTGTAATGCCCCTTATGTGCTGCCTTTCCTTTAACTTAATGACTCCTGGTTACCTTTTACAGTGTCAGGTCCTTTAGACTTAACTTTGCAGTCCTGCTCTGTTTTCTTTTTAACAGCCCAACAAGTCATTAACATTGATCATTTGCCATAGTGGTAAAATCTAAAGAAGCAATCTCTGCCTCATTAGCCAGGAACAGAACATGTCTTTGCTATTTTTGATGAAAGATGTTTCCCTTCCAAACTTTTTTGAGCAGCACTTTATCTTTGCACGATACTGGTGCCATTGAGGAGATTTATGAATGGTAAACACTGCGCTCTTCTATCAGAGATGAATGTCGTACAATCCCTTGGATAAACAGTGCTGTAAAGGTTTGTGTCAGACGGTGTTTCCCACACTCGCTTTGTGTTGTAAAACTGCTTAATTTTCAGCGGCTTTCAGTAAAATCTTTTCCACAGCATCCTGCTGGTGATGTCATCTTAAAAATGACCGTGTCCACCTGATTTATTCTTCTTTCCAGTCTCCATAATCGCTCCTCTCATGTCTTCTCTGTTTTAAAAAGAGTCGAGAGCAATGTGAGTTTAGGAAACTGAAAAGAAGTAGGAATAGACTGTAAACCAGAGCGACAGTGTAAACGGCGTGAAGCCGTGTCTGTTGGTACAGCGTGTGGGTTGTGCTTCTTTTTGGATGCTTTGTCAGCTCCATTTGACACGGTGCTCAAGCGGAGCGCTAGAGTGGGACGTGACGGGTGTGCCACGCTCTTATCTGCTAGCTGGAGAGGCCACACAGGCCAGCTTTGTCAACTAGTAGTTGATATCATATTTTTAAATTAAAATCTATTATTTTGTTGTTTTTCTTTGTTTTATATACAATAATGAACCGTTTTTAATGTTAACCGAAACTCTTGTGAATTTGATAAACAGGGTTAAATGTATATCGTAATGTTGGAGTCAATTTACATACATGTTAACCCTTTTAGAGCCTGATCCAAGAATAAAACAAAACAGAAAATAACTTTTTTTTGTTTGAATTCCTTATTTGGCCTTCTAACAAAATATGTAAAAAGAAAAAACAGAAATGCATTTTTGATATTAATAATTTATTACTATGCGATAAGTCAAGATTATTTTTTGTGTAGTCTTCTGCCCTCTGTTATCAGGTATATCTGATTGTGTACGGTAGGATTTTGAGCAAAGTTTTTACCCTGAAATTATGCAAAAGGTGTCAGACGCAAAACATTTCAGAAACCGTTTGTATCAAATATGACACATTTGGCATTATAGGGTTAAAGCAGGTACTTTCTTAAATATAGCCTCACACAGGTGTAAAACATGCTTTTTATTAACCCAAAGTTTTTTTTTATCTTAAATCAGCCTGATACAATATTTTAATCTTAATCATTCAGTTTTCAGCTTCGGCCGGCCTTGGCGCATGGCCGCTCAAACACTGAGTCTGGTTGTGCTGGAAGGTTCTTCCTGTTAAAATGGAGTTTTTCCTCTCCACTGTTGCCTCAAACATGCTTAGTGTGAGGGATTGCCTTGGAGTCAATGAGTCGATGCAATCAACTGGTTTTCATTAGATAGAAAACATTGAACCAATCTGACTGTATGATCTGCACTGGAAAAAATTGCAATCTGTATTAGTCATTTTTTCTTAAAATAAGTGCATTTGTTCATGGATTGAGGAGGTAAAAGAGACATTTTGCCAATAGAACAAGACAATATAGATTTAAAATAAGAAAACACAATTGCATTATCTTATTTCAAGTGCATATTATCTAATTATCTTATTTTAAGAGTAAAAATACTCAATACTTCCATTGGCAAACTACCTTCTCAAATTAAAGGTAAATACACTTAATTTAAGAAATTTTGACTTATTTTTAGATAATTTTTCCAGTGTGGTAGAATTATCTCTGTAAAGTGCCTTAAGAATGTGCTTTGAATTGGCGATATATAAATAAACTGAATTGAATCCGCATCAGTTAATCAGTTAAATCCTGATAACATATGATGCTTGATAAAAAGTCTGTTTCAATTTATGTCACATAATGTATTTAACTTAGTTATACAGAAACAAGTATATTAACGTATGTCAACAATCAAATAACTTACCTGTAACTTAATGCCTACGTATACGTTTAAGATGGCATACATCAGCTTATACATGCTGTATGTTGATGTGTGCCAGCGTGTTTCAGCGTGCTCATAATTTCTACAAACGTACCCATAATTTATTCAACGTAGGGCAGCATTTTTGCCCAATTTTTCATACGTCAGGCATACGCTGGGCTAAATCGTCAAGGTGTGACTCCTTGTCAAGTGAAAAAGTTTTGAATAGTTTTTGTTGCTTGTTTAAAACAAAGTAACGTCATCCTTTATTCCATCCAATCCATTAATGCAGCAAAATGAGGCCGGGCCCAGTACTCAGTGCATACAAATGAGCATATTTTTAAAAGCCTGACCTTTTATTATTAAGTAACAGTTTTTTATCTTGATCGTTTATAACATTCAAACTTTTCACATATACACTGCATCTTGGGTGTTCATTATCTGTAAGCCATAATCATTATAATGACAAGAACATAAGACTTCATACATTTCACTCTGTTCTAATGAATCTACATAATATATGACTTTCACTTTCTGAAGTGAGTGAAAAAGAACTTCTCATGATATTCAGATTTTTTTTCTGCAGTATTTATATTTTGGAAATAATTCAAACTAGAAAAAGCTGTTTCGGAGAAACATCAAAGTGGGAATGCTTTTGCTGAATGAAAAAAGCTGAAATTACCTGAAGAACATATGAAAATGTGATAGGAAGTCATCAGAAACTTCAAAACTGCAGAAAACAATTGAATCATCTGAAGATTTTGTAGGGTAGAATCATTTGGCAGTAAAATGGCAGAAACAAACTCATCTTAAAAGCTGCACAGCCAAACCATACATGATATCAAAAAATGTCTTGAATATGGGTGCTAGAATGGTCTTAATATAATGTCTCCAAAGTTTCTAGAAAAATGTATAAAGAAATTTTGAAGGGTGGCCAACTACTGCCTAGAAACATGTCAGTTATGCTGTGAATTAGCAGCAAACAGAAAAGCTTAATTCCTGTCCAGAAAGAGAGCAGAATGAAGCCAAAGTTCACAACATAGGCTGAAAAGTATTAAATTAGCTGAATCAGAAAAGAAATTACAAAGAAAAACTTGAATCTTATCTGGTTGAAGAAAGGATGGGAAGTAAAATGTTGAGGAAGATGGTATTGAATAAGTATCAAAATTTTGAAATCATATGTGAAAATGTCAAGACTTGGCAAAACAATTTGAAATGATTTAAAATGTGTCAGTTGATCAGCGTAAAGAAAACAGTGTCATCCTTAGAGGATTGAAAATCTACAAACCCATGTGCAAGACTGACCATGAGAAGCAGAGGAAGGACAGAGAGAGAAGCTTATAGAAAGACAGCTAATACCACTTAAGGAGCTGAATTTATCAAAAAAACTAACCTGCGTGTTACGAGCCGCTGGTGTGATGAAAGCACTGTTGGCAGGCTTAGGCTGCATGTTACGAGGCTAATTACAGTGTAAATCTTAGAACCTGATTAAGAAATATGCACTTAGGTGTGTGGTCAACAGGCTTTGTTAGTGTAATTTGAAGGAATTGGTTGAGTTTTGGTCATAGCTATGAGCCATACGGCACAATGAATAAGTGTGTATAAGGAAGAGTCCCTATAGTCTTATTTTGAAAGTCTACCATCAATGTGTGTCAAGAGAAGGGGAAGGGTCATGCCCAGCAGTGATATAGAATCCATTTCTAAATGTGAAATCACTGGTTATCCATGTTATTGGGTGAATACATGCTGTATTAGAGCATAAATGGGAGACTTTTATTGTGAAATTTGCTCTGGGGTATGTTTTGAAAAGGTCCCTAGAGTCTAATAGAAACAAGCTGGTAGAGTTTGGGTCATAATGCTGAGCCATTTGCATCAATTAATACGCAAGTATAATATAGAGGCTTTTATTGTGCAGGGTCACTCGAGTCTTATTTTGAAAGTCTAGCAGGGTTGTGTGTTTAGAAAAGGGTCAGACCCAGCAGTGATACTTGATGACTTTCCAATCGTTAAATCACTCTTTTCCCTTGTTATTAGGGCAGTAGATAAAGTGGCAATGGGAGGCTTTTATTTTGAAATTTTCTGTGGGTTGTGTTTTGAAAACCCCCTAGAGTCAAATTTTTAAAAAAAGTGGTTGAGTTTGGGTTATAATGTTTAGCCATATGCTGGGAAAATAATATGAGTTTAATGTAGGGGCTTTTATTTTGAAGGGTCCCCGGAGTCTTATTTCGAAAGTCTATCAGGGTTGCGTGTGAAGGGAAGGGTCATGGCCAGTAGTCATATTGTATCCATTTCCAAATGTTAAATCAGCGCTGTCTCCCTCCATTAGATTAAAATGTGCTGTTTAAAGTGGCAGAGGTAAAATCCCTTTGAAGCTTGGTTACCTTGACAACGCTTAACGAGCCTGTCAGTGAAAGAGAGAAACGCGCTTCACTTTCATTCCTTTCCTCTCAGGCTTTTTTTTGAATGGGAATATCAGCTCCGAACAAACGAGTGCTGAAGACAAACCGTAAATGGTATCTAAAAAATTCTTTCAGTCTAAGCGACAGCTATCCTTTGTCTCCAATTGGGGTAACCTTCATGGCTGTAGCTCATTCACAACCTTAATGGGAAGGAGAAATAAAAAGGTTTGTCACACCTGCTGGTCTCATTAAATAACATGGAGTTCCATGGTAGAGGTGAGCTGTCAAAAGCAAAACTTCCCCTCCGAACAAACGAGTGGTGAGCCAAAACCGTAAAAGGTATTCAAAAAATTCTTTCACCGTGGACATCAATCATCCTTCAGCTTCGACTGTGCCAACTTTCATGTTTCTACTAAAAACTATTTGGCCACGGTGACGATGTAAAAATGTGCATTTTCTGAGTTTGAGGATTTTTCTCAGAATCAATGTTTTCCTATGCACGAACAAGTTAGCTAAACAGCTAAACCATAAATGATATTGGAGAAATTCCTTCAATGTGAGTGCTAGATGGTTCTGAAGATGTTCTATAACAAGTTTCATGTTAGTACATCAAATAGTTAAGAAATGGGAGCGATACGAAAATGTGTATCGTTTTGGATTTTGTCTGTGATCTTTGGAAAGTCTCTCATTGGATTTCTATTGGGGAAGTGTGGACTTCTTCGTGGTCTGGGCCAAACTGTCGGAAAACTGTAAATGCCACACAAATGAGGATTACATTTCCTGAATCCTGACAAAAATCCCTATATTTCGATGTATAATTTATTTCAATTGAGTGAAAAATGAGGGAGTGAGAAGAATTTGTTCGGAAAAACCAGAACAGCTCAAAAGCTAGAGCACGCACTCTAGCAGTTGAAGAATTCCGTCCATAGACTTCCATTATAAATCTGAAAATCTTAAAATTTTCTTATAAAGTTTGAAGCTTCACTGAAGCAAAACTGTAAAAGTTAGCAAAAAGCTGAGTTAAACAGTAATAGCAGAAAGATACGGAAACATTTTAACAGTTGAATGGTGTTTCTAGCTGAAAGTATGCTGAAGTAGTTAAAGGTCGAAGATGATAAAGTTTTAGCTGAATTTTGCTGAAATCTAAGAATTCTACATGCATTTCAATGGGACAAAAAAAGCGCAGAAAAAGCAGAATATCGCGAAAACTACAAAAAATATCTTTACCAAAAGACATAGCACAATTCTCCTGAACAAGCTGAACGATTTGATACCAAAATTGTTGAAATCGGTTGAAAACTGCGGGACTAGTTAGAGTCAGAAAAATGTAAAGTGAACAACAATAAGTGGGAATGCATAAGCATTTGATTACTAAAGGAGTGATTAGAGTAATGCTTTTAAATCAAGTAGTCATGCTATTCACTGAGGCTGACCCTGAGTTTAAAAGATGCCAAACTCACTGTCTGATACATCACTAAGTACCAACCTGCTCGCATCGTCTCAAGAAGCCTCCAGCCCCCTGGGATCGGACAGTGTATTCAGTGAAGCAGATGCTCCCCTACAGCCACTTAATATAATAGCTGTCAAGGTCTCAGTGTGTTTTAATTTGCTGCTTCGCTGCACTGTCTCGTCCGTGGCTCTTCATCATCCCGCTGCCTTCAGGATCATAATAATCCTTCAGCATGTGCTGTAGAATGTTTGCAAGAACCCCCGAATGATGAGCTGTAAAAAAGTCACTTTTACTCCATAGAGGCATTTTGCTTAGAGCATGTCTTGCTGCCACAGCCCAACACAGGGCCGCTGCTGCAGGACAAGGTATCAATTTTAGATAGTGAGCTTTAGGTGAAGAATAACTTCGCAGAGATTTCATGCAGTGTTTGATTCAGTATGGCTCACAGAGAACACTGTGCAGAGTGCAACTATTGCATGTTCTATATGAATGCTACAGGCATCAGCTTTTATAATTCACACCCACGCGGTGCAGGGGTGTCAGTGGGGAGAACGGTCCGCCTTTTATGGCCTTAAAAATCTGAATGCTAGGGGGAAAAAAATCTGATTCCTATTTGTGTAGTTCAACCAAATCCAGTTGCCTGAGGTGGTGTTAAACCCAAAACTTACAGACTATTAAAAAGTTTGTCAAGGAGTTTTGTTTATAAAAATATTGTTTTCATATCTTTATGGTATTTACACCAAAAATACACACTTTTAGACTTATTGGCCACAAATATTTTAAAACTTTTTTTCAGAGCATTTTAGGTTTGTATAGATAAAATTCTTAACAGTTATATTTTTCTAAGTAATAAATTCACGGTGAAACGTCTCCGTCACATTTAAAGTCATAGGGAAGTATTTAAATGTCAAATCATTCTGGCTTAAACATGTATTTAAATGTACTCTACACCAAACCAAGCTTCTGCCGCCCTGGCTTCCTCTTCCACAACAACTTCATCCCTGCTTTCCTCCTCTAAATAAAAAATGTATGATGGAGGAGACTCATCCACGACCTCCGACACAAAACTGTCCTCCTCTCGCATGTTTCCGCTTTCCATAGCGTTCCTTGACAGTGTCATTTCTAATACCCCATTTACACTACTCTTGAAAAACCGATCCATGCCTTGACCGGTCTGAGCTCGGATCAGTTAACCAGGCCGAGCTCGGTTCTGACGACCGTTTACACATCACGCTATCTTGGTTCCTCGTCTCGTCACCTCCTAGTGACGATCTGCGGTATTACTGCCAGTATTGAAGGAGGAAATCAAGCAGTTGGTGGCGGTAATGCACCAAAAGTTGTTTGCCAACCGCCATAAAACACAAGAAGAAGAAGACGAAGGAGGGAATCAAGCAAATCAAAATGGCTGTGCCCCTCACATTCAGAAAGTTATGCTTGATTATTATTGCTGTACTTCGGTGTTATTATTTAAATTGCCATTATTTAAAATGTTGCATGGAGAAGATTTCGATCGTTGTTTATAGTTGAAGAAGAAGTTGTTCTTCTTTTTCTTCTGTTTCGGGAGGGGCATTACCGCCAACTACTGCAATGGAGTGTGAATCGGGATGTGCAGCCAGACGGAGATGACGCGTTCTGCTCATGCGGTCTTGTTATCAGAGAACCGAGCCAGGGAAAAACCGAGCCAAACCCACCACTGGAACTGGTCTGCAGTTAGCTCGGTTTGGTTGTGTCTAGCTCAGTTCAGTTCAGTTTGCTTTCCATTTACACACGATAAGTTATCTCAGTTACTGAGCTCGGACCGGTCTCGGCACGGTTTTTCAAGGGTAGTGTAAATGGGGTATAAGTCACCAATTTGGTGCTACTTGGTCCCAATGGAATTTCCCATTGGGAACCTACTAGCACTAAGTTGCTAACTGGTTAGCATGATGCTTCCGAGAAACCGGCCACAATCAAACTTGCTTGCGAACCTTCCGCCACAACAATCTGCTAAGCTCTGGCGATATCTCTTGATAAACGACCAATCAAATTCACTTTATTAACTCGTGTAAAGTTGGGCACCACTCGGGGGAGTTCGGGAGAAACGGTAGGAACAGCCGTTTCCATATAACTTTGAATAAAATTTGTTTGGTCCCCCTCACATTTACCTTACTAGATTAGTTCCCCAGTACTGTTTCTGCTGCTTCTTAGCATAAGAATTTGTTCCACTTGATCAGTAAGAGAATACAAATTTCTTTGATTGCTTAAAAAAATCTGCGCGCCTCCTGCAAGCAGATTTTCAGTACGGATTGTTTGCCATCTCTGATTCCTTCCCAGACACAAGTGACATTAGGAGATTCTTTACCAGGAAGTGAAAGTAAGGCCTAATTTCAGCAGGACAGTTTTCTATTTCCTTTTATGGAAATTTGGTGCAGTCCGCTTTCTAGTTTTCCAGTGTTGGCTTTACTTTAGCGACTATTTCATATAAATACACTAAGGGCATTTACTGTAAAATCTACCATTGAGTGTTTTTATGAAGATTTTAGTTAAACAGCATTATAATGCAAATGTTCTGGACAGTTTCTGTCCTGTCTTGTCCTGCATTTATGGTGTTTCACATTTTTTAAACATTATATTTTTTGTAAAGACACAACAGGTCTATATGAAAAACACAAATAGCGAATAAATAAGAAAATGAATGCCGTGGAAACAAAGCTTTTTTTCCAATTAGGATGAAGAAAGGAATGAATCTTTATCGAGTATGCATCAGAGAAGACCTGTCCGTTCTTGAGGTTGATGCCCACTTTAAAAATGTATCAAAATGAATTACAAAATACAGCAGCCAAAAAATGTATCAAAATGAATTACTGTATTTTTGTATTTTCAAAATACTTCATTCTAAGATTCTTCTATCTGTTCACTTGTACGCTATTTGGAAAAACATCAAAGTAATAAAAAAAAAAAGGAACTTCAGTTACTGAGAATTGTACAGAGTAGAATATTACTAAAATTGTATTGGTAATGTCTTACATTACTGAATTACAGCAAAAAGCAATGCATTACTGTAGCCTAATTAAATAACTTTTTTATTGCCTTACTCCGAGAAACTGACATTGTGTAGGCTACATACAGTCAACAGTAGAACATTATTTAGGTACATTTCTAAGAAAATTTAAATTAAAAGGGTCAACACCAGTAGGAGCCAAAACTAGCCTACTAAAAATGGCAGAGAAGGTACAAAAGTCCTATATAGGCTATAGGCTAATTACATAAAACAAAAGGAAACGGTGTAACATAAAAATAACTTTAAAAACAGGATTATTTGAATGTCTACTGGTGAAATCAACAACAGTGAAACTAACACAAAGAGTTAGTTGGCAGCTAACATTCAAAAGTTAAATAGTCTAGCCTTACGAACACTGAACAGGAACATGCGATAAAAAGAGGGATTCATGGCTGAGAATAAATGAGTTACTGAAATAATCTAGGTACATTTGGTTGCTTTGAACACAACTTGAAACAACTTCCTTGACTGGTGTGGACAAAGCACCAAGTAGAAGACCTGACTAAATCTAATATGCACTCCCGTGCGTTTTGTGTTGATTGTGCAATGTGCCCAAAATTCCCTAGTGGCCGAGAGTGGTATCACAGGCACTTGACGGCGAAGGTGCCACAGACACTATTTTATGCTTTATAGATAGTTAGATGTCATTCCAGACTGTGTCTCACAGATAGTACTTTACAGTATTTTGAAAATACAAAAATACTCAACACTGAAGTATTTTGATACAAAATACGAAGGCATTTTCATCATCTCAATAAAATACAAATTAAAAAATAGTATTTTGTATTTGAAATACGTATTTCAAATACTTGTATTAGAAATACTGGCCATCCCTGGTTACAAGTACATTTTGTCAAGTTGAGTCTAAAGTCATCAAATTCATAACTCGTCGTGACTCAAGTCCAAGTCATGTGACCAAAGTCCACACCTCTGCTTTTATTCTTTACAACCAGAGAAATGGTGAACCGCGAGCTATGAGTGCTACTGGTTTCTTTTTCATGAATAATTACCTTTTTAATGTGAGGATATTGAAATATTAGCCAAATGTATGAATCCAGTCTTTCCAGTCCAGCTTTAAATATTATAAAAAAAGATCAAAACAGAAAGAAAAAATACATAGAACCTACATAGCTTTTACTTAGCTTCTAGCACAGGGGTCAACAACCTTTTTAAGGCTGAGGGCTACTTCATGGCTACCGAGTCATAGGAAGGGCTACCAATACTGACCTATGAACTGGAGGGATCAGTGTTCACCTACAGTAAATCTCATCCATAAAAACTCATTTTTATTCTTATTTTATTCTTTTATTGATTTCTAATTTTCTTTTTAATATTGTCATTTTGAAACCACTGAAATATGATGAAATAGTTAACATGATGAAATAATATATAAATGATTAAAAAGAAGAGCAACAGAATTAAAAAAAAAATAAACTTAACCCACTGAGTGAGTTCTTCTATTTTCAGAAGATGAAGAGGGCACCCCATGTGGTCCTTGAGGGCCCCTTGGTGCCCGCAGGCACCGCGTTGGTGACCCCTGTTCTAGCATATAAAAATATGCATGGCAGGTGATTTTAACCTTTTTTTAATCTATTGAATTATACATCTCTTTTAGAAGTGATCATTCATAGATCAGTTTCCTCTTGGCACTTCTAACTTCTGTCTTACAAAGTAGATAGAATAAGTTTATCCTCCTTAAATGTAGTTTTCACAGTTAATAACCCCATCAACTTTGATGAGTCCACTTAAAATGAAACGTAATCAGTTAAAAACTTGCCAGACAGAGGATTGATTGGAGGAATTGCTCCTAATTGCCTTTTAAGGAGGCAAGGTTTGATTGCCTCCTCACATTTGCACAACACTTATGCCCTAATTAGTTATTACCTCTGCCAAGGAGGTTGTTTTTTAGGAGAGTTTTTTGTGTTTGTCTGTGTACACCATAACTTTTAAAAGTTATGGATGTATTTTGAAGGTATAGTGGAGGGTTTTCGCACATTTTTGAAAAGACCCGCCCTTTTTTAAAATGTGCACATGCACAACCCTTTAACCGCTCCTGAGAGGCAACGCCTATTAAACGTGTGCAAGAGCATGCACAAGTCTATTTCTGCTCGTGCACGCTTTGTTTAAAAGTTGCTGTTTACGTCGCTCATACAAGCTTACTTTTTTAAAGAAGATTAGCAATTTTTCCACTATGTCAGACTCACCACCGGCAAGTAAAAATGAGGAGGAGCACATAGGAACAGGGTTTCCGCGGGTCATTAAAAATGATTAAAAGTCATAAAATTATTATTGTTTAAATAAGGCCTTAATTGGCATTAAAATTCATTAAATGTGTTTATTGTGGCATTTAAAATGCTTTAATAAGAACATTTTTATAAAAACAATTTCGTAAGACAAATTATATCATGATATATTTGCGTGGAACAGCTTCCGGTTGATCACAAATATGTGATATGTTCAGAAAAGAAGCTTGAGTCGGAGAAAAAGCTAGAGGGGGGGGGGGGGGGGGGAGCAAATTTCAACAAAAGTGTTTGGAAAACGAGGAATTCGGGACATGGCTGCAGCCTTAAATTTGAGTTATTCATTCCTGTTTAAACCCTTAGGACGGCCTTACCTAAACATATTACCAGGATAAATGACAATTACGAGAACAACTTATTTTGATGATCCACCCAGAAAACAGAAAGAAAGAACATCCTCCAACATATCTTTAATGACTTCTTTATTAGAGTTCCCCCTTGTGCCAACGAACAATCCATAACATTTTGGTAATTCACATCAAAATCTGGATAACGATTTTTTTCAAATATTCTCTAACATCGTGACATGGGCATACAGGCATATGGAAAAGTTTGCGCACCCCTATTAATCTTCATTATTTTTATTTCTAAATATTTGGGTGTTTGCAACAGCTATTTCAGTTTGATATATCTAATAACTGATGGACACAGTAATATCCCAGTATTGAATTGAGGTTTATTGCACTAACAGAAAATGTGCAGGATGTTCATGGTGGAACGATCAGAACAAAGAACCCGGGCTTTCCTAAATGAATATTTAAAGTCCACAACTAAGGAAATTGCTGACTTCATAAGCAGAGTAGGTTCTAAAACAAAAGTACTTTGTAAGAAAAAAACAAAAGCAAAACTCAAGACTCTTCGGTCTTGCAAAGTTGCCTGCTGGAGTCTTATCAGTTTGCACACTGCAAACTTTAAAGAGAACTTTTCTTTATGGTTGGATTCCTCAGCCAAACCACAGCTTAGAAGTTAAATAAGTCTATTTAGTCTGTTAAAGTTAATCTTTGGAATATACTAAAAATTATGAATGACCAAGTTTAGGACTGTGACGTTTACAGTGATTAGAGGAAATGAACAGACACGAGTTTTTGTATTTGGACCCAGGGAGTATTTCTCTGTGTTTGTAAAGATTGTCTTAATCTCTCAGGGAGCTTAACAGCAACATGCGTGTTTTTTTTGTGCACATGCTGGTTATTATGTTAGCTGCCCATGTGCGGCTGGGCAGCATTATTATGTTATGAAAGGACAGGTCAAGCTGCGTTTGTTGTGCAAGGGCACCACTGATTCCCATCTCTGCCTCTCTATTTATGTAAGAACCAGTGAATTAGAGTGGGTCTATGAGAGGAGGGTTTGAAGGGGTTCACATAGTGGGATCATCTGGTTTGCCACAGGGACAAGTCAGTCAGAGAGGGAAAGAGAGAGAGGGTTAGTGAATAGGCAGGAACTGCTGTGTTTCTCTGCATCATCAGCACCCTTCGTCAGTGCTGTTGGCTGCAGAGCTTATTATTTCTCTGCAGCTTTAACACTGCTGTTGGACAATATGTACCCAGAGCAGAATGAGACGGTAAGGTACCTTCTTTATCTTTGCATTTACTCCCTGCTGGGACAGACTGAAACATAGAAACATGCAAGTTTATTTGCCTTTCATTCTTCAAAGTCAGTGCAACCTTCACTGTGTTGCATCAAATGTATTTAATGCATGTTGGTTCAAAGGTTTGTAGAAAAGATGCCTGAATGATTTAATTTTTAATTCCCACATCAAGAATTCTTCTTTTTTTTTCTATTTTCATTGATGATTGTGCTGTTAGCTTGGTTGAAGCAGATCCAGAATCATTGCAGTAGGGAATAATGATCACTGAAGTTATCATCAGTAACCCTCTAAGTTTTGCAGACTGCTTTGCCTCAGATAAGCTGACCTTGCATATTTTATTTACATGCTCTTGGTACCAATGTGTTTGTCCATATATCTAAAGCACTGATTGATTATGTTTACAAGAACCCAGGAGGATAAGACAGGATTTTTTGAGAAATGTTTGAACCGATGGTGGGAGAAGGCAGGAGGGTGCACTCAACATTAACCTCTGTGGATTACATAACCTCCAGCTACGTAACATTTATTTGGACAGCTGCCCGGTGAGATGAGCTCTGGGCAGCACTGAGTGTGACGCATGACTTTCAGGGAGAACAAATCATTGTGTGGTATTGTCAGATTTTCAATGAGCTCTGAAGTCCATTCAGATAAATTACCTTAAAACCAGAACAGCTGCTGAACGGATGGAGTTTGCTTAGCGGTGCTGAAACCTTGGCTAAAAGAATATTACTGAGCTTTTTGGTAGCAAAGATTTCAGTTGAGTTTGGCATAAAAAAGGAGGAAAAGAACCTAAACGCCTACTTTGAAGGTGTGATGCTGTGGGCTTCCATCACGGCCCAGACTGTATGGAAAAATGTGTGTTATTAGAATATGAGTCGCATGGATTAGGATTATTTCTATTGTGTCTCTCAGCAGAATATGATCCATAAGAGCCCAATTCAACACAGAAATGGCTGTACCTTATTTAACTGCATTTAAGGCCAACAAGTGGCAAAAGTTTTAAGAAATTTAGGGACATTCTGCAGAAAACATGTTGGTGAGCCAGAGAAAACACTTAGTTCTTCTAAGAGGTCAAAGATCCCTCCGTCTGCTTCCATTCTAGGAAATTTTTATATACTAACTGCTTCCCTATCTGCTAACGGGGGTCATATAAACTTTTTTTTAACCGATCAGCTTAGCTAAAAGTTTTAATTTAATTCATTTCTTTATGCCGAGAGAAAAATAACAGGACAAGTATTCCAGTAGAGAAATAAAAACTATTTTGATGCAGAAATATGAGCACCAACCACATCATTATCAAGAGTTCAAAGACTTTCTGCTGAGCGGAAAGATCAGTCCCCTCCTAACCAACACTCATATATCCGTGCAGCCTTTAAACGATTAACGTTTAACTCTTGCACTATACAGTATAATCTGCTAATGTAAATAAAGGTTTGCTTCCTGCCTAGCCCATGTGTACTCTTCCCTCTCTAGCTGACGCAGCAATACACTGCAGTTTCTCACTCTCCTGTGGAAGCAATTGTCCCGGGGCCCTTTGTTCTTTGTGAGGTAGAAAAACATGAGAATTATTTAACATGCAAATGTAATACTGGTTTTGAAAAAGTGTAAATACCTCTTTAAGAGTATTTAGATTTTTGCCAACAATGCCCCCCTATCTAAAAAAAAAAAAAGAGTATTCATAAGGCTTCTAATAAGTTTAAAGATGTTAATTAAAAAGTCTTACAGGAATAATGGCTATTTGGCCCCTGTGGCATTTATTAAACCCAATAAGAAATGGTTGTAATTATAAAAGCTATAAGAACGGGTGGGTTTAGAACATGTATAAGGATCCCCATGATCATTTTTTTTATAAAGTGACTTAATGGTTTCTTAGCTTAAAAATATTCGTCTTGTATTTTTAAACCAAGTTTGTCTTCATTTTCCATTTTTATGGAGAGTCTCTCTTAGCTGCCCTCGTTATCCATTTTTATTACCTTTGTAAGAGTTATCTCTGTTCAGCAAAAGCTTTTACAAAGAAACATGCATGTTTTTATTATGTATCCTTGGTGGCTCTAAACAAATGTATTTGTTTTAAAGTAGCTTGTTGAATTGAAAAGGTTGCTGACCCCTGACTGAGGATGTATGGGAGCTGTGTCTTTGATTTTTTTCAGCAGCTAATGACTAAATCAGGAAAATTCAGTCAGACTGGTTTGGTCACAAAGACCTAATCTTTGCCAAAGGCTCCCGGTTTTAACCTTTATATGTCAGAAGGTAGCTGCTTCCTTAGTAACTAACCCATATTGCTAATGCCGCTTCTCTTTCCTTGGCTGACCAAACAGAGGCCACAGGGTGCAGAAAGCAGTTTATACACAGAAGAAAAGTTAAGCAGTTTTGGATCAAAAACTAGATCATATCAGCTTCAGCTTTTCCCAAATACTTCTAAAAAAAACATCTTTAAATTTCTCACATAGATCGACTTTGTGTGTTCTGCAATACAAGCTTACAAAAGTCAGATATTGACCCACCCAGGAGGAGTTACAGGAGTGTCTAAAGTAATGTGCAACCTTTTGTATTTCCGGCAGGTTTTCTGGTTAAACGAAAGCTTCAAAGCTCTACTGTGTCTGAAGTTTAAGCTCCATGTTTTTGGTGAGTTGTAGCCCGCTTGAGACAAAACAAGTTCTAACATTTCCTTGTAGCTGAAGGCCTTCTTATTTGGAGCCTAACCCTAACTCACCTTTAACATGCCAAAACAGGCATTAGTAGACACCACGTTAGCAGCTTCATGAATGAAGTAATCCTCCCAGCGTTTTATTATCATTACACTATAACAAGTACAGTGCAATGAAATTCACTCTCTGCATTTAACCCATCCCCTTGGAGAGCAGTGGGCTGCCATTTTTGCGGCGCTTGGGCAGCAATGTGGGGTTAAGGGTCTTTGCTCAGCGAGCCAGAGTGGCACTCTGTGGGAGTGGGTTTTGAACTCACAACCTCAGGAGTCAACCAAGGTCTATGCTCTAACCACTATTCCACCAACCCCTAAAAGTAATAGCTGATTCAGCTTTAACTTGACTGAGTCATAGCTTAGTTATAAAATGCTACCCTGTTTAATTAGATGCACGCAAAGTTGGATGTTTTGATAAGCTTTGTTTAAGTAAATAAATTATAATGTAGTTTTAACGGACGCACACAGTGGTGGGAAACACAAAAAGGAATACAGTTATGAACATCTCCTTAATACTAATGAATATTTTTGTCAATTATTATTTTCCCTTAATAGAATAATCCGTTACTGTCCAGCAGTGGTGGAATATGGCTGAATCAGCCACAAGTAAGCAAAAACAAATACTGTATAGTTATTAAAAACAATGACATACATAGATTGAATTGAATGTGTAACTAAGTAGAGTGATATTTTTTTTTTAAATGTCTACTTAAAAAAGGGGTAACAGGCTATTTACAAAAAAATACTGTGTAGTTAACAGCATGGATGTAAACAACTTATTGAGCTTCTCAGGCAGTGAAGATTGTCAGGTGTAACAGTTGCTGGGAAGAGGGATCTGTGATAGAGCTCTTTAGTGCATCTAGGGTGCAGCAGCCTGCCATTGAATGATGTTCCTATCTCTGTAAAAGCTTCATTTTGGATTGGGAGATGTTGTTCATCAATATTAGTTTTGCCCGATATTTTCTGTTTTAAACCAGCTGACTGTGTCCGAAGCATCTCATGAAACGTCTGGCCTTCCAGAAGAGCTTTTTTCAGTGGTGGAGAAGCCACTTCTCAAGCAAACTACAACATAGAAAATGGCTGATGCCACCACAGAGTCAAAAATGGTTTTGTGGTCTTAAGTAATTTTGTAGCTTACAAATACTACTTAATAAGCTAGTTTAGCTGCCTCTATAGTTAGACTACAGTAGGCTGTAGTAATTAATAAGCTTGATGATTTCCTTTGACATTCATTGATTGATTCTTATTCTAAATTGGATTAAAAAAATTGTTTTTGTTTAATTGAAAAACACTTCAAGTAACACCTCGTTATGACATCACCTTCTATATCACTAAATTTGTTTTGATCTTTATTAAGATGTTTTTGTGGCTACATTTGAGTCCACTTATAATAATAATAATAATAATAATGAATTTTATTTATAACGCACTTTACATTTGACATCAAATCTCAAAGTGCTACAAAGTGCTACATTTAAAAAAGGGAAAATTAAAACAAGTTTAAAAGACCATAACATTAAAAACAGTGTAAAAAGACAATCATTAAAATCAATACATTAAAAGGCAAACGCAAAAATTAAAAATCAGCAATTGTAGGCATTTCTAAAAAGGAAAGTTTTCAGTCCTTTCTTAAAACAATCCACCGTCTGTGGGGCCCTAAGGTGGTCTGGGAGGGCATTCCACAGACGGGGAGCTGTGGCTTTGAAGGTTAATTCAATTGATTTGATAGTGTATGGAAACAGACACATCTTTTATTACTTTATCACTATTATTACTTTATCATAGGGACAGTGAATGTCAATAAACAATTCGGTCAACATCCCAGACTTTGCCAGAAGGCTTTTTCACCTGCAGTCCCTAGACAGATGACTCTTAAAGAATACAAGTAAAATTACATATTTACATCAAAACATTGCAATAGATTGATTAAAGGGGTCATAGAATTATTATATAGGGTATTTGGTGCTGGTCCTTAAGGTCTCTCAATAGGGTGTGTAACATTGGTTGGGCTGAAAATGGCATATTTGATGTTCTATGAGCTCTAATGCAAGCCTGGTTATAAGCCCTAGAATGAAACGACAGGTTTTCTTCCTTTTACGGTATGATCATGAATAGTTAGATGAGCGGTGCGCTGATTGGTTGGTTTACAACGAGTGAAGCTGCTGAGCAAAGACGCATCATAGCAACAAGCACTCACTCACTGAAACATCAAATTGTTGATATGGTAGGGTGACCAGACATCCTCTTTTTCCCTGACATGTCCTACTTTTCATTACTAAAAAAATGTTTGGGGAGGAATTTCAAAATCATCCGGGATTTTGGTCGACTACAGTGCAGCACGTAGTCGAAACACACCTCGAACCAACCTGTCAGCTCTGGGGCTGGTCAGGAACCCTGGCAGACAGGAAACGGGAGCCAGCAGGGGACAGAGAGACCAAACTGACCCGGTGACGGTAGCCTGGACAGCCCCCACTTTTTGCAGAAGTAAACCCAACTGTGGGCTAAACAGCTAAACTGGTGTCTTACATGTACCTCTGTTCATCTTCTCTTTGGCCAGTGAAACAGTGGGCTGGTCTGTATGTCAATTTCGGGGAGTGGCAAAAGGACAGGCCAGAACCAAATAATGCAATTTGGATTTGACCCGTTTTATGGTGGAAGATTAGAATTGTGAGATTTGCAGAGAAAGGAGGCGTCGATGGGGTTTGAACTTCTCTTTACGTCCATTTCACCCACTGAACTATCATTATTCATCTATGACAATGGAAACTCTGTTTTGCATTCTATGATCCCTTTAAGCTGAAATAAGCACAATAAAAACACAAAAGATCTGTGTAGCTAATTGTCACACTTGGCTTTGCATATCAGAGCACACACCATGAGTGAAATCCAAGGAATTGGAAGGAGCTGATGGACAGGATTGTTGAAGGACGCTTATCTGGGGAAGGGAGGAGAAAAATTAGTGATTTGCTAGAGTAAAGGATCCTTAATTATTTAGGTGATAAAGAACCAGATGGTCTCTTTGTTAAAGTACCAGTTTTGCCTTATGAAGAGAAAATATCTTGTAGAAAGACAACTATTTCAGCAGTAATCCACAAATCAGAGCTTTATGGAAGAGTTGCCAGATGGAAGCCGTTCTTTAGTCACATGCAGGCAGCCTGCCTGGATTTTGAACAAAGGCAGCTGAAGGACTCCTGGACCATGGAAAATTACATTTTAAGATCTGATGCGGCAAAGATTAACATCTTTGGCGGGAACACCAGGCTTCATTGAGCCATTTATGAAAGTGTATTTGAATGCATCCCCTTCCAAGTTGTTGGTCAATGGAACACAGTTTTACAAAACTGATATGTAATAAAGAGTCATTGAACTCTTTGATCACAGTGAGACAACCTCTGTTTGTCCTTTGTCTATTGGCATCCTCCTTTGAACATTTTTTTAACATTTCTACTTACATGACAAAAAAAATATTAAATACTTGGAAAAAATAAAACTTTCCACTTTAAATCTGAGAAATCTTGAATTCTAAAAGAGGAAATACTGTTGATAGGAACCCTGAAAACTATAAAATGGAATCGTACCTATTGTAAGTCATTACAATATGTTTTTTCTTGCCAACATTATCTTAATTGGTTCTCAAAAGCAAATTAAAGACAAAAGGGGGGAAAAAAACCCAAAACAAAACATTGTTCATAATAACAAAGATTTTTCAGTTTTATCTAGGGTTAGCCCAAATTATTTCAATATTATGTATGGTTCAAAGAATACTAGCTCACAAGTTCAGATGCCCCCCCCTTTTTTTTTCTTAAGGATGTAGTGTGAAATATTAGCTATTAAATGTTGGTTTATGCTTGTACAGTGCCACACAACCTAACAAAGTTAGTTTACAATCCAGCTTTTTTTTTTTTCACTGCGCACCTAGGAAAGTTCCCAGCACACTGACGGTTCCTCGCAGAACAACCTGACAGACAAACAATGGCGAGCGTTCACATAGTAAACATATCGATACATGTTCTAGTTTGGCCTAGGGCTGGGCGATAATTCAATAACGATATATATCGATCGATAGACGTGTGGCGCAATAGAAAAAAATAGGCTCAATAAAAGTTCGATAAAGAAACGCAGTTTTCCTTCCTTCTCATTGTAGCCTAGCATGTAGGTTTATGCTAGTCACTACTTCCTCCCAACCAATCACAATAGCGGACCCAGGCATGGCGTCACAAAGCGCCGCCCTCTCAAACCACAACACAGAGCACATGAAGATGTCGCAGCAAGGAGAGTCGGAGGAAATTGTTTCAATGAAAGGTTTTTGTAGTTCGGCAGTCTGGCAGTATTTCGGTTATGGCAAGTTGGACAAAAAACAAACCACAGTCATCTGTAAAATGTGTCGGGAACCAGTGAAAACGAAGTCTGACAACACAACCAACTTTTTTTTTTTTTATCATCTCAGCCGCACACACCCGCACGAGTACGAGCTGTGTAGGCCCCGCCGCGACTCTCCTCCGAGGAATCTTCGGGAATTTCGGGAAAATATATATATAAAGTTTGGGCAGTTTCCCACGTAGTTCTAACAATTGAGAGAAAAATGCTGAGGGGCCAGAAACTTCGAAGTAATAACTCAGGTTAAAGCAGGAAACTAAGCTGAACCAGGTTTATTTGTTATATTTATTTTGGTCACTTTAGTTTATTCTTTGTCAGTATTTAATAACATAACTCAGGTCTTTTAAGTTATTTTTCTTTAAAACAATTCTGTTATGGTTAAAAAAGTTGGTTAAGTAAATATTTAATTGGAAGTCTGTGTTTGTGTTCTTTATTAAAATTAAATCATTTAGCAATATGATAAAAAGTCCAGGCAGAACTGCACATAAAATATGGTTTCAAATCTTTTCAATAATTATCGATATCGATCAATATGCATTTTTTTTTTATCGATAAGCTTTTTTTCTATATCGCCCAGCCCTAGTTTGGCCCAGATATAATACCATAATCACCACAAGCCTGTGAACAACTGCTGGGGAGAATTGACCGTTTCTCCTTTACGACATGAAGAGGCATTAAAAATGTTGGAAACAACTGAGATTTCTTCTTCTGCATGTAGTGTGATGTTGTAAGTTTGTAGTCTTTGCCCTTCAATCCCAACTTACACAGGGTATAAGTCGGTCTGGTCAGGCTCCTCCGGTCTAAAAAAGAGCGGACCAATCACAGCACAGGAGGTGGGTCCATAATGCTCTATTGTAAATTAAAGTTACAACAGAGCAATGTTTTTTCATGCTCTGCTGAAAGAGCTTTACTTTAAAGTATAAAGATATTTTTCCATCACATCCATAGTTACCAGATTGGTTCTAAACTGTTTCTACTGACTTTGTTATTCCCACCATTGAAATTGGCTTCTTCCCACTCCTTTCCAGCCTAAAGGGCTGGTTATCCTCCCGCAGCAGTGCGTCGCAGTGAACTTGTCAAAGATATTTATGATTTATGCCCGTATTGGAGCGTGGTCTGCTCTGTGTTATTCCACGCCAAAAAGCAAGAGGGACAATCAGGAACTAGCTGTGGGTTTACATACGGCCGAGGCAATGAGGAAGTGGGGGAAAGTTTGTCCGACAACGGAGGGACATGAGGGCGAAAAAGAGCGGGGATCCAGGTGGAAAAAGGGTCCCAGCGTTCTCACGCACCTCGCTCTTCTAGCTAGTCCATCTTCATGAGTCGTTTTCCACAAAAAGCAAAACAAGCTGGTAAGGTACCAAACCTGAAATACTCAGTGTGGAGCGGATGTAGATTTGACCAATCAGAGGCCTCCTGTCTGTGGTCACCTACAATTTTGGAGAGGAGCACCAGAGTGTCTGGGCACCTTTGCGTTCACTGGGACACATGCAGGCGACCTGGTTTCTGAGTATAAATCAGCCTTTAAAGTGCTGTGTACACAGTGTTAATTAACTATATGCCAGCTTTAACACTGTAAAAACCACCCAGGAATAAGCAAAAATGTCTTAAATTAAGTTTATTTACCCTTAATTTGAATAGCTAAATACATTTTTTTTAAATCTTAAGATAATTAGACAAAGCAATTGTGTTTTCTTATTTTTTGTGTAAATTGTCTTGTTCTATTGGCAAGATGTCTCTTTTACCTCCTCAATCCAAGAACAAATGCACTTATTTTAAGAAAAAATGACTTATCTAGATTTCGATTTTTTTCCAGTGAAGACCCTCTTTCCAAAGACAATTTGAGGTTTTTGTCCTCATCTATTCATCTTTAAACAAAGATTGTCGCTAAATATATTCTGAAGAGGTTCTTATAAACAGGCTAAATCTGCTAAAAAATAGTCACACTTATAAGCTTCCTATTTTACATGTAAAAATGAAGTCTGGCTACAGATAAATCTCATAATTTGGGTTCCTTTTAAAAATGTATTTGGCATTGTAAAATTCTTATTTTGAATTCTAAGTACTTCTTTATTCTCCTTCAGTTTATCTTTAACGTAAATCTTATTTTCTCCTTTATTTTTTTAGGCTTCTTGGTTCCCTCATAAAAGGCGCCTCCTTGTACTCATTGTAACACCATATTTCTTGAAAGTTTTATTGAATTGTCTTTGAAATAAATAGGGATGTGTGTATGCTGAATGTTGCTAAACCAGCTGTTGGAAAACCTCCGACATGAACCTCTGCAGAATGTGAAACGGCCTTGGAAGAAGCTGTCACTTAGTCAATACTGTTAGCAGGATAAGTCGGTCCGTCACGCGTAGACTCTCTTCGCCAAAGCTCTGGTGTTTACCTGTCAAGCTGATGCCGGCTGTGCAACCTTGAATGTCTGCCAGCTCCCAACGCGTCTGCCTGAGTTTGCACATTTCAAAGTGATCCGTGAAGAAATCCTCTTCCTATGGGAGGTGGTGATTGAATTGACTTGACAAAAGATTAAAAGAATGGACGTTACAGTGTGAGAGGGACCTGCTGAGTCATTGTGGGAAAATGGATGAACGCTGACAGCTATCACTGCCGCAGTATGAAAGCTCTTTTCCTCCTACCCTAGAGGACTACCTGGACATAACTTTATTTTGGTTTACATTAGCAGAACGCTTCACTAGATGTGCCCTCCTTTTGCACCTTTTTTCAAGAGGCACCCTGCAGCAGGGGCAGGTTGCCGTCATTTTTACAATGCATACCGTAGGTTGGTTAATTCAGACAAATTTTAGAATATTTTCTGTTAAACTCCAACACTTTAGGCAATGCAAACTTCTAATTCCTACTTTTACTTTAATAATTTTTGCCCAAATGATCCCAGATTGCTGTTTGTGAAGATATTTAGTTGATTATCTATATTTTGGCCAATTAAAGTGTGTCAAACAAAAAAAATTATTCATACCCTAACTTGCTTCATCCAACCCCACCACCCCCACTTAGTTAAAAACCTAAACCTAGGATTGTTGGATGTACAATTTTTTCATTAAATTCCTCTTTGGACCAATTTTTTTTTTTCAAGAACGGTGGCTCTGTGCCCCTGGAGTATAAAATACTTTCACTTTTTTTTCCCTTCATTCACTGGGGTGTTAAAGTCCTGAAGTGGTCTGCTTCTCTGTGGTTAAACAGAGCAATGCCTCTTAGTGTTGTTAAACTGGTTGGACCTGAATAGGTTACTGGGCCTTGCAGCTTTACGCTGTCAGCAGAGAATCCAGAGACGTGATACACCGAATAATTTGCATTCTAGACCGAAAATGCAGGTTCAAAGCAGGAAAATGATGGGTAATCTAAATAGGAAACAGCTTCTCCTTTTCCAAGCTTAGTTAAGGCATAGGCAGTCAGTCAGATTACACACTACTTGCTGTCATCTACCTCAAATTAAATTCCTAGTCATGTTCTTTTAACTGGAATTAAGTTTAAATTCAAATCTAACCAATTAGATGTTTTTATTTGCTAATCTGCTTTAGTTTTGATCGAGCTAATGTATTAAGAATTTGTTTGGGGAGAAGTACAGTTTTCATTGTGTTACCATCTGCAATGAGATAATAGGTGTGTACTGTGCACATATCTTATATATCACTGAGAAACTAACACTTTTAGTATGATAATTGTTTGAGGAAAGTAGCAATGGGAAAATAATAGTATTATTTTGTGAAAATTATTTCCATTTTCTTCTCCTTTTATCTCTATAGTTCCTATTAGAATGACCTAGCAGGTTTTTGCATTGTCACTGAAGGCAATCAAAGCCTGTTTCTATCTCCCGCTGCTTTTCTCTGCGCTCTACTTCACCCCCCGGGTGGAAGCCATGAGATGGAAAACTGCCTGGAGTCACTTTAACAGGCTACAGCAGCCAGCAACACCTGTGCAGTGCAGTTTTCTCTGTTTGGCACATTATTTTTAAACCTTTTCTCTTATTTTTCTGTAGGCTTTCATTTACCATTTTGCCTAAACACCTAAACATCCCTACTTTGGATAAGAATATTTATTTTCTATTCTTGAGACCCAATTTTCTGCATTTGCTAGGTGCTTATTTTCAAATTTTCTTTAGCATTTTTACCAAAACATAATATATTGGAATAAATTAGCACACTTCTAAAACTGATTTTCATATAGAAAGTGACGTTTTAACATAAAAAAAATCTGATCTGCTAACAGAGGTTGCTTGTTCCTTTTCTTACTCTCTTTTTTTGTATTCTAAAATTTGCTAAAACCACATGTCTTAAATCATCTTATGCCAGAGCAGAAGCTGCTCTCTTTAAGGGTTGGTCTACCTCATAATATCACAAGATAAAGTGTGCATGCTTGTAGCTGTAAACAATAGATCCTGTTATGCTCAGAACAATCATTAGACAGGGGGAGAGGGAGGGGTGGGTTGGCAGGTTTTTTTATGGTTCTGTGCTCAGTCTTAGCATGACTAATAGCTATATTGTCTAACACAGGGTTTCCACCGGTCATTAAAAATAATTAAAAGTCATTAAATTATATATATATATTTTTAAATTAAGGCCTTAATTTGCATTAAAATGTATTTAATGTGATTATAGTGGCATTTAGAATGCTTTGTTTAAAAAAAAAATTATTAAAAACAATTTCGTCCAATATAAATGTGTGCATATATATATATATATATATATATATATATATATATATATATATATATATATATATATATATATGTATATGTGTGTATATATATGTAATTAGAGCATTAAAAGAGCATTAAGAGCATTCATTTAGAGTTATTTATTCCTGTATAAACCCTGTAACAGATTTGCTAACAGGTATTTAATGCAGTCGATGATTCAACTAATAAACAGAAAAGACAGCCGTCAGTTTGAGCCCATTTCTGTTAGATCTGTAGTCGTATAGTGCAGTGATTACCAACCCTGCATGTTTTAGATATTGTCTCTGTTCCAGCACACCTGATTCAAATTAGGGCTCTTCTTCTGCAACTAATTACTGCAGAAGCCTGTTAATAATATATTATTTTCTGGTGTAATGCAACAAGAAAACCCCTAAAACATGCCGGACAGGGGTCCCTGAGGAGCAGCGTTGGGAACCACTGACATAGTGCATAGACTACAGTGGGGCTCTTTAACCTTTCATATCCTAACAGCCATATTGCCCTGACTCCAGATAGGTAAAAGATGTTTAGAGCCGCAGAATATTACGTGATTTAAAAAAAATCAAACACAGCCTATTGTTTGTGTTCAATAATGGTCATTGCACATTTGTTGCCATCTTAAACAACCAACAGCTTGTTTGTATTTCAGCTTTTAAAATAAGGAGAAACGTAACATTATTTATTAAGCTAATAGTCGTAGGGAAGCGGTTGTTTCAACCGTTGCATTTCTGAATTCTCCTGAGTGGTGCACGACTTTACACGAGTGAATAAAGGGAATTTGATTGGTCAATTATCAAGGGGGCGGGATTGTTGTGGTGAAAGGTTCACAAGCAAGTTTTGTTGCGGCCGGTTTGTCGGAAGCATCTTGCTAACCAGTTAGCAACTTAGTGCTAGTAGGCTCCCAATGGTAAATCACATTGGGACCAAGTAGCACCAAATTGGTGACTTAGAAACGACACTGTCAAGGAATGCTATGGACAGAGGAAACATGCAAGAGGAGAAGAATTTAGTGTCGGAGGTCGTAGATGAGTCTCTTCCATCATACATTTCTTTATTTAGAGGAGGAAAGCGGGGATGAAGTTGTTGTGGAAGAAGACGGCAGGGCAGCAGAAGTTTGGTTTGGTGCAGAAGGCTTACAGTCGTATATTTTTGAGCCCTCGCCTCGAAACGCTGCCAGAATAAATGATTTTAATAACATAATTTCTCAGTTAATTTAAAGAAAAGTAGCTCTAAAACCATTTTTCTGCCTTTTTACATTCAGACATTCTTTATAAGAAGCAAGAAAGCTTGCAGGACTCTTTTTTTTTAGAGTATGTTAGGTATTCCTTTTTATTGTTTTTAGCCACTATTCAGAGCGGTTGTGGATGGTTCACAGAGCCTCTGAAGCTGCAGGTCTACGGCATGTATTTTTGTTTTATTTTTACATAAGCATGCTTCATTAGATATGAACTGTTGATGATTTATTCCAATTAAATGATAATATCTACCACAGTGGTAAACTTGTCTGCTTAGTAAAGTGCATAGTGGAGAGATGGAGCCTTTAAAGAAAACGGGCCACTGATTGATATTGTTGAGCGTGATGAGCGCTGACCAGAGAAAGTGAACTTACAGAGCTCTGGAAGATCCCAGATATGTCCTTAGGAGCATTTCTTTCAGACTGTGTTACTTTGACCACAGCTGCAATTATCCAAAGGTTCACAGGACTATATAGTCCTAGATAAGTGGGAATTCTACCCCACATATATCAGATGGACGGTGTGATTGATAGAAAAAGAGGTAAAGAAACCATTTAAACTCATTCAAGCTAAACGGCAACCCTCACCCTCTGCTGCATCGGAAACACATTGGACTCCATGGAAAAAGACCCCGGGGGGAGGGCTTCACTACTGACAGGAAAAAAACAACAACAAAAAAGCCAAGCTGGAGTTAACAAAAAATGTATGTAGACTTTAGAATATCCTTCAGATTGAGATAGTCACATTAGCCCTGTTTTAAAAGAAAGAAGTCTTGGTTCTGTTTGTCTTTCTGTTTGATATGGAGAACTTTGAATCTTTGCAGGGTACAACACTGTCCTAACACTACTGATATATCCTAGAGCGAGACACATAACCCCTCATCACAAAGCTTAGCATCAGTCGCAGGTCATAGATCTGCCAGATGTTTAATGACCCTAAGCATTCATGAATCAATGAGGGGGAAAAAGCACCAGACTGTTCAGAAATGGCCTCCATGAGCCTAGATCGTAACCACCTCAGGATGACTGACTTACCTGATGCAATAAATACATTTTCATCTATTTACCTTTATGAAGTATTGATTCATCGTTAAATAAAACTTACGTCTGGCTGTTTTTATTAAATAATAAACACATGATGATGATATAATTTGATCTACACCAGGGAAAGTTGGGTTAAATTCATAATTAGAGTAATTGTATTATTTATCTGTTAGTGGTTAAGGTGTTATACCATGACATAATGTCCTTAGGTTTAGTATACCTTTCTTTTAAATTTACTTAGATTTTTTTTTTTTTTTTTTACCAGAGGATAAGTTTTTGCATGTTGTCTCAAAATGGCTGATCATCCTTCGCCGGAGGGATTTCTCTTCTTCGCACACTTCTTTTTGCCATCCTCATCTTCCATGAAAAAGTGCACTGTCGAGGCATGTGGCTACCAGGAAGCCGAGACTTGTACTTTCTTCTCTCTAGCTGGAGGAGAAAAATATGTAAGGAAGAAAAATTCCTTTTTTTTTCAGCCTCAGCTGCATACTTTAAGGTGTACAGAAACAGGTCAATACAGGATTGTGCTGTTAAGAAGCATTGTTTCTGCAGAACGAGCTCTGTGAAATCCACAAAAAATGAAAATAGGTGTCTTTTTATGCTGCTATATTCAGGATTTTCTCCACACTGATTTTAATCAGAGACTGCACCATCAATCGACAAGAAAAAGGCCATGAAATCACTGCTAACCGATAACCACAGCAGCTGTGTGAATTATTAATGAGGAAACTTGAATATCTAACTTAGTTTTAAGGAGGAATGCTGCTGACTTTGCTTCCTGGTCTGAAGGGAAAACTGCTTTTGTTGACTTGCAATAACTTTGCTTTCTACAAATATTGGAGCTGTAATTAGGATAAAGACGATAACTATTAGGATCTAATAGGAAATGCAGACTTACCTTCGTACCTTAGCTGTACAAGGATTCTGGAAAACATATTCCACAGAAGAAGTATTTGGTGTAAAAGTATCTCTATTACCTCATAAACTGGTAAATCTGGTTTTGTTTGGCTATTTGCAGTTCATTATCCCAAACTGCTTCAAACTAATCTGGTTCATAGCTAAACATTATGAACTTTGTGTGTTTTTTGTCATTGCATTCTCCTGCTCAGCTGTAGTGCCTTGCTGCTACTGACCTCTTGCTCCGTTGTTTTGCTTTTACTTTAAAAACTTCAGCACCCCTAAAGGCACAAAGTACAGGCTGGTGCACCTTTCTCTAGTATTATATAGGCGTACTTCAAATGCTTTGCATTTTAACTTAACAGCTGAATAAGACGTTGACTTTTTCCTCCTCATTGTGCTTTCCATATGTTATGTGGATAAGAGTTTCTTTATGCACTAATTACTTGCAATTGATTACATATACAGTTTTCTTCACTTACTTCTCCACTGTTGCTGCCAGAACCCATGTTTTGTCTCAAAACTGTAGCAGCTGTGTGAACGTGTTCATAGAGTAGGATTATTGGGCTACATTCACACAGTAGCCTAAAGTGACCCTAATCCGATTTTTTTTGCGCATATGTGATCTTTATCTGATCTTTTCCCGACAGTCTGAACAATACAGATACGATTTTTTTCCAATGCGACCCAGGTAACTTGAATGCGATCCTTTTCGATCTTTTCGAATGCCACCAGTTTCTGAACGGCCAGGTCGCATTCATCCGACCTGTACACCATTAATACCCGACATAGGTCACTATTCTGCGTGTTTCTACGCAGAAGTGGCGAGAAAAACAACCATGGCGGCCGATGATGAGAGTAGAGTAGAGTAGTATTTATGTTTAACCATCTTGAAAAAAGGAAGTGCGCTTCAGCACTACCATCCATGTTTACTTCCGTAAACGCTCAGATGCTTGTGATGTCATTGCCTCTATGCGTGTCACTTAGGTTGTATGAATGCAGTTCACACAAGAGATCCGGACAAGTCTCATATGTTTGGAAATGTGAACGGCATTGCAAAAAAAAAAAAAGAAAAGAAAAAAAGGATTTCACAAAAAAAATCGGAATTGAGCATTAAGGCCCGCAGTGTTAACGTAGCCTTAAGGCTGATTTATACTCAGAAATCAGATGTGTGTCGCAGTGAACGCAGATATGCCCCCGCCCCTTCAGCAGACACTCTGCTGCCCCTCTCCAACATTGTAGGTCACTGCAGACAGGAGGCCCCTTATTGGTCAAATCTACATCAACTCTGCATTATGCGTATTTCCTGTTTGGTGTCCGGCTTGTTTTGTTTGTATGACCACCATTTTGGAAAACAACTCGTGAAGATGGACCAGCTAGAAGAGTGAGGTGCGCGAGAACACTGGGACCCTTTTTCCACCTGGATCCCGCTCTTTTTCAGCCTCTTGTCCCTCCGTTTTCGCACAAACTTGCCCCCTCTTCCTTACCGCCACCGCCGTATGTAAACCCACAGCTAGTTCTAGATATTTCTCTTGCGTTCAATATTGGCCATAAATCAAACATATCTGCTAAATCTCACTACGACACACTGCTGCTGGAGGATAACCTGCCCTTTAGGTTGTATGAATGCAGTTCACACAAGAGATCACATACAAGTCGCATATTTTTGAAAATGTGAACTGCAACGCAAGGAAATCGGATTTTACAAAAAAAACCCTCAGAATTGTGCATTAAGGCCTGCAGTGCGAATATAGCCTTAGTAAATCTTTACCCATGTGGGGCGCGTTCTTGTTGGCCGAAAACAAGATATTTGTGTATCCAGTCAGTGGAGTGTCAACAATCAACACACAAATGCTGTGAGCTTCTCAAACCACAAGTAGTTATAAATAAAGATATATTAGTTTATACATCAGAAATATGTGAAATCTGGTCCTGTGTGTGTATTTGTGAATACTGAGACTAATTTAACTCCATAGTCTGCCCCACAAATAACATGCATAAAAGGTCAGTTTTGTTTTCATGAACTTGAAACAGTAGATGTTTTTAGCGGTGACTACAGGCTCTATAAATCAGTAAGAAGTGGGTCTATTTGTAAATAGCTCCTATTCAAAGCACACATCCCAGTTTGCCCAATTAGGCCGGCACTGTATCGACCTCATAAATCTGGACTGTTCTCCCACAAGATGCAGCTTAACCTCTGGGAATTTAAACTTCACTTCAGGTTGAATTTGTTTGCATACGTTTGTATTTTAGGTAGTTATGTTTTTTTTAACCTGACCTTACTTTGCAAGATAGTTTAATTTTCCTTGGTAAAAAGTTTCATATCGTCTCACTCTAGTTTTGTTACAGTAATCTCCTAATTTCTGGGTTTTGATGTTATTCTTGTTCCTTGCAGATGGTTTTCTTGTTTTCTGCTTAAAGCGTGACTCATTGTTTTTCCACAGCCCACTCATCAGTGTGGTCCTCTGTTGCGTCTGTGCTTTGAATGCGTCGCCCTCTGAGGGTTTCTGTTACTTTCACAGCCAGACAATGTTTTTTCTTTTTTTCAGATGTCCTTCTGCTTTGTTTTGTCTAAATTTTTAGTTCTTTGACTAGCTTTTACAAAAATGTCTTACAAGACATCTGGTGAAATACATTTCAACATAAGCTCTCCTCATTTTTTTGCGTGTTTCTTTTGATATCACTGTTATTATTATGAAACTTAATAGTTGTGCCCACTCAAATCACAAGTCGCATCTTGGAAAACGGCTGCAGTGTGTAACTGATGCTGGGATGTTTTTGACATTATTTCCATCAGTTTGACACTGAAGTGTTTGGTGTCATTTCTAAACTAAACGCCTTAGTGAGAAGAAACTGCTGTTTTTCTATCCTGTGAAGCTGAAGATTTAATCTTAAACCATTTTGCCGTATGGTTATTGTTTTTTTTTAAAGTATTTATTTTAGTTAAAGGTCAAAAGATGGGAAATGTATTTATGGGGCCAAATAAGAAGCATATTACATGCAACTGAGATCGATGATTATGTTTGACTGAAGAAATTATTACATTTGAATTATGTTTTGATCTTTATCTGTGCTCCCAATTCTTTGAAATTAAATAATTAAGAAATATAGAGTTTACTTTAGGGCTGTAATTAACAATAAATGTTCAAATCGATTAATCTGTCAAATATTGTTTTGATTAATTGATTATTAATTGGATGGCAAAAGCTTCCTTAAAGAAGACTTTTTGAAAATTAAACTTTTCCATTTGAGAAGTTCTGGATAGAGCATATTGACAAAAGAAAACTATTTTTTATCTTAAATGCAACGTGTTTACATCATTTTTATTATCACCGCTTTCTTAAAATTGCTGCTTTAATTGGGTTGATCTGTCAGCTAAAGGCAAGTTTTAGTCCCTAATTACTAAATTAGTTGATTATTTCAATAATGGATTAATCCGTTTAATTGTTTTAGCCCTAGTTTAATTTATATTTGCATTTGGGTGGTCATTTTTACAGTCCACCTCTTTTGCTTGACTAAACTGAAGAAATTATTAACAGAGACAGATATCATTCTACACTTTGGGATTTAGATCTGCAGGTGGAATGCAATGCTGCAACCAAACTACCCTGTTACTGTAGATGTGTTAGTTTGTTTAAAGATTTGTTCAGAAATCAGTACTGAAGATCTTTCCTCTCACTGTTTTGGCCTCTGGGCTCTCTTATGGCAAACTGGTTCTGAATGAAGAAAGCCTGCTTTGATAGTTTCAGCTCCCTCTGAGCCTTCACTGATCTTGTCATTGATACTGTATGGAGCTTAAGGCTTTATTCCTGTATACTGGCTCTGTTCTCCAGGTCGATGCCAACATGGCTTCATTCAAGTCCCTGAATGGACAAACAGCACATTTGGACTCTGAAAGACCTTCCTCTGCATTTTAAATGATAACTAGTCTTATTAACAGACAGTGGTTTTAGACTATCATCTGGCACGTCTGGACCTGGCAGCTCTGCACTGGAACTGTATGTCATTATATGAACTAAAAAAACAGAGACAGAAATGGTTATTTGTTCTTATTGTTCTATAGTCAAAATAGTTAGTTGTGCCTTATTTGAATGTGTAGCCATAAAGTTTTGAGTTTTATTATTTTGGTGTCTAAGTTTGTTTTGTCGCAATCAAAAAAAAATTGTCAACAAAATATTAATTTGACACATTGGAATGTGCATCTTTTACTATTCCCCTCAAGTCAGTACCTCAAAGTCTCTAATCACCCATTTCTTGTTGCGTTTATTGTCTATATTTATAAGAAAATGTTATTATTATTCAATACCTCCTTAAATATATAAAAAAGTATGCATTAAATACAATAACTTAACTTTACTTCTGTCGGATGGTGTTTATTCACACACAGGCTCCTCAGCCGAATCTTTCTGATTGCCATACCAACAAAATTGGCCCGTAGTCAGGTGCCTAGCCTCAATTAGCATTACATTTCCAGTCTTGTAGGTTTTTTGCTCCCCACAGCATTACTCTGCTACCACCATGTTTCATACTGGGGATAGTGTGTTTAGTGTAAAATTAGGGCAGCAACTAACGATTATTTTGCGAATCGATTAATCCGTCGATTATTTTTTCGATTAATGGATCAATAATTAAAGTAATTAAAGCAGAAAAAGTAAAAGGTTCCTTAAAAAAGACCTTTTATGAAATGAAACTAAAACTTTTCCACTTGAGGAGTTCTGGATTGAGCATACTGACTAACTCTTAAATGCAAAATGTTTACATATTTCTTTTTGTTTACAATTTTGGTATAATCGGTGTGTAAGGTGGGTTGCTTTGTTATACTCCAGTTAACGATTAATCCATTACTAAATTAGTTTCAGATCAGTTTAGTTTCAATTATTTCAGTCATTATATTAATCATGGTTAATCCGATTTTTTTGTGTCAGCCCTAGGTAAGGTGCAGTTTTAGGTTTCACAACACAAATATATATATTTTTTTCATGTTTAATTTTAAAAAATAGTGTTATCTAACTAAAGCATGTTTTTTTACATGCTTAAAAAACTTTATTATACTATAATTATTTTAGGAAACCTCAGGAGAGGTTCATGGAGAGCACAGCAGAAAGCTGTTCGCTCATCAGACTCTCCCACCAGAGGCATGGATCTCTGCAGCTCCTGCAGAGTGAACACAGATCACTAGGCTGCTTCTGATTGATGCCATCATGGCCTGGTGGTTTGGCTTGACGGCCAAATCTTCTGAGGTTTGCAGCTCTCTGTTAGTCTTTATTTATACAGAAGACTAAGCAGGGTTATGGATATTAGCTTATAACCTAACCCTGCTTAAAACTTCTTTACGCATTTATCCCTGACCTTGGTGCTGTGTTCATTGTACTTTTTTTAGGTGCTAGAGGCTAGAAATATACAAATCTATTTTTCTTTTTCCACTTCCAGCTCCGATACTTGAATTTGGATACCTGCTGATACTGATACCTTTCCAATACCATCATCTGATTATCATCAGTAGTCTTGACCTTTTGTTTCCTGAGATAAACTCATATATTTTTTACTTATGTGAGCATGTTTATCCAAAAAGATAACTCTATATGAGACTAAGATCAGGGAACAAGGATAGGAAAACATTAAAGCTACAGTGTGTAATTTTCAGCGACATCTAACGTCCAGACTGCAGACCGCAGCAACATGAACATCTCCCCCCCACCGCTTCTCCCCCCCAACAGTACGGCGAGCGTTACGGGACAAAATGTCTTCCACGACGTCCGCATCACCTACCTTCTCAAGTGATGAGGTTTGTTTACATAGATAATTTTACAGATAGTATTTCATTAGTCTGTGTGTTCAGTACCATCTCAGTTAATCTCTCTCAACTTGGCGTAGTTACTTTCGAGCGTAATGGGCGATCTCGCAATCGCTAGTTTGTTGGCTCTGCGCTGCTGTAGCGCAAAGATGTCTGCCTCCATGGCTGCGAGACCCGCTCCTATGTAATTATAAATAACGAATTCTAAGGCAACGCAAATATTAAGGTTAAGAGGCTGAGCTCGTAGATGATGATAAATAACATAGTTATGTATAATATATTACATTTCTGACTGTATATCCCTGTAATTATTACACACTGTAGCTTTAAGTCATCTTAAAAGGAAAAATTTACATTATTGATTAAATCCAAGTTAAATACCCTTGAAAGTTTAAATTCCCTACTGTTCAACAAACTTTTAACTTAGACTTATACAAATGTTATTGTCCTTTTTTATACACAGTGTATACAAAGCAAAATTTCAATACATACAAAAGTGTCTTTTTCAAAAGTGAATGAGCAGCTGTGCAGTGAAATGAACATTTCCATTTATAAACTGCAGCAGTGATCAAACTGTAAACAGTGTAAAAGGCATTGATGTGGAAGGTTCAGAGCAGTGCAAAAATAAATAAAATATGTTGCAAAATGCTGCAGAAACACTGTTTTCTACATTGTTTGAATCACTTTTAATTTAACTCTAATTCTATCTTAAATATTAGGAGATTATAGTATCCTTATTGTTCTAACACTACCTTTCAACAAATAAATTAGAAAGTGCCAATTCTTTTTTGGGGTACAAACTACATATACTGACTCAAAAAGAGTTAAATAGTAGAAGAGGAATATGAAGCTCACTAGAGTGAAACTCGCTGCCTTGGCAATTTGTGCCAATTTGTGCTGAAAGCCTAAGAAGAAAAGGCGGCGACGTATTTGGACAAAGACATGGCTGAGCAAAAGTGGCTACTACTCGGTCAATTTTACAGAAAGAACTCCATTTCACTCGCATCCTCGCCATGCTTCTGCGTTTTCATCTGAGAGGAAGAAGAAGAATCCTTGTTTTCCCACTGAGGTATTTGCCCACTACGGCCGACTGAAAATCAAACATGTTTGATTTTCTCCCAACCTCACAATTCCTGATGGGGAGGTGGTCGTGACAGGCTGATCGCCCCTCGTTACCCCCTGTTACCCCCTACACAATGCACGATCAGGCTGAAAGTCGGCCTGATCGAAAAATCCTCACACGACTGGAGAATTGGTAGCCTGGGTGCCATTCTGAACTTAGTCCCGCCCACAAGGTTTGAGGTCGGGAAATTCGGTCTGGCATTGCTCCATAGTAGCGCCAGTATGATCGGCAAATCTCTGGCGATCCAATCAAATTGTCAGGGCGGGCTTTATACGATGATGGACAGATGATCAACAGTAACGTAATCAACCATGTGACCAAAGCGCGCTTGGGTGACAACAACAATGGCTGCCGCTGGAGAGTTGAGGTGTGTAGATTCTGCTATTAGGTCTGTTCTAGAAGATATCGACAGCAGATTAATTTTAAAAGAGGAACAAAGAAACGCGATCAAGGCTGATCTTCTTATTCTAGGCGTGCAACTGCACGCTTTGATTTTTGTTGACAACAACTATGCGCCACTTAACATACGTCACGCACTCCGTTGCTCTTATTGGTTGTAGGTCTATCCAATTGAGTGCAGAGGCATTTTTTTTCCTGGTTCGTTCAAAACACGCCCCATAATGACAGCTCTATGGAGCGGTATCAGACTCATATTCTGACTAGAATTGAGTAGGACTACGTCAGGCTAGAGAATTGGCCCGAAAAGGGCAGAAAAATTATACAGTGTATGCCTGGCTTAAAAGTTCTTAAAAAAATTTTAATTTGTTGTATCATTGTTCATGTGAGGCTTTCGTCTCTCAGGATAATAGCTTTGTAAATATTCCGAAACCAAGTAATTATTCCAACGATCGGACATGTTGTTTTTAAAAGTTCGGTGAGCCACAATGCTGCATTCTATGCCGTCGTCCTGCTAACCAGAATGGATATTGTGAACAGAATCTGTGCAGATCTCATGAGATCTGCCTCCATTCACAGAACAGGAAAACAATTTGACAGTTCTCCACCTGCTGGTAGAACAGCCGGCAGAGACTGCAGACTCTTCAGCTTAAAAACATTGGCATTCCTTATGCTTTGGAAATGTCACATTTCTCAGATATTTTTTTTTGTAAAGCATTTGAAAAACTATGTTGTTTTTCCTGCACTTCCACAGCTGTGTGCCGCTTTGTCTTGTACTGTCCCATGAAATAATTTTTTTAGCGATGCAAAATGTGAGGGTTTACTGGACAATACTTTTCCAAGGAACTTCAGCTTCACATAAACGTGCTCAGTATTTAATGCTTTTTAACCTCTGATTAAGAGGTAACTCTTTTCAGAAAACTTAAGTCATTTGATTTGAAAGAACTACTTGATTTAAACTAAGAGGATCAGCTGCTGTTTATTGTATATTCTAGTTTAGGTTGCTCCAACTAGTTTTTAGAATAACTTCACAAACTTGTTTGAGAAAGGATTGGGGCTCAGTGGAAACCAGGCCGTGCCCCGGTTCTGCTCCCTAATGTACGACAGAATGGCAAATGAGCTGATGGTGCCAATCCTGCTGCAGAGGGACTATAAAGATCCTCAAATAAACGCACAGACATGTATGCAGCCATATGCCTCAGGATCATCAAATCAGATCTCTGGTGTTTTGAGTTATTCATACAGGAGCCTGCAGGTTTCTGAAAGAGAGATCAATGCTTTTTCATTGACAAAAAGTATGTTTTTTTAAATTTATTTTTTATACCTTACCTAAATGACGCCATGCGAGAGCTGCAGTTCCAGTTTGAAAGTATATTTGAGGCGCCTCCTAAAGGAGATATTTCTCTGCTGCCAGAAATGCTGCATTGTCCCACGAATAAATCAGTTTTTTGCATTTATAGATGAGAGCTAACGTGGCAGTCAGAAAGCGTTGAACAAGTAAATCAAAATGCAGGTGTTGTACTTTCCAATATCTTCATAACAGACTTTTCTCCACTTGGAATTCAGTGAAAATTGTTTGGCAAACTGTGCAAAGTTGTTTCTGTTGCTGCGCTCTGCAGCAGACTGTGTGGAGTAAACATGCCTATCTAGGTAACTCTCCAACCACCTGTGCTTGTGTTTTCTGTGTCAGCTTTCAGATTTGTTGCCTACCTGTTCAAAACCCGTCTGAGGGGCCTGAACATGTCCGAGAACTGGAATGATTGACAACCGTTTGGATTTGGTTTTCTAGCTCACTTCAGACTCAAACTGGCAACTCAATTAGCTGCAAGAGCTGAATATGGAAATCAGCAGCGATCAAAAAGGTTGTCTGGTTTTCCTTCTTGTTCTTTATAAGCAAGCAGCACAGCAGCAGCTATTTAATATCTAAGTTATTGAATTTGATGTCATATAATTGCTGCATTTCATTTTTATCTTAGTCTGTCATTTTCTGTCATCCCGCTGTGAGACAATAAATTATCTTATCTCTTTTGACGCTTTGTAACTTTAGAAATGAGAAACATGTTGAAAGGCCTTGATATTTCTACCATCCCCATGATAAATATGAGGTTTCCTTCATAGACTTGAAATGTCTGGAATAATAGGAAGGTTTCTAGTATTTACTAGATAAGTGTTTAAAAAAGAGTATACAGCATCAGCAGCATTTGTTTCCTGGCATCAGATTCACATTTTTAAAAATAAATGATCTCAACAGGCAAAATGTTTTGCTCCTTCTGTCTGTCCACCTATCCATCTATCCGTCTGTCCATCCATCCATCTATCCGTCTGTCTATCCATCCCCTACCCATCCATCTATCCGTCCATCCATCCATCTGTCCGTCCGTCCTTCTGCCCATCCATCCATCCATCCATTTATCCATCTATCCGCCTGTCCATCCATCCATCCATCCATCCGTCTGTCCATCCATCCATCCATCCATCCATCCATTTATCCATCTATCCACCTGTCCATCCATCCATCCATCCATCCATCCATCCATCCATCCGTCTGTCCATCCATCCATCCATCCATCCATCTGTCCATCCATCCATCCATCCATCCATCCATCCATCCATCCATCCATCAACTACCCATCCGTCCATCCATCCATCCATTATCCATCGCTGCTGTGTGTCTTTTCATCCAACTATCCACCTGATTGGCATTTTATTCGTCAGTCTATAATCCATATATCAGCTTCTCTGCCTTCATTCTTCCATTTAATCATCCAATCATCAGTTTTTCCATTTATTAATTCCTCCGTCCAGCCATCTATCCATCTATCTCTCCAGCTATCTTATCTAACTGTCCATCCCTAAGTCCATTGATCCTTTTTTATAAATTACCACCCGTCTGGTGATTTGCATGTCTTATTATTTAAAAACACCTATATGTATTTTCTTATTCCTTATATCTCCATTCCTGCTCTCATCCATCCATTCATCTCCCAGTCATTCCGTTTCTCCAACCTTCCCTCCAGTAATCCATTCTTCATTATTATTTATTTATTTCTCAGAACCAGGGAGGGAACATATTCAAGCTACCCCTCATAGGACCTAATAGGAGGTCTATAGGCATCCCCAGGCCAAATGCTATTAGAGATTCCTCCTTGTACCTTCGGTTCTGATCATCTCCACCAGTCCTCTTAGAGTGCTGGAGCAGCAGCTCAGCTCCAACCTCTTACCCCAGGCACATGAAGCTGCCCGACAGGTTTTAACATTTATTTTAGATCATTTTTAAAGAAGGCCTTCAATTCACTCATTCAAGATTTTTTTCATAAAGTGAACTCCTGATACATGATTTAGTTACAGATTCAGTAAATAAAAACAAAGTCATTATTTCTAAAGCCCAGCGTTAGCTGATTTCTTCTGTCATTGAGTTAAATCTATTTCTAAATGGGGACTTGGAGAATAACATTCAGCCGTGTACAGAGATAACACAAAAACTTGAGTTTTTTTTTTTTATCATTACTTTATATCTTTGTCTTCCTGAGCTGTGTTTGCTCAGCAGAGATAAGAGGCTTCAGGATGCAATCCTCCATCTGTGGCTCAGACCCTGAATGAAAACTGTCAATTTGATTCAGATGACATTTTGTGCTTTATCTTGAGATTTTATTTAAATATTTTTAGCTCCTAAAACATTAAGAAGACCTTGATAAACCTAACTGTTCCAAAGGGAACACACAGATTATTCTCTCTTCAAAAACACCCAGTTAAAAATAATCTAACTCTCCTTATCAACAGTGTCTCCTGGTTCACTGTCCTTGTATTAGATAATAACTTAAAACCCTAAACTGAGTGCAGATTGGAGGTGAGAGGATTATTCATTCCTTTCCTGAAAAAAAAACAAAGTTTGAAGCAGTATGAACACCTTTTTTAAACTTAATGTATGAAATCCACGTTCTACCATAAGGAAATATATACAGTATCTTGGGAAACATGTAACACCTTTTTGCTCTGCTGTTTAGGTGTATGGGAGGAAACTTGAAAACTACACCTGTTGCAGGACTTAAGTGTACTAATAATCACGGTGGCTGTATGTTTGTGTCCAAGCCTGCTGGGAATTCTCCAGACAGATGTGCCTCCACACTCCATAAGCATGACATGAGCACACATCTGGTGAGGTACGCCTCCGCTCCATATCTATTTAGTGCCATTGTTAATCACTCCTGCTACCCCACGTCTGTTTAGTCAAGCTGATCTCATGGTGTTCTCTGCAGATGTGAACAATTAGTCCTTAAAGTCGTAGTGAAGTCATATTTAAATATCCAATCATTCTGGCTTAAACATGTATATAAATGTAATCTTTATCAGATGAGATTGTCCCAAAATTGTATTTAAAAAAGAAAGTCTTACAATCTCTGGATTTTATTTCGTTATTTTATGTAGGCCAGTTAATTATACGTCAGCTTGTACACCTAAATTCGGCCAATCATATATCCACGGTTATCTGTCAATCAAATTTTTTCGCAAGATGCTTTTTTTTCTTTATTAAGCTTGCGAACCTTCCACCAAAATAATCCCGCGCCCTTGATAAAAGACCAATCACACTCACTTTATTCACTCGTGGAAAGTCGTGCACCAGGGTGATCAAGTACACTCGGGAGAATTCGGAAATGCAACGGTTGGAACAGCTACTTCCCTGCGACTATAAAAAAAATAAAAATAAATAAATATATATATAAATGACTATTTTCTTGCTGAAAACAGAGGCCCAGGAAAATAGAAGTGTCTTTCAAACCAGCTTTGAAACCTTGATGGATGATAATGTTATCTTAGTCCTTGGCTTATTGTGATTTATTTGTGCACCTTCACCATTGTTGAACTTTTTAACCAGTTCTTGTGCAGCCTGGAAAAGTTTGTAATTTGATTCTTTGTGAATCGCAGGTAAACAATAGGCTTTCTTTCCTAAAAAAAATTAAATAAACGATCAATGTCTGTCCACCTGTACCGATGTCTTTCATGTTTTGCATGCTTTTTGGTTTCAGCACAGCTGAATCAAACTGTTTAAGATGATGCTGTAGCATTTGAAGACATGAGGAGGTAACTCTGCCATATGGATCATGTGGTTTCCTGCACAGAGATAATTAAAACATTCAGGAATCTTAAAAAAAAAAACACAACTTTACAAGGTTCATAAAGTTGAAACAAAGCTTGTAATGTCAATATGTTTTTTTTTAAAAGCAACTTGTTTAAACTGCAAATATATATAGCTTTATCCATCAGTAGAACAACTTATCGCTGATTTTGTAAAATAACTTATTTTATCCTTTTAAATTAATTAATAAAAAACTTTAAACATGAAACTAAAATGTAGTATTAAAAACAGCTTCTCTTGGCATTTGATCAGTTTCTTTAACCCTGCATTGGTTTCCTTTTGTGAACAAACTACTTTGTTGTTCTGTGTCTTGTTGGGTTTCCTGATTTCAGCCTAACAAAATCCCTCAGGACGTAAACTTCCCTCAGCCCATACCTTATTCTGTTTCTTTCATTCTTTTCATGCCGTTTACTGTTTGGTTCAGTAACCTGACTACAAGTGTGTTTTTATTGATCCAAACTATTCAAAGTTTAATGACATCACTAGATCAGGACCTGTTTTAATGGACCCACACCTCTGTGTTTATGAGACCTCTTAAAGCCGCTACTTTTCTTTGAAGGTTTTCCACCTTACACAGCCTTGCCTTCATAGGGATTTTAAAATGTTCTTGGAAACATTTGTTAAAATCCAATAATTAGACATTTAACATATTGTCAGACAGTTAGCAGACGTTCAGCTTTTCTACTGCCATTGTTCAGAGAACATGTATGTGCTCTTTTTTTTTTCCCTGCATGCAGCTGATCTGATAAAACCACCTGTCTTCCTGTTTCGATTGGGTGACGTCTCTGCTCCATGCTGGTTTCACTGGTCTGATAAATACTCAGCTTTTCCAGCATGGAGGGAGAAACTGATGACACAAAAACGGTCTTCTTGAAGCTTCTCATAACGTTTTATACTGTGAAATAAAGTAGGTTTCTTTATAGATAACCTTATTGTTCAGGCTTTGAAATAATGAGATGACCCTTATTAATTGTAGGATTTTAGGTGTTTCATTAAAGCGAGGTCATTTAAATTGTCTTAGTTAAATTTTCTTGGTAAGTTCAGGACTTCAGGAGGAATGCTAAAAACAGATTCCTGCACCTGAACTCCTCACCAACCAGGTTCATCCTGATCGCAGAGCCCTGCTGTATCACTTTGTCCTGGTGAAATTACAAGATCAGTAGACACTAGGATTTAGCAGAGAGGGAGATGTTTGCTCTCTAACTTGTTTAGACTTGTCCAGCACTTCATGTGTCACTCACACATATTTAAATAACAGGATTGCATCAAAGTTCTGTGTTTGTTTGCTGGTGTCCTTTGTGTCCCTGCGGTATGCAGTAGGGCTGGTTTATCTGGGTCAAACAGAAAATAGGAGGTAGAGGAGGGAAAGTAAGGCCCGCCTCCTCTTCCTCTTCCTCTTGGATCAACCTCGTGTCCTTTCAAAACTTTGACGAATTTTGTTGTCAGTCTGCCCCCTAAAGGATTTACCTCATATTCTCTCGACTCTATTTGGGAAGCTGTATATATATAAAAAAAAAAAATATATATATATATATATATATATATATATATATATATATATATATATTTTTTTTTTTTTTTTGACATGAAATCCTATTATAGATTAAACTGACATTATTTGAGTAATTTTGTCTGTTTTTAATTGTCTTGTGTTTTTTGTTGCATTTAGAGGTACTCTGGTCAGACTTTTACTGGTTTATATTCGTTTCTGTTTTATTTTTGGTTTGATGTGCTAAATTGTAATTTTTTTTTGTTTATTTTTAGCACTTAAAATGTTTAGCTCCTCAAAAGAATTCTGCTGCAGTTAGATATTCAAATGATTTTCCAGGTAACTCATCCCTAAATTTATAATACAATACCTCAAGGTTAAATTTTAAAATGTTTTTTATTTTTTTTTATTTTTAGCTCTTAGAAAGAAAGTTGAAATCATCCAAAAAAATAAACAGATCAGATATGGAAAATAAAAAGTGCCTTGCCGCAATATTATGTAGAGGTTTAATGTTGATCTCCATAGCAATCTTCTTTTACTTGAAAATAATTAACTGCTAAAACCTTAGGTTAAATATTATCAAACCAAACATGTGCTTTTAGATCAGAAATAATTACACTTCTTTTGTATCTTCTTTGTTTAATCTTTGGACAAATAAAATCAGCAAACTGAGGACAGAGCAAGGAAACCAACAGCACCAGATGCCTTTATTTATGGCCTGTTTTTAAATTACATTTTAGATAAAAATTGCAGACTTGATGAAGTGCAGTTCCACTTTTCTCTCAGTCTAACATTAGTACAGATTTGTTTGCATTTACTACAGTTTCACACTTTTTGGGGTTCTACACCAGCTGGTTATTATGCACCCCTGCAGGCAGTACTGATAAGACAATCGTTCCACATTTAGAGGAGTCAGCAGTTACATCTTTTTTTTTTTTCTCCACCCATTAAATATGGCTCTGGACTGAGACTGTGAATTCAAATGAAGCTTAGCTCCAGTCAGAGTTGTTAAATGACCGCTGCTGTGTAACGCACCCTCAGGCCCTGCAGGCCATTTATCTGCTCGGTCCATTTAGGGCTCAAACTATCTACACACCAACAGTTGTTAAACTTTTTTTGTTTTTTTCCCATGCAGTGTTGTCCATATCCCCAAAAGGTCTTGATTTCCACTAGTAGGTTGATTTTCTTGGATTATATCCATCCACGTTGGGGTTTATTGACTAATTGATTCTCTTAACAGTGGGATCATTTTTACATTTTTTAATAGAACCAAAATCCTCCAATTAAACAGCTTTATAAATTACCTCTCTTCAGATGATTTCCATCTGGGACTAGTGTCATATATATGATTTCAAAAGTCAAATCTCCTGGTGAAGTTTAAGGTGTAAAAGCTGAGATAATTGAGAAGAACCTAACTGTTCACAGCCTTCCTCCGTTGACTTCCTGTTGAAGTTGATTATCCTTTCTTTTCTCCTAGTGCTGTTGATTTTGGACTTGAAATTTCCCTCTTTGCAACTTGATAGGTGGTGATCATCCATGGTCATTAGACGAGGAGATATATCCCAGAATGCCTTGCAAGAGCTCTCCTCTCAAAGCATCATGGGTTTTGTTGTAGTGGTGACAAATAACACAGATGGCACATGCACCGTGTGGGGAGGCGGAGTTACGTGATCAACGGGGAGCGAAAAGTAGTGATCACCTTTCCCGAACGGTCAGTTAACTGAGTTCACTATAAAGTCCACTATATAGTGCCCGTTCTATAGAATGATTGAGGGTTTTAGGGGTTAGGGTGTGATGTTTGGACACAGCCCATGCAATGACTTCCCTGTAGTCCCTTACTTGAGATTTTAAGAGTATGTTAAGCAGAGAGGGCACAAATTAACAAGCCAGGATGAGGCATGCTTTAAGTCTCTTTTTCAAAGTTATTACTTTAATAGTTCACAAACTTACATAACCAAATCTTGCACTTTTTTAATCTCTGAGTTATTTCTCATTTAATTTCTACAGGATAAACGTCACATTATAGAGCTAAAATATTTGGATATGATTTATCATGTTTAGTCTTTTTTGCTCATTTAAGGCTGGTATTTTAACAGTGGTGTGTAGAGTTGACTGTAAATCTACAGGACATCCCATCAGCTTCTAAAGCCTGATTTATACTCAGAAACCAGGTCGTCTGTGTGTGTCGCAGTGAACGCCCCTGCTACAGACACTCCAGATTCCAAATTGAAGGTGAGCGCTGACAGTGCCGCAGACAGGAGGCCTCTGATTGGTCAAATCTACATCCGCTCTACTCTATGAGTATTTCCTGTTTCTTAGAAAGTTGGGACCCTTTTTCCACCTGGATCCCCGCTCTTTTTTGCCCTCATGTCCCTCCGTAGTCACACAAACTTGCCCTCACTTCCTTACCACCTCGGCCGTATCTAGACCCACGGCTAGTTCCTGATTCTCTTGCGTTGTGGCGTGGAATAACATAGCGCAGACCACGCTTCAATATTGGGCATAAATCAAATATATCTGCGACAAGCTCACTGTGACACACTGATCCAGGAGGACAACCAGCCCTTAATTAGTCACTTTACTTAGACTTAGACAACTTTTATTGTCATTGTGTATACACAGAGTGTATACAAAAGGAAATTTTGTTTAGTACAGCTTTCCCGACAGTAACTGAACATTTCCGGTTAAATAACATTACATTACTGGTTAAACATCAAAAGTAATTTGCATCATGGTATTGTCTGACCGAACTGCCTGGTTTTGATTGATGTTTTAAAATGTTTATTTTTCACAAAACCCTGTAAAGTTATTCATTTCAAACACAGTTATATGAATGATTTTAATTCAGTAATCCTGAATATTTATGGATATGTTATATGTTTTGAGTCAATGAGTCGATGCAATCAACTGGTTTTCCTTAGATAGGAAACTTTGTATCAATTTGACTGGATGATCTGGTTGAACTTTAAAGTGCCTTGAGAAGACATGTGTTGTGAATTGGTGCTATATAGATAAACTGAGTTGAATTGAAAAGCTTTATTACCTATTAATCTAGTTTAATCTAGTATAAATGACAGAGATGTATTTAAGAGGATACTCAGAGCTGCAGAGGTTGTACCTCTATTTAAAGCTATCTAAAGGGTGAAAGGAAACAACTCCTCGTTAGGAAGAGGTCAGCCTCTTTGTGCTACACTGGTTTCTGATCGTAAGGTGGTCCTTCTGCTCTCACCAGATGTCCTCTCACAGCTGTCTGGGAATTTAAAGCTGCTATTATGGATATAAAACCCTGTGTGCTTTTTTAATGAGCCAACCTGACGGTTAGATAACACAGAAAACAGATTGCTTCTGTCCTAGTAAAGTTATTATATTTGGTATGTAATATGTCTTTACTGAATTGAGTGAATGAGGTGTATGTCTATGTGAGAAAAAGGGAGAATTGCAGTGGCTTAGTGGCTCCTCTGAAACAGGAATCCTGCAGCATGTGGAGGAAGAGTTGGATCCTTTCTATCAAGCAAAAGTAAAAAAAAGTATGTGAGAAGTGTGTTAATTTCTGAACATTCAAACACAGTAAGGATCCTAGGTGAATCATAAGGTCCTCAAATGCTGAATTTCAGAAGTTGTCCTGAAACAGAGGCTATTATTGCTCCTAGATTTAAATGCTATTGAAAATCTCTGAGTTCTGAAAAAGATCTGAATAGATCATAAATCAAAGAATATAAATTAATATTTTTCTTTTTTTGAGTTTTTATGGCACTAGTGCTAATTTTTCTGACAGTAGGCTGACAGGAAAGGGGGTATGAGAGAGGGGGAGAGACATGCGGCAAAGGACCACAGGTTGGATTCTCGTGTCGTTTTCCACAATGGCGGTCATACAAACAAACAATCAGGTAAGGTACCAAAGAGGAAATAAACAGAGTGTAGTTCTGATGTAGATTTGACCAATCAGAGGCCTCCTCTCATTTTCTGCGGTCTCCTACAATTTTGGAGAGGTGCAGCAGAGTTTCTGCAGAAGGGGCAGGAGGGCATATCTGCGTTAATTGCGATACACGCAGACGACCTGGTTTCAGAGCATATTCATAAGAAAAAAAAAATTGCAGACTCAAAATATCAGGAATCTACGGAGCCCCTAAAGGGACATGGAGGAAAAAAATAACTTTTGCCAGATCTCACAATACTTTTGCGAGATCTCGCAAAACGTTTTGCCATGTCAGCTAACCAGAAGTAAAACAGACAAACAACAGTGGAGGTGCAAAGTGTACTGCTATGGGAGGATAATACGTCCATGTGTCAGCTACAACCATGGAGGATGATTTGGAGAGGTTCTTAATTTCTAGAGAAGTCCCAAAACACGACATTACATGAATGAAGAGAGACAAGGTCAGTATGCAATCCTACGGAGCCCCTAAAGGGACATGGAGGGGGGAAAAAAAACTTTTGCGAGATCCTACAAAACTTTTGTGAGACCTCGCAAAAAATAAACTTTTGCGAGATCCCGCAATACTTTTGCGAGATCTCGCAGAAGTATTGTGGGATCTCGCAAAAGTTATTTTTTCTTTCCCTCCATGTCCCTTTAGGGGCTCCGTAGGAATCCCTCAGAGCCGAAAAACAGAATTTGAATTTCGCTAACAAAACAAGGGAAAGGATGCTCTACTAACTACTAAAGAAACCTGTAATGAAAGAATTCAGTTTTTGTTTAATTTGCAGAAATTAATTATGGTTAATTAATTAAAATTACTCTTGTTTAATTTTTTATTGAAAAAAAAAACCCTGCTAGTCTGTATATTTTGTCAGTAAAACCTAATTTAAGTTGGGCTGCAAAATTTGAAGTGGAACTGTAAACATACCTCATATTTAATGGGACACTAATTGGACACATGTCTAAAGTTTATTTTTCATATCTTTTGGCACAACGTGTTTTTGTGGTTCACCATCCTGTAGTTTTTTTTTTAAGGTCCCTTTGACTGCCATGACTTCCCCTTTGACACATTCACTCTAAATCACATGCTCACGCAGCAATTATAAAGGAAAACAACAGTACAGTAACATCACGGTTTCATGATGAGAGAGTGACTTCCTGAGCCGAAGTCAAAACAGTAAGCAGGGACTGATGGCAGCAATGCGTTTCAGGAGAAGCCTTTTGCGAGCCATTTCAATACACAGAGAGGAGGATGATGTGTTTACTGATATATCACCAATAGAACCAAAGGTAATCCATGTTTTTGCTTGATTTATACAAGACAGCCCTGTGGGTTTAATTATATTTATCTATATGGCGTAAGGGTTAACTAGTAATTATGTTTTAATTATAAAAGCAATTTTCCAAAAGATAATTTTCAAATCTCAGACGCTCAGATTTTGTCAAATTCCATTTAAATTAGTAAGACGCTGCCTTTCTTACTCCAGCCCTTTAGGTGGGGGTGATACACTTAGAGTGGGTTTGTCAGCACATAGGAGGGAAGAGAGAGATGCAGCAACATTAAAGTCATGCAACCATAGACTCTGGACAAAAGAGATTTCAAGGAGCGAAACATCTACGTGCTGGATGTTCACTGCAAAAAATATCATCGCAATGGCCATTTTGGTTACTTAAAAAATCTATATATATATTTTTTGGCAAAGTCATTCATCCCTTATATAGGGTGTGTGTATTATAAAGCTGAGGTCGTACATTGAATGGCACGCTTAGCCCTTCTCTTGTTTACCACCAGATTGTTTGTCCGGGTCCTGCATATTTCATTTCAATTGATCTCCATGATATAAAAACATCTCAGGGTCCAGCTTTTGCACACCTCAAAGCTCTGCTATTATTTATATATTATTTATGAGGGGTTCCTCATTGAAATAATCTGTTGTTTATGAGGCTTTGGTCTGCTTTTCTACAACAGGTAATCCTTGTTTAACTCATTGATTTATAAAACAGCTTCATACTATTTATTAATTGAGCATTTGTTTCCCAAACTATTTATAATCAAAACCTTCATGATCTCCCCCTGGCTTATCATTTATATAAGCTGATAGTAAATCTAGACTCTTGGTTAAAGTCTGGCCAGTGTCTTCGTCAAAGATGACGATGATCTTTGATGACGAAAACATGATGAGTCATGGGTTTGAGTTTTTGTCAACGAGGCGAGACTAAATGAAAGTAAATTTGTTAGAAGCTGTAATTTGTTAGACAGGTTAGGCAGTATCAGCCGTAGTACTGTGTCCTGTTTGCTCAGGCCGCTCACCTGGCATGCAGCGGTGTACATTCTGAATGACCACAGATGGAGCATGGCAGCAGCAGGGGAGAAAATAACCCGAAATTTACTCTTCCAGCTGTGCTTATGCAGAAATGCATCTTTGCATGCGTGTAGCTCAGAGTCTGCGCTTTATTCTCCACACGGATGGTTCACTCTCAGCAGTATGGCTCTTCATGCTCTCCCTACTTAATAAACTATGTGGCTGATCATCCTCTGCCAAACGTAACAAATCCCTGTGTCTAACTAACAAGATTATTTTTCTTCCAGCTCATAAGATGTTATACTAAACATTCTTTAATTTCTAACAAAAGGAATCACTTAATTATATCCAAAGCAAATATTTCATTCCATACTGTTTATTTTTGGATAAAGAGCCAGGTGAAAAGGTACTTTCTCATAGTTTTTGTTTCTATCTATTCAAATATGATGGAAATGTTTCCTAGAATTGTCATTAAAACATTTTCTATCCTTCCTTTAAATATTTCAACATTTTAGTTAGCATATTCATTCAGTTTAGGTCTGGATTGTCATTGCATTACAAAATAATTATGTAGTTTATCTCTGTATTTTTTTTAGATATCAAAACCCTGTGATCTGCTTTAACCCCTGAGCAACAGTAACCAAAGGGAAATTCTCAGAAATAAAGCCAAAATTGCCAAAGTTAAAAGAAAATGTTTTTGTTCTTTGCTTTTTTGGAGCAATGAAGATTAATTCACTTAAACTTTGTATATCTAAAACCATTCCTTTATTGTACATTTTGTTAGCTTGTCTGTCCGCTATATTAACCAATATAATGTGTTGAATTAGATCAGCTATTTTCACAACTTTTGTGAAAGTCATTAAAAAGTTTGTTTGAAATCTAGAAATGTAAGTTTTCTGCCCAACAGCAATGATGAACTGCAGCATTTCCAGCGATTTTAGTATCTAGGCTAGAGCTGTCAGTCTGCTAAAGAATCTGTTTGTTTTTTGAAATTGTAAAGGTTAACCTTTTTTGCAACATAAAACTAAACTAAAACCTTTTTAAGTTTTAGTCGACTAAAACTATCACATATCGTAATGACTAACACTAGTAATTCTGAAGACTAAATCTAAGATGACTGCCAAAAACAACACAGTCTGTCATGGTTTTAGATATTCATACCACCACTTACAACTTTGTGGGTTTATCTGCTTAGCCAGCTGGATTTATGAAACATTTTATTCATTTAGAAGGTTTCCTCAGGCAGTTTTTGGTACAAGTTCAATTTAAAACAGGATATGAAACATAAATTATATCTATCTTTGTAATCCTGAAAGGACAGCAAGAAATGTTTCTGTCTGTCTGCAGTCACTTCTGTAGCTGAAGTTCCCTGATTTAATGAAAAAAAGGGAAAGACAAATAGCTAGCCTCACTCTGTATAAATTTACAAACAACTTAGGTTTTCTGTTTATATCCTACACTTTGGTAATAGTTGCCTTTTTTATGTTTTGCATTGAAGTAATTGGGGGTTTGGACTGGCGAGTGAAACTAATTTTTGCAGGGAATTTCATGATAACCTGCAGCTTCGATCTGAATGCATGAAATTTAAAATCTGTCCCCAGACTACCAAATGAAAAGGTTCTTTTTTTTTTAGTCTTTTTTTTCTATTTGTAGCTCTAGGGATCAATGTGTCCAAACTGTCTTTTAAAATGTTCTGCATGCATCTTCAGTTTTACTTCCCCTTTTTGTACCTAACATGGGACTCCAGCACTTCAAGTTATATAACAGCAGCTTCATTCTTCCCCTCCTCCTTATTCGATTCCATTCTGTGATCTGTTTCCGCCTGAGGAACAGCAGCAAAATCAGTTTGAAATACAAATTATTCTGGTGCCCTGCAAACATATTTAGATTCAGTGTGATCCTTTCCACACAAACTTCAAAATGTTAGTGTTTGGTGCATCAAATAAGAGATATTATCACAGATATGAGGGGTTTTGTTTTACCGCTCTTTTTCTTTTTTGTAACACATTGCAGCCGTTTATTCCTCTTCAACTATCATGTTTCCTCTTGTGTTTTGAACCTTGAAGAAAGCCACAAGCAAAAATGCATCGATCTGCTAATAAAGTTTGTTTTCTAAGTACTTCAAGTGTTGCTAAAGTTTTCAAATTAGGACATATTTGCCAAGTAATAGAACATGAAACTTATAGCAGTTTTCTAGAAATGAACACAAATTAGTGTACTTATCCACAATACTTTTTAACTTACTTCCCTGTAGTTGTTGAAGGTAAGCGTCACCACAGTACGATGCATCCTGTGCCAGACGTAATTGTGAGGATTGTGCATTTGACACAAACAGCCTACCTTTTTTTGCACGTCTCATCTAACCACACACTGCATGAAATGTGAATGAATTTATACAGGAAATGAACATTTGCCAGGAAGCTGTTTATGCAAAGAAAGAGCTTTATTAAAACACACACAACTATATACAACGCGTATCCATACACATGCGTATCTAAAAATTACAAGTCCGTGAACGGTCCGTTTGCTTCCTCGGGGTTGGAGGTAACTGGCAGCATTCCCTCCGAGGCAGGTCCGATGTGCAAACGCCTACTGTGCGTGGCCCTGTACTTCGGCATCGCTTCTAACTGGACTGCAGCTTAACACAGAGTTCAGTGAGATCCGGCCTACGAAATGGCGGCGACCGTACAATCCATCCAGAGACACCGCCAACGACCCCATCTTCTTCGTCGGACATGAGGTCGACGGTGGCGGACTTCCAGAGTTCCACTTCTTCATCTGCTAGCACACTCTTCCTCGCTTTCAGCAGCTGAAAAAAAAACAATGAATCAGCGCACTGCGTATGGACACAACACATCTATCAATGCACCTGAAAAATAGTCACCAAATAAAGTCTTACCCTCTTTCTTCTAGCCCGACTCCGAGCAGATTGCTTGGCAGCCTCCGCACGCAACGTGTTCTCAGGCTGCGTATATCTGAAGCAGTGTTGCCAACTCAGCGACTTTGTCGCTATATTTAGTGACTTTTCAGACCCCTCCAGCGACTCTTTTTCAAAAAAGCGACTGGCGACAAATCTAGCAACTTTTCTGGTGTCTGCCGTGGGGCGCCTCCGACCGTCCCAACCCCGTTTTCCCACTTCCGCAGATGTACCTCTCAGCGCTACAGTCAGAGACACAGATGTGTTCCCTCAGCGTCCAGACAGCAAAAGAACCGCGCGCATGCGCCGGGTTTGACGGCACAGGTTGATCACTCTGGAGTCAGCTCCCTCAGTTGCTGAACCTGCCATAGAGAGCCTTGACCAACATGACCATGATCCAATCTTTCTGTGAGCAGGCAAGCACAGCCTGTGTGTGTGCAGGGAATTCTTATTAGTTAAAGAAAAAAAAAAACAATAATTAAGATTTGCTCACATTGTCATTGATTCTTTATAGTCTTTTTTTCCCATTTAGATTGTTAATGTAATGTAAAAAAAAATGTTATGGTTAAAAATGTTCATGTTTTAGCATGATTTTTAAGGTCCTTAGTGGACCACAAGGGAAAAAAAAAAGTTAAATAAAAAAAAAAGTTGGAAAAAAAATATATATTATGCAAATTAGGCAATGACGTCATTCAGCGACTTCAAGCGACTTATAGCACAGCCAATAGCTACTTTCCTTTCTGAGGAGTTGGCAACACTGATCTGAAGCTCCTGCGCACCGTCTCAAAATACGTCTTACAGGCAGCTGGAAAACAATTAAATGAGAGTGGTATGAATAAAAAAATCAAACGCAAGTCACAGTAACAAGGAAGGAGAAAACATTAAAACAAGTCACGTACACACAATGTCGTCTTTATCAACATCGTGCAAATCTGGACTTGCTGATATGGCTCCGAGAAAATAGGAGGTCACCGCCTCATTGTGAGGCGACAGTTGTCTGTGAAAACAAAATGTACAGCTATGACCGGTATCTATCCGTATCCATTTCCTTTTACCGCAGAATGAAAGCATATTCTTTAAATCTTACCTTTGCTCCGGTTCATAGCGCCTACAATTAGTCTCCGAGTTGTGAAGACGGCGTACTGCTTCCTGTGAATCACAAAAAATACACTTTAATAAAGCTTGTTCTTGCAAGGCTACTATTAGCCGTAGCTTTAGGCTAGGCTGTTATTAGCCGTAGCTTTAGGCTAGGCTGCTATTAGCCGTAGCTTTAGGCTAGGCTGCTATTAGCCGTAGCTTAGGCTAGGCTGCTTTTAGCTTAGCAGGCAGTAATCGAACATATATTTACCGCTAGCATCTCTTCTTTGAGTTCGTCTTGTTCGACTGCAGCATCGCCAAGAGGAGTTTTACCCCGAAATCCCACATACTCCGCTCCAGACCGCCTGCACAAAGCAAAGCATAGATCCTCCTCTGTGGCTCCAGACCGCTCCGCTCTGAGTTTCTTGGAGATCGTAGAGAGCATGCGCGAGATGAACCAGGGTTTCCGCGGATCATTAAAAATAATTACAATTCATTCATTTTTTTTTTAATCAAGGCCTTAATTGGCACTAAAATTATTTAAATATGTTTATCGAAGCATTTATAATTCTTTAATAAAAAATGCTTATAAAAACAATTCCGTCAGATATATTATATCGCTATTAATTTGCGTGGAACTGATCATAAAGCCGTATGTTCGGAAAGGAAGCTCCAGGCGGAGAAAAAGCTAGAGGATATATATATACGTATATATGTGTGTGTGTGTGTGTTTACATACATACAGGAGTCATGGAAATGTGCTTACAGCTCCTTCATATTTCATGGACACTAATAACTTGTGTTCATGGTTCTTGTTGATGGCCTTAAAATCATTTCTAATAGCATTAAAATAGCATTAAATTAGAGTCACTCATTCCTGTATGAACCCTGTGAGCGCTTAATTTAATATGTCATATTAAAAAAATCCCACCATCATCCAGCATATGTTCAGTTTCTGCCCAAATATATATATATATATATATATTTTTTGTAGATTTTTGTAACGGGGATAAGGATAATTCAAAACTGCTTTTTTTGAATGAACTTGTTCTCTACTGCCAAACTCAGCATCTCTTTTCATTCCTGTAATAAGAAGTTTCTTTTGAATGGATTTGATTAAAGTTTAAGTCCCTCGGTATAAAATAAATATTTTGATGGAGATGAGAAATCTGCTTCCTCGTTGGTCAATAACCAATAGTTTGGATCCAATCATTTAAATAAACGGTGTTAGTTTTTTTTTTTTTATATATAAGAATTGTGCTATAATTTCTAGTCACCGATCTGTTGCTGCTATATTTTAATTTGACAAACCGGAATTTGTCGGTGTTCTTTTTCCTGTTTGGTGCGATTGCAATTGCAGATCTTGACCTGGCCGGACCTTATGACCACAGTGTACCAATCTTCTGATGGCTACTTCCAACAGGATAATGCGCCATGTTATAAAGTGAATCATCTCAGACTCATTTCTTTAAACTTTTCCACTTAAGTAATTGTGAATTGAGCATATTGACAGACAACATTTTATTTTTTCTCTTAAATGCAAATTTTTTTTTAAATAATTACTGCTCTAAATGTATTGCTCTGTCAGCTAAAGATCTGTTTTGGTCTCTATACTTTAATTAAATAAATCAATTCAAGCTAAAATGTAAGAGTCTATACTGAGCCTGATCTCTTTGTATCAGAGATTTTGTTACCTTTTAGAAAAATGTCACTTGGGGTAAAACTCCCCCTGCAACCCTGATTTGCATTTGTATAGCTCACAGCATTTTCATTTACATGTTAAAGCCTCCCCTAGAATTCCATGGGGGGGAGGCATGGGGGGAACACTGCCTAAGAAAGTCCACGTCAATTTCTGACAATTTACGGGAGTTTTCGGCGAAGCCTGCAAATTGCCGTAAACTGCCGCTAACCTGAAGTTCCACGACAATCTACAGTGCCGCATATTGACGAAAATCCCACTTTTCATGCAGTGACACTTTTGATGTTTCCTGCACTTTATGTTAGCCCTATTATTGCTTTCTGTCAACAATGACCTCCTTTTTATAACTCTTCCATAAAGGCTAGAATTTGTGGCATTTGATCCACCTCTCATCACATCCTTCCTAATTACATGCTCGGGGATTCTCCACTGCTTCTCTGTTTGTTGCTCCTCTTGCTTGCCTTTTTAGTTTGTGTGGAGTGGTACATTTTGATTGGTTTACTTATGTGCCTATGAATCAGAGAAGCTCAAATACTCCACTGATGCCTCCTTTATTGCACCATGATGTAGAATGGAGTGACATTTTATTTGATAGTCTCATCTGTAGACAAAGAAGCTCTGTGAAGGTTATACGATCGCATCATGTAAACAAAGGTTTCAACAGAGCTCTGCGAATAGCCAGATTTTCTAAAGATCTGCACAAAGAAACACACAAAATTTAAATAAGTTTGTTTATAGTCAGACTAAATAAGTTTTGCAACCAAACCTCCATCATCTGTAGCAGCGGTGGCTTTGTTTGTGCTTAGTAGTGTCTTTTTTTTCAGTTTATCTGGCCAATTTGATGCCACATCATGGTACAATGAGGGGGTCAGTGTTGGGAGTACTGCAATGACCAGACCGTTCTTATCCATCAGTCTCCCCTTATCTCACATCATTGAGCCTTCGCTGTCTTTTTCTGGGCTGTGGATGTGTCCGCTCCTTGTCTCTGATCACATGTCTCCTATCCTTCATTGCTTTATCTAATTGCAGATGTCAGATTGAACTTTTCTATGTGAGATGTTCCAAACTTGATATTGTTCTATAACCAAAGACTAAACATCTCCACAAATACTTCACTGTCTTGTTACTTTAGTCTCTTAGACTAAATTATGCTGCTACCACCAAATCTTTGAAACTATCACAGAAGTATTCACACTGAAACCAAATTAGACACAAGGAGGACCCTGTTGACTAATTATTGGGCTTCTGAAGGTGATTTGTTGCACTGGTTTCTGTACTGGAGTATTAAAGAGTTTGTGTTGTTCATTTATTGCTAAAGAAATTGACTTTTTCTGCTTTTAAGTTGTTTTATTAGATCACATTTTGCTGACATTTGTAAAAAGCTAGACTTGTTGTTGGACAAAAACGTGCTGTTTGTTTCAAAAAAAAAAAAAAAAAAAGTTAAAAAACAATTTATTAGACTTTGTTTTCCAAGTACTTGGAAAACAAAGTCCAGTGGATTTTTTACTATTTTGGAATGACTATGACCTGGATGACTGAGAGTCTTCACCAGCATGTTTGTTTTGTGATAAAGCTAGTTGGCTTTATCACAAAAACCTCTTCCACTTTCCTGGAACTTTTCTATAATCGATTAAATGTTGCGTTTTCTGTTTCACAGACTGTTTCTTCAGGCCAAGGCCGCCCAGAATCTCCAGTCTACACCAACCTCCAGGAACTGAAAATCACCAAGACAAGTCTACCCCCCGTGCCGTCTGGCTCACCCATTCATGCAGTCGGCGACTGGGAGACCTACAAGGACCACAGCGGCAGACACTACTACTGCAACCGCTCCACCCACGAGAGAACCTGGAAGCCCCCGAGGACCAAAGAAGCTGGCAGCGGGAACTCCAGGGAGGACAGACACAGCACTGGGGGGAGCTCTGAGGTAAAGCTTGGAAAATGAAAGCCAAACAGGCTAGTGCCATTGTTTGGTATATACAGCCTTGTAAGGGAAGTTTTGGAAAAATTAGATCATATTTTATCAGCTCCCTGTGCGGCTTTAATTTGATGTAACAGAGTTGAAGGAAAAGTGTAAGAAAGCTAAATTCATGTTCCTTCTTACTGAGTCAAACTGGTTTTAATACCATTTAGAGCATTCATAACAGCATTTTAAAACTTCCCCACCAAGGTCTATTATTAGATAGGAATGGAAAAATGCTAGCACTGCACACAAGATGCATGAGTAAAAGCTGAGGAAAAGTATTCAAGCACTAACAGTTTTAATTGACTAATTAATTTGCAAAAGTCAGAAACCACCCAGATTTCTTGCTTCCAAAGAGTCAGACTACCCTTCACTGTTTATGCTAAAAAAATGTGGTAACTTGACATGCTTAGGAAACAATTAAAGAAGGCCTGATGTATATCACGACTCTACATTCAGACATTCAACCATTGACCCAAACATTTAGGGTTGGCTAGCTACATTGTAGCCACAGCTGCCCACTGACAGAAGGAAGCCGGTCCAACTGACTACTAATGCAAATAACTTATCTCTCCCAAGGACACAGCAACACTGAAAGCTAGAGCCGGAGCTTGAACCTGCAACCCTTTAGTTGAACAGCAAGTTCTCCCATCAGCCCCTAAAATTCTACTTTCTTTCAGTTACAATGTGTTTCCTGTATGTTTATATATTTATCTAAAGAAATGGAAATTATGTTTTGCAAAAATTTCTAACACCTAAAAGTGAAGGTTGAAGCTCTGTGATAAACTGCAGTTTTATGCCTTCAACTAGAAATTACCTTCAATTTTCATTCAATCTTCCTAATTTCGTTCAATTAGGAAAGTAGCTGGTGACCAGAATTGAAACATTTGCAGCTTGATTCATAAAGAGCAATTGGCTTGCATTTTAAAACTCCAAAAACTGATCCATTTCTGCTCCACTTGGAAGAGCTTCCATGTAATGCTGACAAACAGAAATGGAAGATGGTAATGAAGGGAATAAAAGACTCAGTCAGCTATTTTCAATACAAGTGAGGTAATTAAAATAAAGATCAGGAATATAAGTTGCGTTTTAAATGTTTTTTTTTTTCTGTTTGCATCTAGTTCAGACCAAGTGGGCAAAAAAAGAGCAAGAGTTTCAGCAGGTAACAGGAAGGCTCAATGTGAACAGCTGTTTTATGTTTGACCGTTCAGCTTCTGTCTGATACAGCAGGATGGGTCAGGATGTGTTTGCATCATTTTAGAAATATCAAGAGGTGTGGTAATAACTTAATAACTGTGGTAGTAACAAATGAATTTAGCTGTTTTAGTGTTGCCTAAAACTATACGCTTATCACTCATTAAAGGTTCTAAAGACAGATTGAATGGGAGCTTCTTTATCATTTTCCCTTATTTTAAATGAATAAAACCCAGTTATATATTGGCTTAGGATGCATAGCCACACATCTTGATTATGACCAATCAACCTAGGAAGAAAATGGAGCTGTGAAATAAAAAAAAAAATCTCTGTTGAAATCCACTCTGATTATACTGATTGCTGGACTTCAGCCCTAGTTCCATCAGTCCCAGTAATGCTGTAATTCAAATAATTTGAGCGGATTCATGCAGCCGATGATTGTTTCTCATTAGATTTGACTTTAACTTGTTTCTTTGCTAAATCATCGCTGGTCAAACTAAAATAACTTAAACAACTGCTAAAACGGTAATCTGAGAATGATCTGAAAAAGAATGACTTTGAAAGACCAGCAGGAAAATCTGGGGTACATTTGATTTAGACGGCTTTTATTAGATCCCAAAAAACAGCTGCTTTAATGCATTGAGCATTGAGTCAAAATTTGTGGCAGGCTAAGAATGAAGCGTCAAGATTTTAGTTAAAGGGAGGAAGACTTGAAATCAGCAGTTCTGGTGTAAACTAAAGAGGAAGCATTTAGGACAAGAGAACAGGTTGTTATTTTGGTTTGATATATTGATTACAGTTTCCATGGTTACTTGTTTGCTTTTACCATTAACTTGGGAATGTTTGGTTGAGAGCATGGATCCCTTCCTCTCTGAAAACGCTTATCTTTTCCTTTAATGAGCTAAACATGAACAGATTAATTTTTCTCAGGGCGGAATAATCTGTAGACTATTAAATAATTTATTTAAAGTAACGAGGCATTCACAGCCGATTTAAGACATATTTGCACACCTGGTCATCCTCAGTCTGACGTTTTGTAAAGTATGTAGTCCAAACCTATTAAAATGTGAGCATGATGGTTACGAATACTTTCCAATTTTACTTCAAATTAGACCTAAAGTCAAATTAGAATGAAATCCAGATCCATTTGCTTTTGAACAGTAGCCGTCAGCTCTGTCTGATAATTCTGTCTGGATGAAGGTTTCGTTTTTTTGACAGTTCGTTTAACACTTGCAGTGGACTAAATAGTATGCAGAAAACGTGCTGATCTTAAATTAGACTGCAGTTTTTCCTTTAATGAGCTGAGTGAAGCTCATCAGCGCTGTCTGTCTGTGATTAGGATCAAATAAGTGATGTTTCCTTCACATAAGTTTGCATCCCTTGATTCGATGATTCATTAAATGGCTGCACCAGACTGCCACCTACAGGCCCTAAGCATTAACTTTGTCTGATTCCTCAGACTTGCACCCCTTTCTGCAACATCAATCAGAAACACTTGTGATTTTCTGCTCTCTGGGTCTCTGCAGGGTCTTAATGGTGGTGGGATTTTCTGGGAAATATCTCCATGTCTCCTGTCTCTTTATGGTGAAAAAAGATTCTCTCTGGTTTTCTCCTTTTCCTTTAATGATAGACAACTCCTCTCTCGCTCTCGCCATCTTTCCTTCCCTTCCTGTCGCTGTCCGTCGGAGGACTCCAGCCTCTGTCCTCAGAGGACGCCTGCTTCAGCGCCTACTGTAGCCAGTCAGACAGCCAGTATGGCTCGCCTCTGCGCGGCTGGTCACAGGAGATGGACGAACACGGGCACACGCTGTACGTCAGCGACTATACTAACGAGAAGGTACCAACCGCTCAGAGCCGAGCTGCTGCATCTTTGCTGTGGTGTTTGGTTCAGCATGGTGGACCTAGTTTATAGAGATTATTTTCCTCTTTCACTGTGATACTTTGTCTGCACTCTGGTTCTGCAACATGGAGAATTTGCTAATAAAATCTTTTTCAATTTTTGAGCCAAATGTTACAAAGTAAAACAATACATTTCTTTTCTTTGCTGTTTGCGGTAGTGGTTAAAACATGTTGATGACCAGGGAAGACCTTATTACTACAGCGCTGACGGCTCCAGGTCAGAATGGGAGCTACCGAAGGTAAGACTGTGAAGCAGTCAAAAACAAAAATCCCCCCCCCCCAAAAAAAAGGGTCTTAGTAGAAATAAAAAGATAAGAAATATGAAATGCGAAAGACAAAGTGACTACTGAGTATTAACTTTGCCCTTTAACTATGAATTATTAGAAATATCAATCATTTCATATTTTAATTTCCTAATTAATCCATCCATCCTCCATCATGATTATCCCTGCTGAGGTCGTAAGGGGTGCTGTCTACGGGCGAGAGGCAGGGTACACCCTGGACAGGTCGCCAGTCCATCGCAGGGCAACACAGAGACAAACAGGACAAACTATCATTCACGCACACCTCACATCCAAGGAGAATTAGAAAAGCCAATCAACCTAACAGTCATGTTTTTTTGACTGTGGGAGGAAGCAGGAGTACCCTGAGAGAACCCATGCATGCTCTGGGAGAACATGCAAACTCCATGCAGAAGGACTCCAGGCCGGGAATCAAACCTGGAACCGTCTTGGTGCAAGGCAGCTAGGTGGTGCAAGGCTGCTACCCACTGTGCTGCTGAGCAGCCCTCCTAGAGATTGAATGATAATCCTACAGGGTGCAATTGTTTTTTTTATAGTAAAAGTAAATTTTTAAAGAAGTTCGTATTTGCACGATGACCAAAAGTTGACATTTTTAAAGTCCTACGAACAAAAAAGGCCAAAAATTGCCCCTTTCCATGAATGCTGATTTACCATTTCGCTGCTTTTCCTTTCTGCATGTACCTGATTCTTCGTATTTTAGGCTCCAGCTGTTCAGAAAAAATTTAGAAATTTAATCAATAGATGGCAGTTTTTCTTTTCTTTTCTGCCATTGATTGATGCATCTGACTTTTAGCTTAAATATTCAGGGATTGATCCCTGTAGATATATTTTTTCATCACTTTAATCATTTCCGTCTAACTTGTCAGTTGTATAGTCTCTGTGAGCAGCATATTGACCATTCTGTTCAAATGTCCTCGCCTCTCGGTTTTATCTTTTAATTCATTTTTTCAGATTTTTTTTTTTCCCATTTGCAGTACCTCTCGCCACCTCAACCGGGCGACGGACAAAAAAGTCGCAGTTTGGACAGGAAGAACGCGGAGCCCATCGTCTTGACAAAGTGGAGACACAGCGCCTACGTCCAGGAGCCGAGTGAAAAGGTCTGTGCTTGCAAAGTTTTAACAGTAAAAATGCTGCGTAGAATAAAATGCAGCTGTAACTTGATGCTTAAGCCCATGATCTTAGCTGTAGACTTGTTCCTTTGCAGCGGCTCTTTAAAAGCAGGCGGGTCCGCTCAGGTTCTCTCCGCCAGCACCCATACAAACATCAAGTCAGTAGTCCTGTTTTCTCACAGGAAAAAAAAGCTCTGTCTGAACACACAATCAGCTTGCATGAAGATGATCCCACAACTAAAGTGATAATTTGACCTTTTCTACTGTGATAAACAGTCAATTTAGCTACTTTGATAAAGACACCTTGAGATTTTATCTTTGGATTGGGATAAAATAACAATTGGGAACGTTGTAAGTTCTCTCTGAATGCGACTTTGGCATGACCATCTTTATTGATAATTTTACTTCACACACTTTGATGTTTTATAATCTAACTCCTAATTACCATCTTTTCAGTCGCCTCCGTCTACTTAAACTCACATTATCTTCTCATTAACCAGCTCTTGTGTAAACTATGTGAAACTGCTTGTCTGTGTTTTGTTTTCTACCCATGTTTGTTTACTAGGAAGCTCCTCAGACTCCCAAGTCTCCCCCTCCTGACTATGACTTGAGCCCAACGTCACCCAAGTCTCCCGGCTCTGTCAGTACTCGCCACTAACCTCATGGGCTGCAGTGCTGCTTTAAGGGGCCTTAGCGGTGAAATGTGTTTCAGCTTTTTGCAAGGTTCCTACACAGGGATGAAGTTCTGGAAACATCTGGGAAGATTAAAACAATCTTGATCATTAATGCTTAAAGACACAGAGCAGACATGCTAAACCTGTGTAGGAACTGTTCAACCTTAATTTTATTTATATTGCATGATGGGATGATGACTAAAAAATCTGAACGGTGTTGGTTTAACATAAAGAATGTTGCAAAAATAAGCTTTATTCTATTTTATCAGGATTTTGTGTGATAGACCATTGCAAAGTAGCAAACGCTTGTGAAGATGAAGAAAACAGAAAACCTTAGAAAAAAACTCCAAAATAGTAACGTGAAGTCAGGGGATTTGTCGCCAGGAAAACAACTGGTTACACATCCTAAACCTGTGAAATATAGTGGTGGCAGCATTATGCTGTGGGCTTGCCATTCTTTAACAGGGATTGTGGCCAGAGTTGGTGGCAAGGATGGATGGATTAGGGGTGGAGAGAATTCAATAACATTATGTATTGACTGATAGATGTGTGGCACGGGGGAAAAAAAATAAAAAAGGGTCGATAAAATTTCGACATATAGAAATGCAGTTGTCATTCCTTTTCACTGTAGCCTATAATGTAGATTCATGTTACAGTCACCCCTTACTCCCAACCAATTGCATCCGCAGACCCAGGGACGGCATCACAAAGCGCCACCCTCTATATCAGGTGTAACCAATTAAAAATCAGCGGGGTCAGAAGAAAGAAAAATCATCAACCAGTAAAGGTCCGGAGACTTTTTTAATTATAATCTGTTACTTTAAACAGAATTTAACCCTGAAATAAAATAAGGTGTTTATGCATCCATGTTATACATTAAATTTTTAAATGAAAAAAATATTTTAAAAAAAATAGAACATTTTTATTCCATTTTAAAATCAAAGGTGCTTTTTGAGCAGAGAACAACAATTGTTAAGTTTTGTATATAGACAATTTCCTAATTCACATATTTTATTACACACCTGAAGACCCCTTGTTTGTTTTTCTTTCTTTTTTCTGGCTTAATGAGAGCCGTGGGCTTTATGCTGCCCTGCAAGGCTTTAAACCTGGGTTTAAATGGAGGCAAAGCCATTCTAAAGCACATATCAAGGAGCTCATTTTGAGCCTGGATCCATATTTATTTTTGATTCTGTTCATGGTGGAGAATCCTGCTTCACAGCAGCAGGTTGAGCCCAGCATACTGTAAAGGTTCAGGGTCATCTCTGAGCACCATTTCACATTTCTTTCACCAGTTCACCACAGTTCTTCCAGCTGTCCACGCTTTCTTTCACCCTTTATCATCATCTTCTCCTTCTTTCCCATCGTCCGGCTTGCCACAGGTTTGCCTGCTGTGTCTAAAAGTAGCAGCAGCAGCAACCCAGTCTGACAGCAGCTCATTGGATAATATGTATCACGTGTAGCTTGGTGCCGGACGCACTGGAGGGCTTTACCATATAAACAGGAGAAGCGGTGCAAGTGAAGTTAGACACTGTCGTCGGACAACGTGGTAATTTATAAACGTTTTAAATCAGGTTGGGTCCAGATTAGCCAGCAGGTGGGTCTGGATCCGGACCCCAGTCTGCTAATCCGTGACCTCTGCTCTATAACCACAACACAGAGCACCCGAAGATCGGAAGAAATTGTCCCGAAGAAGGGTTTTTGTATTTTGTCATTTTGGCAATATTTCAGTTATAGCAAGTCAAAAAAAAACACATTGATTTGTAAAATAAGCAGGGAACAATAAGCTGCAATCTGTGTCTCACTACACCACAATGTCGGATCTATGATCAAGTCGCACATCCGAGCCCTACCATAGACAGAGAAATTAACCTGAGAAAATCTGAGAGATAAGCATTTTTTAAATCTTTTTTTTTCTATATTGCCAAGCCTAGGATGGATCTATAGACATGATAGTCCTGGGACAAAAAATAAATAAAACTGTCCAAACGTGAGACTGGGACAGTTGTTTGACTTCCAGCAGGATGACAGAAGACCTACAGCCAGAGCTGCAAAACATGGTTTAGATCAGTGGTTTTTCAGGCTGGTCTTTTTTAGGCCCCCTTGTCATGCATGTTTTAGATGTTTCTTTGCTCCAGCTGGTTCAAGCGATTGCATTACCTCCTCATCTGGCCATCAGGTGCTACCAAAGCCCTTTAAGCACCCATTCATACATGTCAGAGAAATACCTAAAATATTCCAAGGATCAGTGAGATTTAGATCAAAGCAATTTGTTTTCGGAGGGGATTTTCTAAACCTAAATCCTACTGAGAATCCTCCACAGCACTTGAAAACTGCCATTCATTCTTTGACTATGCTATGTGATCGAGCTTGGGCTGTTATTCGTTTTTTTAGATAGAGACCAGCTGCTAAAGAGCTGCAGCTCTAATTGCAGTAAGGGTAGTTTAATAAGAAATTGGGTCATATTTTTACTTTCAAAAAGAAAATATATTTATTTTTTCCATGATTAGGCATTGATTTGTGTCTGTCTGTCACACAAATTCTGTAAAATACATGCAGGTTGTGACATCACTAAAACATCGGGGTTCAAATACTTTAGCAAAGCAATGTATGCTGATTCATGTTAATCAAATATATATGAACCTTTTCAAGTAGTTTGTGGACTAATCTGAGTGCTGGTGTTGCTCTGGTGGCTGGGTGCTTACTGTTTTTGTTTGTTTGTTCTCCCAATAGAGCTAAAAACTGCTTCTTGTTTGTAAAGGTTTTTTTCTGCCTCCTTCCATGAGTCAATCAGGTCTGATGCTGAGTGATGTGCTTGTAAAAAAAGAAAAAAAAGGTTAAATTGTTCTCTGACTGTTTGCGCCACGGCTCCTTGTCTTTTGCAGTCGTCTGAAAAGTGTGGTGTTCTCAATGTGACGAAGATTACAGAGAATGGGAAGAGAGTTCGGTGAGTAGCACTGCCTTTAAGCACAAACCACGGGAATCTGTTTGGCCTTTAGGCTTTGATCTGAAATAGATCCTGAATGGAAATCATTTTTCAAATGATCAGATGATCTTACAGGATTATAGTTTTCTTTTTACTTCATGCTGCATGCTCACAATCATCTGCAGCATTAAAGTTTTGAGAATTGTGCTAATGCTTTTTTTCAATAAAGCTTTTTAATATTTCGACTGTAATTCTTTGGCATCTTTGTGTCGTCCGGGAGATTTAATTCTGCACTGTGAACCTGACGTATAGTTTTGTGCACATTTTGCAGGAAAAACTGGACTTCCTCATGGACAGTCCTGGACGGTTCAACACTGCTGTTTGCCAAAGGGCAAGGAGGAGGGTCAAGCTGGGTATGTGTTTTTATTTTTTCTTAGATTTCAACATTATTAGGACATTATGGGGGCTTTCAGTGTTCAGTTCAACATGGTTAATTCATTCATTGAGGAACCTTTAAAAAACTGGTCTTGTGGAGGAAAAAAACGCCTGTATGAGCAGGAATCAAAAGTCTGAGAGATACTGGGTTTCAGCTAATCGCTATTTTCTCCCTGTTCAACAGTTTTATCATTTTTTTCCTATTAATTCAAAAAAGGAAAGAGGAAGACTTAATTGTTTGACAGCCTCAAAAGTGCTCAAAAGATTCATTTTGAAAGACATTATTGCAAAGTTTCTGAATCTTTGCAGACAACACGCTTCCTTCTTTTATGTCTGTTTTCTTTTTATTTCCAGCCTTTTGTAAATCAGCCTTTGACTAGAAAAGCTCTCTACAGAACAACCGTTATGTTATGTAACATGCTGCCCTTGATTAAATAAGCCTACTTTTTAGGCCTTATAAATCATAAAGTTGGAGCTAAGTTGCTTAACCAATCAGAGTAGAAATAAAACCAGTGCTTTACCTTCAGAACAAAGTAAGATTGCTTTAAAGGAAAATCGAAAGAAAAAAGAGACTAAATTCAGATCAGATCCCCTCCTACCTGTTCTTTGCATGTTATCCGTTTCTATCCATGGTTTTTCTTGGTAACTTGGGTACTCTACCTTCAGGCTTTTAGACAGGAATATTTCATAGGGTGTACCCCTTGGTGTATCATATCTTTAGACTTTGCGTTCAAGGGTATCCTCCCCTAGAAATTCATTATTTTGGTGTAAGGCACCGAACTTTTTGACTTTATTCTAACACTATTTTTGTCCTGATAATAGAAAGTATATGTGCTTGACTAGAGGGGAAATTTCATAAGGAAGACATGAGATCATTTTCAGACACAGTATCATGTTTCATAGGTTAATTCAAACAAGAATGTGTAATGCTACGTTCACACTGCGATTTGAGCAGCAAAAAAGCCTCTGCTGCTTCATTTTTGAAGCTTGTACACATTAAGATCAGACGCGCTTGTGTAGAGATGCGTCTAATGCTCCTGCTGTGTTCAGTGCCAGAGAGCGGCTTTGCTACATTCGCTGTGATAAATGTGTAAAAAGTAGTTTTAACATATTTTTAAGCGAGAAAGTCTGCATCTAAACATTGTCTATGCAGTCAGTTCATCAAGATTACGGTCCTGCCTTAAAATATTATTTTACTCTAGGAGCCGCACAGACCACCACATACTACCGATGCACTGTCACTGGGAATTCCCAGCAACAGCTGCGTCAAACCATTTCTCCTCATGGAGATTTTCTCCTACTGTTCGAGGAGTTTGTATATGGCACAAACGAAAGTTACGTATGTAACTACGGTTCTATGAATCCCGGATGACCGCCAGAGGGCGGTGCTGAAAGCACTGAATGTTCCCTTCGGGCATGCGCAGTTCGAGTAATTATACCAACAGAGTCACACCTGTGACACCGGATGACCACTCAGAAGCTATATAGCCTGGTGTCATCCTTTGCTCTGCTCCTACAGAATCTTCTCGCAAAAGCAAGGATTCTGAGTGACAGAGAAGCTCTGGCGGTCATCCGGGATTCTTAGAACCGTAGTTACATACGTAACTTTCGTTCTATTTCATCCCTACTGACCGCCAGAGGGCGGTACTGAAAGCACTGAATGACTAATGCCAACGATGTCACAAGGAATCCTGAGCACATACCTCACAGAGGAGGCCCAGCAGAACCTTGTAAAAGGACCTGACCCAGGGGATGAGGGGCAGCCACATTGACACTGTAGAACCTGGTGAAGGTGGTTGGGGAAGCCCATGAAGCAGCAGCACATATTGCTTCCAGCGAAACCCCTCTCAAAGCAGCCCAGGAAGCGGTGACGCTCCTGGTGGAATGTGCTCTCACACCGACTGGCAGGGAGCAGTGACCTGCAGCGTAGGCGTGGCAGATGACACTCACAATCTAATGGGACAGACGCTGTTTAGAAAGAGGACAGCCTAACCTTTGACCCCCATAGCATAGGAAAAGCTCAGAGCGTCTCAGATTGGCGGTGGCTGCAATGTATGCCTCCAACGCTCTTACTGGGCACAACAACTCAGACTCATTCTCAGTTGTACCAGATTGAGGCTGAAATCGAGCCAGCCGCAATGGCTGGCTACGGTGAAAAGGAGACAACACCTTAGGCACAAACGCAGTATTAGGCCACAGGGTAACACCAGAGCCATCTGGATTCCACCTGATACACCTAGGGCTGACAGAAAGAGCATGCAGCTCGCTGACCCTCTTAGCTGAGACAATAGCCATCAGGAAAGCAGTCTTGCAGGAAAGCCACTTGAGTTCTGCTTGTGCCAAAGGCTCGAATGGAGGGTGGCACAGAGCTGTGAGAACCAACGGCAGATCCCAATCTGGGGCTCGTGGAGCGGGCCGCTGGCACAACCTACGAGCACCACGCAGAAAAAGTGAAACCAGTTCATGGCGCCCCACTGTACGGTTGTCAACAGATTGGTGAAGACATGAAATTGCTGCAACATACACTTTAAGGGTTGAAGGAGAGCGGCCCTTATCAAGGAGAGACTGGAGGAACTCCAAGATAGTGGGCACCGAGCAGGAAACTGGGTTCTCATTGTGGGCAGAGCACCACTGAGAAAAGAGGCGCCATCTGTTAGCATACTGCAGCCGAGTGGAGGAAGCCCTAGCACTCAATATGGTGTGTCTCACAGTGTCTGAACACCCAGTCAGCCTCCCAGGGGCCATGCCCACAGCTGGAGACGTTGAGGGTTGGGGTGCCATATCTGTCCCCCCAACTGAGACAGCAGATCCCTCCTTGCTGGAAGACGCCATGGAGTACCGTGACACAGACTCCAAAGCAGCGGGAACCACGGCCGCGCTGGCCAGAACGGAGCTACCAGCAACACTCTGTGGCCCTGCTCGAGAACCCTCCGTAGAGTCGGCCAAATCAGTGAGAGGGGTGGAAAGGCATACAGGAGAACCTGCGGCCATGGATGAGCCAGTGCGTCCTGGCCCAGTGCGCCCGCCACCCGGGTTAGGGAATACCATAGGGAGTAATGGGTCGACTCCTCTGTGGCGAACAGATCTACCTCTGCCTGCCCGAAGAGGTTCCAGATTATGCGCACTACGTCGCGGTGAAGAGACCACTCTCCCGAAACAGGTGCCTGGCGGGATAGAGAGTCCGCAACCTGGTTCTGCCGTCCTGGCAGATACGCTGCACGCAGGGTACACAGACGGGGAAATGCCCATTCCAGGAGATCCCTTGACACCTTCAAGAGACGCGCTGACCTGGTGCCCCCTTGGTGGTTTATATGATATACAACAGAGGTGTTGTCCGTCCGAATCAGCACATGCCTTCCCTCTAGGTGGAGCAAAAGGCACCGGAGGGCCATGTGCACAGCCCGCAGCTCCAGCACATTTATGTGTTCGGTGCGCTCCCTTGGGTCCCAGAGATCCCGAACAGCTCTGTGTTGCCACACGGCACCCCAGCCCATGAGGCTGGCATCCGTGGTGACAACCTCCCTTCGACACACTACTAGCCCCATTGGAACACCACTGGACAAAAGGGTCCCCTCTCGCCAAGGAGCTAGGGCATGGAGGCAGCTCCTGGTCACCATCAGCCTGCGATGCCTGTGCAGCCTGGCGTCTAGGCGAAAGCTGTTGAGCCCTCGCTGCAAAGGACGCAGAAGGAGCAGCCCTAAGGGCACGACACGAGTGACTGATGTCAGTTTGCCCAGCATTCGCAGGAAGATTATGTAGGGAAACTCCCTGCCCAGTCTGAATCGACGGACAAGCTGGAGTATGTCGTCCACCCTGTGAACAGATGGACGGGCCATCATGGTAGCGGAAACCAGATGCATCCCAAGAAAGGTGGTTGTCTGAGATGGAACCAGACAACTCTTTGCCAAGTTGACTTTGAGGCCTAACAGTGACACATGAAGTAGAAGCTGGGACGTATCCCGAGAGGCAGCTACCTGAGAGGGAGCACAAAGAAGCCAATCGTCCAGGTATGGCAGAATCCTGACTCCGGAGGCCTGTAGAGGAGAGAGGGCTGCTTTCACGCATCGAGTAAACACCCTTGGGGAAAGGGAGAGCCCGAATGGGAGCACCCGGAATTGCCAATGGCGCCCCCGATAGGCGAACCTGAGGAAACGGCGATGTTCTGCCGCAATAGGCACTTGAAAGTAGGCGTCTGTCAGATCTATTGATGTAAACCAATCTCCCGCCACAATGGTCTGAAGGACCTCTGTTATGGTGAGCATGTGGAAGGGAAGGACCTTCAGGTACCGATTCAGTCCCCTTAGATCTAAAATGGGGCGAAAACCACCGGTCTTCTTGGCCACAAGGAAGTATGTTGAGTAGTAGCCTCTGGGTTGCCGCAGAGGATCTACAGACTCGATTGCCCCCTTGCCCAGGAGGGCAGAAAGCTCCTGGTCTAGTGCCTGAGATTTCACCCGGTCTGTGATGACAGTCATTTTTACCCGGTGTGAGAGGGGGGGCCGCCGTCGGAACTGGAGCCTGTAGCCATTGGTTAAGGTGGCAACCACCCATGAATCTACGGCATGAGCAGCCCAGAAATTCAGCTGCTGATGGGAAAAATGTCCGACGGCTGGCCCGGTGGCATCATCTTCTATCCCCGCGGCCCCTGGGGGCTCTGGGGGGAGGGCGTCCAGGATTTGAGGCCCGGGTCTGTCTAACAGGGCGGCAGACTGGCTCACGAAAGTCCCTTCTCGGTCTCTGCCGCACATCATGGGGATAGAAACCAACAGGTCTGCCACCAGTCTGAGGTCGGGGCTGAATGCTGGTGGTAGTGGCAGGGCGGCCCGAACGCTGAGGAAAGGCAGGTATGCTCTTGCGAAGGCCGGAAAGCTGCTGGCTAGTCTGACGTGCCTGAGCAGTCCGTTCCAGCGCCTCCAAGGCAGCTGATCCAAACAGCTCCCCTGGTACAACCGGGACACCCCTGAGGGTCCTACGGCATGCTTCAGTCAGAGGAGACTGTGCCAACCAGACCTGTCTACGAGCTTGGACAAGGAAAGACATGACCCGTCCAAGCTCTCTGATCATCAGCGCGAAGGCCTGCAGCGCTGCGTCACTATAACCAACCGCCGCACTTGCACCACCAGTGTCCTGAACAGATGCAGACAGGGCAAACATGAGGTGCGGCAGGGAATTGCCAAGGCGGCCAGCACGCGCTCCTGCATTGTACGCCTTACAGAGGAGGTCATCTGTAACCCGACATTGAGTCCGCGGGCACCAGACATCAGGACGCAGGGCTTCATCTGGTGACACAATCAGTGAAGCAACAGCGGGTTCAATTGCTGGCATACGGTCCAGGCCGGCCTTCACCGACTCATGCATGGCAGCTAATACGCGACCATCCGAGGAGAGACTCGACAGCGCTCTCGGTTCACGCCAACAGGCGTGTAACTCCTTCAGGTCCTCCTCTGATGGAGGTACAGAAAAGGGAGTAGGAGCCCTTCCACGTCTGAAAAAAGCACTCCCGGAGCTGGATGCCTCTCCTTGTGGGAGTTCCAGCTGCAGCTGCTTCAGGGCCATAGACATGACCTCCCGCATGGAACCGTCACCGGCCTCTCCAACCGCACTCTGAGATAAAAATGAACCAGCCTCAGAGGCTTGAGAGGACCCTGCCTCCTCCTCATCTCTAAAATGGGAAGCGGAAGCAGCCAGAGAGATAACGTCATCCTCTACAACCAGCTCGGGCATTGTTGGGGAAGAGAGCCCAACCACTGGGAGCGAGGGATCAGATTGCCGTGTCTGCAACAAGGACTTCATCTCTGCCAGCTCTGCTGACAACTGCTCCACCCTTGTGGACAGGCCCTGGTCAGGTTTGGCCCGCTTCGTCCGGGGGAGGGGCACAGATGCTGTGGTCCCACCACGGCGCTTAGAACGCTTGGGGGGAACCACCTGCCCAGAGGGCGGAAGGTCCGAGCCCTCCTGGGGGCACAACTGGGCCAACCGAGCCACCCTCACTGCATGGGGCATAAAGCTGCAGTTCATGCAGGGGTTCTCAGACAGCGCCTCCAAAAGGTGCTCATGTCCAAGGCATGTAGGGCACAGGTCGTGGCCATCCTCTGCCTGCAGGGCAGCCCCACAATCCATGCAGCTGTGAGAGTCATCCATGTCTAAGGCCGACAAGGCTTAAAGAACAGAAAGTATCGAAAATCGGGAGAGGGGGCGCAAACGCAGCCGTCACCAATTACAGCAGAGAAACTAAAGAGGCTGCGAGCACAAGGCAGCCGATACTGGGAGAGGGGGCGAGAACCGCTACCGTCACCAGGAATAAAACCAATAAACCAAAAAAGCTAACAACGTTACCTGTAGGGAAACTTAAGTTGGGAGTAGGAGCGAACAACGCTGCCGTCACCAATTATAGCGGATAAAACAAGAGAGGCTGCGGACACAAGGCGGCCGATACTGGGAGAGGGGGCGAGAACCGCTACCGTCACCAGGAATAAAACCAATAAACCAAAAAAAGCTAACAACGTTAGCTGTATGGCAAGTTAAGTTGGGAGTAGGAGCGATAAACGCTGCCGTCACCAATTAAGCGAGCAGACCAAGGAAAAGACTGCCAAAAAGGTTTATATTGGGAGAGGGGGCGAAAAACGCTGCCGTCACCATTTATAACAAAGCAGACCGAGGAAGAAGGCTGCAAAAGTAGGAAATATACTGGGAGAGGGGGCGAAAACCGCTGCCGTCACCAGGTATAACACCAACAAACTAAAGAAGCTAACTACGTTAGCCGTATATAACTTCGGCAGTGAAGTTATTCACACTGGGAGTAGGGGCGAAATCGCTGCCGTCACCAGTTCGAAACAAAACAGCACGAAGCTGTAGGTAAAAAGCTAAAGCCGTGAGCCGGGAGAGGGGGCACGGACGCTACCATCACCAGCAAACAACTCACTTACCTTCCGTAATCCTCAGAATCGACCCGTTGCAGCCCTGGGAGGGCGGAGAATAACCGCAACTCCAGTCAAGAGACAGGGGCTTCAGGCAACGGGGAAGTTAGCGAACCGCTTGCGAGAAGAAAAAAGAAGCAGAGCAAAGGATGACACCAGGCTATATAGCTTCTGAGTGGTCATCCGGTGTCACAGGTGTGACTCTGTTGGTATAATTACTCGAACTGCGCATGCCCGAAGGGAACATTCAGTGCTTTCAGCACCGCCCTCTGGCGGTCAGTAGGGATGAAATAGAACTGCAATTACCAGAATAATAAAAGTTAACATATTTTGCCTGCAGGTTTCAACATTGTAATTTAATTTAGGCGTTAATAAACTGTTTCAGGCAATTGGAATCATAGGAATCTGAATCAGCAGCGTTGTGTCTGTCTCCCTGCCAGCTCCCAGATCAGCTTCTCTGATTGGTTGATGTGTCGCATCTAGCAGCAGAAATGCTGCTTGTGAAATTTTGAAAATTTAAGCTAAGTTTCCAAGGGAAAATTGGGGCATAAAAAAGCTGTACAACTCAAAATCAAGGTGTAGAATTTGTCATATTTTAGTAAACGGCATACAAGGTACGCCCGTACACATTGCTGGCTAAAAGCCTGTCTACCTTCTTTCCACAGTTCAAAAACCCAATTGTTGAGTTGGTTGCTCTAAATTGTCCTTACCTTTGAGCGCACCCCATGCATGTCCATGATGGACTGGGGATCTGTCCCAGATCCGCCTCTCATCTTATGGTTGCTGCTGATAGACTCCAATCTCACACCTCGGGTTTTAACAAAATCAGGAATGCTTGGCTGAATGTGTGAAACCTTTTTCAACATCAAGCAGCAATCAAGTCAGAGTTTTGTTCAAATAAACATGAACAGTTTAAATGCTGTTATTTTTACTGTTTTTATTATCAAAACACAACCACAGTTTTCCAAAAAGCATCAATCACTCAGAAGCCTGTGATTGAAGTACATCTTTATAATGACGTGTTTACTGGGGGCCATGTTTGGAGGCCCGCTTCCTGCTGGGCCTGTATTCAAATAATTGTTTTGTTGTTTCTCGGTTGTGAAAAACTAATTCTGACAGCAAGAACATTGACTCAGAGCTTTAAATATGCAAATTATGCAGAACATCTTTTCTTCTCCTTTACACACACGGTAGCATTGTGAGAAATCCAGCTGTTCAACACTGTATCTTTTATCTCTTTCTTCAGTTTGGAGGCAGTCAGTCCAAACCAGAGTTCACTGTGGATCTCAAGGGGGGTTCGGTGGACTGGGCCCCAAAGGAAAAATCCAGCAAGAAGAATGTTCTCGAGGTAGGAAACCAAGATGATCCTGTCTATGTGTTAAAAGTCTGTTTTTAGAAGCAGTGAAACTACCGATGCATAAAGTCATTCTAGAGAGATTAAGCCAACAAAGAGAATCTGTATGTGGAACCAGAGCATGTGAGCGGAGCGGAAGAAATATTCACTCTGATGCTCTCAAGTCATTTAAAAATGTTGAATTATGAAAATTTGTAAAATAAAATTTATTTGATTTAAGTGTGATAAAAAGAAGGATAAAATTAAAAGAGGGATAAAAAAAGAAGGATAAAACTAACTATACTTAATATCAGTGCTGGGCAATTTACTTTGAAAAAGTAATTAGTTATAGTTACTAGTTACTTCTCCCAAAAAATAACTGAGTTACTAACTGAGTTACTCCACAATAAAAGTAACTAGTTACTAGTAAAAGTAAATATTGCGTTACTTTTGCATTTCTCGCCCCCGTAACCCTCACCACCCAGCCCCCACCTTCTCGCCGTGTGTTTCCAAAGCCAGCTGAATAGAGTGGAAGACAAAGACAAGAACCTGCAGAGAGTTTTGCATTTATTGCAACTCAACGTAAATGACATCAGGGGGGAACGGTATCTGACGGTCCTATAAACGAAACATGGGGGAACGGTATCTGATGCGGTGTCAATATCATCAGGCTGCATTACCTCTACTCATGGGTGTGAAGTTTTTGAACAGGGCGTTCAGATCTGGTGAGTGTAGGAAATTAATAACTGGGGATGTCTAATTCTGAAATCCTGTGTGTTTGGATTGTTATAGATACTGCAACATCCATCCATCCATCCATCCATCCATCCATCCATCCATCCATCCATATTTCTCCCTTTCTTCATATAGGCTATCATTTGATCGTTCATGCTCTCCACAGTTCTCCTGTGGCGTGAGCACAGGGCGACTGTTGCGGCCTTTAGTGAGCATGCGCGTTTCCTGTAGCTTGCGCAGTGAATTGTGCCGCCTGCGCTTTGCAGAGATGCAGGGGAAACCGTATCGGATTGCGAAACTCAGCTCGATGTAACACCAGTATCTCCATGTGGAAAACGCTGTTTTGCTGCTGGAGTCCTCCTCACTCTCCATCTCTCTGTGTGTGCTGTACGTTAACACCCGCCAGCGGAAACACCCACCTACCCAACTGACAGACGGAATCTCACTATACATTATTTCAGATCTCTGCCCAGGTCCCCCTTGAAAATGAGATTCAGATCTCAACAGGGTTTACCTGGTTAAATAAAGGAATAAAAAAAAATCAGCTAATCTCATCCTCTCCTCTCTCATGACAAGGCGCGCACGAGTCCTATCATGAAAAAAAGGTTCATTGTGCGACCTGAGTAACGCGCAGTAACGGGGTGTCGGCAATGGTAACTGCGTTATAGTTACAGTCAAAGTAATTAGTTAGATTACTCGTTACTAAAAAAAGGTAACGGCATTGGTAACGCCGTTACTCCCATCACTGCTTAATACAGAGTGGGTTTACATAAAGTGATTGTTAAGGTAAGAGCCTTAAATAGGAAACACGGGGCAACAGGAATGGAGTGAGGTGTTACGTTCAAACCTGGGAAACAGTGCGATTATTTAACAACCAGTTAAATAAGACAATACACATGTATCGGTCACATCATTAAATCAAACGCAGTGTGTCCCAGGGCCCTGGCATCATTACATGAAGGAAAAATGTCAGAAAATGCCTTCTCCTAAAATTTGAGTGAACATGGAGCGGATTTTGAGCGGAGCGTCCAGGGAAAACTTTGAGCGGCAGAGCAAATGAGCGAACATCCTCCTGACCGGGAGCGAGAATTGTGCGGCGCTCCGTTCACATGCTCTGCTTTGGAATAATTAAGAACAACCCATGACTGAAGAGCTTGTAGAACCGCCTTTTCTGGACCCTTTAAGTATGGATTTTGTTGTGTCTCTTTTGGACTATTACAACTCCTTGATTCTTTTTTAACGGCCTTTCTGTGGTAGACATGCTGCGGTTACTGGGTTCATTGTCCTGTTGTTGATTCTTTATAGGCCATTCGAGGCCAATGACCCTCACACTGATTTGAGAATGTTTTGGTGTACAGAGGAGCTCAGGGTCTTCGCAGTGACTCAAAGTTACTCTAATCCGCAGAAGCAAAGGAAACAGCTTTAACCTTCTACCTCTGTGCTATTTGGTATAAAGTCTTAATGCTGATATGCATAAAAATGGCTCTCTGCATTGCGGTCAAATATCTCTGCTTTAAGCTTTCTAAGGAAAATAGTCTAAAAAGGCACTCTCACTTTCCTTGTAATTTATTTTAGCATTAATGTCACTCTCTGACCTTGAGTTGAATCTACACACCTAATAAGACTGTAATGACCTAAATGTTTTCCAGCTGTAAACTGAATTTGCCTTCTGTTCAGGGACAGACTTGAATATTTTGAACACTATTCTATAAATCCCTTCCTACAGCATTGAGGTAGTTTCTCCTTGAATTACTATTAAGCAGGCCCTGCCTGCTTGGCTTTATATCCTAACAGATACTTAGTTTTCCAAACACGGCACTGTTTTATATTAATGTTGGTCCAGAAATCCAACTTTTCTTAACTTTTTTAGAAATATGCATGATATTACTCTAAGAATTACATAAGTACATATTTTATACCAACACCAATAAAACTTTGCTTAATTGTGTGAAAGAAAAACGTTGATATTGTGATCTTTAAAAAAGAAAATAAACTGATTCCCTTCTTTACACACTGCTACTATAAAGATATTGAAGTATCATAAAATGTACTTTTTTAAGTGTTTATTCCTGATTATTTTGATTAATATGAAATTCACTTAAAGATTAATGTAAAGTATAAGCTGATAGCATTAAAAAAATAATGATTTTTGACACAAATTTTTTTGATCTTGCACAATCATGGAAAAAACAGCTAATAAACCAACAGTCAGTAATGAATGCATCCTCACGGAAACAAGCCATTACTGAAGAAGCTGGCTGTCATTGTGATGTATATTAAAGCATATCAATGGAAAGTTAAGTGGAAGGAAAACAAAATGTGGTAGGAAAAGGTATCCACACACACAGTGCTTCTTCTGTCACATTCCTATCATTAAATTCCTCCTGAAAGAATCTAATTAGACTCGCTGCTCCAAAGTCCTGATTGCAGATGAGAACTAATGATGTTTTTCATTTGGAGATTGATTTTGCTGAACTCTACAGCAGGATTTTCCACACTGCTGAAAGCATCAATATCAGAGACGAAAATACGAATAATACAAAGACTTGAGCTTCAGGCCTATCACCTCCATGTTAATCCCCATGGATGCAGTTATTTATGCAAACAGCTATATCGTTTTTAGGAGTTTTATGTTGTATGCAAAAATTCCAAAGTTAATATGTGGGTTTTTTCTTAAAGTTTAGGCAAAAATTATCAGTAATAAAAACTGAAAATATAAGAGATTTTATTAATTAAATAGATGAAATGTATAAATATTTCCATTATTTTCTTGTTCATTGAGATTCATCTTAGGAAGGAGCAGCTCCAAATATAACAAACTTTTACTGTTTCATTATGACGTTGATTCTAAATTGAAGATAAAAGAAAAGGTATTTTTTTATCCAGAAAAAGTAGAGATTATGTTTTTTTAAGCTGAATAGAAATAATTCTCATGTTAGATTTTTTTTTAAGATGGCTTATAGTGTATACCAAGATTTTGTTAATGTTTGTTTCTTTTTTTACCCTTTCTTCCGCCCGCAGCTGAAGATCCGCCATGGCACGGAGCTGCTCCTCTGGTCTGAAACTGACAGCGTGGTGAATGAGTGGCTAAAGGCTCTGCAGGACTCCATCAGTGCATATGTAAGGACCGAGTGTTTACCCTCCCCCCACCCCAACTAAAGTACTTGTTCCCATGGAGTAACTACAGTAACTACATTTACACTGGCATAGGCAATAAAAATAAAAGGCCGATCGGACCAAGAATGTGTCCCCTAAACATGCCAGATGGATTAATCTGATCAGTTTCAGCAGGATGGGAATGAAATGGTTGTTGACAATCTGATCAGCATAAATGTTGAAGCTTGACAGGATCAAGTTATTCTGAATGAGGCAAGCTAACCTGTGAGTCCAATGTCAACATGACAGATTTCCACTTTTTGTAGCTAGATTCCATGAAAATATTCCAATAGGCATCTTTAAATTACACATTTTTCATCTGATCATCTGTTTTATTTTGAATACTTGCAGCAAAATCCAATGATTTTTGGTTTTTCAGTCTAAATACATTCCGATCCCAATTTCAGTCCAAATTTTGTCCATGTCAACAATGTTAACTGAACTTGATAACATCAGAGAATGTAAGCCTTAATAAGTTACATTAAGGGCGTAAACCCTTTGTTTACAACATTTGACTGATGTGAAATTAGCTTAAACTTGCCGATCTCCCCTTCAGAGAGACCAAAGAACAAACAAAGGAACCTTTACAACCTGCCTTATCTCATTTCCTCCTTTCTGCTTGTATGTTTTAGGCCTGTGAGTCTGATGAGGCCATTGAGGAGGACATGCCCGAGTCACCTGGTGCAGAGAAGCAGGACAAGGAGAAAGAGCAAAGGCTCTCCAAGAAAGACAAAGGTTAGAGCACCAATGCAGGAAAAGTGTGGGATAAAAAGTCTAAAACATTTGAGAATGATTCCTCTGACACGGTTTGGACCGTAAACAAGCTTTAAAGGATCAGAAACGAAAGCACAAAGTCCAGCAGCACCTCATGGACTCATTTAGCCAGACGCATGCTTTATAAAACAGCTGCTTATCAGTGTCCGTTCGACAGAAACACTCAGCCATGGCGACTAACGTGCTGCGGCGGGCGGTGATTACCTTTTCACATTTCTCCTCCTCAGCCATGAAGCCCTTGGCTAGCGTGGAGGCTACAGACAACAAGAAGACTCGGCACAAGCTGAAGAAGTTCCTGGCCCGCCGACCCACCCTGCAGAACGTCAGAGACAAAGGATACATCCAAGGTTTCACACTTCATTCTCTCTCTGTGCTGTAAACCCTGTGTTTATGTTGTTTTTTATCATTAGATGATAAAATCTGTATCCGGGTTTTGTTCTGAGGCTTTGTTATTGAGTTTTATTACATTTATAACTATACATGCAGAATGTTTACATGCTGCTCTTTAAATGAGGTAAAGGTTCAATCTGCTATAAACTGTCATCAATGAAAACAATTTAGACCAGGTGTCCGAATTAAGAAAATCAACAACCAGTGAAGGTCTGGAGACATTTTTTATTATAATCTGTTACTTTAAACAGAATTTAACACTAACATAAAATGAGGTTTTTATGCATCAACCTGGATCCATATTTATTTTTAATCTGTTCATGGTGGAGAATCCTGCTTCACAGCAGCAGGTTGACCCAAACATACTCTAAATGTTCAGGCTGCGCTCCGGTCCGGCGGGTCAAGATCCGCTATTGCAATCGCACCATTTAGAGAAAGAATGGCGAGAAGATCCGGTCAAATTAAAATATAGTAACAACAGATCTGTAATAATTACAAATTAGAGCATAATTCTCTTATATTTTTCAAAAAACGAACACCGTTTATTTAAAAGATTATATGCAAACTATTGGTACTTTAACAGACCAGGAAGCAGATTTATCATCTTTCAGAAACCGCACATATGCTGGATGCTGATGGGGAGTTTTATTTATACGTCATATTAAATTAAGTGTTCATTTCTGCATGTTTTGCTCCTACGAATTTAATGATAAAATCGCACATGCTCTCCTCAAGAACGGAGGATAAGTCGGAACGCAGCAGTGGAACAGTGGAGGCTGTATGTTGCTTTGGGCAAGGGGTCTGGAGCGCTGCTGGGCAGAGCAATGACGGAAGATGTGGGATTGCACGGTAAAAGGAGAAGCGGCGCGGTCCGCTAATCCGTGACCTCTGCATTAAACCGAAGCAAAGAGTAACGATTATTTTTAAAATGTAAGGAATAGAAAGTACAGATACTTGTGTGAAAATGTAATGAGTAGAAGTCAGACATAGGAAGAAAAATAAGTAATGGGGTAAAGTATAGATACCTAAAAATGTACTTAAGTACAGTAAAGAAGTGTTTGTTACTTGACACCTCTGTCTAAAGCACATATCAAGGTGCTCATTCTGAGCCTGGATCCATATTTATTTCTGATTCTGTTCATGGTGGAGAATCCTGCTTCACAGCAGCAGGTTGAGCCAAACATTCTCTAAATATGCAGGGTCATCTTTGAGCACCATTTCACTTTTCTGTCACCTGTTCACCGCAGTTCTTCCAGCAGTCCACGCTTTCTCTGCTCTCTTTTTCTCATCATCTTCTCCTTCTTTCCCATCGCCCAACCTGCCACAGGTTTGCCTGATGTGTCTAAAAGTAGCAGCAGCAGCAACCCAGACTGACAGCAGCTCATTGGCTAATTTGGATCACGTGTAACCTGGTGCTGGAAGATCTGGAGGGCTTTACCGTATTAACAGGAGAAGCGGTGCAAGTGAAGTTAGACACTGTCGTCGGACAACATGTGATAATTTATAAATATTTTAAATCAGGTTGGGTCCAGGTTAGCCAGCAGTTGGGTCCCGATCCGGACCGCGGTCCGCTTATCCGTGACCTCTGGTTGAGACTGCTGAGACAGATTTAGAAATGCACCCAGCTCTGGTCACCAAGGGTATTTATCTCCATATCATTTTGAGGTTTCCAATTTATGTTTTTGTAAAGTTTTTTTTTTTTTTAGTTTGAAACAACAAAAAACTGATTATTCAAAAGGAAAATATTTGGTGCACATTTTCTTTTTTTTAATCATGATTTTAATGTAACTCACAAAGGGTCCAATATTTGATACTTTTTGTTAAACACATCTTGAAAAGTTACACCTAAATCACATACCATTTGTAAATTGCTAGTATAATTCTAGCTGGATATTTGACCACCCTGTAGAAGCGCATTTGATTGGTTTCCTGGAAAGGATTCAGCTTTCATTCAGTTCACAAATTTGTAATTAAACGTACTGGGGTAATGTTAACTGATTGATTAACAGTGGCTGCTTTAAACAGGTTTGATTACTGCAGGGTTGCTGCAGTTATTTTTTAAATTAAGGCCTTAATTGGCATTAAAATTCATTAAATTTTATTATCATGGCATTTAAAATGCTTTATAAAACAAAAAACATTTATAAAAACAATTTCGTCATATACATTATATCAAAATACATTTGCGCGTAACTGCTTCCGGTCGATCGTAAAGCCGTATGTTCGGAAAAGAAGCTCGAGGCGGAGAAAAAGCTAGAGAATGGGAAAATGCTAATTCAAAGAAAAGTGGCTGGAAAATGAGAAATTCGGAACATGGCTGCAGCCTGTCGACGGTAAAGATGACGAAGGATTTTGCCGTGTATATATGAGAGTCATGGGTACTTGTTGATGGCATTAAAATTATTTGGAAGAGCATTAAAAAACATTAAATAAGAGCTACTCATTCCTGTATAAACCCTGTTCTTGACATAACATTATCAGCATATTGTGATTTCGCTTTGTGATTTGGATCTTATTAAAACACAGATTTAATCAAAATTTCAAGCATATCACCTAAAGTATTGTCCTTTAAATTAAAAGGGGCTTGAGTATTAAGTTTGTAACAATCTGCGAACCTTTGAATACCCAGCTTAGATACTGAAATAAAAGGTCATGGACTGAGCTTCTTTTCTAAATTGATCATACTATTCTTTAGATGTGCTGATGAAGGTTCTCAGTCATCCAGGTCATAGTCATTCCGTAAAAATTCAAAAAATATCCACTGGACTTGGTTTTCAAGATTTGAAGACGTTTCGCCACCTCTCCCGGAAGCTTTCTCAATTCAAATGTCTGGATCCGCAGTGAGTTTGAGTCTTATATGGACAAGGCCTTGTATTGCTTGGAAACATGCAAATGGTAACCGATGAATGGGTCGTTTAGTTCCATCGTTAGCCTGTAATATCTGAACCTGTCTATGATTCTAGGGGTCGGTCGTTAAAGGGGGGATTGCCATTAAGGGGGGGATTGTCTCCTGTAATACCTGAAACCTGTCTATGATTGTTAAGGGTCGGTCGTTAAGGAGGTGTTGTTCACCGGCTGGAGCGGGTAGGTCCCTCGTTCCTCTGTGATGGGGTGGGGGGTTTGGTGATATCTGGAAGGGATCATGTCTATGATTGAATTGTATGTTTTTGGAAGCTGGAATCTGAGTCCACCACCTCTGTTTAAAGTTGGTTTTTCTCTCTTAACATAGATGGCTTCCTTCACGCCCCTCTCAAACCACCTATTTTCTTTATCCAGAATATGGACATTCTGGTCCTCAAAAGAATGTCCTTTGTCCACAAGGTGTAGGTGTACTGCGGAGTCTTGTCCCGAGGCGGCTGCTCTTCTGTGTTGGGCCATGCGCCTGTGGAGAGGTTGTTTGGTTTCTCCAATATAAAGATCAGAGCATTCCTCGCTGCACTGAACAGCATATACCACTCCGCTCATATTCGGTCGGGGGGTTTTATCTTTAGGATGCACTAGCCTCTGTTTAAGGGTTTGGTTTGGCTTGAAATGTACTGGGATCTTGTGTTTGGAGAAAATCCTCTTGAGCTTTTCAGACACTCCAGAAACATCACAATCCCTTATGTTGCTGGAGTGTCTGGAAAACTCAAGAGGATTTTCTCCAAACACAAGATCCCAGTACAAGAAGAAGGAAAGTAAGACTTTTATTTAGCTGATCTTTATTGCATATGAGGAGAAACGACAACAAACTGATCCTTTACCTCCACTTTTGTCCTCAGATCAGGTTTTTGGCTGCAACCTGTCCAGTCTGTGTCAGCAGGAGAACAGCACGGTGCCGACCTTTGTCAAGATGTGCATCGATCACGTGGAGAATAACGGTCAGTGTTAAGGAATGGACCTAGTTTCTGTGTGTTGTTAAAGAGGACTGGGTTTGTTTTCTCATGTCTTACAGACTCTGATCTGTTTTTGTCGTTGACCTCTCTCCAGGTCTGTATATAGACGGGCTGTATAGAGTGAGCGGGAACCTGGCGGTCATACAAAAGCTACGCTTTGCTGTCAATCACGGTGGGTTACCTTGAAACTGTCTGTGTTTCCTGTAAGATGCTTAAAGAGGCCCTGCAGAGCAGCGGCTTTAAAGGGCGCTTGTGTTTGCAGATGAGAAGGTGAACCTTGGCGACGATAAGTGGGAGGACATCCATGTGATCACTGGGGCTTTGAAGATGTTCTTCAGGGAGCTGCCCGAGCCCCTCTTCACCTACGCTCTGTTCAGCGACTTCGTCAGCGTCATCAGTACGTGTGACACACGGCTAACCTCTGTGCTTGTACATGCACTCACTGTCCCCTGCAGCTAAATATCACAGGCCGGCGGACCGTAACTGGTTCACAGCTCTGGACAAAAGTCTTTCTTTGGAGACAAATGTTGTCTTTAATGATGATATTATCTTCATCACAAACACTGAATTTAGGAGTAGACTCAAAATTAAGAGTTTTGGTCCATTTTCATAACATCTTCTGGATGATTTTATATATCAAAAGTGAAGAATTGTGGCACAGAGGTCCAGCATGCTGCGAAACTCTCAGCTCATCTTTACACGGTGACTAAATTGTTGGGAGAAGCTGTTCTTCAAGGACATTGTGGTTGGGATTTATTGGGATTAAACTTGATAGAAGCAATATCAGCATCAGTTGGCAAGACACATCATCTCAGAACAATGCTTTCTGTTTGCAACAGTCTTCTGCTGCCTGTTTTTCGGAAAAATTGTCTCTTCTCAATGTTATCTGGGATATAAAATAGAGCAATGATGCTCTTCATGTGTGGAAGTTCTGGTCCCGCTTTGCAAAGACCTGCCAATAATGAGCAAGCTCTGTACTGGTGGCAACTTTCCTCTACATTATACAGCAGGACCGGAGATTTGCTCCGACATGTAGGTTTCTGATAAATTCAATTAAATTCAGTTTATTTATATAGCATCAATTCACCATAAATGTCATCTCAAGGCACTTTACAATTCAACCAGGTCATACAGTCAAATTGGTTCAAAGTTTTCTATCTAAGGAAATCCAGTTGATTGCATCAACTCATTGACTCGAAGGGAATCCCTCACACTAAGCATGCTTGTAGCGACAGTGGAGAAGAAAAACTCCCTTTTAACAGGAAGAAACCTCCAGCAGAACCAGGCTCATTGTGAGCGGCCATCTGCCGAGGCCGACTGGGGTTCAAGGAGACAGAAGCAGAGACACAAAAAGCAACTGTCAATCAGCTCCCTTTACAGGACGCACACAGCCAGGCAGACAAGCTCCGAGCCAGCTCTCATGTCAGAAGATGAAAGTGAGCACATCCAGCCAGTCACAGTCAGGGAAACAGGACAACACTGACAAACAGGCCAAGCTCCAACATCCAGAAACAAAGGTGTTGATGGCAGCATGACAGCTGACGCCAGGATGGCGTCACAGCCAAACAGGGACAGACCAGATGAAGCTACTATGAAAGAAAGCAGAGAGAGCAAAATGTTCTGCAGAGTGTAGTAGAATAGAGAAAGAATGAAGCAGAATGATGAAAAATATTCCCTATGTCCTCCAGCAGTCTAAGGCTATAGCAGCATAACTATAGAGATAGGTCAGGATAACCAGAGCCCCTGTAACTTTAAGCTTTATCAGAAAGAAAAGTTTTAAGCCTAGCCTTAAAGGTAGACAGGGTGACTGCCTCATGGACTAAAACTGGTAATTGGTTCCACTGGAGAGGAGCCTAAAAGATCTGCCTCCCATTCTACTTTTAGAAATTCTAGGAACCACTAGTAAACCTGCAGATGGAGAGCGAAGTGCTCTGTTAGGAACATAAGGAACAATTAGATATAAGATGGAGCTTGGCCATTTAAGGAGAAAAACGGGTTGCAAAGGTCTCAGTACAGGTTTTTAGCTCCATCCGTCCTCTAGTCATCACTGACCAGCTTAATGATGCTGCCACCACCATGTTTTATTGTGGGGGATGGTTTGGGCAAGATCCTACGCAGAGGCATGTTTCCTTTTAGCACATTCTTAAGAGAGAACACACTGGTTTCCTTCCACTTAATAATGAACCACTTCTTTGCGCTGCTTTAACTCATAAAATAAACCAAAGTTTGTGGCTTTAATGTGTCCAAGTTCCTTCTGAGCAGATATATCTTGGTTTGTACCAGTTGAGTAAATTGTTCTCCAGCCTGTGTTTTTAACATCCTACCATGTCTTTTATGTTTAAAGGGTTTTTAATCTTCAGTAATTGTTTCTCTGAGACTTTCTTTGCTGATGTTTTGAGAGTCCAGTTTTCACTGACATGTTGGTGCAACATGAAAAAGAAAAGTCTGTCCGAAACATCGTCTCTGCTGCAGCCAAAATTAACTCTGAGGTGGATCCAGCCTTTGATTTATTCTTCCTTTCTCTTCTTCTGCAGAAATATCAGACTACAAGCAACGGGTGCAGGCCATCAAAGAGCTGGTGAGACAGCTGCCCAAGCCCAACCACGACACCATGCAGGCGCTCTTCAAACACCTCAGGAAGTAAGAAAAGTCACACCTTCTACAGCTTGTTTTTGTCTGGAAAAAGAATCTGTTGTCAAGAATATTAAAATGCATCATGTCCTAAATTTCATTTGATGCTGTCAGGAAGGTTTTTGACTCAGTTCGGAATAAAATTTAGGGTTGGAATAATTTTCCTGTGCTTTCCAGATGAAAATAGAGCCTTACTCCTTATCACTCTGAAAATTTCTGCTTTACTTTCTTTGAACACTTTCTTCCATCTTTTTTTGTTTGTCTTCATTCATTTCCACTTTCTTTACTTCTTTGTGTCTTTCTTTTCCCTCCTGCTGCCCCTTTTCTTCATTCTGCTCTTTATATCTACCTTTATCTTAAGGAATATCTGCATGCTAGATGTCTGGAATCCCAGAAATGCTGAGTTAACCATTCGTGTTGTATCTTCCTTTAACTGTTCCTTTGTCCTAAAATCATTGGAGTTTGTTACATTTCATTTTATGTTGGCATTAACATTCAATACTTGGTGCTTCTTGGTATTTTAAAGTCCACTTAGTCTGTTGGAGAGGGGGCAAATGATTATCTAATAAAGTATGATTAAGTGTCAACCCAAATTATCAACAATATAAGGGATTATGTAAAAATTGGACTTCATGCCTGTGTATTTTATTCCTAAAAATGTGACTTTGTCTTTGGCAACTCAAAGCTCCTTTTCCATGTATTCTAAAGGGATAAACGTGTATAGTTTTTCTCTGTATATCCAGGTATTCTTTATAATTGTGCTTTGTTTCCATGGCAATGTGTCTTTAAGGTACCAGCCAGCACCCCTCCTCTTCAATTTATGTTTGTTTATTCCCTGCTTCTGAATATACAAAGTTGTCTGTCTGACAAAAGATGATTTAAAGAAGTTTCCTAATTGAGAATTTCTAAAAGAGGCCAAATTATAGAGCTAAACGAGACCCTATAAGGTCACCCTAGGAGACATGGTCACACCAGGCTCATCGGATTTGCGCGCCACAAGGAGCCAAATCATTAAAATCAATGTGTACACTAACCTCAGCCACTAGCAGTGAGCGTGCAGTTATCGAGGCTGTGTGGGTCAACAAAGCCTTTCCACAAAAAGGAGGTTTGGCAAGACGCCGCAGCCGCTTCCACATCAATCTCCTGAATTTCTCACTTTAAACAGGAAAAGCCGGAATCAAGACAGGAAAAAGTCTGGTGTATTTCAGACTAAAATCAACCCACCAACCTTGGTTAATGTTACTAGAGAAAACAAGAACTCCAAACAGAAACAGAGCAGCTGTCAGACGAGGAATAGGATATGTGCTAAAAAGGAGCTTTCTTCGACTACTAATAGAAAGAAGGTGAATCTTTTTCTTCTGAGCTTCATTTCTGCAGCTGGAGCCTTAGCAGGGACAGCCTGGTTGCAGCATAAAGGACTTTTGGCTGCATGCCTGTACCTCAGCTGCTCCATATTTAGCACCAGCCTGGAGTGAATGTTCTGAACCCCAAGAAAAACATCCCAAATCATAATTTTCTCTGTACTAAACAGAGGGGGTGAGGTTCTCTGGGTCATACTCTATCTTTGTGTCTTCAAAGCCTTCTCTGAATCATTTAGATGTTTCTAATGTACCCATGTACCAGAGCATGTGAGCGAAGCGCGGCGCATCCTGCTCAGGAGGAAGTTCGCTCATTCGCTCCACCACTCAAAGTTGCACCAGGAAGCTCCGCTCAAAATCTGCTCCGCTATCTCCTTAATTTTCCTGCTACTCCGACTGTTTCCCAGCTGTGAACGTAACACCTCGCTCCATTCATGTTGCCCCACGTTTCCTATTTAATTATGAATTTATTTTACTATGCAAATGAGATAATAGCGTATAATACATGTATGCGATCCATTTTCAAAAACAGGCTCTTACCACAACGATCACTTTATGTAAACCCACTCTGTATAGTTAGTGTATGTCTTTATGATAATTTATCCCACTTATCACATAATATGCAATCCTCGTCTCGGCGATTCCATGGTAAAGTTGAAACATAAACAAATTTTATAATCCAACATTTTTAATTGACGTGAACGCATCAGAGCAAAATCCTTGCTCCGTCCTTTGAATTGAAAACCGCTCTCCGCTCCACCATATTTCTTCCGCTCCTCTCTACCATTCGCTCCATGCTCCACTCCGCTAACATGCTCTGCTGTGTACTAATCTCATTGACCACATTTGGGTAATTTATTTAAACTACATCCACAACTATAGATGAGAGTTGTTCACCAAAGTTCTTGCTGGCTGCATTTTTGGCCAAAAAAAAACTTTGTATATCTTGTCCCTTATTTCTTTGGTTAAATCTCCACATCTTGTCCATTATGGGTTTTTTGTTTGTTTGCTGTTATTTTTACTGTTTTTCTCTTCATCAAAATGTCCTTGTGTGTAGAATTAGCAAATCAACAATGGTCACGAGTTCAAAGACAGTCATAGTACAAAGAAATACCTTTTAAAAAAGGCTACAAAAGCCAGAAAGGGAGTAGATTACAGTGATAATTAATAATAGAAATATGATGAAATCCTGATGTACACTGATTAAAGGGCTGTTTTCTTCTTTTTCTCCAGAGTTATCGACCATGGTGAGGAAAACCGAATGACCACTCAGAGCGTGGCCATCGTTTTCGGCCCCACGCTACTCCGCCCAGAAACCGAGACCCTGAACATGGCTTTCAACATGGTTTATCAGAATCAGATAGTGGAGCTTATATTGCTGGAGTATGAAAACATTTTTGGCAGGTAGACACCAGGATCGTTTCCTCTACACACCAAAGCAGAGCTCTAGCAAACCCGGCAGCCCTGCCTTAACAGAAAATAAATAAAAAAAATTAAAAAAACCCTGGATCTGCTCGGCTTCATCTCGATCCATCCTGTCACTGCTGGTCAAAGTGAACGATCTGAGCAATCGTGACTCCTGCTCCTCCAGAGGAATGACCAAATAAACTTTGACTCTTTGCACTTTTTAGTATCTCTTTGTCCTGCAGCTGCATTTGTGCCTCTTCTCTGCGAAGGTGGCATCCTCCTAGTCACAGCACTGGATTCCTCTAAACCTGCGGATCAAGCAACCTTCTGCACAGACTGAGGCTAAAGGAAGCGGGTGGATGCAGCTTAAACTGACTGTATTACAGATAAGGCATCAGTATTGAAGCTTTATGATGCTGAACAGGATCTGTATGTGCTGTACTGTAAATCTTATCGCTTATAGTCACTCCTGTCATGACCTCCGCCTGGGTGGACAGACAAAAACCAAACAGTGGACTTAACCTCAGCTTGGCTTTAGATGTTTATTAACTTAAAGGAGATAGACACCAGTAAATACCACATGGGGAGAAATATTTTGGCCATTTTTATTGTGATGTCTTCTGTCTCCTTTTTCTTCCCTCTTTATGTTCCTGAGAAACAGAAAAGAGGTTCTTTGCATTAAATATTTTAGAACAATTTATCTCAGCCTCAGCTTAAAACAAGGGTACTCATCTGCTTCTTTAAGACTAGTAGACTATGAAAGGTTTGGGCGAGCAGCCTCTGAACTCTGTACAGTGTTTGTGTGTGAATGCGAACGGAGGGGTGGATGGACGGAGCAGAGAATGAATGCTTTAAATAAACTGTAAAAATAGTAAATAAAAGTTTGTATGCTTTGAGTGTTGATAATGTGACCCGAGGGAGAGATCATTATTTTTGTGATGCTCGCTGAAGCAACAGATGTGAGGAGTGATTAAGTGGACTGGGCATGATGGTTTACACGTGAGACCGGTACTGTTGGCTGCATCAAACTGGAATAAATACCTCTAAGAAGAGACGTCACTCTGTAGATCTGTGTTTTCTTCACACCTCTTCACAACACATTCATCTTAAAACAGCTTGTTATGGTCCTGCTGAGAAAAATATTGAAAAAATAGGAAATCTGAAAGAAAAAATCCTAGCCAGACCTTACGCATGTCTTACATGTGGAAAATTAAAACTGCTTTTTTGTTTTAGCTTTCTTTATAGTGATCTAAAATACATTTTAGTGGGGAAATTATTCCACCATAAGGAGAAAAAAAACACCTCGTTGTGGTTTCTTTTTTTTATACTTTACGCAATCATTTATTTATGAAGTGTTGCACTTGGTCTCCTTCTATAGCATTTCATAAAACTTGAAGTCTCCAGAGAAAGAGATATTTATCTATCTCCAGATCATCCAGTCTTTTTATGTTCTTTTCCCTTCAACTGACCTCCCAGGTTTTCTCCGGTTCTTTACTCTACAGGCAGACATTTTGATGGAAAAAGGTCTATTGTCTACTGAACCATTTCTGTTTTGATAGGGCCATATGTTTGGGTTCATTGTCCTGCTAAAAGACCCAGTGATGACCTACTTTCATTTTCCAGGGAAACACCAGCAGATTTCCACTGAACCCTCTAGGGTCCCAGCTTATACCCCTTAGACAACGAGATTCTCTTTTTAAAAGATGGCCATAGAAATATTATGCGTCCCCATGTTTCTGCATGGTTGGGTGGTAAAGCAAGCGTGCCATATGCTGAGGCTTCAGCCCTCAGGGAAGCTGTCCCAGGGTCCATTCTCTGCCGTTTCTCTAAGGTTTACCCTCCTTTTATAGCACTAATGCTTGTCCTGGATGACAGACATAATCCAAGATATGGACGGTCTTATAGAGTGGTTAGTATCTTTCTTACTTCTTAAGTACATATGTCCGAAAACAAATTGCTTGTCTTGTTTTTTACGCATTTAGAATCCCTTGTTGCTTTATTGGGGTATCCTAAAGAAAATGGAAGTAATGGATTACCATATTAAGTTCCATTTGACGCATCATGATCTAATAAAAAATATAATTGTATCTAGTAAAGAAAAAAGGATTATCTATAAAGTATTAGTTGTTGAGTAAAAAAAACACATGACTAAGTTCTTAACATAGTATTCCCCCCTAGGGTATAAATGTGCTTAAAGTCAGGGTTTGGTTTAGATATAAAAAATATATATATAAGAGCTAATGCTGCAATAAAAGTATAATTCATTTTTGGGCTTTTATGCATCTATATCAGAGCTACCATAATTATATAGGGATCTTGTATAAAAGTGTATCATATATAGAAAAGAAAATTATTAGCCAACAACTTGGTATATAGTTTTAAGGCAGATATGTCATTCAGTTTTCATATAATCCTGTATACAACTTAAATGTACATAGATTAGCTCATAATATTTGGGAATGGTGTCTTTTTTTTTTTTTTTTTGGTCTACAGTTTTTCTAGCTTCTAGTAAATATAAAATCTTGGAGTTTTTTCTCTTATAGGTGAATGAATTTCACTGTTTTCCTCCTAACTTAAATCTACAGCTTAGGAAATGTCTGTGTTTCAATTTAAAAAACTGCAAAAATTATGTCCTTCCCTCTTGCACCTCTTTATGCAAAAGCTATATATATAACACATTCTGGTATACTCTTTAAATCAGTTTCAGCAGGAATCGTATTACTTTTAACAGTCTTTGTCTTACATCTCTCAAAACATGCCTTCCAAAATAGTAACGGCAATAAAAGCTGACAAAATGGTCGACGCCCATCTAGATTTTACTTTACCATCTGCAGGTGCCTCGAAATGTCAACATTTTATCCTTGCACTGAAAGAATTTTGCCCAGTAACAGGTGTCATAATGCATTTTTTTTTTAAACTGTTAGCAATGGTCCCATTTCTAAGTTTTTAACCTTAATTATTCTGATATAAGGCCTAGTCTTCAAAAGGTTTGCATGTCTTGAAACAGGTGCAAACATGTTTTGTGTGAAAGCGGATCTATAAAGAAGGTGCAAAGTGATTTGCCTTTGCAGTTCAGCAGACGGTGTGTGTAAAACCTTTTTTGGTGTCTGTTTTTATCAATATGTATTCAAATCAGTTGAGGTTCAAGGTGATACATCAGATTCTAATCACCAAATTCTAATTTATGGGTAAAGGCAGGACCTGATTAGTAACTCCTTAGGATCAACAACCTATAAAGGAGGCTATAATTGATAATAATATAATATCTTATTGAAAACTAAGAAACTGCAGTCACATCTGATGTAAGCTTTACCAGACCGACTTCACATACACCATCCTTTATATTTAAACTTCCAGCCAAGCCGGTACATGAAATCCCACACTTGTCAGTGAAGTGCTAAATGAATAGGCCTTCTGATCATATTTCTTTCCAGTATAGCAAAGCACAGCAATGAAACAATGAATTAAATCATCTCAAACCAGATAATGGCTCAAGATATTTGCAGTATAGTGTTCCTCTGAGCAGAAAGCACACCAGTAATGCTATAATGTGGTTGACTGAAATATAACAATGTCGTAACTAGAGATATACCCATACATCATCTGGCTGGTATTTTTGACAAAAATTATTATTTTCTTTCTTTGTTTGATAGTCTTATTTAAATAGAAACCCATCATGCATGGAAAAAGAAAAAAGCAATATCAGCTCCAAGATTTGGCCTAAAAAATCAGCAGCACATATTGAGGATTGGTCAGTCAAATAAATCTATTTTGATATCAGCCTTGGAAAAAAAACTGTATCGATTTCTAGCCATAACAACCCTCACCAGCTCAGACTTGATGCCCATCAAGAACAGTGCTGAAAGCCTCTTCTGAAAGATTTTCAATTTGTAAAACTGTTCTCTCTGCCTTACAATTAGATTCAGGCAGTATGAAACAGACTGACAGCAAAGAAAACTTTGTGAAAGGCCGTCTGAAGTCCACTCCTCACCACAACCTGCGATAGGTTTTTAGACATCTTAACTTGCTCATTTGCTCACAGAAAAAAGACCTAAATGGAATCAACTCATCAGATAGAGGTATCCAAATCAGCTGCGTATGATGATGATGATGATGATGATGATGATGATGATGATGATGATGATAAGAACATTGGCCTTTTTGTCGAAATCAGAGTCATCACAATCAATGTCAAATAAAACACCAACAGGATCTTTAATGTCTCTGTGTGCATTCCGACATTTCTTCAGTCCTGACAGTAAACTGTCAATAAAGACATTTTATCGTCGCATCTTTCACTCCTAGTGAGAACAAACGAATGGCCAACATTTTCATCATCAAATGTTCTTTTATTAATTCATTGGGTCTCAGACTAGTGGGTCTATGGCAGCCCTGGAAAATGTCTTGAAATCAGCAAAGGCTCATTGCAGTCATCAAGACCCTATCTTTCATTTGCAAGCTGTTGCTTGTCAGCTTAATTAGGTGCAGTAGAGTATCCAAAAAATGATCACAAGTGAAGTCTCCAGTTTCTTAAACAGCCTGACACCTTGTGTCTTGTAGCTTTTCGTTGCCAGAGGCTAATATCTCTAAGGTTATTTTAGTATAATTTTTCTCAGAGCTCTTGTGGCGTCTCGTTGGCAGCTCCGTCTTGTGCAGGAGAGGGATATTGGCATCAGTGGTATGTCGAAAGTGAACACCTTATTCTATTTATGGGTGGAGCCAAAACAGAACACATATAGAGCTTGAAGTAATTCACAAAAGTGACATTCTCCCTGACAACTTTTTTCAACACAATTCATACCAACCAAAGACTGCGCCTTACACTCCCTGTAACTATATTTTCCTGACATGTTTGATGTATCATCATAGGCCTAGTTAGAGATCTAGCCTGAAAACAATGACCAGATTGATCAACAGTCAGCCAGACATGACCCAGTGTGAATGTGAATTAGTTCAAATGCAATAAGTTGCTGTCAGGTGTAGAGTCGACTATAGCGGATTAACACTTCATTTACATTCTTTCTATAGCAATATTTTTGTTTGCTTTCTTTTTTACCTATTAAACTAATAAATTTCTCAAAGATAGTCATCAGCTGTCTGGACTGACAGGTAACTTCCTGTTGTCAACTGTCATGGGCCCCAAGAAGAATCCATCCGTGGAAGATTTTGTGGAGATAAGGAAGGCGTTGGATTTTCTTTCTGGAGAGACCTCGGCCATCCGAATCCAGCAAAAGTCCATCCTGGACTTGGTGGAAGAGGTGAAGGCTTTGAGATTACTCAATGAGGAGAAGGACAAGCGGATCGCCGTTCTGGAGAACCGCGTAGCTGATTTGGAGCAGTACACGAGGATGAACGATGTGATCATCACCGGACTGCGTGTCAAGCCTCGCTCCTATGCTGGCGCGGTGGCAGGGCCCTGTCCGGACGGAGAGCCGTCACCTGGCGTGACAGAGTCCACGGAGGATCAGGTGGCCTCTTTCCTCTTGACCAAAGGGATAAAGCTGGACTGTGACTCTGTGGAAGCGTGCCATCCGCTACCGAGACGAGGTAACAACGAAAAACCCGCGATTATCATGAGGTTCAGCAACCGCAAACACAAATCTGCTCTGCTGAAACAGGGCAGGTTGCTAAAGGGGTCAGATGTGTTCATTAATGAGCACCTGACAAAAAGAAATGGGGAGATTGCAAGAAAAGCTCGGGTTCTGAGGAAGCAGAAGAAGATCCAGTCCACGTGGACCACAAACTGTAAGGTCTTCATCAAGCTGAACGGACCACCGGAGGAGGCGAAGTTTCTGGTCGTTCGGGACATCACTGAATTGGACAAGTACGACTGAACTATCGGAGGATCGTTTGAGCACAGGTGATATCACGCACGACTCACTTTCATCATGTCACAAGTCACAGGAACTCTTTCTTCTTCACTGATGGACACAACACTAACACCTACAACTGTTAGTGCTGATAACCTGGAACTGAAAACATTCATCTATACAGATTACAAAAGTCAGGACATGGAAGAGGATGTGGATCCAGAAAACAACTTCTTCAATGATATTGTTGATAACTGCTGCTACTATACAACGGATCAATTCAACAGGGCGGTTCAGGTAGATAATAAACTTGCAATCATACACTTCAACAGCAGACGTTTATATGCAAACTTCAACAGTATAAAAGATTGTCTGAGCCAGTTTAAACAGCCATTCAGCATCATAGCCATCTCTGAAACCTGGATCAGTCATGAGAAGGGGGCTGACTTTGAGCTGGAGGGTTATGAGTTTAATTATATCAATAGAGAAGGGAAACCTGGAGGAGGAGTAGCTATGTATGTTGACAAAAACTAAACTATAAAATAATAGAAAACATGACCGGAGTGACTAAAGATGTATTTGAGTGTATAACTGTTGAAATATTTATGGAAAAGTCAAAAAATGTCATTGTTAGTTGCATGTATAGAGCTCCTGGTTCCAATATGGAAATATTTAGAGATTGGTTTGAGCAAACATTTACAGTTACATCTCAGAAGATCCTTTTCATCTGTGGGGACTTTAATATTGATTTACTTAACCCAAACAATCATAAACCTACTGAAGAGTTAATTAATACCATGTACAGTTTGAGCCTTTTTCCCAGAATTACTAGACCCAGCAGGATCACACTCAACAGTGCTACATTAATAGATAACATATTTACTAATATCTTGGATAGTAATACCATAAGTGGATTAATAATTCAGCATATTAGTGATCATCTCCCAGTCTTTGTTGTCAGCGACACTTTCTATGTAAAAAATAACGATAAACGTAATCCACAGTTTAGAAGAGTAAGAACTGAGGAATCACTCACAGCTTTCAAAGAGGACTTATTGAAACATAACTGGGAGTCGGTTTTGTATGAAGATAATGTTGATACGGCTTATGAAAATTTTCTGAATAGTTTTAAAGTAATATATGATAAGAGCTGTCCATTAAAACCGTTTACTCCTAAAAACAAATACTTTGGAGCTCCATGGATCACAAAGGGACTGCAAAATGCCTGCAAAAAAAAGAACAAACTTTATAGAGATTTCATAAGGTATAGATCCTTGGAGGTAGAGAATAAATATAAGAAATACAAGAATAAATTAACTGCTATTCTACGAATAGCTAAACAGGATTATTACAGTAAATTATTAGATAGAAATAAGAAAAACATTAAAGGGATTTGGAATATATTAAATAATATTATCAAGAAAAACTCAGGAAAAATTAGTTTTCCGCAGTTTTTTATAAATAATGATGACAATTTTGAGGACAGTAATGACATTGTTCATAATTTTAATAAATCTTTTGTGAGTGTGGGTCCATCACTTGCAGAACAAATCCCAGATCCTACAACAACTGGAGCTCTGAATGAAACATTAATCTGCAGAAATCCCCACTCAATTTTTCTTACTGCAGTGGGAGAAAAGGAAATTATAGATATTGTCAATAAATGTAAAAGCAAAAGGTCAACTGACTGTGATGGCATTGATATATCAATAATTAAGAAGGTAATTGAGGAAATCATTCAGCCTCTGACTTACATCTGTAATTTGTCATTTCAAACGGGTAAATTTCCAGAAAAGATGAAAATGGCTAAAGTTATTCCACTCTATAAATCTGGGGACAGACACCATTTTACAAATTATAGGCCTGTTTCTGTACTTCCACAGTTCTCCAAAATTTTGGAGAAATTATTCGTGGGTAGATTAGATACTTTCATTAATAAACATAAACTGCTTTCAGAGAGTCAATATGGATTTAGGTCACAAAGATCTACAGCAATGGCTGTCATCGAATTGATAGAAGAAGTCACCTGCGCTTTAGATAACAAGAAATCTGCAGTAGGTGTATTTATTGATCTCAAAAAAGCTTTTGATACAATAAATCATGAAATATTACTTAAGAATTTGGCATCCGGGGAGTAGTCCTCCAGTGGATGAAAAGTTATTTAAGTAACAGGCAACAATTTGTGCAAATGGGTGACTGCCAGTCATCATGCTTGGACATTGTTTGTGGTGTCCCCCAGGGGTCAGTACTGGGGCCAAAATTGTTTATTCTTTATATTAATGACATCTGTAAAGTTTCTACAATACTAAAATTTGTTTTGTTTGCAGATGATACTAATATTTTTTGTACAGGTGATAATTTGGATCAACTTGTAGCTGATATCAATTCAGAGTTATGTCAACTTAAGACAGGGTTTCATATTAATAAATTATCATTAAATTTGGATAAAACCAAGTATATGTTGTTTGGAAACTGCAAAACTAATGTACATATCCTAATAGACAATGTAACAGTTGAGAGAGTTAAAGAAATTAAGTTTTTGGGAATAATGATTGACAATAAGATTTGCTGGAAACCTCACATAAAATACATTCAAACAAAATTATCCAGAAGTATTGCTGTTCTCAGCAAAACCAAACATTTTCTAAATTATGCTGCCCTTCATATTCTGTATTGCTCACTGATCTTACCTTACTTGAGTTACTGTGTGGAAATATGGGGCAACACCTACAAAACCTTGCTGCGTCCATTATGTACATTACAAAAAAGGGCCATCAGAATGGTTCATAGGGCAGGATTCCATGACCATACTAACGTACTATTTATAGAGTCCCGCCTCCTCAAACTCCCTGATCTGGTAGAATTCCAAACTGCTCAGGTTATGTATAAAGCTAGAAATAAACAACTACCAGAGAACATTCAAAATCTGTTCACTGATAGAGTTGGGGGCTATGATTATCGGGAATACCTTAACTTCAGAACCCAGAGGGTTCGAACCACCATGAAGAGAAAGTGCATTTCAGTCAGTGGTGTGAGGGTCTGGAATAAACTCCAGAAAGAACTTAAGCAATGTCCAAGCATGCGTCTGTTTAAAAAAAGGCTCAAACTGTTGTTCCTCAACATGTACTGTGATGAGGAGGTGAGGTGAATGGTATCACTGCTGAGCACTATGTGTGGGTGCGTATGCTGTGTGTATGCATGGGGGTGCTGGGCCCTCTCCTCTGCTCCTGCGGCCTGACGCTGCAGTTGTTGTGGAACGTGGGTGTGAATGTGGATTTAGGCCAGATGTGTGTGTAGGTAGGCATGTGTGTGTGCATATGTGTGCAGATGTAAATATTGGTATGTAAATGGGTATGTATATGTATGTATGTGGGTGTGAAAAAAAAATAAATAAATAAAAATAAAAAAAAGATAATAAAAAAATAACAACGAAACATAGAAGTTAAACAGGAAGGTACTTTTAGGTTGCTTTCAGGGCAACTAGAGGGAGAAGGGGTATGAAAGATAAGTTCTACTTCTTCATACCCCTTTTCAGACAATTTACAGTAAGAAATAATCAATGACAGACATTAGGGTAAATATAATGCTTGTTAATGGTAAACATTGTTTAGTGCATTTCTATTTATGTTCAAATTATTTAAATCCAATCGGAACAAGAAATTTGAATTAATGTTTACCATTCACTTTTTATGTGATACACATTTGTTAGTATTTCTGAAATTGATTTAATTATTGTTATTATTTGATCATTTCTAAAATTGGAATTTTTTTATTTATTATTATTTGTTCTTTTGATTCATTTATATTATTTGTTAATTTGATTTATTTTTTTTTTTTTTGTTACTATTACTGTCTGAAATAAATAAATATTCATTCATTCATTCATTCATTCATAGTTAATGAAAAATTCTAACCACACTTCTTACAAATGTTTCTTTAAGAATGGGTTGAGCTGTGCTAGCAGCTCCACGATTCCAAGGTAACTTTTATAGTGTGGAGAAAAGTGCACTTTGATGTGCAGGTGCAGGGAAGCATTTTCTGTGCTCACCGTTAATGATCCGTTATTCTGTCAATCTCGAAACACAGCAACAAATTTGTTTCTGTTTTTTGATCAAATTTCACAAGCAATAAATATCTCCAGTGGACGCTGAATATGCAACCCATTCCCATGAATTAGTTTCCCCATTGAAAAATAGTTTTAAGAATTATCATTGAATTTGTTTTTATCATTACTACCTCCAGCTTCATGACTTAGAACCTCTTCTTTCTTTCATGACACCCCTGCAACTTGCTAGTATCATAAGCAAGGTTCTCATTTTGGGGCAGAACCAAAACAGTATTCAGGTTTTAACATTACATGGCAATTGATTTAAGTAGTTATTTATGTATTTCACTATTTACAGTTAAACACTTTTTTTTTCAGAGTGCTGCAAGGAAATAACAAATGTGTAAGGAAAAAATGACCAACAGAATTCCCATTATTAGTTTTTCAATTGTAATTTCAAGCCTCTCGAATACTTTGAAAGTAAAGGGGCATCATCCAGTTTGCTTTGGTTGTTGAGTAACATGTTTTTAACAACCTTATAGTCTTTTTACAAGAGAATGCCACATAACTTCCCTGCCTTTCATCACACTTCAATCAACAACAAAGAAATATAAGCATCTGAGCTGAGGTTTGGACTCTGGTAATTTAAATTTAGGTACTATTTGAGTGGATGTGGACTAACTAAACCTTCTCTATCCTGCTGCAGGATACCTGTAAATCAGGACAGATTCAAGCATTTAATGCTTGAAAAGTGAAGGCCCAATTATATAGTTATTATATATATATATACATAGAATATAACTATATATATATAAATAGAGGACCTTTTTGATACTACAAATTATATATAAAATCAGTTCTATGAAACTTGTTATTAATTTGAGAAATTAATGGATTTTAATCACTTGTTTATTTTGAATATGTGTTATCCATCCATCCATTTTCTGACACTCTTATCCCTGCTGGGGTCACAAGGGGTGCTGGTGCCTATCTCCATCTGTCTACAGGTGAGAGGCAGGGTCCACCCTGGACAGGTCACCAGTCCATCACAGGGCAACACAGATGCAAACAGGACAAACAACCATTCACGCACACACTCACACCTAAGGAGAATTTAAAGAAGCCAATTAACGTAACTCCTTTTTTTGGACTGTGGGAGGAAACCAGAGAGAACCCACGCATGCTCAGGGAGAATATGCAAACTCCAGGCAGAAAGACCCTGGTCTGAGAATTGAACCCAGAACCTCTTGATGCAAGGCAGCAGCGCTGACCCCTGCCCCACTGTGCAGCCTATGTGTTATTATATTGAAAGTATTTTAAAAGTAACAATGGAAATCTGAGCATAATTCAGTAAATACTGAAGGTTTTTTTTGTTGCTGTTGTTGTATTATAGTTTAGACTGATCAAAATCCAACTTTGCTCAGATAAAACTGCTTTATTGTAATTAAGAACATACATCCTTTTTACATTGTGGCTAGAATAATTGTCTCTGTAGACAAAATTACCCACCTTATTAATGAATAAAAGTTATTTTCTACAATGGTCTCCAGCTCCAGCGTCCTGTCTGATGAGCACACCCGGTCAGACCAGTATTCCCATAGTCAAAACCCATTTATCCCTTAGTTTTTCCCTTTAGTTGTGTACAAATATACACTTTAAAGTACCTGAACGGGCATGTATCCTTTTAGTCATGTACAAAAAAAAATATTTAATTACTTACTTTTTGATGTTTTTTAAAGTGTATCTGACCTTAAATAGTATTTTCTTTGTGTTTTTGTACATGTACGTGTATTTTTTTTGTAAGTGTATTTTTCGTACAAAACTAAATGCAAATCTTTCATCTTGAATATGCGTATTGACTATGGGTCTGCTGATCTGACGGGGTACGCTGGTCTGACGGAACACCGGTCCTTGAGGACCAGTGTACTCCTCTGCTTCAACAAACCTGACTCTAAAATTAGTACATGGGCAGAAGTCTGTAGAGCCTGACTACAGGTTAGTGACACGTTTTACTCATTGAGTCAGGTGTGTAAGAGACGCATCTTATCACTGCTGTTAATGTAAACAAACACACACAAACACCCATATATATATATATATATATATATATATATATATATATATATATATATATATATATATATATATATATATATATATATATATATATAATATATTTATATATATATAATGAAGTTAGTTTTATAGAACTTAGAAGTTCTGTCTCTGTCCCACCCTGTGCTAAGATGTTTTAAATGTTAAACTCATATAAGTAGATTCAACAGCAGTTTCTGCATTTAAAAAAACATACATCACAGGCAAACTCATTCAAAGTTTGCAATGTTAAAACATAAAATATGGCTCATGGATTTGAATGAGAGCTTTGATGTTAGGTCAGTGTTAAACCATGATAATAATTTATTTTGTCTGGAAATACAAAGTATTTTCAGAAGGCTAAGGCCTTCCTTTCTTTCCGGCTCTGCAGATCTTCTTCTGTGTTGTTCAAATTTTCAACATTTCACAGCAGCTTTTATCTGGCCCCTGGCTCTACATCTGAATGCTTAGTTTCCAAAGAAATGAAAGTTCTGCTCTTTGCAAAATTTACATCAAAAGTAATCGCAGAGGATATTAATAATCTAATTCAAACTCTCTAGGAACAGAGGCAAACTGTGTGTGAAATAACATGCAGAGGTTACATTTGATGTTAAGAGAATGATTTTACAGTAAACTTCACGTCCATATCCGGCTCTGTTTCAACCTGCACATAGATTGTTTTCTCAGAAAAACCTAAAATACTTTCTGTTTCCAGAGTCTTTATTTACACCTTTTTCTTTGGTGCCATTAAAGATACAGAATGTGTAATAATTTTAGGGATTTACTAACCGAAATGTTATAGATATCAATGATATTATCATCTATGAACTGAAAGTCTCAACATGACACCTTAGAAATTGCTATTTATAATAAGATAGGAGATAGGATAATTTGGCATAATGCTCAAATGAGACTTTAGCAAGTTAGGCCTATATAAATTCTACATCATACACAGACTACTAAAATACTATTTATAAAATGATCGATGTTAACTACTGTCTCCTGCACGTGGTCCATGTTTGTTTTGGTCAGAATGCCCTAAACAGGGGATGAATCACTGGGAGAACAGAGGTGAGGAACATTCTCAGTGTGAGAATACCAGCTGAGAGAGCTCACAGCAGTGAATCGGAGAAGCCTGCCAGGCAAACAGAGTACTGACACAGGCTAGCAACAGCTTGGAAACCTGAGGTTGTGAGTTTGAATCCCACTCTTACAGACTGCCACTCTGGGTCTCTGAGCAAGACCCTTAACCTCCAATTGCTCCCCGGGTGCCCCACGATGGCAACCCGCTGCTCCCCAAGGGGATGGGTTAAATGCAGAGGTAAATTTCTCCAGTGTGAGATCAATAAAGTTCAATTATTATTATTATAGTATTGAAACTAACTGTGGAGGATTGAAGCGTTATGGTCGTAGATCGGATAAGTCTGCTGGGGAAAACAGAGCGCTGAAGGTGGTGGATGGGGGCTGTGACTGAGCACAAGGAGGACTGCGGTAGATTGGAGAAGATCGACGGGGACACAGACCAAGGAGAGGCGGCGGCATGCGGAGGCTAGCCTCGAGAGCAAGGGCAACCAATTAATAATTAGCGGAGTCCGAATAGAGATAATCAACACTTAGTAAAGGTCCAGAGACATTTTTAATTATAATCTGTTACTTTAAACAGAATTTAACATTGAAATAAACTAGGTTTTTATGCATCCATTTTGTAAATTTACTTTTAAAATAAATATATATATAAATATGAAAAATAGAACATTGTTCCATTTTAAAAGCTAAAGTGTTTTTTGAAGTAGAGAACCTCCAACGTTCAGTTTGATATATAGACAATTTCCTGATTGACATATTTTACAAAACACCTGAGCTGACCGTTTGTTATTTTTCTTTTTTCTGTCTTAATGTTCGCAGTGGGCTTTATGCTGCCCTGCAAGGCTTTAAACCTGGGTTTGAATGGAGACAGAAGTCATTCTAAAGCACATATCAAGGTGCTCATTATGAGCCTGGATCCATATTTATTTTGATTCTGTTCATGGTAGAGAATCCTGCTTCACAGCAGCAGGTTGAGCCAAACATTCTCTAAATGTGCAGGGTCATCTTTGAGCACCATTTCACTTTTCTGTCACCAGTTCACCGCAGTTCTTCCAGCAGTTCACACTTTCTCTGCTCTCTTTTTCTCATCATCTTCTCCTTCTTTCCCATCGTCCTGCTTAAAAGTAGCAGCAGCAGCAACCCAGACTGACAGCAGCTCATTGGATCATTTGTATCACGTGTAGCCTAGTGCCGGACGCTCTGGAGGGTTTTACTGTATTAACAGGAGAAGCGGCACAAGTGAAGTCAGACACTGTCGTCGGACAACATGCGGTAATTTATAAATGTTTTTAATCAGGTTGGGTCCGGATTAGCCAGCAGGTGGGACCGGATCCGAACCGGGGTCCGCTAATCCTTGACCTCTGCTCTAGAGGCTAACTGCTGGAGGTGAAAGGAGGACAGCTAAGGATCGGAGCAGCCTAGGGGCAGACACAGCTGCATGGCGCTGGCTGGTGTCTGCACTTAAAGTATGAAGACGAACAGTCATTCTGGGGCTAAATTAAAATGGCTTCTTAAAAACCCTTCCTAAACCTGTTAAGAACATTCACCACTTCATTCTTTGTCAAAATTATTGCATGTTTTTTTTTTTTTTTTTTTGCGCAGAACCGGATGAGTGGCTGACAGATCTTGTGAGAGCTGAGTGTGAGTAAGATGGCATTAGACTGGTAGTAAATAAAACAGTCGGATTCAGGTAAAACAAATCAATCAATAAACCAAGCATATAAACAATTAAGCTATAAGCTCATTTTATCCTATTTATCTACTCAAACTAGATGAGGAAATTTTGGAGAGTTATGTGGAAATGTGCTTAGACACCACCATGATGGGCAAAATACGGAAATCACAGGCCAACAATGCCACCTAAAACCACACAAACATGTAAACGCTCTTGTTCTGAGTGTTCGGCCAGCAGCAGCTCCGCTATCCCTCCAGAGAAAAACTACGCAGACATTCTGCACGCCATCGACAAAAGGCTCATCAGCCTTGCCCTGGTTAAAATAAAGAATTCCAGGATAAGAATTTAGTCAGGCTCAGCTAATCTCCTGTAACCAGGTATAAAACATCTCATTCAATCACCTTCACCGCCTTAGAGGTAAGAGACCTGATAACAACCGACCTAAATGTGAGCACTATAGACAAAAAGCATGTAAAAAGTCAAGGCAAAGAGCTGCAGGGAATGCACTGCAGCATTAATGATCAGTTTCCAAAAGACGTTTCCAAAGACGAGTTCTCTTGTGCCGAATAAAAAAAAAAAAAGTCAGTCAGTCCCCCCCCCCCCCCCCCTTTAGAGCTTAAGCTGCCTGCCCCTTTCCCACACTGGGGGCTCTTGGGATCTGCTACTTGGCCTATGGGCCTGCTCCCCCTTGGCAGATTGGCCTTTAGACCCAGGAGGATAGTGTATGAGGAGTCATCTTATTGACTTACTCAAATTAAGGATAAATACACTTAATTTAAGAAATTTGTAATTATTTCTAGATCGTTTTTGCAGTATAGAAGGAACTAGGCAAGGGAAGGCAAATTTATTTGTATAGCACAATTCAGTCCAAAGACAATGCAAAGTGCTTTACATGATTAAAATACAGGAAGATAAAACAGAATCAAAGCAAGTAAGAAAAAATAAAAAATGAATAAAATAAAATAAAAAAATGCAGAAACAAAAAAGAATATTAAAAACAGTTGGGTTAGCATTTGATCAAAAATTTCTCCTTGGGCAGTTGACAATTCCCCAGAACCTTGCCTTTTGTTCTACTACCATAGAACTGCAAAACCTTTCCCATTATTTACAGGTAATTTAACTCTGCCCGATATGCAATTTAACTCTGCCCGATACACACCAATCAGGGAATAGCACTCATGTCCGTAATATATTGGGGCCCTGCAGTACACTATTTGCACATGTAACTTGCTAAACATGCATGTCCGGAGTAGTTTATGAACATCTGCATGAAGTAAAAGTGATGTAGGAGTATTTATTGCTTGTTTGAACTTTTGGCAGAATCCTGACGCCATACTTTGCAGATCTTTTGAATAACTGGTGTGACAAAAAACTTTTGTTTGCCTTTTTAATAAATGCTTCTATTTTAATGAAAACTTGCCTTACCAAGAGCATTATAAACGTCCACATCAAATATACCTGACATGTTGGTATTGCAGTCAGTAAAAGCCTTTTTAACTTCTATTAAAATGTTATATTGACATGGTACCTGAATATATCTAATATTTTATTGCATCCAATCTGCCTTTGTAACTGCAATGCTGCAAAAAGGAATATTGTCATGACAACTGCAATTCAGAACGCAGCTTTGCATTCCTGGTGTGCAAAAGTTTCAAGATACAACTTTTTTTTTCTCAATTTTGATGTTTAAATTGTTTTTGTTTGTTTGCTCTGTCTCCTACTTCCTGTGCGGTCTTGCCTTGGTAGAATAGTACAGTGCGTGCTTAAATAAATAGGTAAGGAGCTGCCTAGGACGACCTGTCCATCACACTATCATGTGCTCAGAAGATTGGAAACATTCAGCAACCATTTGCAGGCTGTGAAAGCTTCATCATCCTTCAGTTGATTATCATGTTAAATTATGGATTTCAATTTAAATGGCAGCCAAGTAATATTTTTGAGACATTGAAATTAAATACTTTTGTCCAAAGGTCTACAGGGACTTTTTTCAATTAACATCGTTGTGCTGAGCATGAAGGCTTCTTTAAGCCCTGTCCCACTTTGAACTGTTCCAGTTACAGAGTCACATCTGCAAGGAAGAGCTTTTCCCTCAGTGTCGCTTCACAGGCTGAATGCAGATTTGCAGAGTTTAGGAAGGTCATTGGAGAACTGAAGGACTTTTTTGGCGACATAATCAAACTATGGTGTGATACAGAGGAAAAGGTTATTTGACATAAATGTTGCTGCCTTTTTTTATTTCAGGTAAATCTAATTTAATAAAAAAATACAAAAATACAAACTAAATTGCCAAGAATGCAATTTCACCCAAACAGAAAACATTTCTAGTACTGTAAGTCTGCAAACAGAAGATATTCAATATAATATTTGAAATGTGAAGAAATTCTGACTTTTATTTTTTTCATACAAAAGGGTTGGTCATAAATTAATCCCAAAAAAAAAATGAGCAAATATCTAAGGCTCAGGAAGGAAATGTGTGGCTGAAAGTAAGATAAATTATAGAATTAGCTATTAAAGACTTTTGGATTCTTTTTTCTGAGACATCGGAATTACCTAATAAAAGTGTCCAAGAAGAAGAAGCAGAAACTTGACCTTGCAGAGTGTCCTATGAATTAATTTTAGCTAAATTTAGAGCATCAATATCAATATTGGTTAACTCAGACCATTCAGAATGAGCAGAATGCCTGCTCCCTTTGAAATTAGATAGCCACAGTTGCTTCTGGCCCTCTTCAGAGATTCTGTGCCTTGGGCCGGCATCAGCCTCCGTCAGTGGGGAGCATCATTAACTGGCTCTCTGAGGAGCTACTCCCCTCTCAGCATCCGCTCTGCCTCACCCTCAGCGCTTTGTGGCCTTTACTGATAAGATAGAGCTAATATCTGTTCATTCATTGACTGCAAAGAAATGATAAACACAGACTGAGCTGCTGTCCACTTCCTCACAACAACAGAAACTTCGATAAAGCTGAGAAATGCACTTAAACTTAATCCGTTTAGGATGTGATTAATCATGTCTATCCTTTTAGAGTTAGTGCAGTAACAACATTAACTGTAAATACAGCTGCAGCTAAGTATAATTGGACTCTTGCACAATACCGGTGTTTGTTACTTCCGATGAAGGGGGTTATGTTTTTAGGAGAGTCTTTCTGCACTGGAAAAAGTTAAATACTTTTAGTCATTTTTCTTCATAACATTATCAGTAAATGCATAAACCCTCTCAGACGTCAGCTAACTAATATTAACTAGTTAACTAGCCAGCTATAACATTGATTATATGCGACTATTTTCTATTTGCGTTTATTTATGGGCAAAATCCACCCAGGATGTTGAGATGACGAAAATGGCGCTTTCTCACGGTCTGGAACTTGGACTTGGATCTGACTGCGTGCAAAGTGGAATTCACACGTGACTCAAACAATAAAAAATACCTGTCATGATGGGTCGAATATATTTGACCCACATGCAGAAGCACTCACAGAGACTGAGAAAGGTTAAACAGTTTATTGGAGGATAACTGTACAGAGTTAGGGGAAAACAGTTCTTCAGCTTGGGGAGGTTCCTGCGGTCAGGTGAAGCGGAAGCAGAAGCTCTAGGAGGAGATCAGAGTGGTGAGTTCATGGACTGTGGGAAAACTGGCCGAAGGTCAGAGTACTAGGTAACTTGGACTCACAGTGGTTGTTTGGGAAGGTTTCCTTAGATCCCGTTTGTGGAGGCTTGGTCTGTTGAAGTTGTATTTCATTGGAGGGTGGACAGGCAGACTATGGATTTCCTGAGGAGCAGTTTAGCAGACTGAAACTTGGTTCCTGAAGGGCTCAGCCTTCAGATGAGGAGATCCGTCTCCCTTTCTCAGTGTGACGAGTATTTCCCTTCCAGACTTAAAAGGCCAGCTTATCCAGTGGATCTGGAAAATCCAAATACTGGCAAACACTCTGACGAGGAAGTGAAGACAGTCTGCTCCTTAAATACTCCTCAGGAAGTGATGACCCAATAGGCTGCAGGTGTGAGGTGAGATGAACAGGATGCCCTTCAGACCAGCAGAGGATAATGGTACCATCTAGTGGTTGCACAGTGAAACTGCAAAAGAAACAAAACAAACCCCACAAACTGGAATCCTAACAATCCCTGCAGGTCATGAATAAATATATACACATTGAGAGAAATCAAAAACTCTGTTTTGGGTCATTTGTATGTATATTTAGTTCAGGTTGAATCAAACTTGATATCTAAAAATCCAAACAGAAAAAGTTACACAGTCAAATCAATAATTTTATCCAGTTTAGAGTGACAGTCATTAGTTTGAACGAACGGCCACATGTTACACTTTTTTTGTCTGTCTGCATGTGTACAGGACAATTTTAAGTTATAGACTGATTTTAAAGATTTTTATATAAGAATTGTTCCTCATTTCAATGAACAATCCATTAAATGTTGGTGATGACCCAGATCATAATCTGGATACAGGGATTTATTCAAAGACTCTAACATCGTGAGATAGGGATATTTGGTGGAACATGCAGTTCCCCACTAAACCAGAGGGTGGCAGCAGTGACTATTAACAGCCTCAGCATCGGACTCAAAAAGTCCAGAGGTATTTTACTGAAGAAGAAAAACACAAGAAAAGGGGGCCTTTTTTTTTTCTTCTTTTGTTTATTGACCACTATAAAAAAGACTTGAAAAGATGGATATTTTTTTTTTACCAGAGGTGGGCCTTGTGCCATGGAACATTTCATCTAAATATAGTTATGATGTTATGATGGCGTAAGTCCCAATTTGGGGAAAAAGCTTTATGGTCCTGGGTTCCCACCAATTTCCTCAAACTCAACAGCAATAAAGAAAGTTTATTCTCATTGGTACACCTTCAACTTTCTTAAATATGTACAGATTCCCACTCTTAATTAAAAATTCATTAGTCCCTCCTTTCCCTCAGGTTGAGAGTCTGGGTCTGCGTTCGAATGTATGGGCTGTGTCTTCCAAGGATGCGGTCTACCTGGACTGGATCAATCGAAGTCCATGAAAATAAGGAGACCAGAAGAGTTTTGGCTGTGAATTCAAACAAAGCAGGAAAGCAATGAATACCGAACTTTTCAAAGCTTTTTCTTTTTAATTTCTTTTCTTTTTTTGTTTTACTGTTAACTGAACAAATACTACACTTATAAGAAAACAGAGTGGAATAAAGCCTACACTGGGAGCATGAACAAATAAAAGAAAATGTCATGATACAAACCTTAGTTAAATGACATGCTGCTGTCATTCTACACATCACTAATGTTACTGCTATTTTCAAATATCCATTACTGTAAAAATGTCCATAGCTGTATATTCGTTATTTTTTCTCCAGGTGCACATTTTTATATTGTTAAACATACAATGATCTGGCCCCAATAGCTGGACCTGAGACCAATATAAAGGGACAGACGCAGGTGGATGAGATTAGTGATAATTAGAGACCAGGCAGAGTTAAGCAGATGAGAGAAATGAACAATTAAGGTGAGCTATCAGGGCACATCATGACAGATTCTTTTGTTCTCTTTAAATCTCACCTCAAAACTCACCTGTTCAAACTTTCCTGTAAACTCTGACACCAATCACTCCATCTTTTACCCTGCTAGATTTGCACTCTTTCTTAAGGTTTCATATTTGTCTTTGTTTTGCTTTTATCCATGCATCTATATTGTATTCTGACTATTTCCTCCCCATTTTCTCACTTTATATGTAAGGATTCCTTGGGTTTCTTGAAAGGGGTTTTGAATAAAATGTATTATTATTAATAACATTGATATTATTATAAATATTATCTCTTTACAGGTTGACCTGTGTGGCAGTAGCTCCAGGTTGTCAACAATCTTTGTCCATCTCCTGTCGGTTAGCATAGATGGGACCAAATTATCTTAAAAAAAAAAAAAAAAAAAAAACTGCAAATTTTTCTGTATTTTAGTTCTGAGGCAAAAACAACTCCCATGAGCTGAAAAGTCATCCAATCCAAAATAAGTTTTCTTCGCTTGCCCCATGGATTTTACTTCATGTTATTTCCTTTTCTAAAGAGAATGTGCCCTGAGACAATGCCTTATACAGAATCACATGGTCATTTTGTTTGTTGAAAGAGTAGTAATTTGCTTTTAAGTTCCAAACCAATGCTCTGTTGCAACAAAAAGTTGAATAAAAAAAAACCTCGGAGCTCAAGCTTGTTAACTGAAAATGTATTGGTCTACTCATACAAAGTACATTGTGGAAAATTTAAACATTGGGTAGAGCTTTTATCCTGAATATTAATGCAATTAATCTTCATAAAAAAATGTAAGTTTAAATCTGTTTGGGTCCGGATTAGCCAGCAGGTGGGTCTGGATCTGGACAGCTGTCCACTAATCTGTGACCTCTAGTCTAGAGTATTCATGCCCAAAGTCGGTCCTCAAGGCCCTCTGTCCTGCAGGTTTTAGAGGTTTCCCTTCTTCAGCACAGCTGATTTGGAGGATTGCAGTTCAGCAAAAGCCTGTTAATCAGCAATCACTGAAATCAGTTGTGCTGGAGCAAAGAAACCTCTGAAACCTGCAGAACAGAGGGCCCTGAGGACCAAATTTGGGCATACCTTGTCTAGAGAATGGGCTACAAGTGTTTACCATCTGCTAAGTTTGGGCTGAGGAGAAAAAGAACTGCAGTGTTCACCAGTCAAAAGCTCTTTAATCTAATTTATATTTCATGCTTCCTCAGCCAGTGATGTGTAGAGCCATATCATCTGCAGCCATCTAGAGCACCTCTTGCTTTCCTCTGTTATCAAGCTGTATGACGATGATGATTTCATTTCCTAATCAAACTTTGCACCTGCCCCACTGCCAAAAGCTTCAATAACTGCTTAAATGACACTGGTAAAAATTTTTTTTTTTTTTTTTTTTTTTTAGGATGGAATAAAACGGATTCAACAAACAAGCAAAGTGATGTCTGCTCTTAAAAAAATCTTAGCTTCATTAACAGCCAGGCAGAGTAACAAAATCAAATACAAGCAACACCTCATTGTCTTGTTGGTTCTTTGTTTAAACCAGAAAAGCCGGGGTCCAAAGAGCGTGATTTTGTTAAGGTTTCTGTTTGTGGATGTTTTTGTTTTTCTTTTACTGTCTCCACCCATCCACTAGATGGTGCCCTTTTCCCCTGTTGGCCTGGTGGGCCTCCTCTGGTTTATCACCCACACCTGCGGCTCGTTTGGTCGTTACCTGAGGAGTATATGAGCAGTGGACTGTCACTACCTCGACACCAGAGTGTTTGCCAGTATTGGGTACTCTAACCTCTCTGAGATTAGCTGAGTCTAACCTTTTGAGTTTTTGTCTCTCTGAGTCTAAGGTTCTAACCCTTTGTTCTCCTTTGTGGTCTCTGGCAGGATTATTTCCTGATCTACTGGATAAGCCTGGTCCTTCAAGCCTTGGAAGGAATTATTTATCTCTCGAGATTAAGGAAATCATTCACCGCTTCAGTTTGCAGTCTGCTTCAGGAAAGCTCATTGACAGTCCGCTCCGCCTCTCCTCTGGACCACTACAAGTCTGCCTGTCCGCCCTCCACCAAGTATCTCCTTATCTGTACAGTCCCCACAAACAGGAACCAAGGAGCAACCAAAAATCATCTACAGTGAGTCCTTCCCTGGCTTTATTTTAGTATTGGCCTTAAAATTCCCATGGACCTAGAACTCATCACTCTGATCTCCCTCTAGTGTTTCCGGTTCCTGTTCACCTGACCGCTGGATATTCCCCAAGCTGAGAATCTTTGGTTTTTGTCTCTCTGTGTGTCACATTTCAATAAACTGATAAACTTTTCATCCGCCTCTGAGTTGTATCTGCATGTGGGCAAAATATCTGAAACCCATCATGACAGAATTTAGTCCTCCTCCTTGATTTCTGTCATTAATAGAAACCCTCATTGCTTTCATAACATCTTTTCTTATTCCAATTAAAGAACAAATTATGAGGGTTCCACCTGCAGGCAGTTGCTTGTGTAACTTAGTACCTAATATTGTTTCTAATGCTCCATCTACATGGTCTACATACGAGTCAGATTCTCATGCTTACTCTCCAGAATAAAAAGCGGTATGAAAAGGACTCCAAATAAGCTCTAATGTTTTTTTTTCTTCTCAAAATACAATTAAACTTGAATTTAAAAGCCATTTGAGATGGATTGTATATGTAAAATGTTGGGTTTTTACTCCTTTAATTTTAAACCATACTCATTCAAATGAACAGAAATGGATACTTGAAATGCATTGCTTAGTGTTATCGATCTATAGCTTATGATTTTGATGTACCTTTAACATCTGACGTCTTTGACAGCAGTTTTACTTTTACAGGTAAAGTATATACGGTGTGTCAAAAAGACTCTTTCCACAGGAATGATTAATTTAATGTACTTTTTTCCTCTGTAAAAAGATTGTGAATTTATTCCCCCATTAACACGACAATTTCATCAGACTCAGAACCATATTTCACATTTAATGCACATTGCTCCTTCAGTGTTAAGTCTGTTTTCAGATGATTGCAAAGCGACCAGGCTTAACCAGATTGTAAAGGACAAGGTTTATGTCTCCTAGCCGTTTTAACTCCCTTATTTGAAAATTTCCTCCATTCGGAGCAAAGGTCCTTGCTTTCTTTTGGCATTTTGCTTTGATGACTGACAGCAGAATGGCAGTGTTGCAAAGTTAATGAGATTTTTCCTCAAAGGCCATGCTGATCCACAGAGATGCTGTGACATTTGTAGATTGATCGATAAGTGGTCACACCATCCTCATCATAAGACAAACATTGAAAGAAAAATTCCAACAGAAATAAAAGCTTATGGGGCTCAAGGAAACAAAGAGCATTGGGAGAGTGTGAATGAAGCGATGGTTAATTTGTTTTGCTTGCTCCAGATAGGTATAGATTGCATTTAACTTAACAACATAGCCATTTTTATAACTTCGGGGAGGTTTACCTTTCCTCCTGACTCTAATCTGAGTGGAGAAATTATTCCTTTGATATCTTTTCCCACAGTGATGAGTGTCTTGTCTAATTTGACAATTTTAGGCTTCCACAAACTCATTACAGAACAAGTTTTCTGTTTTTGTGTTAAAACACAAATGATGAAACAAAGTTTTTCTCCAAAGCAGATAATTAGGGTTGCTCTCATCTTCCAAAGGTGCTTTGAAGCCATTCTCTGAAGAGAGAACCGGATCAGAGTGCAGAATGCAGTGGAATGAAACACACCAGACATGTGGTTTGTGTAGGCATTTCATACTGCTGATACTTAGATGTTATCTTTCTATTAAAACTCTTCTTTACGAGTGTCTGTATGTAGCCTTATGTTGTTTGAGGTGTTTCTTTACCAAATACATCACAAAAAGTGATGTTCTATCATGCATGATGCTGAGCTCTGACCATAAGACCTGGACAGCAGCAGCAGCAGTCATACAGAGGATCTCCTAATGCATGGCATCAGATTCTGTGAAATCTGATGTGGTACACCTCCTGACTGTCCCACAGCCTACCTCTATCTGTGCAAACCAGTTTCTGCAACAAGTTCTGGTTTGAGTTCTCTTGCTTTGACTCCCTGCCTGTCTGACTACCAGGATCACCCCTTAAGCAGGTTTGGATGACCAGGAACTGATGCTTGCGCGTCTGACCTAAAGAAAGCCTGCTAAAAGAAACTGAGAAAGTTCTGTGTTTGTGTTCCTACATGCCTGAAATGTATCACTACAATCTGATAAATAGCAGGAACCTGACTGAGCAGGAGTCCACTTTGGCTATATAGTTTTGATTTCGCATTTCAGACCGTTTCTGTAAAGGACATTAGGTTCAAAAGAGACACACTGTTGGTAAAAATAATGACAATAAATGGCACGTCAGAAATTTATTTGGATGTAGGTGTGCATTTTTATCCCACTCTAGATGTAAGGCCTCTAAAATAGAAATACCTTTTTGGTTAAAATTTCACTAAAATGTATTACCATCAGAGAGACGTTTTGGCTGTTTGCTCAGAGTATAGAAAGAGTAAAAATGTTCTGATTAATTTCTCATAGCTGCTGCAAATAATTGAGTAATTGAATATTTGATTGAATAATTGGATAAAATGTAGGCAAATCTTCCCTAACTAGTAAAGTCTTTTTCATAATGGGGAAAAAAGACTGGTGTTACTGCTCTGTAGGAGGGAAGGTTTTGAAACATATTTGGATTTCAAGCAGGGTTTTCATTTAAAAAATATTTCTGTTTTGCAGTGAAGGTGCAAAGCAGAAATAGGCTTAAACAACAGTTTAAACATCAGCTTTGATGGAAAATGCATCATTGTTTTGGATAATTTAGGCTTAATTGTTGCTCTGTATGGTTTGTTCTTTCTCTCTGAACAAAATTACCATTTATTAGGAATACATGGGTTTTGGGATAGATTAGCACAGATAAAACAAATTCAGTACAACTCTCTGTGTGTGTGTGTGCTCTTGCTTGTGCTGCTTAGTAAAGGCCATTTTTCATATGTTACCAGAAAAGTTGGGAAATTTTTCTGGTTATCCTCCCGCAGCAGTGTGTTAAACTGGACTTTACGCAGATATTTTTGATTTATGCCCAGTATTGAAGCATGGTCTGCACTATGTTATTCCAGCCACAACACAAGAGAGACAATCAGGAACTAGGTGTGGGTCTAGAAACACCCGAGGTGGCAAGGAAGTGGGGGAAATTTTGGAGGGACATGAGGACGAAAAAGAGCGGGGATCCAGGTGGAAAAGGTTCCAGCGTTCTTGTGCACCTTGCTCTTCTAAACGGTCCATCTTCACGAGTGGTTTTCCACAATGGCGGTAATACAAACAAAACAAGCTGGTAAGGTACCAAACAGGAAATATGCATAGTGTAGAGCGAATGTATATTTGATTAATCTGAGGCCTCCTGTCTACGGTCACCTACAATTTTGGAGAAGTGTACCAGAGTGTCTGCGGCAGAGGTTGGGACACATTTCCATTCACTGCGACACACACAGACGACCTGATTTCTGAGTATAAATCAGCCTTAAGGTATGATTTACATACGGCTTCAGTTAAGGTTAGGTATAAACTGGTAATGGTTAGGTTTAGTGCTAGGGTCCCTGTTAGACCAAAAAATTGTTGTCAGTGAACATATGGCTATGCCATAAGCTATGATGTTAATTTTTAGGTTGGATTTCTTTTAACATTGGTGGTACAAAATGTTTGCTCTCCTCTCCAAGCTGCTGCATCCCCCCTCTCTAAGGCCTTTTACGACACTCCAACAAGAACATGTGACCCTGCTCCTCCACTCTGCTGGGATAAAGGCATTTATTTAAAGTCTATCTTTTTTTTTGTTGTGTCTCTCCAACATGCCACACTTGAAAAAAGAAACAAAACATGGACAGTGGACTTCATTCCTCAAACTTGAGTTTGAGGAATGAAGCTTGCATTAAATAGTCCTGAAACCATGATTGCTGCTATACAGAGAGTCCATAACACTCTCTGGGTCACCAGGAGTAACTCAGACTTGGATCCAGCACCAGGAACCAAAAAGTACAAAGACCTCTGAGTCAGTTCAACAAATTACAGCCTGGGCTAAGCTTTCCTGAACCTTGGAGATGTACCTGGAAAAGTTAAATGTAATTCAGTTTATTTATATGGTGCCAATTCATAACACATCAGCTCAAGGGTACTTTACAGAGACAATACAATCAGATTATACAGTCAGACTGGTAAGAAGTTTTCTAAGAAAAAAGATCTAATTGCATCAAGTCAATGACTTTGCAGGACACACTTCTACTGGATGAGCATGTAGTAGATATTTGCTTGCATTTTGCTTTTAAATCTAGAGAAATCCCTCACAACAACCATGCATGTAGCGATGAGAGGAAAAAGTCCCCTTTAACTGGAAGACACCTCCAGCAGAATCAGGCTCAGTGTGAACTGCCTTTTGCTGAGGCTGACTGGGGGTTTAAGGAGAGAGAAACAGACACACAAAAGGAACATAGAAGCATTGCTCCAAAAAGTAATGGTAAGCTATCTCGATACTGGGCTCTGTCTAGAAAACAAACAGTGCAGCAGACAAGCTCTGAACTTGTTCTCATGTAAATGAGGAAAAGTGAAAGAAAGTGTGGACTGCTGGAAGAACTGCAGTGAACTGGTGACAGAAAAGTGAAATGGTTTGCAAAGGTGACCCTGCATATTTTGAGTATGTTTGGCTCAACCTGCTGCTGTGAAGCAGGATTCTCCACCATGAACTGAAATATGGATCCAGGCTCAAAATGAACGGTCAGTTCAGGTGTTTTATAAAATATGTGAATCAGGAAATTGCCTATTAACCAAACTGAACGATTGAGGTTTGAAGTAGAGAACAGGTTGCAAGTACCTGGTTTGATCTCCATAGGCTCCACTCTGGGTTCCTGAGCAAAACCCTTAACCCCACACTGCTCCCCGTGCGTCAAAATGGGTCAAAGCGCAGAGAACAAATTCCCCCATTGTGGGACAATAAAAAGATTTTCACTTACATTATGATTTAAGTTTGAATCACACTACCATTTGTTGTCCTAACACACTGCCAGGCGTGTGTGTGTGTTTATAGAACATAACACTTATTTAATAAAATAACATCCCCTCCAGGTAGGCAATGCCTGTCATGTTATTGCTTAACAATTGAATGGAACTCAATGAGAATCAATGCAAGGTCCTCACAAGAAATGAGAAGACAAGAAGGTGTGTGGGTATGCGTGTGGATGTGTGTGTTAGGCATTAATCCAGACAGTTTCTTCAGAGCGCCTGAGGGTGCAGCTGTCTCCATCAAGGACAAATTGAGGCAAATAATAGCTGATTAGCATAGCGCGTTAGGAATCAGCACCACCATTTGTCTCCATATTTTTTAAAAGTAAAAATATACATTCCATGAAAGATTTTACTGCCGCAAGTTCTTTTGAACTTCCTTCGACCCTGAGTAGGTATTTTGATTGTATTTTTTTTATAAGAAACTAGCAGTACCCGAATCTTGAATTTTAAAACCTATGACTAAATCCTGCAGCATTCTAACACAGCATGCTTCATTAGATCGTCTCCACAGGGAGATTATTGAATATTTTGATTTTACGGGCTCTGTTAAGTTTTTCAACCATGTCCGCTTTAAGCCTTGCTGTCTTGCCTGATTACCTCCGACAAGTTCCACCTCTTCGGTCATTTGGTGTTCCATTGAAAAACATTTCACACTTTTTTTTTGTTCTAATTTACAGAAATAGTTAATTCCTTTTAATCTTCCCTCTGAAGTTTTAATTTGATTAAAGCCAAAATGATTTTCTTAAAACTATATGCTTACCTTCAATGATAAACATTTCATCTGATGAAATAGATTTTTCTGCATAAAAAGATCAAATTTGTTTGCCAGGACAGCGGATTTTTCTGTTGATGTAGTTAAAAAAAAAGAAGGATTTTATTCTCCATCAGTAAACTGTGTTGAGATTACCCCGGACAGACGGCTACAAAACACACTCCTGAACATCACCCAAGTGTAAATTCAAGCAAGGAAATCCTTTAACTGCATGTTAACAGGTTTAGAAGAGGAGACGGGGATAATGCAGGGAAGCTTCAGAGAGAGAGGAGCTTTCACTCCGAGTTATGTTAATTTCTCAGAAGCTGTTTCCAGTAATCTTCTCCATTGTAGTTTGTGGTGTAATTGCTCTGCTGTTTGCTGCTGATAAACGTGTGAAAGAGTCCAGTCTCCTTTGGATTGTATCAGGAAACAGTCAGGCTGAAAATGCTGACTGAACGGAGCCAGGAGGCTGTTTTAGCATCTGTACTCTCATCTTTGTTTCTGCAGAAACAAGATGACGCATCATGTAAAGACAAGACAGGGGCAGCAGACTGTGACAGATATCCACACCTTATTTGTCCTCATACGTACATGCAGTCTGCTGTTTGCTCTTATCTGCAGCAGCTCGTAGTACCAGCAACCCGCAGTCTCTGATTTAGATAATCCCAGTAGAAATAAAACCATTGACCGTGAATCTGCTCCTCTCCTAGTTAAGATCGGTGGAACTCTCTGTGGTCACATTGAAACTTTTAGAAGTTTGCTCTGCAGTCATCAAAAGTTATTATTGTAAAGTTGGCTGTTTTAAGTTATGAAAACTGTTGTTAGAGAAATATCAAAGTAGGCAAGTGTGTTATCAAGAGTGTTATTACAAAGTGCTTTAGGATCCCTTTATTTGTCATTTTACAGAGCATGATAACCCAATGATAGAAAGAAAAGCTTCAACATTTCAGTTAAATACCATTTTCTCTAATGTAGCTTTATTAGAAAGTTGACTGCAGGTAACAAAATCCCAAATAATGAAACCTCCTTTGTATTTAGTGCAAATAATAAATAAGCTGTTATGAATAATGAGCAACCAATGAACTCAATAATTGCAGATTTACAGAATGTCCACTGACTTGAACATTCCCACAACCTGACAACTTTAAAAAGTCACAGAAGCTGATGAACCCAGTTCTTAAAAATGAATGGCATTTTATTGTCAGACTTCAGGATCAGGGTTAAAAAAAGCAAAATTATTAGTCTTGCTACTACAAGCTATACAAATACGTCTCTCAGCGCAAATATTTTTGCATTTACAGTACAAACGACTAAAACGGTATTAGCTCTTCACTGGTTGAAGTGATATATCTTCATAAAATCTTATGTTTTGTTTAAGTGAAATTTCACAAACTTGCTGAAGTGAAGAAGGGTTTCTTTTTGGAAAGCTATTTGCCTTTTTATTCCTTCAAACTTAGCTCTAAATTCCTGTTTATCTGGGCAAGTTGGACCTCTACAAAAATGCAATGTTAAAAATATGACCTGCAAGTCGATGAGGAAGATATTGCAAGGTGACAGCAGAAATAATTTTATTAGCCTGGTAATTGACTGTTTTGACGCTTGGTTGGCACAATTTGCTAAGCTGCTTAGCTCACAAAATCCATTATGGCTCCTCATCAGTGAAGAACATATTCAGTAACTTAGTAAACAGTATTATGTTGTGGGCCCAGTGAGGGCAAGAATGAAGCAATGGGATTTGTGTAGAGGGATGATTAACAAGTGTGAAATGAACAATAGAGGTTGCTAAAAAAATGAGATTAAGAAAGGTTTCTAAGAAAATATCAGATTTTGAGGTACCACTGCAGTGACAAACATAACAAAAATAGCTAATAGGTTAAATACCCCCTGACATCAAGAACATTAACATGAAAATGCACGGCTTTTTATATTTTTTGTTTGGTCATGTTCATTCAAACAGGAAAACACTGTTTCTTCTTTTGCTCAGATGTAAATTTTTCTCGAGTGTACCATTTAAAACTGGCTTTCAAGTGTCTCTGGACATGTAAGTAAAGATTTTATGCAGATCAGTGGCGCAAAAACTGGGTATGCAGCGCATGCAACGCATAGGGGCGCTGCACTCAAGGGGGCGTCAAAAAACCCCTCTAGAAAATAAATTTTTCTAGTTGTCATTTTCTATATTTAACAGCATAAAACGATCAATAACAGAGAGACAGCACTGATTATGCAATTATGCGCCCCTCTGATGTGCCCCCTTCACCTCCCCTCCTGTCGCTCTCCCTTCCCACACAGATGGCTTGCGCACGCGCCCCTAAGAGGTGCACTCAGGCGTGTTTTATTTTTTTTTGTTTTTTTTTATCTTCGACTACCACTCGTGGTGCACACTTGACAGCAAGATGGAGCACCAGAAAAAAAAAACTATCCAGGGTGCAAAACAGAAAAAGAAAAAGGGAGAAGGATAAAGTTGTTGGCGGGATGAAAAAAAGCCTTTCAATGTGGTTGAAAGACAGTAGGTAAGTTCTGTCAGTTTATCGACAACAGGACAGGAGGGTTGTAAATATTCAGGTCAGATAAAGCTAGTTTGATACGGAGTCGCCCCATATTTGGCTGTTAAATGTTGCGTCCCCTATTAAAGCGATAAAGAACGCGATTTGTTTCCGTATTTCTAGGAATATCTGATACATGCGCCTGTAACACACACATATCAACACACTAAGTGTAAGACCGAAACAAAACTTGTGAAATATTAACACAGGAAAGCTAAAATGTCGTGGCCAGTGCCCAGCTATGGTCCAATGGTTAGGTGCAATTTAATCACTCATATGTACATTTCTTATTATTGATTTTTTTAATTAAAGATGAGTTGTACAAGTTTATGTGTGTATCAGACACATTAATCCAGTGCCACTATAGCCCTTAGACTCGGTGACCCATGTTACCAACCTTTTTGGCAGGGGGACACTGGAGTTTAAATGTTTTATTCAGTATCACTACAGTGGTGTTGTGATGTACCTGATAAGTCAGATCAGATGCAGTGTCCAGTCAGTAACTGCTATCCAACAAGAAGATAATTCAAATTTAAATATTCATTTTTATTGTAGTTTGACTGCTGTATTTTTTGACCCTACTTAACATAAAATTAATTTAATTCAGCTGTGAGGATGGAGAGAAAGAAGAGAAGATGACAGAGGAAGAATCAGGACAGACAGGGGAAAGCAACAGGTTGATCTAATATTAGGTGGAAGTGAGGGAATAGCTACTAAATCCCAATCGATAATGTTTAAACATTATTTTTAAAAACTGTATTAAGATCTGTAATTTTTACAGCTAATTTATAATGGTTTTTGACCATATGACTTAGTGGACAACGCCACAGACAAGGGGTGAAGGAGGTCAGTCATAGAAGAGACAAGTGAGGACATCAGGTAGAAATAAATACATTAGGGAGCCAGCAAAAACATATATACCATAATGGTTTGAATTTCTGATGACCATCTCTCATTGTGTTCTTTTTTAGGGAAAATTGGGAGATGTTGGGATCCAGAGGCTTGCCCACCAGAGGGCGCCGAGGATCCTTTCCTGCTTGTTTTTACTTCTGTTGGGATCTGGGGTGCTGCCTATCTTCCTGCACCAGAGGGCGTACTGGATCTCCTGAAGCTGGAGCTGACTTCACCAGCTGCTTCTCATCTGCTCATCAGGGGACCAGTACTTAAGTGGGCTGTGGACAACACTCCAGCGCCAGAGTGTTTTGCCAGTTATGGTTAGCAAGCCTGAGCCAATCTGCCTGTCCGAATCTAGACTCCCTGATAACCTGAACCTGAACCTGAACCTAATCTATTTTTGTCCTCTCTGCTTCTAGGAAGAACCTGTCTGAGATCTGAAACTCAGGAAGAGTTTCCTCTGTCTGAAACCAGTCTGTCTGATTACTGGAGAACCCTGGAGATCAGAAACTCAGGAAGAGTTTCTCTGTCTAAAACCAATCTGTCTGATCAAGGAAGAACCCTGGAGAATCAAATCTGTCAGCCCTCAGCCTGCCGTCAGCCTCTGGACTCTCCAGGTTTCCCCCTCTGCCTCTCTGCTCAAACCTCTGAAAAGGTACAGACCTGCACTCATTCAACCAGCATAATCCCCTGGGCTTCTGCTAACCAACCTGTCCCCCTCTGCAGTGAAACCAGTCGTGACCAGTCCTGGACCAGATTATTCCCAGAATTGGTTCTTAATTCAAACCTGTTTTTCAATAAACCTTTGAACTTTTTCCCCAGTCTCTGAGTGTGTTCTGCATTTGGGCTAGTATCCACAACCCAACATGACAGAACACTCTGGCCTACAGACTAACCCAGCAGGCACACTCCGGAGGATTTTAGAGCTACAAGAAACTACTCCTAGAGCGGAACCAGCACCACTTCCGGTTCAAGAGGCAGATCCCCCACTCAGGTCAGAACCCGGGTCCGTCACTTCCTGAATTCCGTCCCTCACTTCTTGAAAGGTTTTCTGGCATACCTAGTCGATGTAACGGATTTTTGCTTCAATGCAAATTGTTTTTTGAATTTTCTCCGTCCAGTTTTCCAAATGACGAGAGAAAAATAGCCTTTATTCTCTCACGATTATCCGGAAAAGCCTGCAAATGCGCAAAGACCAGTTTTTCTTCTGAATCCAGTATTTCTTGTACATTTGAAAAAATTTTGAAAGAATTCTTTCTAGCTTTCTCTGAATCTGCTAAATCTCGGGGTCTGTCGAACCTTAAACAAGGGAATAGATCCGTAGAAGATTTTTCTGTTGACTTCCGGGTCAGAGCCGCTACTTCCGGTTGGACTGATTCCATGCTCAGAAACATTTTCTTCCACTCATTAAATGAAGAGATTAGGGACGAGCTGGCAAAAATCGATGAACCTGCAACCTTAGAAGAGCTCATTTGTTTAGCAAGCCACCTGGATTACAAACAACGAACCAGAGTCGGGTCCAGATCCAGGAGCCCAGCTCAGCCCAGCTCAGCCCAGTTCAGCCCAGCTCAGCCCAGTTCAGCCCAGTTCAGCCCAGTTCAGCCCAGTTCAGCCCAGTTCAGCCCAGTTCAGTCCAGTTCAGTCCAGTTCAGTCCAGTTCAGTCCAGTTCAGTCCAGTTCAGTCCAGTTCTGTCCAGTTCTGTCCAGTTCTGTCCAGTTCAGTCCAGTTCTGTCCAGTTCAGCCCAGGTCAGTCCAGTTAAGGGAAAAGCCGTTCAGCTTCCGGTTCTGTACTCCATTTCCCATCTGCGCCAGGTCAGTCTCTGCCACCACTTACATGATCGTCATTTAGCACCATCCACCAAGAAACTTAAAATAGGTCCAGTATTCTCACCCCAAAAAGTTGGAGCTCCCCACATCCATGAGTCAGATCTCTGGAGTTATTTTTATGGGGATAGAGAGGATATCTTCCCCTTCAAGCCACCATATTCAGCTCCCCGCCAGCCAGATCCAGTTCCAGAACCAGAAAAGAACCCTGCTAGTCTTAAACCTGACCCCATGTCCGATTTTCTAGCCTCAGAACCCACTTACAAACCAGTTAGCTTAGCACCTGAACCCACTAGCACACCAGTTAGCTTGTTGCCAGAATCAGCCAGCGAACCAGTTAGCCCAGCTCCAAAGACCCCCCGGCGTAAGAGACGGCGTCGCCGTGAGCCCGCTCTGAGCCGTCTAGAGACCCCTGAACCAGCTCTGAGCCGTCTAGAGACGCCTGAGCCAGTTCTGAGCCGTCTTGAGTCAGCTTTGTGCCGTCTAGAGACCCCTGAGTCAGCTCTGTGCCGTCTAGAGACCCCTGAGTCAGCTCTGTGCCGTCTAGAGACCCCTGAGTCAGCTCTGTGCCCTCCAGAGACCCCTGAGCCTGCTCTGTGCCGTCCAGAGACCCCTGAGCATTTATTTAAAGAGGCTTCAGAACTTGAGGTTAGTGGAGATACACCTCTAAGAGCCCCTCAGCGTGCGCCCCAAATCGCCAAGAGCCCCCCACAGGCGCTTCAAACCACCTCAGGGGCTGAACCAGTGCCGTCATGGGCGGTTTCCTCCATGCTGGATCCGCAGCCGCAATCGGCGGGCTCCTCTGTTCCTGATCCGGAGCCGCAATCGGGGGGCTCCCCTGTTCCTGATCCGGAGCCGCAATCGGTGGTCTCTTCTGTTCCTGATTCGGAGCCACAGTCGGTGGTCTCTTGTGTTCCTGATCTGGAGCCACAGTCGGTGGTCTCTTGTGTTCCTGATCTGGAGTCACAGTCGGTGGTCTCCTCTGTTCCTGATTCGGAGTCACAGTCGGTGGTCTCCTCTGTTCCTGATTCGGAGCCACAGTCGGTGGTCTCCTCTGTTCCTGATCCAGGGCCACAGTCGGTGGTCTCTGTTCCTGTCCAGGAGCCGCGGTCGGCTGTCTCATCTGTTCCTGAACCGCAGTCGGCGGTTACCTCTGAGACTGTTCCTGAGCCGCAGTCGGCGGCCACCTCAGAGCCTGTTCCTGAACCGCAGCCGGCGACCCCTCCTGCTCCAGTTCCTGAGCCGCAGTCGGCGGCCTCCTCGGACCCTGTTCCTTTGCCGCAGTCCGTGGTCCCCTCTCAGACTGTTGCTGAGCCGCTGAAGAGGGGGCAGCGTTCCCCTTGGGGCTACCTGCTGAAATTGGGGCGTCGTCCTCCTCCTAAACTTCTGCAGCGGCGTAGACATCGTCCTCCTCCAAAACCTTGCCTCGCTGTCGGCCCCACGGCCGGCCACCTGAAACTCTGCCTCGCTGCCGGCCCGAAGCCCGGCCACCTGAACCTCTGCCTTGCTGCCTGTCCCACGGTCGGCCACCTGAACCTCTGCCTCGCTGCCTGTCCCACGGCCGGCCACCTGAACCTCTGCCTCGCTGCCGGCCCCACGGCCGGCCTCCTGAGACTCTACCTCCAGAGACTTTCTTGCCCTCCTTGCCTGGTTCCCCCTCCGCCCACCCTGGGTGGGTTGTTTTTTGTTATGGACTCTGTTTTTGTATTTTCTTGCCCTCCTTGCCTGGTGCCACCTCCGCCCACCCTGGGTGGGTTGTTTTTTGTTTTTTGTCTGGAATCCGCCCTTGAGGGGGGGGGCTCTGTTGGGATCCAGAGGCTTGCCCACCAGAGGGTGCCGAGGATCCCTTCCTGATTGTTTTTACTTCTGTTGGGATCTGGGGTGCTGTCTACCTTCCTGCACCAGAGGGCGTACTGGATCTCCTGGAGCTGACTTCATCAGCTGCTTCTCATCTGCTCATCAGGGGACCGGTACTTAAGTGGGCTGTGGACAACACTCCAGCGCCAGAGTGTTTTGCCAGTTATGGTTAGCAAGCCTGAGCCAATCTGCCTGTCTGAATATAGACTCCCTGATAACCTGAACCTGAACCTAATCTATTTTTGTCCTCTCTGCTTCTAGGAAGAACCTGTTTGAGATCTGAAACTCAGGAAGAGTTTCCTCTGTCTGAAACCAGTCTGTCTGATTACTGGAGAACCCTGGAGATCAGAAACTCAGGAAGAGTTTCTCTATCTAAAACCAATCTGTCTGATCAAGGAAGAACCCTGGAGAATCAAATCTGTCAGCCCTCAGCCTGCCGTCAGCCTCTGGACTCTCCAGGTTTCCCCCTCTGCCTCTCTGCTCAAACCTCTGAAAAGGTACAGACCTGCACTCATTCAACCAGCATAATCCCCTGGGCTTCTGCTAACCAACCTGTCCCCCTCTGCAGTGAAACCAGTCGTGACCAGTCCTGGACCAGATTATTCCCAGAATCAGTTCTTAATTCAAACCTGTTTTTCAATAAACCTTTGAACTTTTTCCCCAGTCTCTGAGTGTGTTCTGCATTTGGGCTAGTATCCACAACCCAACATGACAGGAGAATGTGGAACAGAAAGGTGCAGATGAGGGAGAGGAGCAGAGAGGACCAGATGATGAAGAAGAGGGAGAGGAGCAGAGGGCTGCAGAGGAGAGTGCTGAGACGAGGCTTTATTCAGAAGATCCATCTGAATGGCCTTTACCACACAAAATGGGGGACATATTTAGGCAGTAGGCTACATGGTTGAAAATGGCTCAACGAAAGTTTCTGATGGCCCAAATCCAAGAGCAGAGAAGAGTAAGAGGTGGTTTGCCAAAGGATGCTGTTTTTGTTTATTGTTTACTGCCGATTATGTGTTTTCGCATCCACCTCAAAAATATGTAGTTGCGCCCCTGATGCAGATGCATGGCCACTGCAAATGTGCCAAGATGAATACCTCATTAAAAAGAAATACGCTTTTTACTTTTCCAGAAATGTGAACCATTCTTTAGATTACATTATATGAAACATGGTTGTTACTGATTAATTATTTTTACTTTTTGCTGCTATTTTTGTTACTGTTTAACAATCAAACCTAAAAGTGCCTAGTCAGATACTATGATCTTTCAAATTTGTAAAACAATACTTCACTATAGTTGCAAGCAAAGGTCTTCTGTGCTTCTCTTAGTAGTGAAATTAAATGGAAACGGTCCGGTACTGTGTACCAGCAAAAGATTTAGGGGCAGTACACAGTTCTGGGAAGAGCAGGTCACTACTCAGACCCTCATTACCAGGTTGGGCCTCCCGATTTTCTCCTCTTCTAGTGCATCCAGCTCACCATCAGGTGTTGATCGCCATCCAGCTCCGCCCTCTCTTCATCTGAATGTCCAAGACGTGCGGCTGAAGGTCAAAAGATGTTGCAGTCATAATGATGTAGCTGTTGCTTCAAACATTTAAAGAACATCTTTCTGTGGCTGTAAATTAGTAATCCAACCTGTAGCATGGCACCAGATTAAATTACTCGTGGACCTAATTCTTTTAATTATGTGCAATGTCGTAGCATCAAGGTGAACCCACAGTCGTATGCAAGGCACACGTTTAAAACACACTTGTTGAATATGTCCAGACATGCATCCTGCGAAATGCAAAACCACTTTGCATTTGCTGCAGGGTAAGAGACCGGTGCTGAATGGCAGAGACAGAGGACTTACTGAATCCATATATTTTCTATATAATATCTCTGCCTTATTTTCTCATCTTTCTTATCTTAGCGCATGGTGGTTGAAGTTATGCGTTTTAAAAAAAGTATAAAAGCTTGTTTGGTGGAATTTCAGGCAGGTGTTTCACAATTAACTTATGATAAAAGGGTGTTACAGCTTTGGTTACTGAAAAGCTTTGAAGAAAGAAATCTGTAGCTGAGTATGTCCCAGACTAAGAAAAGACCGGGTAAACTACAAAAATGTAAGTCTTTTTCTCAAAAACTACATCTAAACAAGAAAGGTTTTATGATTTAAAAACAGTTTGTCATCCAGTATAACACTGGTAATACACTATACCACTCTGGACTGTGATCCTGCAGCTAGCCCACTATCAAAGACGCATGAGAGACAGTCTTCAGTTTCACATATGAAGATCTATATAATATAGATGTGTGTTCTCCCGGTGCATGCGTGGGTTGTCTTTGGGTATTCCGACTTACTCCTCAGTAGAAAAACATGAATGTTTGTTTTTTGGTGTCTCTAAATTGCTTTTATGTATGAGTGTGTGATGGCCTTCACAGACAAGACATAAAAGATGGATGGATGATATGAGGTTTTGTGGTGTAATGCTGCTAACATCAACTTGACCTCTTTTATCAAATTCTAAAAAAATAAGTATGAAACATAGTGAAGCACTGGGAAATTTTGTATGCACAGGATGATCTACCCGCACTGAGGGGTTAACAGACTTGTCAATTTACTTTTTTTATTAATTTAAATTATCTATTAAATTCTATTTATTATTATTTGTTTTTAAATCTTGGAATAGTACCCTGTTCTCAAGAAAGTGGCTAAAATCAAAACAGCTTAGACCTTAAACTCTGAAAAGAGCAAATGAAGATGAGGCTTTTGTTATCAAGGGGCACCATAACATTTAAATGATTTGTTTTTTATATAGTAAACCACATGCCTTCCATTAATGCGAACCTTGTGACCAGCTATCAGACACCTTTTCTAAGTGTGCTTGTAAAGAAAAAAAATCATCAAGAATTAGGTCATGTTTTTCTTGGAGGTCACATTTATATTTCATGTATTTGATATGCAACTAGTATTTTTGTTGAATCTAAATTATACTCTGGTCTTTTTTTCAAAAGGAGTAAACTTGAAGGGTCACATTTTTATTTTTCCTCTGTATACAAAATACAACAAAGAAGCTGTGAACTCTTGAACCCGCAGCAGACAACATCTCCCATGTGAAACGATCAAGACTCACTGTCTGAATTTCTCATGCACTGAATGCTCACAAAGTGTATTTGGAATAATAGATGATTCAAAACTAAAGCAGTCAAACCTCTGAACAAAGTCTTGGTGGTGGAAGGGACATGCTCTAGCTGTGCAAGCTGATTCTAACAAGCCAAAAAATTTACCTTTTTTAAATACAGAGTTATGGTTAGTTTTTTCTTTCTAGTTTACCACACTGTAGGGATTTGTATGGGCTGTCTAATGTGCTTGAAATGAGGCTGTATTGGTGAATTCAAATATTTTAGCAATGATTGATTTATTTAATGCTACATTTTATTCAGTTAAATGTGTATATATATATTTTTTATAAAATAGTTTTGATTAGATGCTTTGCAACAGGGAAAAAATAGTTAATTTGAACCAATTTTCATTGTTATACTTCTGTATAATCAAAACCCCTACATGAATCTTCTCCCTCTTAAAATGAATGTCTGATGTGATGCGCTAGGAGATACTTCATCAACGGGAGCACACATATTTATCAAATACAACACAAACACACTCTCTAACCTAATAACTATCACTCAGGGAAATTACCAACAACTCATAAAGCATCTGTGTATTATATAATGAGACAATAAGCACTCTATGAATGAAGGATTTCTGGAAGCTTCAGAAAAAATGGCTGTGACAGAGGCTGGCTGCCTCCAAGGACCGTGTTTTATGGAAACCTGGAAACAACTGAAATGTCTGAACAGGAAGTCCAAGGTCATTTCATTCCAGTAACAGCAGCAACATAAGGTGTTTGAATCCTACGGGACATGGATTTGTTCCATGTCTTGAGCCCGTTGAGGTGGATGTGTGTCCTTGGCTAAACTCCTGTTGCTTTGTCTTTGCAAGATAAACAAGGAGCTCAGCTGCTAAAACTCTGGATTTGCAGAGACACTTGGGAATTAAAACTACTTTGTGATGCTGTAACTGTGGATTACTCTGAATTGCAGATTGTCTTAATCTAAATTCAATGCATTATTTTGGAACAGTTCAAGGCGGCTTCTGAGTTTTCAGCCGCGGCAGATTAAAACAATTTGTTGCTCTGTTGAATAAAACAAAGATGATAACTTATACAATCCCTCTCCCTGCCTAATGAAAAGCTGACTCATGTCACTGCTAAAGCAGACTTTACATAATATGTCTAATTTTAGGCTGTGACTTTCTTGGAACTTATTTAAATGCAAGGTTAAGGAAGCAATATATTTTTAACCAATAAGCATTTAGTTTATGGGATGGTGGGGCAGTCTTTAGCTCTGCTTCTTTGCAGCAAAAAAGGTCTTTCTGCAGTTTCCATTGTCCTCCTTTATATATGTGGGTTTTCTTCAGGTACTCTGGTTTGTTGCAAATGTCCAGAAACGTATCTGTAGGTTAAATAGTGACTCTAAATTAGGTGTATGGATGTGTTGCCCTGTCTAAAGCGTATTCTACCTTTGCCTGTTTGACTGCTGGAGATGGTTTATAGCCGCCTGTGACTCTGATGTACAAGCTGCAGAAGGTGAATGAATAAAACCTTTTTTTATTTTAGAAAGGGCATTGTGGCAAATATTTGGACTCAATTCAGGTTCACTATTCAGGGTTGACCAATTGTCATGATTTTGGTGCTGATGGCTGGCTTGATTGCTCATTTCATTCACCTGTCTAGTTCTGTTCTGTTCCCCTTCACTGCTCATCTGATCCACCTGTTCCTGCTGCTATTTAAACTCCTTTGTCCCAGCCATCAGTGCCAGATTATTCTTGAGTGTTTGGTGTTGCGAGTTCTCTAGCGTTTCTATTGTGTTTTGATTCCCTGATCCTGATCCGTTTCTGTTTTTGGACCTTTGAGCCTGCCTGCCCCTGTCTGATCTCTTTGCCTGGCCTGTCTTTGGACTCCAGTTCCGGCTTAAGACGCCCTAGCAACTGCAGCTGCCATCACTACCGTTATTGTTTGAATAAATGCTTTTAAAGTATTCCACTGTATGTCTTGCCTGAAGTTTGGGTCCCAGTTTCTGAGCCATTATACCAATACTTGTTTTTATCATCTCCATAAATTTATTTTTAATAAGTTGGCCAATTCCAAGAAACTAAGCATCTTAAAAGGTAGTCACTGTGTTGAAGTGATTGCATCATTAGATCAGGGGAATAATATTGTTGGTGATCTGACCAAACTTTCACTAGTTTCTGGCACATCCTCTACATGAATACAGGTGTCAGCTTGAACTGCCTCACTTTGGCATTTTAGATTTCCCTTTATCAATTCATGCTACATCTTACAGCTGTAAGGTAAGTAATTGTCTCTGGAGATCTGATATATCTGCACTGGGTTGGAGATAATATTTAAGATGAGCCCACCAGTATGCTTTTAGGGAGAGGCTAAGCACCTGGAAGGCTATTGGAAGGCCCATTATTAACAGGTGACAAAAGATAGTTTTGCTGTATTTAGATTATCTTGTTCAAAAACCGTTCATGAGCTTTTATTGCTCTTACTTTTTATCTGTTACGTTAACTCTTTGACACTTTTGCCACTTTTTAAAAATTATTTGTTTATTGAGTAATGCCTATAATCTAATAAAGGTATCTCTTTAACGTTAATAGATTGCCTAAATAATTGATAGCTGTATCCCTAATATTATAACTTTGCTATGACCTAGAATTGTGCTATTTCTTTACTTGACTAAACAAGATTATGGTTGTCTAATTTTGTTTAATCAGTATGATTTCCTTACTACAGAGGTTATTTGAGATCTTGCTGGTACCTGGCTCTCTTAAAATAACAGCATGATATTCTGCCAACCAAAACTGTCCTGGTTTAATTAACTATTTAAAAAAGCTGCAAGGCCTTTTTAATTGATGCTCAGTCTTCTTGATTAGAAATAGTTATTGAAGTTGTTTAGGCATTCTGTCTGCTTTATTTGTTTAATCTTTTTAATATGAAATTTGGCTACTGTGCACAATGTAATCCTCTAGCTTCATAAATTAAACAACCACAAAAAAAAAAAAAATATATATATATATAGCAACATCTGCATCTTTTATCTGAGTGCAGCATTTTGAAGAGTAAGGATTCCTTAAAATATTGACATTATTTCCGTTTGAATGTTTAAGTATCCTTTGCGCTGTGTGTTCCTGATAGAAACAGATATTTAAATGTAAATTTAGAGGATCATAACTGCAAAACTTGTAGTATTGTAGGTGAAACAAACACAACATTAAGTCCCAGTTAATTAACTCCTGTTGATTGTTAGAGTAGCCCAGTGAGTCATTCAGCTGCAGCATAACAAGTCAACACAGCATGCATATGCCTTCAAGCAATTCTATAATTTAGTCCAAACTTTCAAGCAATGGAATAAACAAATCTTTGCTTAAGGCATAAATGGGCAAATCCCTATAAAGCTTGTCTTTGGAACTCAAAAGAGTAACTCAAACTTAATAGTAACACTCTGTACCAAGAAATGCAAACCCTCACCTGTAATTTATTTAATCTGTTAGCATGTATTTACATGTACACATTATGTGAAGACTTTCAAGACTTCTAGTGACTAATAATACCAACTACAAAAAAAAAAGTTTTTTTTTTTTCTGTAAGGTCAAGATCTAGCTTAAGATTAATTTGTTAGCTGTTGTTTTCCAGATGAAATTGTCACATTTGCCAGCCGTTAAAAAAACTGAAAAAAGACAAACGGGATAAATACTTACTAACCATTTCCTGAAGTTTTCCCTTTTAAATTGCAGCTTACTTTGTTCTGCACAAACAATATAAAGATGTCATTCTTTGGTCAGAAAATCTGACCTGGATAATAACAGATAAATCCAATAATTGAACATCAGAGACCTTTGTTGAATATTTGTGAATCATTATTTTTTTCTTCTGTAGTGGTTGAAAAATAGCAGCGCATTAGAAACATTCAGTGATTTCAAGGTGACATTGCTTCCTGCCAAGCTTCTCTGTTTTTATAACAAAATTCCAAACCACAATTTACAACATTATAAGTTTAGTAATGTTTGCAGATTATAGAACAAACACCCCTGCTGTTCCTCAGGGTCAGGAAAACATATCACAGCTTAGAAAAAAATATCTTTGATTTGTAGGGCTACAAATTGGAAACAAACTGTTAAAAAAAAAAATCATTTTTTTGGCATGTAAAAAATAAAAGCACAAAACACAGAGATGGCTTCAGCCAGTGAACAACATATGGCACAACAAGGAGGTTAGCAAAAATGGAACTTGCCTCAATGATAGATTAAAGCAAAGAAGAAGAGTTTTAGGAAAGCTGCAAATGGAAAGAATAAAGAAACTGAAACACCTACTGGCAAGTAATGTGGTAAATTGCCATTTAAGCTAATCCAGGTTTTGTTGAATGTTTTTTATTCCTGTTAAAAGGGGAGTTCTCCTCTTCCCTGTCGCTACATGCTGGCTTTATATAAGGGATTGCCGCAGTTAATTACTCAATGCAATAAAGCATCCACGTTTTCTACATGCTTTCTAAAGAGCATTGAAGGCTGCAAAGTAAAGAACTTGTTGAAATCAATTTGGTTCCTGGGTAGAGAGTTTTCTATAGAAAACATATATAAAGAAAGGTTTTATGAATTTGGTATTAAATTATCTTTACTACATTTTTTATTAACTAGGATCAAATTGGAACAAGTTTAAATACATTTGCCTATGTAATTGCATTGATTGTACACTGCAATCAATGCAATTACATAGCAGTTAGTCTCTGGGTTAGAAATCCCCTGTCCAGGGGTGATGCTGAGAAACTAGTCCATGCATTTGTTACTTGAAGGCTGGACTATTGTAATTCTTTACTATCAGGAAGTCCTCAAAATTTAGTTAAAAGCCTTCAGCTGATCCAAATGTAGCAGCCAGAGTTCTGATGAAAAGGAGGAGAGATCATATCTCTCCTATCCTGGCTTCTCTTCATTGGCTTCCTGTTAAATCCAGAATAGAATTTAAAATCCTGCTTCTCACATATAAAGCCTTAAATCAGGGGTGTCAAAGTCAAATGGACGGAGGGCCAAATAAAAAAATTAGCTACAAGCCGAGGGCCGGACTGATCGAATGTTCATTGAAATTTTTTTAAATGACGCATATAGTCTAGTGAACCTAATTGAACCTACTGAAAACCTAACAAATATATTCCAATATGATCAGATAAATAAAGCAATATTTTCTTATGGCTCTGTCAGTAATCTTTAATTTTCCACAGACACAAAAGACAAATTTCCTTTATATAAAAATCCCCATAACATGAACATTAAATGAAAGAAACCTGTATTATTCAAGGCACCATCAGTAGCCTATATTTTCTATTTTAGCAAAAGTGGGCTAAATTTTCTTCAAAGAAAAAAATAATATAAATTTTCTATCATCCACTCAACTGAAATATTTTTAAAATATAATCGGATTGAAATACAATAAAATAAAGTGCAAAAATCTATTAATCAAAAACAACACTTTCCTCAAGGAGAAGTAACATGCAGTGAAAACAAATATTAAACTTTAACTTTTAAACTTGAACTGAGTAAAAACTCTAAATATGTGATTGCACAGTAATGTTCACTTGTTTGAGGTTGAGGGTGATACTTGGTGGTGTCCCATCTTTTCCACAAGTTCATTAATGTTCGGGGTAAGGCTCAGAGCTGAGGAAATCCTCAGAATTGAGTGAAGGTGTTCAGCAGTAAGTTGACTTCTGTGTGATGTTTTGTTCAGGTTCATCAAAGAAAACAGTTGTTCACACAGGTATGTGCTGCCAAACATAGACAACGTTTGAGCAGCCTGGATGCGCAGCTGGGGCATTGTGCCGGGGAGGAAACAGGCAAACTCCGCAGCACCCACTGCCGCATATTTTGCCCTTAGGGCATCATTGCATTGGAGGTCAATCAACTCCATCTGGAGGTTTGGTGGTGAGCTTTCCACGTCAACAGCAAATAGATTACCACGCAATTCAAACCTGTTTTTTTGTGCTTCAAAGTCAGCATATCGGCGTCGAAAGTCAGCGGCAAGCATACCTACTTTATCAGCAAACTGTGCGCTCGGGAACGCACTGGTAGAGAGCTTCTCTTTCATGGTCTGGCAGCTGGGAAAGAAGCTCAAATTTTCTTTCCGCATCTGCGTCTCCCACAGAGTCAGTTTGGTTTTAAATGCCTTCACTGTACTGTACATATCAGAGATGACACGATCCTGACCCTGCAGCTGCAAGTTCATTGCATTCAGGTGACTCGTAATGTCACACAGAAAAGCCATTTCACACAGAAACATCTCGTCTCGGAGTTGTGTTGTGTCTTTCCCTTTGCTGTCCAAGAACAGACAAATCTCCTCACGAAGCTCGAAACATGTTTGGAGCACCTTTCCCTGGCTCAGCCATCGCACCTCTGTATGATAAGGCAAATCACCATGCTCCGTTTTTTGTCCACGTGTTTCGTTTCATATTGTCGTCTCAGATTATACTCTTTCAGTACTGCCACACTTTCTCCACACAGAAGACACACAGGTTTTCCAGCTACCTCCGTGAACATATACTCCGACTCCCACCTTGTTTGAAACCCCCGGTTCTCAGTGTCCACCTTCCTTTTTGCCATTTTTGATGGTATCTGAAAGTTAATTTTACAGTTATGCTGACGACTGCTGTGCTAATAAATACTGAAATGAAGCAGCCTACTGCTCGGTGCATCACCGTTGCATTGTTGGAAATGTAGTATTGGTGCGTGTAAAAGATCTGCGGGCTGTCGGCTTGCTGCGGTCTGCGGGCCGGTTCTAATAATAAATCAAGATCATCCCAGGGGCCGTAAAAAACCTTCTCGCGGGCCGGATCTGGCCGCGGGCCTTGACTCTGACATATGTGCCTTAAATGGTCAAGCTCCATCTTACATCAGAGATATTATTGTTCCTTATGTTCCTAACAGAGCACTTTGTTCTCAATCTGCAGGTTTACTAGTGGTTCCTAGAATTTCTAAAAGCAGAATGGGAGGCAGATATTTTAGTTATCAGGCTCCTCTCCTGTGGAACCAAGTACCACTTTTAGTCCGTGAGGCAGACACATTGTCTTCCTTTCCTTTCCTTTTTGATAAAGCTTATAGTTAGAGTGGCTCAGGTTATCCTGAGCTATCTTTATAGTTGTGTTGCTATAGACTTAGACTTCTGGAGGACATAGGGACCCCTATTTCATCATTCTGCTTCATTTTATCTGTATTCCTCACTCTGCAGAATCTGTGCAATTTCTAACGTTTTGCTCTCTCTGCTTTTTCTCATAGTAGCTTTGCCTCATCAGTTCCAGTTTGGCTGTGACTCCATCCTGGAGAGAAACATCAGCTGTGCTGCTGCCATCAACACCTTTGTTTCTAGATGTTGGAGATTGCCATTTTTTTCAGTGTCATCCTGTTTCTCTAACTGTGACTGGCTGGATGCGCTCTCTTCATCCTCTGACATGGAGCTCGTCTGCCTGGCTGTGTGTTTCCTGGACGGGGCCGCCTTTTACAGTTGCTTTTTGTATCTCTGCTTCTGTCTCCCTGAACCCCAGTCGGCCTCGGCAGATGGCCGCTCACACTGAGCCTGGTTCTGCTGGAGGTTTCTTCCTGTTAAAAGGGACTTTTTCCTCTCCACTGTTGCTACAAGCATGCTTAGTGTGAGGGATTGCCTTCTAGTAAAGCAGTTGATGGTTTTCCTTAGATAGAAAACTTTAAATCATTTTGACTGTATGATCAGGTGTACTGTAAAGTACCTTGAGATGATGATGCGTTGTGAATTGGCGCTATAGAAATAAACTAGATTGAATTGCAAAAAACAACCGTTAGTTTTTACCCCAAAAGGCAAAGGTAAAAATTTGCACCCAGCTTGGTTGAGTATATTTAGTCAAATTTTATTTTTAAGGTGTATTTACTTTAGATAGCTATGAAACAGCCTGGTGAATTAAGTAAAGTCTTCAAACTTTAAAACTGTTGACACAGAAACCTGGGATCAAACCCATGGTTTCTGTGTTAAAAACTACACCCCCATCAGGGTCACCTCCCTGACTTTTTAGCAGTAAGTAACACTGTACACTGACAGGGTTGCACAATTACAGAAAAATTGCTGACTGTTTCAAACAAAACAAATAAACAAAAAAGGTATAATTATGATGGCTTGTATACAGTTAGATTTCAAGATTGTACCTTTTTCTTATTGCAAGGTTCTCGAGTTCTAAATGGTTCAGCGGAGCAATTTCTTCCTGGCACATGTGCACATTATGATGGCCAAAATCCTTGGGAATATCTGTATTTATTTTAGATCTTTTTATGCTGCATTTCCTTCTGTTAACAGAGAGGTCGGATTGATCCCTTATAATCTATTTTTTTCTACTTAATATGGTAATGTTTAAAGCGGAGTTCTGCATAGGTACTGCATGTGGGTCACAAAAGTTTGGGTTGATTAGACTTTTTTTTAATATTCCCCGTGCAATTTTTTTCCACTGATTGAAATGTCTTTAAACCACAGGTGTCAAACCGGTTCCAGAAAGGGCCGTGTGGCTGCAGGTTTTCTTTCCAACCAAGCAGTAGCACACCAGACTCCAGTCATCTCATCAAGTCATCATGTTCAGATTGGACTCCCTTGATTGATTTGGGTGAGAGCACATCGTTCAATGCTTGGTTGGAAAGAAAACCTGCAGCCACACGGCCCTTTCTGGAACCGGTTTGACATCCCTGCTTTAAACAGATGAATGGAGGCAGAAGATGTCTTTCAATGCACACATTCAGCGACACACAGGAGCTCTTTCAAGCTGGGCACCGTTTCATTCACTACACCTGTCCCATCAACCAGGAATCTGAATCAGTAATACTTTAATTATCCCAGGGCGAAATGACTTTCGTTACATTACTCCATATTTGATAGAGTGACTAAATACATAATAAGGGGGTCCCCGTTCCATCTCACCTGTCACTTGTCATGCACAAACAGGTTATCTAAGTGGAGGGGTGGTTTTGTAGTTCATGTGAAAACATCCTCATTTGTAAAAAACAAACTGAATCTTTTTGGCTATGATTTCAGAATGTATTCTAGTGCAAAAAAAACCCAAAATATGATCATAAAACACCAGATGCTCAGTGATGCATGTTGTTGATGAACTGTTGTATATACCAGTCAGCGATTACAGAAAAACACCCACACACCACAACTTTACCCTTCAACATGACTCAGAGAAATAATCCATCCAAATGCATCCATTAGATAGAAGAATAAGTTTTCCTTATGGTCAAAGCCAGAAACCAGATCTGAATCTAATTAAAAATCAGGCGAATTGAGGATGGATTTGGCAGGAAACTAAACAATTTGTTTTTTTTCTGTATACACACAAGCATGGGCAAATAGTTAAAAAGCCTTGCAAAAGACTACTGTCAGGTTGTTTTGGTTTTTAGAAAAACAAAAAGTAAACAAAAAAGTTGAAATTATTAAGCCTGGTAGTTATGCAACATAAAGAAGACAGAATGCAAACTAAGACATGTTTAACAACAATATGTGTTAATCTTCATAATAGATTTTGATATTGATATTAAAGCACATCAAGTGTAAATCAAACACACAGATCACATTCAAAGAAATCAGACTGACTGTAAACTAACAAAGAAAAGGTAAAACATATGTTTTTTGGAAGAAAATTAACTTTAAATCAGACCGATTGGAGTTGAAAACTGTAATGTTCCACTATTTATATTAGTGAAGGGTGAATAATAGCAGGATTGATTTTTTAAGCACATACGGATAAAAATAAACATTGATGATGTTTTACTCTTGGCAGACATAAAAAAGTTACCAAGGTGACCTTTTGAAGACAAAAAAAAACAATTATAAAGACATCATAAGTATGTGCTTGCTCAGCAAAGAAAAGCCCATTAGTATGCTGTTTCTTTACTCTTTCACAGCCTTTCATCATTCCAACAGCAGCTGCCCAGGAGTCATAGCAGGTAAAAGTTTTAATAATTTTGGATTATAATCTGCCATAATAAAGCAATATCATACAATATCAACAGTCCCATCAAAAACTATTAAACACACTTACTACAACAAACACCTACATAAACATTTCCTGTGTGGTACAAGACAATGACTCAATTATAACGTTTAAAGCAAAGGCACCATTAAACTGTTATTGTCTAACTTCTCTTGCGTTTTTCCTACCTTAGTTACAGTAGTAGCACCGGTCTGCACATACATAGGAGTTAAAAGGGATCATTTAAATTGATTTGTTAACTATCCATTGAAAACTGGTTAAAAAGTCATTGAAAATCCCAACTTTCACCAAGTATTTCTGGATTAAATCAGGACTATTACGGACCGACCAAATTTTGCCTAAAAACCAAGGTTTAAATGACGTCTGGTGTTTGGGGGGGTGTGCATTTATAAACAAGGCTGTCACATGGTCTAAGGGCTAATCAGAGCCTATATGTTTTGAAAATCAGATAAGAACATGCACAGATGTTTCCAAGTTTTGCAGGCGAAATCTTTGGAGTTTAATGTCATCCAAGTTGTACTGATACCGTGATTGAACTTAATAATAATAATTGAACTTGATTGATCTCACATTGGAGAAATTTACCTCTGCATTTAACCCATCCCCTTGGGCAGTGGTGGGCTGCCATTGTGCAGCACGCAAGGAGCAATCAGGGGTTAGGGGTGTTGCTCAGAGACCCAGAGTGGAAGTCTGTGGGAGTGGGTTTCTGAAGGTTTGCACCACTTTGACAAAGTTTTGTGCAATTTTTATATGTGAAGATGTTTTGTGACATATTTGAAATCGGAAAGAGAGAAAAAACACAATGATTTGCGAAAGGGCTGGCTGCCTCGTCTTGGTGTTCTTGCAGTGAATTTGTTTGGCTTTCATAATAAAAAAAGAACTGTGAGTCTCCCAGGAGAATCCACATCCTCCATGTTTATGTCCACCATCCTAGCTCAGTTGTCTATAACATTTGTTATTGTGGTTTATCCTACCTTCTTTTATCCCCTTTAGCTCTTTATTATAGTTGCAGCCTGTCCAATTTCCAGAAATGTTCCATGGTCCCATCAGTTTTATGAAGTCTACTGTGTGACAGGGATAATATCTGATTTTAATATTTTTTGACATGGAATCCTGACACTAATAGTCAACCAGATTCATACTATTTGCCCAAGTGGCCATAAAATACAAAAATGATCTTTGATCGAGTTCTGAGTTAAACTGAATCCAGCATGAAAACCCAAGTCAATAAAAATTCTGTTTTTTTGTAATATACTTCTGAGCCACATTTTTTATACGTTTGCTTTTATTGCATAAGAAAAATAACTAGATTATTATTATTATTATTAATACAACAAAAAACTATAAAACAATGTCTGCATTGCCTACAGAAGTCCATTATATTCTCAAATATAATTGATCTTGTATTGCACTGGCTGTTAGAAAGCATAAAGACTAAGGCTGAGGAATGTCTCTGCTGGGTTCACTACCTACTGGGAACATGCGCTCTACAAAATGAACAAAAACTTTAGATGAAAGTATCTGAAAAACATTTTTTTTTGGCTCTATTTTCTTGTTCACTTCCAAATCTCCCATCAGGCGAGAAGTGAAAGTGGAGGAGAGATAGAAATGAGGGCAGAGCAAGTAAAATCCGCCGAGGGAAAAGTGTGCGAGGCAGGAGATGGAGGTAAGAGAAAAGCAGCTTGTTGAGCTCGGCTCTTTCATTATAAAGGTCGTTTAAGGTTCTACCCGCCAGACGCTGATTAATAATATCACTTAGATCAAAAAGCAGCTTAAATGGGGACTTATGCAATAAAGTTAAGTGGTAAATAAGGTCATCAAGGAGAAGAGAGGGTTTTGAGGGATCTTTTATGGCAGTAAAATAAAAATCCTATCATCAAATAGTCAGACTAGTAAAAGTCTTGATTACATTTATTTGTGTAAATCAGTGAGAGCTTTTGGAAGGCTTTACAAACTAATTCTGCAAATGCTGGATCAGAGGAACAGTTTTTTATCAACTGTTGGATGAAAATTGATTGTCTGGTTTAATTTCTGTATTAATTGCTTTGCTCTTTAAAAAATAAATCCTGCTTGTTTATGCAGTGCAAACTTTGCCAAATATTGTTTGTCTGAGTTAATAAACCTGTTTGACTCTTTCTCATTCAGCTGTGCACCTGGCTCAGTTTAAAATTTAATTTCAACTCTCGGCAGCATTCATTATGTTTGTAATTGGCCTGTTTCTTTATTAGCTGACTTTGCCTGCAGCTCGCAGAGCAGAACAGAGCGGCGGCCCGGTTGTTAATAAGAGTTCAGAATGGAGCATTAGGAGGCTCGCTCACAGGCCGATGCTACTGTGCTTGATTCACAAATGATGTCAGAGACAAGTCGCTTTGCAGCAGGAGATTCATGTGTCACTGTTTGTCATTAGTCACAACTTTCATTCTCTGGGCTTATTGTTAATCTTTGCTTTAATAATCAAATTCCACACTGGTTTAAACAGCCAGCGGAAAACATTCCTGAGCAATTCCTTTTAAGATTATTAATGTTTACCTTGAAAACATCATACTATAAAATGACTATGGCCATTTCTTATGCTGGTGCTAACCTGACAATATTTCAGTCTAGCATGATTTATGCTGAGTTCAATGTTGTTGGCTGTTTCCTCCGAAGGACCCGGTTTACCTGGACTGGGTCCTTCGAAGGCATTGAAAAGACGGAGGTTTGAATAGTACCACTATAGAATCAAACAGGTCCAGCCTTCCTCACCTGTTACCGCTCCTCACTCAGTGTAAGCTCTGTCGCCCAGCAACCATGACAGTTGACTCACAGAACAGGGAAAGAATGGATGCTGAGCTTCTTACTGGTGTTCTGTGTGCTAATTTCATTAGTGAGGACCTTCAGCAGCAGTACTGTCATCGCGGATATCAGATTGAAGTTCGCATTCTGTAGAGTGTGGAATCTGTCAGCTAAACCCATTTGCACAGGAACAGATAAAACCTTTCAACAAACCAAATATTACCAAATATGACCAATTTCAAAACTATTCACATACTTGTTATATGTTAAATTGCACTTTCAATATTCACCAGTGTTTGTAGTCATTTCCTTTTTTCCTCTGAGCACGGAGCAGCCGGCTTGCTTCGACTCGCAATGAGTGATGGGATACCGAAGGATACATAGAATACACAAGTCCTGTCCTTCAAAACAGGCAAAAAGAAGGCCACATTTGTTGACTGCATAAGGAGGAGTCTTCCATTCCGAACACACCAAGACACCTTACTATGACGTAATCGGCCGACAAATCTGGCCTTCGGTGAATGCAGCTGCTGGATTCGAACACAGCATTAGTGCGTGCAATGCTGCATTCTGCTGCACAAATTTAGAGGTTAGATAAAAACTAAGACAACCCTCAGCTTTCACTGAGTTCTAGTATTTGGAGACCTTAAGGTTTCTGGTGCAGGATGATCCTCCCTTCTTACTGCAGATCAATGCATAGATTCCTCACACAATGCAAAGTGTGAGGAATTCACATGAAATGCTGTAAACATTTGAATATGGTGGAACCACCGGTGTGTAAAGACGCTTGATTAATGATTTTGCTATTCCAGAGAATTTGGAAATGGAAGATTCAGGGGATCATCAACGTTTTCTGACCCAGGACAATGAACAGTTGCCAGCTGATCAGACTCCGTAAAGCATTGCTCTCGAAAAGCTGCTGGGCCCACGGTGTCTCTGCTCAATAACTCCGATGTAGAAAAAAGGGAAGGTTGGCTGCTGCATGGTTTTAAAACACAAATAAATGTAAATAAACAATCCTTGGTACATATAGAATTTAAAATATATTCATGAAGTATAGATAAAAAATTTACATGTTTAATATGGGGAAAAATGGACGACACTTTATGTTGCTGTTAGTTTAACTGTTCTGAGTTTAACTGTTTCTATGACATCCAAGCAGTGTGGATTAGTTATGGTTAAAATGGGGGTAGAGTTGCCGAACATAAGGTGGAGCGTTGAACACAAAGTGTAATTGCAAAGACATTGACCTAGACTTAGACAACTTTTATTGTAAATTTCATTTTGTACAGCTTTAATTACATTTCTATTCCTTAAAGTGCAGCAGTGATCAAATGTAAACAGTGTGGGAGAAAAAACATGGTGCTGGAAGTTCAGAGCATCAAATATATATGGTGCAATTATGCTGTGTATCGGTTTGGTGTTATCAGTGTGATGCAGAGTCTGTGACACGATTCACAGTTTTTTTCAACAGTTGACTCAAAAAATTCAAAAATGATTCTATTTAATAAAAAATATTGCATTCTCAACCCTTAAAGGACATTAAAAGATGTATGCTTCCTTTTTCTGTGTGTCATGTGTTGCTTGCTCGTTAGGCCCTTCATTGGAACCGATTGTCTTGCAGTTGGGCTCTGCAATATAGGATATTAACCCTGTCGTACAGTTGACTTTTGGAACTGAATGCCCATACTGGCCTTATCTGAATCAGGTGACATAATAGACAAGCCAACCCAGTTATAACGGAAAAAAATCAAGGAGATAGAAAGGAATTAAACTTGGTCTGGAAGCTACCTCTTAGATCGCTGACAGTAAAAAAAGCCATTTCACGGTCAGCTACATGTTGAGCAAAGACATATCAATCCTAAAAGGGAACATAGTTAATGAACCTGCACCAAGAACCTGAACTGTAAGCAGATGGGTGTTTGTTTGTCTTATATAGATATATATGTAGGCAATACTTGTGTGACATTATGCCTCCGAGTGATCATGGATCCTGGCTACATGGCCGGGGGGGATTTCCATTTGGCTGACTGGTAAGCTTGCATGGCTTTTACCCAGGAATCTGTGGCATCAAATTCTGGCTGGGTCCTGCGTTGTGTTCCTTGCCATGTCTGCTTGCTAAAAAGCAGATTGCCATCCTTCCGACTGCACAGCTTGTCTGAAACACAGGTGAAATTCCTCAGCAGAGAGCTCTGCTCAACTCCTTTTTGACAGCCATCAATGATGGTCTTGTATTTCAGCATGCTGTTTACATGAACAACCAAACTCTTATAATTGGCATCAGATTCAATTTGTTTTACAATTACATTCATGGCAATCTTCCAAAGAATTTCTTCTCTTGAAACTCGTTTTCATGCATTTGTCTACAGTCTGGTTGGAATTATCTTTGCTGGTAAAGTGCCCAATGTTGTCCATATGTTGCCTGGTTTACCAGTCAATTTCCAAGTGGTTGGAATACATCTTCCTTGGGCCATGAGGTGGGTTTAAATCAAAGGACTGAGGTGTGAAGATTAACTAAAACAAAAAGGAAACAGGTGACTGCTTGTAATACTAATTACCACATTGCAGGATGCCTAAAATGACATACCGAGATCTATCTGATTGATCATAAGCGTTCCAGGAGATACCCAGAGCTGGTCTTCCCTGTAGTGAGTCAGAACTGGCCTCTTCCAAAGCTTTGCGAAACATTCTTTCTGAAAAAAAGTTTTAATGTCGCAGGATCTCACTCTAACATTTGTTCTTATTTCAGATAAGCCTTAACCGAGGAGGGGAAACACATGATTTAGATTTAATCTAACTATTCAGACGCATTTTAGGAAGATGTAAAGTTCTCATGCATAGCAGACAGTCACTCAGTGACTCAAAAATTATTATGCTGAGAGTTCAGAGCCAAGTTCACAAGGAGTACTTCTAGACACAACAATATCGTAATGGATGTAAAACAAGACAGTGAGGCTTCATGTTCTATTTTTTATGCAATAGAGGACCCAAGGGCAGACAGGAGACAGGTGGAAACATCAGCAGTACAAACATTGATGAGGGTGATTTCAGACACCAGTTTCAGGCGAGTTTAATTAAGTGAACAATGCAGTTGTGAGGGAGCGTGAACTCAAGGCTGCTCAGGGTAACTGAGGGATGCTTATATGGTAAAAGCAAGGGCAAAGAAAAAGCATGCAACTAACATGAATCAGAGAAATACCTCCGAGCAATGAGCTGTTGAAAGTGAATCATGAAGCAAAAAAAAAAAAACAAGCATGATTCCCAAATGCAAAAGCCAAAGTATAATGACTATTAGTTCAAATTCTGCTATAGTTTTCACCCTTCAACTTCAGCTCAAAACTGGGCTTCATCAAAACTATTTGCTCCATAGATTTTACACTTCATGAATTATTGATGCTTTTTCTTATTTTGATCACTAAACTTCTTCTAAACACCCTTTAAAGGCTCGACAAACAGTCACCTTCTGCAAGCTGCATTAATAGTTTTTTTCATAAGGTTTCAGCAGTGACCATTGTCAGATTGGACATTCCCCTCATCAAACTGCTAGCAGAGCTTTTCTTTGAACTTCTAAACTCAAATGATTTCATTAAAAACCTGACCCTGTCCAGGTGAAAGCACTGCCACTGCGTTCTAATGAAACAGTCGGAGAGAGCGCCGAGTCTGCAGAGACCAGAGCTCTCCTCCTCCTCTTTAACCGTGTTACTGGGATCTTGCTGCAGGCGTCCTGCTGTGCCAGTGTGAATCAGAGATAAAGCAGAAAGAAAGGAGGAAAACACAAAAAGATTGATTCAAACAAGGAGAAATATGTGATTCAGCAAGCAGAGAGAAAAATTTTGCTTTATATTAACAGTTCTTTTCTGTGCTTCATATGGGGGTCTTCTATTTCCCTGTGCTCAGTTTAATACCTCATCAGTTATCAAATCATTAATTAAGTCTCCATCAAATCAGCTCCCAAGGAGCCCATTATGTGTGGGTGTATGACCTGCGAGCGGTTACTCCCCCTCCTGATCTCTCTAATACAGCAATGATCATGTCGTCATGCGCTGTTATCTTCTCTATGAGGAAAAAAGGCATTATATAACAGGTTTTAAATAAAACTAAGCAGTATTTGATTTCTTGTAATAACCTAGACAAATTACCTGTCATGTCATCTTCTTTTAATGAAACTTTATGTTCATACAACTTTCACATTTTGGAACATCAGTTGAATTCTAAACATCAATTGATTATTCACAGTTTCTGGTCTAGTTGTGTTGGTTATGTTCTTCTACGTAGTGGCCTAGTGATTAGGGTATAGAGCTTGGAATCCTGAGGTTTTGAGTCCGAGCCCCACTCCCACAGCTTGCACTCTGGGTCTCTGACCCTTAACCCCACACTGCTCCGCGTGAGCCGCAAAAAGGCAGCTCACTACTCAGCAAGGGAATGGATTAAATGCAGAGAGTGAATTTCTCCAATGTGAGATCAGTAGGTTCACTTATTAGTAAAACCTTGTCATCAGTAGGCTGGTGCTAGAAAATATTTAAAGGAGTTTTAATTATGGAATCAGTTATTATGATCACATTTCCTAACTTAAATGAGTCATTGACAATCTAACACCAGTCATGCAAGAACTGCCTGCATTACTATTATTGTTCAATAAAACCTTTGGACCTGAATCAGCTTTATTGGCAGGGTCTAGGTGCACAAACAAGCTGGACTCTGGTTTCATTGCTCACATCATATTGTTTAATCATCCATCTTCTACTGCTGGATTATCAGGGTCATGGGCAGCTGCAGACATCTCCAGCAATCTTTGGATAAAAGGATGCCCCCTGGCCAGGTCACAAGTTCCTTGCAGCACATTCTTATAGGTAGATATTTAAAATACTTAAAAGAAAATAAGGTAAGATGAAGTAGAAGTGTGAAAGTGTGTGTATATGCTTATTATCTAATGTTTATATTCAATTTTTTGTTGTTTTTATGGTAGTGCATCATGCTTTTTCAGCTGAATAGATGGCAGGTTGTGAGGTGCTCATTGTCTTAATCAGAGAGAAAGTTTAGGTAAAGAAGCCATTTTTGTGGCGGTTCACTTTTGTAAACAACACTTCAGTCCGTGACTAGAATGTATGAGTTCTGCAGAGAGGTTATCCTCTCCATTTCCTGATGCTAGACCTGTAAAAGTCTGATATAGAGCTTCCATTATTCTTTCAGCCAATTTTATTCTGTTATAGTTTGGACTTGCCATGTTTTGTAGATGAGCCGAATTGCACATAAATGGATGTAAACAAAGCTGACTGAATGATGGCGGTTTTGAATCTGACTCTCATGGGGAGTTGTTCTATCATAACGGAAATATAACTTCATAAAATCAATGAGATTAGTAAAGATTAAAATCTTGAGAATTTGGTTGATGTAACAAAATAGGACACCAGATAAAACCATGATGTTTTTCGAATTAAACAATAGTTTTATTCTCCAAGCATGCCCCTTTACTTATTCAGTATCAAAAAAGTTGCTCTAGTTCTCATGGTTACAATCTAAGGTTTAAGAGACTTTAAGCATCCTGTTATCTTCTTTCAGTGTATACTTGCTTCAACGGCCAGAATGTGGTAAAGTGGTAGTCCTGTGTAGCCTTTTCTTTAGATCAGAACTTCCAATTTCAGATTCATTTAAGAAAACTCTTTACGCCAAGTCAGACAGCTGCTGCAACCTATTCTCCAACTGTCCGCTGCACACTAGGGCTGAAACAGTTAATCATGAATAATCGTGATTAATCGATTATTTAAATTATCAACTAATTAAGTAATCGATTCATCATTAATTGGAGCGTTGAGACTCTGAAACATGCCTTTATGTGACAGAGTGTTGGGATCTGGAGGTCTGTCCACTTTCTCTACCAGAGGGCATACTAGATCTCCTGGAGCCGGAGCTGATTGCACCACCTGTCGCTCATCTGCTCATCAGGAGATCCTTATTTAAGGAGGCAGAGGAATTCTCTCCAGTGCCAGAGTGTTTGCCAGTTACGGTTAGCAAGCCTGAGCCAACCAGCCTGTCTGAACCTCTGACTCCCTGAAAACCTGAACCTGAATCTGATCTGTTTTCTCCTCTCTGCTTCCTAGATTGAACCTGCCTGAAACCTGAAACCCTGAAGAGTTTCTCTGCCGGTGATCTGCCTAAACGTTCTCAGAAGAACTCTGGAGAATTATTCCTGTCAAAGATCTGCCTGCCCGCTCTCAGAAGACTCTGGAAAGAAACTCAAATCTGTGATCTGCCAGGACTCAAATAAGTTCTGCCTCCGCCTTGCACTCAGCCTGCCGACAGCCTCTGGACCCTCAAGGTTCCCCCCCTCTGCCGCTCTGCTCAACTCCAGAACAGGTACAGCCCTGCACTCTCTCTCATCCTGCAAAATACCTGGACCTCCACTAACTCCTCTGTCCCCCTCTGCAGTGAACCCATTCGTGACCAGTCCTTAAACCAAACATGACACAGAGAAACCGACATAGAACAATAACTATTCCAAAATTGTAAATATCTATCTATCTATCTATCTATCTATCTATCTATCTATCTATCTATCTATCTATCTATCTATCTATCTATCTATCTATCTATCTATCTATCTATCTATCTATCTATCTATCTATCTATCTATCTATCTATCTATCTATCTATCTATCTATCTATCTATCTATCTATCTATCTATATATTTATATATATATATATTTTGCAATTAAGATAAAAAAAAAAACCTTTTTCATCTGTCAATATGCTTTATCTAGAAATGCTCAAGATGAAACGTTGTAGTTTCACCCGGTTTTAATCCTTAAAAAAATCTTCTCTAAGCAGCTTTTCGAAATCTGATCATTAATTGATTAATCAAAAAAATAGTCGAGAGATAATCCATTAGCAAAATAATCATCAGTTTCAGCCCTACTGTCGACTCTTCCTCCTGTGAAAGAAGATTGCATCAGCCGAGCCGGTCTTTCAGTCTTACCATTGTGTCCACTCACACAAAGACAATCAGAGATTCAAAAAATGGAATATCTGAGGTTTTTCTTCCAAAATGTTGCAAAATGACGTTTCCCACCATCTCACATACCTGTAGGCAGCTTTAGCCGTGTTACATGGGAAATATGTAGATATTTAGATTTTTCTTCACCAGAAATTGCATTTTAGTCAATTTACTTTTAGGGAATCTCTTCAGTTGTTATTGTATTATAATGCTACTTAATTTGTTCATGCTGTTAATGAGCATTTTGAATACCCGTGCACAAATTTATTAGAAACACATGCACACGCCTGTTTTATCCATTCAGACCTGTGATCCATTGGGACTCATTGAACCTTGAAATCTGGATACAAAATGTTGTCTGAAGGGGGCCGACTCATGGTTGTGTGGGTGAGTGCATAAATGGGCCCAATTTTCTCTCCTCTTGAAGATGATGATAAGTTGAAATTGTCCTAATCAGGCTCTTTGGAAACTCATCTCAAGATCACTCTGGAGTTATCCTCTCTGTAAGTCAGGTAGAGTGAAGATTTTTGTTTCTGAAGGATAATCAGAGCAGCGTCTGAAGGGCACTGATTGGATGAGCATCTAAACTGACAAAGAGCCGCTTCTCTCTCCAAGGACAGGCATCAAATGTTAAGATGCCTTTAGAGGACTTCAGCGACCATTAGACGAACAGAGAAGAAGGAATTCTTCTTTGAGTTGTATCAAGTCTCCTCATTTTATTCTCCCGATCATTTGTATAAGAATCTATATGACTTTCAAGAAAAACAATGTTCAACAAGCAAAGCTCAAGCAATGGGAATAATTACAGGCTTGAAACCACTCAGGTTCTTGACTGATCTGCTGTTTTGCAAAGAAGTGAGAGACTTTAATGTAGCTTCACAGTCTATATCAACCAAGTGAGCAAACATATCCCTGCCTTTTCACATTAATAAATCTTTATTTTGTTTACATTAGTGTATAATAGACTAAAACCTAATATCTAAACTTACATTTCTTTCTTTTTTTCCCCTTTGTACAGCATCTCTCCTTATCTTATTATATTTCCACTCAGGTCTGTTTAGCTTAGTATCTCAACGGGTTTCTGACTTTTAACAGTAAGGGAGCCTCATAGTTCGATGTGATGTGGTTTGCAGACAACACCACAAACCGCTTTGTTTATGACTGTTAGACTGAGTGAAAGAGGACAGGTTGATGTATATAGCAGAGCGAAGGAGGTGAAGGTAAACTAGCACTACTCACTGCTAGCTTGCTATGATATTGCCTATATACACAATAAGCATCAGGTAAAATTTTTAAATAAGCTGTGTATAGTGACACCACCCCTTAATAGTGGCTGACAATTCTCGGATATTGCTCAGAACAGCTGGAACCGTAAGCAAGCAGGCACTAAAAATAGTAAAAGATCCACCTAGTGGTTTCTAATGTGAAAGTCAAAAATAAAACCGACTCTTACTGAATCGCTCTCAGTTCAATGAAATCCTCTGTTGTACCCGATAGCAGTCTTTTGGAGGTCCGTTAAACCTTGAATGGAGCAATTTTTACTTCAGATCGAAGGAATTCTATTGAGAGGCAGCCAACATCTACAGTGCCAAAGAACGACAGCATTCATTGATTAACCTTCATTTAAACTCAAGAGGCATTTGAAGGGCTGTTATCCCTTTAAGTCACATTCAGTTTCTTAAAAAAGTAAGAAGTTATAAAAAAAAAAGATATCCAAAGAGCAAACCTTTTTGTGTCTGTAATTTCTTTGTGTAATACAAATTTTATTTTAGACCATTAAATACTTTTTTTTTTTTTTTTTTTTTAACAAAAATTGGATAGAGCCTGGTATTGTTGGAAAAAAATGGTTAGAGGTTCAAACAAAAGAAAAAAAAATGCTTTGCAATAGTTAGGCAAATATGGAACCAGGTAAGTAGCTAGGGTAGCTGTAAGTACAGGTAGAATAGATTACTTTATGTCCATGTGAACAAGCCGAATGTCTTATTACAAACGTTTAGATTAAAAGGAGATAAAAATGTATATTTGTGGGCAGAATGAAGATGATTGAAAGAGTCATTAAAGGTATAATGGAGTATTTTCACAAATTTTTGAAAAGACCCGCCCTCTCCACTTAAAAAAAAAGAACATGTACAACCCTGTATCCACTCCCAAAAGGGAACTCCTATTAAATATGTGCAAGAGTGTGCATCTATCCCATTTCTGCTTGTGCACGCTCTGTTTAAAAGTTGCTGTTTGCATCACTTATACAAGCTTACTTTCCTAAAGAAGATATTATATTTTTCCACTATGTCAGACTCACCACTGGTAAGTCAAAATGGGGACGAGCATGTAGGATGGCCTTACGTGAAAATATCATCGGAATGATTTATAATTAGGGGGGGACCACTTATTTAGATGATCCACCCGGAAAAAGAACATCCTCCACAATTTTTTTAACTTCTGGAATTAGTCTTTAACCCTATTTCAATAGGATTATGCCAAAACTTTGTCAATGGCTTCAAAATATTTAATGGACGGATAGACAGCCATCAGAGAGATAGGTATTTTAACAAAATCTGTGGAGAAAAGGGTGCCGACCCTTTGACATTTGGAGCACATTATCAGACATGAAGTCAGGAATGCAGGAGGAGATATACATAAATATGCAAATAAGCAATGATACTATAAGTCATGGTAAGGTGCTGTTATGTTTTATTTCAGTTCAAAATCTTGAGACAAAGGTACTTTTCTCCTTTAGCCTATTGTTCCACCAGAATCAGTAGCGATTTAATTCCAGGTCTTAATCAACACTGGTCAGTCTTCTATACTTAAACCTATTGCTTACTGCGGAAAGTTTACAGTGTACTAAAACATAATGTGGATTCTCTGTCTTTTCTATCTGTTCCAGACTGTGGGACCCTGAATTCCAGATGAAATTCAGAATTTGTATTTATTTGAAAACAGAACTTTGGACAATTGAGTAACAGTTCAGATGCTCTTGCGGTTGGCTCTGGTTCAGGATTGTCTCCACATGAGAAATGGAATATTTCTTGCCTATGTTTCGTATTTTTCTGTTTATTGGGACTCTTGGTTTACCAACTCCAGCCTCAGTTCACTCCTTGTGAAGTGGTTCTCCCTGTTGCCTGTGCACCTTTTCTAAAAAGTTTTTTTTTCCCTTTAACCCAATTTTCTGTTACGAAACTCTATAAACAACCAGCTTCTTCAGCAATGACCTTTTGTGGCTAACCCACCTTGTTAAGGCTGTCGATGATTGTCTTCTTGACATCTGTTAAGTCAGCAGTCTTCCCAATGATTCTAAAGCGTTTTCTTTCAGACTAAGAGAGAATTTAAAGGCTAAGAAGTCCTTTGTAGGTGTTTGGAGTTATTAAGCTGATTGGGCTGCAAAACAATGAGTTTCCAATAATGATTTCTTTCTGAGACAACAAAGTCTCAGAAATAGTCATCAAATTTACAAGAAACAAAACACTAAAATATATAACCATTTTTGAGTAATGATTCTTTTTACAATTTAAAAATAATAGAGCTTTACTTTTTGAGGTGACTGGCAAAAATATTGCACTATTATGACATATTCTATTCTTCTTATGTATATCAAAATTTATTTCAAAAGTAGATTAAGAGAAGCACATCAGTTCAAGCCTGAAGTTGTGTAACATTAGGTTACACTGATTGTGTTTCCTTGGTTTAAGTATTTCAGAGGCATTAAATGTGTAAATTGGTTTTTAAATATGTTCTTTAAAAGCAAATACTTGTTGTGCTCTTTTTTCTGTTGTAGATTAACAACCATTTACATTTAATACTGTAACTCTAAATGTTAATGAGAAGATTTAAGGCCTTACATCATCATCAAAATTTGTCTGTTGTCTGTTATTCTACTTGTACAGCAGTACAAGCAATGATCATATGACACTGTTTAACTCTAAACATATTTTTAGATAACCTGCATTCCTCAGTTTGATATAATTATGTTTAAAAAGAGATGAAACAATTTTGTTTCATCAGAGATCAAACAAATGACAAACTGCTTTGTTCAAAGTTTACAAAACCCTGAAGACAGAGGAAGAGAGGCATAGAGGTCACAAAGCAGGTACTTGTCCATTAGCAAGCAGTTGATAAAAAAATTACATAAAGGGAACTGGGGTGATGATAAGGTCTTTCAGGTCTGAGGCCTTTGTTTGCTGTGATGTCTTTAGTTTTAGAACCTCATTTATATTTCAAACAGAAAACCCAGACTGTGTCTAATGGGTGATAATTACACAGTGCTGAGTGAGTTCAACTTAAAGAAACTGGGAGACGTGAAACGTTTTGATAAATGAGGGAAAGACTAAAACTAAATTAAACCCCAATGAGTAAAATGTATGAAGAAAATTACTGTTAATAATCAATATATCACCTTGTTCATCACCTTGTAGCACCTCTCCATTACTGACACTGTGGAGGGAGAAACACAGGTAAGTGACCACGATCATGTGATGGAAGATGATTATCCAAGTGAGAATCCGAGAGGAAGGAAGGGATCTAATCCAGGTCAGGGAAAACAGATCAGACAGGAACAGTATCCAGGAGTGCTCAGCCCGGTCAACGGTTCCCGATCCGCACAGGAGCAGACAGATCCACGGTTCCAGGAACCCACAGAGCGTGAAGGCAGGTTCAGAGTTCTATGCGTCAAGCAACCAGCTTAGACAGAAACCCAGAGATGCAGAGAGACAGAATCCAGCAGGAGTCCAAAGAGAGTTCAGGCAACAGATCAGACGGAAACAGATAGGACCAGTGGGTGAGAGGGAACAACAAAAACAAGAGAAACCACTAAGGAAACGCTGAAACACTCTCACCATTGGCTAGGGAATACACTTAATTGAAGACACTGGCTCAAAAATAATCTCCTCACTGAAACGGGGACATGAACCTTGGAATAAACCAAACCAACGAAAACAAACAAACTAACAGGCATAAAACAATGATCTGGTCCCGATAGCTGGGCTGAACCGTATATATAGCAGAGGGAGCAGGTGAATAAGATGAATGATGATTAGAGGGTGGGGAGGGAACGGCAGTTGAATGAGGTGAGCAGTTAAGGTCAACTATCAGGGCAGATCATGACAGGTGGACCCTGAAAAAGGTCACCAACCTGTCATATACGCACACACACACATAAACACACACAATTGAGGACAATTTAGAGACACCAATCAATTTCACAGTCATGGTTTTTAATGTTAGGAGAAAGAACATATAAACTCCATGCAGACCCCAGGATGGGGCTAAGATCCAGGAACTTCTTGCTGCAATGGTATAGTGCTAAAAACTGCACTGCTGTGCTGACCTTGGAAGAAACCTAACAAAAAAAAGTTTTTGAATCCTCACATTGATTGTTAAGGTGAAATAAGTAGACTCAAGATTCTTAAATTGGCCTCTTAAAGCTCAGATCCGAACCTTATGTGTAAGTGGGGTGGGTATTTATAAGAGCTGTACAAATGCTGCATGAAAACCTAAATGCAACAAATAAAAATAAAGAAGCATGAGCAAAAAATCCTCTGTAATATTAAAAATCTTGTTGATATGATATACAGTATATGTCTGGCTATTGATATAAATACAATGTTGCTATTTTAGTTTTTGCTACTAAAGATAATGTAAACCATGGAGTAAGTTTTTTCCCAATGCCCTTAATAACAGCCTTTGAAAACCCCTTTCAATAGCTGATAAGGAGGTAAAGTGGTGTCATGTTGTTCCTCCCTCTGGTTTTTGTGTTCAGATAATTCTGCTTTTACAATAATAGATAAATAATGCAGAACAAATGACCAGCTGCATTCCATCTGTTACACACCCTCAGAAAAAGTCGATGGGCAACTTAACCTTTGGTTGGAGAGTTAAAAAGTGTGAAATAACAGAACTGGAAGTACTCCTTTTTTTTCTACATGATTTGCCTTGCTGACCCTGAAGCAGAAATGATCCATTAACCCTTCGTACCTGCAGCTACTGAAGCACAAAAAGCTTTTCTCAGAGTCATTAGTGTGCCCATTAATCACGCACTCAGCACATCCGCTCTTGCAGACGACCCTTTAAACAGCCCGTGGACCAAATAAGCTGGTCCACACCAGAGCTAGTCATTCATACTGGGAGCAAAAGTAATAATTCAAACAAAACAGCATGGGAAACACATTGGGTTACTGAATAAAAAGATGATCAGTGAAAATAAATGACTGACTGCTGTTTTTTTGCAGAGCTATAAAACAGTCAACAGCATCTTAGGGAAAGTTGAATTGTTTAATAACCTAATTCTTAAAGCACTTTTGGGAATTGAGGTGTTTTAATTCACTTGAGAATGACTTGGAAGTCATTAAAAGCTTCATGCTGGCTGGTAGACCATTAGGAAACAAATAGGCCTGCACAGTGTTAGGAAAACAGGCTATTGTAATATTATTGTTAAATATTATTGTTATTATAATGATGAGGATAATGAGACATTTTACTCCCTTTGTTTGCCACAATGTGAAAGCAGTCTTTGTGAGCTGGAGCCGTTTGGTCAAGGGAAGAAACTGCCCCTGTGGCTGGATGTGAATGCAAAACCTAAATGGAAGGCTTATCGCTAAACGTAAATATTGCTGTCTACTCTAACAACCTTAAATGAAACCTTGTTTATCGAGCATTTTGACAAAGAAAAATGGACAGGAATACAGGATCTGGATGTGCAAATATTGCGGTGACAAATCCAGAAGGAGTTGTGGTCGTAAAGGGGAGGAAAGGTGGTTTTAATTCAGGAGACTATGTTTGCTGCAGATATTTTTGATGAAATTCCTTCGAAAATAACTGAACCTCAAACGTTTAGTTGTAATTGGGGGCTGCTGCATAATGCTTTTTTCCTCTGTTGCAAAATTGTGGTCAAAGCATTCATGGGCTGGTATCATTGGAAAGGCAAACACCTTGAGGCATCTTACATCCTCTCACCTCTTCAAACTGGCCCTTTTTCGGTGGTCAGTAGTGGATGTTTACAATGAAAAAGAAATTGCTCAGATGAGCTTTGAGTTGTCAGTAGGAAATTGGTGGGGGGTGTATCGCGCATGACAGGAAGAGACCCTGTAGAGTAGATTGACTGACAAAGACAGTGAGATGGGGGAAAGATAAAAATGGGTTGATTGATGACTGATGTTAGGAAGGAAAACAGATAAAGGCAGGAATGTGATAGTAGAAAATGCATTTACAGTTGTGTTTTAAAGTTTACATAGCCTTCCATTTAAAACAGAAAAAAAATAATCTGCCAGTAAAACAAATTGAAATTGACAAAGAGTAATAAACAAAGGTGTTTTCTGTAAATTTCAGGAAATGTTTAGTCAGGCTTCTGCACTTGCTGACAGGTGCATTAGTTCACTGTTTATGAGCAAGGCACTTTCATTTTTAAGAATTTATTTCTATAGATTACCACTTATATAGTAATTTTTTATGTATCATTACTTCTTCAGTTTTGTGTTATTTTAATTACTAATGTGAATTTATAATTTTCTTTAACTGTAAATCCATAATTTGGTTTAAGGGGTCACTCAAATATGTAGCATTTTAGCGGAGAACAACAAATCATAACAGAGCATTGTTAAGTAGTTACAGATTAGGATTTTCTAAAATAATTATATTATATTATTTTAAATAGTTAAGAGGACAATGGTATAAAATGGTATAAAATACAATGGTATAAAATTATTCAAACCTACATATGAAGTCTATTACACTACAACATTCTTTCTAGTTCTTTAAATAGCTTAAACTCCATAACCAAATAATGTCCCTGTACACTAAACTAACAAGGATTGTTTTTTTGTATAACAATGATGAGGGATTGTATTTGAGTCAATGAGTCGATGCAATCAACTGGTTTTCCTTAGATAGAAAACTTTGTATCAATTTGACTGTATGATCTTGTTGAACTGTAAAGTGCCTTGAGATGACATTTGTTTTGAATTTGGCGCTATATAAATAAACTGAATTGAATTGAATTAATAAACAGAGACATGAATAACACAGTGCAAGACAAGCAAGTTCTTTATTAAACAATTACAACAAACTCAGAAATGCTCAAAACACAAAACATAACCCAGTCACCATGACCCAATCAATCCATATTGACTTTTTTTCATTGTAGAACCCACCCTTCATGTTTACGGAATATTCATACAAGTTACACAATAAATTTTTTGTTTAAATGAGCATGATTAAATAAAAAAAAATATTTAATCAAGCCCATGGACATGACTCCAGCAAGTAAAGAAGATGGACGGTCAGTCTAACGGATGGATGATTAGACCATAGTCAGCTCGTTGGGAAAAAAGGGGAACTACAATACATAAAAATCTGAACAAAATAATCTGAAGCAACAGAGAGCTAAATATGCATCATTAAAGTGCTGCAAATATTCATTTATTTTTCTTTATATTTCAGTAAGTGGTAATTTTATCATATCAGATACTGTTTAAAAAAAACTCAAACATATCATACCATTTTAAAGAAAAGTAGAAAAGTACTGCACCTAATCGATTCTGGCTGTATCCGCATCCTCAGGCACAGTCGGTTTGACTTTCAGCAGTACTATCACATTGTCCAGTGATCTGTGCCTGATGTCCACTGTCGTAACAACTTCACTAAATACCTCTCAAAGCTGATGACACTTTCAGTTTGTTCAGTAACTGCAGACAGTATGTCCTAACAGCAGGTTCAGTCTGTTGACCCTCTGCCCTTCATTTCACACTATTGAAGTAATGTTTTGTTCCAGCTGTCCATCAGTGCTGATGGGTCACAGATGCTCACAGATGTAGGGACTCCTGAGCCTCCTACTGTGAACTTCAGGGTCCAATATCACGCTTCATAACTCTTTTAAGGGATGCCCAGCTGGATACAAACTGCAACAAACACTAGCACTGACAGTAAGTGAGTTGGTTTTGATTCAACTAGAAATCTAGAGAGCTGATAAAAAAAGGAGTTGAATTGACCTGAACATTTGTTAATTCCTGAAACAAATCAGGTGTAAACAAGAATTCCAAGAAATTAAATGGTTAAAAGGGTCTTGCTTTAATTCAAAAACTACTTTTTAAAAAATGACTTATTTAAATCTAGTTTAACAATTTTCCTTAACTCATCAGTAGGTATGTTTTTTTTTCACTAACTTCAATTCAGTTCAATAAAGTTTTAATCATATTGCACCAATTCCGTCATCTCAAGCGACTTTACAGAAACAATTCAAATCATATTGCCAGATTGGTTAAAAGTTTTCCATCTAAGGAAATCAAGCTGATGTGTTTCAATCATTGACTTTGAAGGATTTGCTTCTTCACAATGAGCATGTTGCGTCAGTAGATATTTGTTTGCAACATGTTGTCTCTGCAGCAATTCCTTAAACCGAGCATACACGCAGCGATGGTGGATTCAATTCTGTTTATTTGACTTTCCTTAGAAAGTTTTCTTTCTAAGGAAAACCAGTTAATTGCATTGGCTCATTGACTTAAAGGCAGTCCCTCACACTAAGCATGCTTTTAGGGACAGTGGAGAGGACAAACTCCCTTTTAACAGGAAGAACCCTGCAGCAGAACAAGGCTCAGTGTGAGCGGCCATCTGCCGAGGCTGACTGGGGTTCAAGAAGACAAAAAGCAACTGTAAAAGGCAGCCCCATCCAGGAAACACACAGCAAGGCAGACAAGCTCTGAGCCAGCTCCCATGTCAGAGGATGAAGGGAGCACATTCAGCCAGTCACATTCAGAGAAACAGGACTACCTGACCCTGAGAGGAAGAACTCCCTTTTAACAGGAAGAAATGTTCAGTTGAAACAGACTGTGTAAGCAGCCTTGCGCTGAGGCTAACTGGGGTTGAAGAAGATAGAGACAGACATAGAAAAGGAACATATTGCAATAAGCTCAGAACATAGGACCCAGATTTCAGGCGAGTGTCATGATGGGTCTCTGTTTTTAAACCCACACGCAGAACACCACAGGAAACAGAGTAAAAGTTTAACAGTTTATTATTGAGAAGCACACAAGAATATTAATGAGCAGGTTCTGGTACTGGTCCGGGACTGGAATCACTGAGTAATCCTGATGAGGTTCAGACTGATCGATGGAGAGAGGGAACCGGTTGGGTCCAGAGTCTGTGGATTCAGCAGAGAGCTCAGCAGCAGCAGCGTCTAGCTTCAGGCTAATGAGGTTCAGACTTTGAGTTGATGTCCTAGTTCTCCCTTGAGAACTAGCTGGGGATTTCAGACTGATAGTCTTCAGGTTTGGCTTCCTTGGGCAGGCAGGCAGGTTTCCAAGCAAAAGCTCCTCCAGAGCTACAGACTTCAGTCGGGCTATCCTGTGAGCAGAGAAGACAGAGGCTGGTTAGAATCTGGTTACTCTCCAGAGCAGACAGATTCTATATGCAGGCTGAGGATCAGGTTCTGCTAACCAAAACTGGTCAACACTCCGGCGACGAAGACAGGTCTGGCTGCTGCTTATGTAGGAGGTCCACTGATGGGCTGATGATCCTCAGGTGTGCTGGAGGCTCCAGCCCAGGAGACCCACAGCGCCCTCTGCTGGAGACAGGTGGCAGATCTCCAGATCCCAACAGTAACCCAAGTCCCAACAGAAAAATTTACAACAGGAGGGGATCCTCGGCGCCCTCTGGAGGGCAAGCCTCTGGATCCCAACAGAGCCCCCCCCTCAAGGGCAGATTCCAGACGCCCTCAGAACAATCCATGAAAAAACAATAAACAAAACAACCCACCCAGGGTGGGCGGAGGGGGCACTAGGCAAGGAGGGCAAGAAACAACAAAACAGAGTCCAAAACAAAAAACAACCCACCCAGGGTGGGCGGAGGGGGAAACATGCAAGGAGGGCAAAAAACAAAAACAGAGTCCTGAACAAAAAACGATCCGCTTAAGGTGGACGAAAACAACAAAAGTCTCTGAAAGTTTATAAGGTAGAGTCTCAGGTGGCCGGCCGTGTGACCGGCAGCGAGGCAGAGTCTCAGGTGGCCGACCGTGGGACCTGCGGCGAGGCAGAGTCTCAGGTGGCCGACCGTGGGGTCGGCGGCGAGGCAGAGGTTCAGGTGGCCGGCCGTGGGACCGGCAGCGAGGCAGAGGTTCAGGTGGCCGGCCGAGGGGCAGAAGACGTGGCAGAGGTTCTGGAGGCCGGCCGCGGGGTCGGAGGCGAAGCTGACGCTCTGGAGGCCGGCCGCGGTGCCAGAGGCGAAGCTGACGCTCTGGAGGCCGGCCGCGGGGCCGTAGGCGAAGCTGACGCTCTGGAGGATCCGGATGACCTCTCTCCGTGGCTGCTGAATTCTCGGAGGAGGATGATGCCCCAATTTCAACAGGTAGCCCCAAGGGGTACCCCGTCCCCTCTTCAGCGGCTCAGCAAAATTCTCAGAGGGGACCGCGACTGCGGCTCTGGAATAGGATCAGAGGAGACCACGGACTGCGGCTCCTGGAAAGGAACAGAGGAGACCGCCGACTGCGGCTCCGGATCAGGAACTGAGGAGCCCGCCGATTTCGGCTCCAGATCAGGAACAGAGGAGCCCGCTGATTGCGGCTCCGGATCAGGAACAGAGGAGCCCGCCGATTGCGGCTCTGGGTCAGGAACAGAGGAGCCCGCCGATTGCGGCTCAGGGTCAGGAACAGAGGGGACCGCCGATTGCGGCTCTGGGTCAGGAACAGAGGGGACCTCTGCCTGCGGCTCCGGGTCAGGGAAAGAGGAGTCCGCCGATTGCGGCTCCACCTCAGGGACAGGGGAGTCCACCGATTGCGGCTTCACCTCAGGGACAGGAGAGTCCGCCGATTGCGGTTCCACCTCAGGAACAGAGGAGACCACCGACTGTGGCTCCACATCAGGAACAGAGGAGACCACCGACTGTGGCTCCACATTAGGAACAGAGGAGACCACCGACTGTGGCTCCACATCAGGAACAGAGGAGACCACCGACTGTGGCTCCAAATCCAGCAAGGGAGAAACCGCCCATGGCGGCAAAGGTTCAGTCTCTGAAGAGGCTTGTGATGCTCACGGAGAACTCTCGGCGGTCAGGGGCACCTGCAGACAGGGTCTAGGAGGTGTAAAATCACATACCTCGAATTCAGACCCCTCTTTAAAGTTCTGCTCAGGGGTCTATGGACGGCACAGAGCTAACTCAGGGGTCTCTGGACGGCACAGAGCTAACTCAGGGGTCTCTAGACGGCACAGAGCTAACTCAGGGGTCTTTAGACGGCTCAGAACCGGCTCAGGGGTCTCTAGACTGCTCAGAGCTGGTTCAGGGGTCTCTAAACGGCATGGAGCTGACTCAGGGGTTTCAAAATGACACAGAGCTGACTCAAGACGGCTCAGGGCTGACTCAGGGGTCTTTAGACGGCTCAGAACTGGCTCAGGGGTCTCTAGACGGCTCAGAGCTGGTTCAGGGGTCTCTAGACGGCTCAGAGCTGGCTTACGGCGACGCCGTCTCTTACGTCGGGGTTCCTTAGAAGCTGGGCTAATGGGTTTACAGACTGACTGTGGCAAAAGGCTAACTGGTGTGTAAGTGGGTTCAGGTGCAGGTTTGCCTGAAATGCTAACAGGCTTAGGAGTTGGACTAGTTGGTTCATGATGAGGTGACAAGAAGGGGAACAGATCATCTCTATCCCCGTAATAGAAGTTCCAGAGGTCTAACTCATGGATTACAGGAGCTCTGACTGTTTGGGTTGTGACTTGTGGTTTGATTTTAAGCTTTTTAATGGATGGTGCTAACTGACGATCATGTAAGTGGTGGCTGAACTGGACTGAACTGGGCAGAGATAGACTGAACAGGGCTGTACAGAGCTGTACTGGGCTGGACTGAGCTGGACTGGCCTGGACTGGACTGGACAGGACTGGACTGGGCAGATCTGGACTGAACTGGGCTGAGCTGGGTTGGACTGGGCTAAGCTGGGTTGAACTGGTTTCCTAGACCTGGGTTTGACTCTTGTGCGTAGTTTGTGATCAAGATATAAGGCTGTGTGAATGAGCTCTTCCAGGGTTTCAGGTTCATCTATGGTTGCTAGTTTGTCCCTAATTTCTTTGTTTAGTGCATTGCGGTAGATATTCTTTAGCATAGCATCAGTCCAGCAGGAAGCAGCGGCTCTGACCCGGAAGTCTATTGAAAACTCCTCTACGGTTCTATTCCCTTGTGAAAAGTTAGACAGACCCTGAGACTCAGCAGAATTATCGGAGAATACTAGAGTGAATTCGTTTAAAAATTGTTCTAGAGTACATGTAATACTGGATTCAGGAGAAAAATGGGTCTCTTTCCATTCGTGGGCTTTACCGGATAATTGTGAGAGAATAAAAACTTTTACACTCACTAGATAAACCAGAAAATAGTGAGGGACGGAAATCAGGAAGTGACGGAGCAGATTCTGACCTTAGAAGCGGAACTGAAACCGGAAGTGACGGACGGAATTCCGGAAGTGACGAAACGGGCCCCGGAACCGGAAGTTGAGCTGGCGTTGTGTTAGCGTTTCTCACGTTGCCTGCTAATTCCTGAAAAGTTTGTTCCTTTAACTCAAAACTGGGATTTAACTCACGGAGGGTTGATGTTCATGGATCTAAGTCGCTTGTTCCTCAAGCCTCCTCCGGAGGTGATCTGCTGGGTTTTGTGAATGGCCGGAGTGTTCTGTCATGATGGGTCTCTGTGTTTAACCCCACACGCAGAACACCACAGGAAACGGAGTAAAAGTTTAACAGTTTATTATTGAGAAGCACACAAGAATATTAATGAGCAGGTTCTGGTACTGGTCCGGGACTGGAATCACTGAGTAATCTTGATGAGGTTCAGACTGATCGATGGAGAGAGGGAACCGGTTGGGTCCAGAGTCTGCAGATTCAGCAGAGAGCTCAGCAGCAGCAGCAGCGTCTAGCTTCAGGCTAATGAGGTTCAGACCTTGAGTTGATGTCCTAGTTCTCCCTTGAGAACTAGCTGGGGATTTCAGACTGATAGTCTTCAGGTTTGGCTTCCTTGGGCAGGCAGGCAGGTTTCCAAGCAAAAGCTCCTCCAGAGCTACAGACTTCAGTCGGGCTTTCCTGTGAGCAGAGAAGACAGAGGCTGGTTAGAATCTGGTTACTCTCCAGAGCAGACAAAGATTCTATGTGCAGGCTGAGGATCAGGTTTTGCTAACCAAAACTGGTCAACACTCCGGCAACGAAGACAGGTCTGGCCGCCCTGATGGGCTGATGATCCTCAGGTGTGCTGGAGGCTCCAGCCCAGGAGACCAGCAGCGCTCTCTGCTGGAGACAGGTGGCAGATCTCCAGATCCCAACAGTAACCCAAGTCCCAACAGAAAAACATACAACAGGAGGGGATCCTCGGCGCCCTCTGGAGGGCAAGCCTCTGGATCCCAACAGCGAGACAGACAGTGTAATACTTAAAAAGCCTTTATTGGAACACAGGCAAATTTGCAACAGCTAGGGCATCTGAAGCAAGAATGTCTTTTGGAGAAAAACGCAGGTTAGTGATTGCGATAATCTGATGGTGGATGATTATGAGTGTGCGAGTCACAAATCTGGCTGACAGATAAGTTCTGTCCCTAAAGAACAGGGACGATTCCATCCGGTCGACTGAATAGAAGCAGCAGAGGCTGCCAGACAGTTACAGATGCGGAAGGTTGCAGAGCTGACAGGAGATCAGATCCGAGTTGAGGAAGACAGACAGGATAGGGCTAAGTTTAAGGCACTTCCAGGTTCAAACCACAAAAGAATCTCAGGAGACCAAAGACAGGCCAGCAAACTAATCAGACAGGTGGGAGACAGGCTGTAGGGGCTCGTCTGCCCTTCTCTGATGGTTGTGGTCATCCCTATGTCTGCCCTCCTTGTGTTCCAGTGACCTAGGGTGCCTTTGGACATCTGGGGGTCACGTTGCCTCTTTGTTGATCCTGGGCCCTGTAGGGCTAGCCTGGGGCCACCCACACCTTCTATTAAGCCTTTTTTTTCTTCAGAAAGGAAGCTTTGTAAATCCTTTATACTTGAGCATGCTCATGCATACATACCACAGAAGTTTGGTTCCAATTGTTCATGGACACAATAATACTAAATACTGAGCTGCAGCTACATATGTATACCATCCTGAATAATATTGTGTAATTACCATAGGTTTTGCCTTCCAAACACATGGATATCATACCTGTGCTCTTAGAGCTTTTTTGATGTTTACTTTGGTTGTCTGTTGTCTTCGTTTTGCTTTTGTTATGTTTTCTGTTTTCTATCTCTTATCTTATACATCTACATGTAGAAGTTGCTGTGTTCACTGTTTTTGCTGCTTTGTTTTATTTTCCCTCTTTTAATGCATTCTTTCTTGTCTCTCTCTCTCTCTCTTCCCTTAGTTCTTATACACTCTTTCTTTCTCACCTTTCTTTACCTCTCTGTGTCTGTTGTATGCGCTTTTACTTCCTAAATAATTTTCAATAAAGTTTTATATATAATTATCAAGCAGAACCTTATGGTAAAAGCCAAAAAAAAAAAAAAAAAAAAGCCAAGATGGTCTGTTTGTGAAAGCAAATCTTTTGTGCTGTCATACAGATCTGGGATCTTGATTCCCAGAGCTATTTTGGTTGTATTTTAAAGCATTTTTATGTTTGAGTATATGTCTTAAATATGCTGGTTTATGTTTGGGTAATTATAAGCAGCAACAGGCATTTAATAATATCCTGCGGTTCTGTGTTTTTATGTCATGATCCAGCAAATATACTGCAAAACTAAACAGATGCATTGTTGGAAGACAGCTGCTGCTGTTTTATATTCACAGGCTGTCTCTTGTCGTATAAGAAGCATATGTGATCTGCCACCAGAAATCACATTTCACTTCTTTGCTTTCAAGGTGACATTTGTTTCTGGAAGAATGTCAGAGATTGTGTACTAGCAAACAAATCAGAAGGTCAAAGGTCATTTCACATTTTAGATCAACATCTTGGCAGAGAAAATCTTGAGACATTTTGTACCTGGCATGTTGTCTTATAGATAAACTCACAGGGTACTCAGTTATGAATCTGGACATTATATCTGAGCTTTTGAAGGTAAATGTTTATCATCTTCAGATTACAGAAGGAAGCAACTTAAAAGAGCCACCTGTGGTTGTTTAGACATCCCATCAGGACTAATCCTGGTGCCTCCGTTTGAAGGGTTTCTCACGCATTTTGAGGTAAATAATATCAGGGAAACTTGCTCTAACCACTTGTGTATTCAACTACATCTAAAGTAAATAATGCATCCTAACCCAGTAGTGGGGCACCCTTTTTTCCCCCAATTCAATTGACAGGTTGTCATATATTCTGGCAACCGTGTGATAATTATTTTTCACCAAATAACATCCATACTGAACTCTTTTTTTCTTGGCGCTACTTTTTTTTCTTACTATATGTTATGTCATAAAGTGACATAGAGAGTGTGTTTCAGTTATTAAGAGATTGTATTTATTAGGTTGACTTGTATAGCTTACTCTGAGGTGTTAGAGAGCAGACATCAACCAATAGTCAAACCTTTGATCAAGGATGAGTTAAAACAAAACTTTAATAGATAGGTCTGAATACAGTATGAATGTTGACTTTCACCACTAACTGCTTATCTTGAAGCTGTGACCCTATTTGTGTTTGTTGGAAATGGATCCCCCCCGCAGAAATTTGTAGATTGGTATATCTATTCATAACTTAGAGTTGTTCAACCACCCTGAACTCTTGTTCATACCCTGAGGCATTGCAGGATGGCTGTGCTTTATTAAGTAGCTGTGTCAACTGTCACCATTTGGTGTTTGGCTGTATCACCGATAGATTGCTGACTGCTGTTTTTGTCTGCTCATTGTGCCTTTTGCTGGAATTGTATTTAGGCTTAAAAAGAACTATCCAAACACTATCAGAACAGATGGTTGGTGGATATAGCGTTGTTTTATCACGATTAAATGGTTTTTTGTCTCTTTTGAATAGGCATATGTGACTATACCCCTCTAAGAAAAACATGGGGAGGTAGTTGTCATTGTGTTTTTAAAGGCCCCGCAAAAAACCCAATAGAAACAACCATCCTGGTTTAAAGTGAACAGATCTCATATCTGCCAAATTAAATAAAGCAAAATACTTAATCTCACTGGCTGGCCACAAAACAGGAGAAAATTAGGTAAAACAAATGGAAGCAAATACCTACAAAAGTTCTCATGAAACACAAAGCGATCCAAGGGATAACAGCATATAACTCCAGAATTACTGTATCGATTCACAAAAACACATGGATACACATACACAGAACTAGACAAATTCACAAAATATTTGTTAGTCCAACAAAGTCTTAAGGTGCGTTCACATCAAATGCATTCAGAAAGTCAAAGCATCTACTTTATGTGCAAGTCTACGGTGGACGGCTTCAAGCAGCGGCGCACCCAAACATCGGGAGCAGCGCGTATGGGCATCTGAGCCTCGGAGCATCCTGGCGTCCCGGTGTATGAGCTTCCCAGCGTTTGACACTGAAGTTCAGAAACCTGGATCTTTGCAGCTTGACCTAGACAATCAGAAAAGCCAACAAGTATTTTTTGGGAGTCACACATTTCATGCAAGCTGTTATTGCTTCTGCAGAGCTGTCTGCATATAAAAAAATAAATATAAAGCTGTTAAACTCCAAAGGTGTAAAAACAAGAGCCGGGACAAATGATTGTTATGTACAAGGAAGAGAGAGAGAGCTCTGATCTTTATTGCTGCACTAAAACATTTTTTTATGAACTGTGGCAAAACGTTTACCCAAATTGACTAAAAAAATTACAACCTGGTGACGAAAAATATGCTGCTGTCAACTAGGGGGGTGAGGTTGTTTGAGGACCCAAATGCAGAGATGACTGAAGCGGAGATGAATTCTTGTTGGTATGATGGAAAAATTGAGGCAGGCATTCATTATACAAAGAACCAAAAACCAGAAAACATCAGGGAAAACTCACATGGGGAGTCAGAGACGAGGAAGCAAATAACAACAACAAGGAAGCAGCAAGCAGTGACTGAACATGAGGTGTATCAATTGGAGATTGACCAAAGACCAGGCTAGTTAGCAGATTGAGAGCAGGTGTGGACAGAGGAGTCTAGAATGGAACTAGGGAAAAACAGACTGACACAAGAGGGCAGCAGAGGGCAAACAATACCTAAGATCTCAAATACAATAAAAAATAACTAGAATAACACAAAATGGAAATGAAACCAATAAACTAGAAAACACAGAGAGACACGAAACAAAGTATAACTAAAAACAAAAAAAAAATAAACTTACACAAAACCAGTGCAGCGTCATGATAGCTGCTGTGTATTCTGGTCCTTGCAGTTTTTACCACAAACCTTTGAAAATACTTTATCCACACACAGACAGTACGAATGTCAGTGGGAAATCCCCCACAGGCTGGCTTCTTAAGAGAGCTTTCACTTGGGATTCCCAACGTTGGTATGCTGGAGGTCTGCCACTCCAAACAAGACCTGTATATTTTAGTAGGATTATAATCGTGATGAGCTGACTGCAAAGAGGATGTTTTTCAGGTGGACTTTTCCGATTAAAACTGTGTTAAAACAATTTTTTCAACTCATAAATGTAAATAAAGCGAAGCTGCTCTCTAGCTTGTAACTACAGAGCACAGCAGATAACAACCAGAGCGCAGATTATCCAGAGCATCAAAGCATCTTGACCAGTGTTTGGCCCAGCGCCCAAATTTCAAGTGTTTTTGACGAAAAAGAAAATGTCCAAGTTTTTTTTTAAAGTGTCTCAGTACACTTACAATACTTCAAATGTCTTCACGGACTCAAAATAACAATTCAGAAAATTATATTCTATAAATTTCTTCCATTTAACCAGTCCAGATACGTAACTTATCTGAGCTCAGATTTAATAAACTGTTGCAGGCCTGGTTGTTGCTTGGGTTCGTTGGGACCAGAAAACAGAAAAAAGGGCCGCTTCACTTGTTGAACAAGCAGAAAATAAAATGCACGTGCTTACTCACAAAATCCTTTTGGAATAGGTACGAGATCTGATGGAGGTCAAGCCATGTCCATGCCAAAATGAAACTCTTCAACTTGGTTGGAGTTAGCTTCACACTCGAGAGTTGGAAATACACCTTGAAGAAACTGCGACAGGTCTATCCACAGCAGAAGAGTCCAGAGAATTCCTCCCGGTCCATCATCAAAGGGTAAAACAGTCCAAAAACAGGAACGTAGACTCTGCATTCACGGCTATTTTTTTATGATTCTCCCCTTAGCTCTGATGAACAGCCTCCTCCGGCAAATCCAGTAACCGAGTGCTATAACCTAGATCCCGCCCTCTAACACATCTGATTGGATATTCAGTTTACATCATCCAATGTGATAAGAGAAATTACAAGATTGACAACTTAAAAAGTCAGGTTGTAAACAAGATTCAAGGCAAACAAACTTAAGGCAACATTAACATTAGTATTCAACAAATAAATTGACAAAAAAACAAAAAACCTGTTGTTTGGATATAAACTATTTATGAACACTTTTTAATAATTGATGAACTTTTATTTATTGTTATTTTAAACAGATTTTAAACGCATTTTAACTCGATTTTTAATATATTTAACCTAGTAGTCTGAAATAGATTTTTTTTTTAGACCAGGCTACACAAATATGCTGCTTTTCTTTTTTTGCAAAAAATAAAAATTAAACTACATAGCGAAATTCTTTAACTTATTTTTGACACTAAACAATAGGCATATTGTTATCTCCTGCCTATATTTTAAGAGTACTGTCGTTAAAGAATGATTTAGGAGATCAACAAGAGTTGCACTCCAACTGTGTCCTGGCTAAACTGTTACTGCTGCAACACACATTGGAACATAGTATACAACACAACATAGCTGCATGCATATGCAGAAGGAGCATGTCTGCCAAGTCAATGTTTTAATGTAATTAATTGTTTTCCTTGACAGAACCTTAACCAATCTAAGTGTATTTTCTCTGTAAGGCACCTTGAGATGAGGTGTTGTGAATTGGAGCTAGATACATAAAATGAATTAAACTCAGTTGAACAAAAGAGGGGAGGGACTATGCTATGTGATAACTAATTGAACAAACACCTGTGACAAATACATAGCATCTTCCTCCTCCCTTAATTCTGAATCATGTTTAGCAAAAACAGATTTCAACTTTAACATTTAAGGGATAAATCTTCATTCATAGCATAACAAATTATTGTCTATCAATGATTTACGAAAAAACAGAAAAGAACTGTCCTTAAAAAGAAATTAGGATGGACTACCTCAATTCTTAGTCTCAAACCAATGGATTAATTTACTTTTATCTTTTTAATGGGCTAACCTTTAACTAATAGGAAAGTGTCTTTGGAGCTACTCATTTTCTTTAACAAACAGTTGATTCAAAGAAGCTGTTTTGTCCGAACCCAATGGCTAAATAGGAGTCTTACCTCTATAGTGTTTCTGTGGATGATAGCCATTGTCATGGTTAACACCTTAGAGTATCTATAACCTACTGGCAAATCAGTCCCATTATCAAGCTGTACAGGTGGAGCAGTGACATCATTCATTTTCTCAGATGCAGGTGGCAGGGCATGTGCAATGCAACCTGATACCAAGGGTAGTTCCAGAGTTGACTCCGCAGATGAAAATACTTGCCGACAGATGTCTGTCTTTTGAACTGGTGATGCAGGTTGGAGACTGTTATTGGTGGGACCTGAGTGTTGAGGAAATTGATCATCATGTTCAACTGTTTATTACACTTTGGCCCTTCCATGCAGTTTTAAGCAAGAATGCTATTTCCAGCTGCAAATGTACAAAGGTTTGTTTAGCTGTTCCATCTTCTTGTACTCATTAGTGATGGTGTACATGATCCCGTGTTTTTAAAGGCCTCACAAGGCCAAGTAAAACTGTATCCTGAGTTGCTGAAAGCACTTTCTTTGGGGTCTGTACTAAAGTTTTGGCCAGCCAATTCGTTGCAAGGTACAGACCGGATGTACTGAATACTGTTCTCTTGCATGAAGACCTTCAAATCGTCATACACTAGGTGTAGACCATTATCAGGCATATTATCACTTAAAATATGTTGTGGCAGTACCAAATTGCTTAAGATGGATCTTTAATAGTAGCATGCACTGTCCTCTTGGATTGGATGGATCTTAGCTATTTATTGGTTCTCTGAGTGGTAGTTGTTTTCATGGGTTCAACCTCAGGCAATTTACTGTGGATATCAAATACTAATACCATGTGGTTTTTAAGAATGGACTTGCAAAATCTATGTGAACTCTTTTACAAGGTTCTTAAGGCCAGTCCGAGGGATGAAATAGAACAAGCTGTGGAAGATGCCTGATTATTTAATATGCAAAGCAAGAGTTTGACTTCCCCTAGATGGCAACACCTAAACCTGGACAAGAAGTAACTGTGTGCAATTGTTTTTTATTCCTACCATATCCAGCATTGACCAGAATAAAGCTTTCCGTGATGGAATAATTAAAGAATATATCCACTGGACTCATCCGGATGGAGCTGAAAGGTAGTTCCTTCTTTCCAAGTAGGGCTTTAAATGTGGTGTCATCTCTTCTCTTCTCCCTGTAGAGATGATGTCCAGGACCTCCAAGCAGAGAGGAACAGTGTGTGTGTGTGTGTGTGTGTGTGTGTGTGTGTGTGTGTGTGTGTGGATAATGGAGAAGCAGGAGAAACACAAGGTTCGGGCTCTGAGGACCAGCCAGGAACAGGTAGTATGTCCAGATATAGATTCAGACATCCAGCTGATAAGCAGAGGGGATTTCAGCGGGTTTGTTTAGTTTCTGATCCAGTTATGATCTCCAGTATCACAGGACATAGAGGGGGCAGACAAGCTCATTAACTTTCAGACAGAAATGGGTCTTAAGCACAGGTAATCATTCCGGAATACAGAGACTGACAGAGCTGGTCTCAGGCAGGCGGACAAATCCAAGAAGGGGACAGGCAGGCTCAAAAATCAGAGGACAGGACAGGATCAATAACAGGCAGGCAGGCTGGCAGGCAGGCAGGCAGGCAACAGACAGGTTTTCAAAAATAAGGCTGGAAGGTTCTCACCGGAATTGGCTTGAAACGATCTGGCACTGGAGACTTATGAGGACGGAGCTTATATGCAGGTGGAGACAGGTAAAACCAGTAGAGATGATTGCAATGGGGGTGGAGACTGAACCAGAGTCAACTCCAGTACAGGGATCATCACAAGATGATTAAGAGTGGTATAGACTTTACATCCCTGAATGCTTTAGTAATTTTCTGTCCATTATCAGACCTTGGTCTTGTTAAGAAGCCCATGCAGCAGCTTCAGTCTGTTTGAAAGGATGAGCCCAAATCTGGCATAGTATGTCATTGAACACAAAAGCGACTTAAATTGACTCCCCGTGTTTTGGGGCTGGAGCCTGACTGAGCCTCAAGCTTTTACATTGAAGGGGTGCTTTGTGAAGGCTGGAGCTGTTGATTTAGTTGCCAAGTTTTCTCAAATGATGATTGGAAAAACTATTTCTTCTCTTCCCTTTCTCTTGGATGGAAATGTTTCAAAATCTGCACTATCGCATCCCTTTTCCTCAAATGTGTTTCCTTGTCTGTTCCAGTAATGCTGAGGCCATCCAAGCAGCACTAGGGGCCTAACTGACACCTCAATATCCAGATCCATTGCTCTGTAAAAAAAAAGTTATTCCAAAAGGAAGCTGCTTATGCCTGTGCAGGCCTTTGTCTGCCACTATGGTCAGCAGCTTGATTCAGGGTTGACATTTTTTGTATATATGCCTGAAATCTACTTTACTAATCTTCTGTCCACAAACCAAACAAGAGGTCATCAATAAGTAGGGAGGATACTGCTCTGCCATTAAACCAAGGTTGATAGTTCTTAGAGTGTCATCTTATTTGATGACTGGAAGCATTGGTATTGAACCTTTGACTTGTTTTTACTGGTTTCAGTACTCCACACTTCACTAGTCTATGAAGTTCTGCCTGTACCTCAGGGTTGCTGATGTATGGTACAGATCTGACTTCAGACACTTTGGGGAACTTTCTGATTTTATTGTCAGTTTAACTGTAATGCATTTTATCCTTCCTACTTCTCTATGTATGTTTCTTCGGGATGTCCTTAAAGCAGCTCAGATTTACATGGTTTACTGCAAACACTTAAGGCCAGTTTAATCGGAGCTTCCTAGCAGCAACTGTGTGGTTACCTCCCCGCTGGGGAACAGGTTCACCAGTGTAAGTTCTTAGCTTTAACTTTCTTGGTTGGAAAGAGAGGTAATGCAGGCTTTCTTGTACCACTTAAACATGGTAACAAGTGTAACCTATATTACATTTTTGAAATATTAGGATTATCAAATAAATAATCCAACTTAGAGTAAATTTTAATAATTCTCAAATTAGGATCGTCTGCTAGAGGAAGTAGCAAATTGTAAAACACAAGAAACAATCAGATGGTGCAAAATTGGTAAATTGTATTGATATTTACAATATATACAGGTTATCAACAGTTAAATAAGTCCAGAATGGGCTTCATCAACTGTTCATGCTGGTGAAGAAAGGGAAGGAAAAAAATAAAATAATCCAATTCTTTCTGGAGCAGGTCATTCCAGAGTGAAGATTCTATGGCTGGATGTCTCCAACAAATTAGAAGAGTTATCTTTGATAGAAGGTGTAGTATTTCAGGATCTGCTTATTGGTTAGCTCGCCAGTCTGGTCAGCATACCAGACAATCCATGATTTATCCCCAGCAGCAAATTCCTTTGATTGGGAATCTGTAACACACCTGGCCTGTGTAAACAGGCATAAATAATCAGTTAACATGTACATGTAGTTTCTTATAATTAAATAAGTTTACATAATTATGCAACTTATGTAAATTCAATTCTTTTACACAACAGTAGTGTTTCATACCAGTAAACAATTCAGTCTAAATGTTAGAAAAAATTACACCGGAGTGTAATCAACTTAACAAGCCGGGAAGGCTAGCGCTAGCATGCTAGCTCCCGAATATAACACTCACCAGTTCCGTCTTGACAAACTGTGATCGCTACAACCTTCGGTCGAATGCTCACACGTCTGCAAGTTAACAGATTCATACGATTGAAGGATGCACAATAGACATTTCATGATCGCTTTGGAAACAGACCAGAAGCCTACCTGCAGTCCGACAGCATCTGTTAATTTGGGACGCTGACGTGCAGCGGTCATGTGACTTCAAAAAGGCGCGAGAACATGTCAATGGGTGGTGAGGTTGCTTGAGGACCCAGATGCAGAGACGAGTGAAGCAGAGATGAGTTCTGAGAGGTTTAATTGCAGACCATAGGTAGCAGAGGCAGAAATCCAGAAATCCAACTTAAAATATTAAAAAAACCAAAACCATGGTCAGGGGAAAAACGAGTCTGAGAAGCCAGGGAGAGACAAGGTGAGTAGACAATACAGCAACGAGAAGGAACCAGCACAGAGTGACTGCAGATGTGGAGTATTTAAGGAGAACAGAACAAAGGATGGACTAATGAGCTGAATAAGGAGCAGGTGTGGGTGGAACTGGCAAGAGGGAATCCAAGGGGAAAGAAAACAATCACAAGGGGGCAACAGAGAGTAACTAAAGAATGCTTGAATATCATGGAAAATAAAAAACAAAACAACTGATAACAGAAGACTGAAAACTCAGTCACAACAAATAAGAACCATAACAGAACAATGTTTTTCTCGCTTGGTTTATATAGGATAATTTAAGAAAAGGATGATTTTTAATTAAATCTTTAAATAAATAAAACTAAGTTTAACAAAATGTAAAATAATAAATAAACTGAATCCAATATGAAAATTTATCCTGGTTACACAAGCATCGAGTAACACATGCATACTGGATGGCCCTCTACCACAGGGGTGCTCAAGTCCAGTCCTCAAGAGCTACCATCCTGTAACTTTTAGATGCATCTCATCTCTAGCACAACTGAATCTAAAGCCCCATTCCCTTCATTTAGCTCAGCAGAGACATGGTAACAAGCCACTCATTTGATTTGGTGTATTAAAAATGGTTGCATCAAAAAGTTGCAGGATATTAGCTCTTGGGGACTGGACTTGAGCTCCCCTGCTCTACCAGAACTGTGACCAAGTACTCATCATCACCGTCACCTACAGCTAAAACATGGTAGGTTGTTCATTATCAGCTTCAGTCACTCAGTTTGTGTGATTCTTTCTTGTTTGGGAGAATCCAGTGTCGTTTGTTTGTAAGGATTCCTTTTGTGTCTGGCTTTTCTTTTTAGTGGCATTTTCAATGTAGCCCAATTTACCACGTTTTCTGCAGATAAGGTGACTGGCTTGATGCCCTACTTTCCAACAACAGCAACACAGCTTGTACCCTTTAGCTGTATTCTTGGGTCAAAGGATTACTGATAAACTGGTGTGGATGCACTTAGCAGCTTTACTTCTCATGCAGACACTGAAGTATTTACTTCATTTGCTCTTTCCATTCTCACGTTAGCCTCGGGTAGCAGTCAATCCAGGATAGCCTCACTGAGTAACCAACACCAACATGTCACAAAAAGTTTTAATAAGTAAAAGTCCAAATGAACAATGTTCGGATAGGCATTTTCACACTGCTAAAACTGTACAACCAATTCACCCTCCTCTTGGTTCAGTTTGTGAAACCTGAGCCTCTCTGAAATGATCAGTAGCTCAGGTGAATAATGATTTACTAATATTTGTTCATATGACTGGTTTTCAGGCTTGTCAGGTTGAAGATAAATTGTAAGAAGTTGAAAGTTTTTCCCACCCAATACAATTAAAAAGTTTGGCACATGACATCCTTTTTAATCTTGTCCACAGGAGAAAAATACTAAAATCTCTGTATATGAACACCATTGTTTTTTGTTATATACTGCCTTTATCTTAAAGGTATTTTGGAGGATTTTAGCGAATTTTTCAAAAGCATAGATTTTAACGATGTGATGTGAGCATAGGACGGCCTTGCATAAACATATTACCAGAATAATTGAAAATTAGAGGAAGCACTTATTTAGATGGTCCACCCAGAAATAAAAGATCATCTTCTATACCTTTAAGAATATAACTGTTAAAGAAGGACGCCAGACATCATCAAGAGCAGCACTCCAAAGGTGAACTGCATCAACTGTTGCAGTTGATAAAGAGCGTGCACAATATTCACAATATACATAAGAAAACCCATTTATGCATCTAATAAACCACACGTATTATTTCCCCATTGGTTCTCTCTACAGTTAATTCAGAGCACCAGACCACCTGAACTCACCAGTTCTGGAATCGTGCTCCTCACACCTTAAACAGTAAGTGATGTATTTTTAGTCCAGTCAAATTGTGAGTGTTCCAGTAACTGTGTCATCTGATTAAATTTAAGGATATCATCTTACTTTAGTAAGTGGAATCATAAACCAACATGATAAAATCTATGGAAAACCGCTTATCGGCCCAGCCTGTAATACCTCTTTTTATAGCAGCTATGACCTTGATAATTGCATTTTCCGGTTATTTTGGACAAATAATTTTACTGGATTCCTACATGTGCAAAAACAAATTAAACAAGCATCAGGTTGGAAAACCTTTAGTGAGCAAAACCGTTTTTGTTTTATCAAGAAGATGTTTTATGATTTAATATAGCCTCCAGTCTAATGTACAATGAAAAACATCAAATGTGAATTTAATTAAGTATGGCGTTCCATTTTTCTGGGGAATCGCATGAAGGTAGAGCCACTGAGCTCAGATTTTATATTCCAGGACGTCGCAGGTCAGATCAGTTTTGTTTGAAAATGTAGTGTATTATTTGTCATAAATGATTAGAATAAAACAAGAATTAGAAGTTTTAAATGATTAAAGAGAGTTGTGTTCATGAATACATTTATGTAGGCCAAGAGGAGAAAAACAGAGCAATGAGTGTGTGTAACTGCTGCACCTGACTGTAAGAGGAAGAAAAGCACACTCATCTGCTGGAAAGCACAGGATTAAGGCCCTTAGTGATAAGAAAAAGCACCCTCATAAAAATGAAGTATTTGACATATCAAGGTTAACCAGCTCAGCAAAATTTGGCCATACAACTTGTGATAAATAGAGTTGTTATTTTCAAGGCATAATGTGCAGTACTGATCCCAGAAGGGGTGATGCTTTGACTGAGACACAAAGAGGAACACTAGGCCAGACTGACATGGCTTAAAGTAGGGAAAGGATAAGTTTCAACATGTTTGTGATTAAACTGTCATAAGTTTCTGATTTAAGTACACTAAATGTCATCATGATTTGCAAAGAAATGTCACAATGACCTGTAACAAAGACTGTTGATTAAATATATAAAAAATATGCTGTCAAAGGGATTTTCCACCGGTAAGATAAAATAATTGGTTTTACCCGAAGAAAAAGTACCTAGAATAGTGAACAAAGGAGGGGGCCTGTAGGAGGAGCTAACAGGCCCCATGAAATGTATAAAAGAGGGCCATTTTCATCATTTGTTCAGTTGCACGCCGGCGGTCAACTCGTGTGTGATTCTTTGTATGTTGCAATAAATTGCATTGGACCTGGACTTCAGCTGCTTCTGCCTGATTTTTGGATCATTGTTTGCAATTTTTCTGCCTTTTAAAAGACTTTGAATTTTTACAAAAACTTAGCTCTAATTTTAAGTCGCTGAGGAGATTTCCAACGACAGAATTGGCGAGCCAGCCAGGAGAAAAGCAAAAAGGGGACGTCGGACGATCTGCAGGCACCAGCTGGAAGGCGTGGAACCCCCAAACGGGCCCAGAAATTCACCGGTTAAAGGTGAGCTAATTTGTTATAATATTCTAAATTAGTGGGGAACCAGCCTCCGGCGACTGCTTGTGGGTGTCAGGCGTCACAAAGCTTTTCTAAAAGAACCTAGTTTTCCAAATTTAATAAAGTAATTTCCAAATTTGATAAGAATTTATATAAGAATATATAAAGGCAGACTAAGCTAAGGAAGGGTCCAGGTATGTATGAGTATATGTGAATGCATAGCTTTAACTGTTATTAATGCTTGTATTATTCTGCATTTGATCTGTTTTGTGTTTGAATTATTTTTGTGAATAAGTTAAGCTTAACACGTGTTGTTCTGAGCGGATGATTGGTAAAGGGACAGATTGGTCAAAGCGTTTTGACATAGTCTGTGGAAGCCATAAAATCCGGAACCAATAGTGTACGCGTGTTACGTGAGGGTATCAGTGACTAAGGTAGTCAGGGTGCTCCACGAGAAGGCTTAAGTAGTCTTAAGGTAAAAGGTATTATGCCACTGTAGGGAAACAGTGAGGAAAAGGTATTGTGCCACTGTAGGGAAACAGTGAGGAAAAGGTATTGAGAGGCTAAGCGATAGCCAGGCTAAGGGATAGCCAGAATATTACCGATTAAGCGATAATCGGAGAATAGTACCGCTCGACCAACCGGAGGACGTCTATGCATTTCCAGTTATCTGGGTGTAGCCGGGGGCAGCAGGGAAAAACGTATGTGCCACTGTAGGAAACAGTGAGGAAGAGTAAAAGTGCACTGTAGATATATATATATATATAATCATTTGCTTTGTGTGTCTTGGCTAATGTGTTTTGTGTGTCTTAGTTAATGTGGAGAGTGAAAGAGTTAAGTAACTAAGGGGGAATAAGGGGTAAATAAAGATAATAATAGTAAAGGTTATAATAGTAATAAAACTTAAAGTATAATAATAAGTTGATAGAAAATAATTAATTACTAAGTATAATTGAAAAAGAATAACCTGAAAATTAAATAAGGATTGGAAAACAGAATTGGTAATTTAAAAACACAGAATTAAGAGAATAAAATAAAATAACAAAGTCCCAAAATAAGATTGACTAAGGTTGCAAACAGTATAAGATAAAAATATTATAAACATATATCATTACAAGTTATTGTATTTATATAAAATAAATTATAAGATATTAATAATTAGTGAAAGTGCAAAATAATATTGTTAAATCTGTTCTTTTGAAGATCCTAATACAAATTGTGGGAATCTAAAAATTAAGAAAACACGATCTGTATTGGAAAGAGCAGAACCAGTTACATAAAAATTAATCAAAGACTATAAAGGATAAGCAAATAAGCACAGACCCTAAAGGTTAAGTGATTGCTGATTGCCATGGGAACTAATGCGAGCAAACAGACCGAGGGGGTAACGCCTGCCAAACTGGTAATAATGACACACCCCTCCAATAAGCGCAAAATTCAAAAATGCATGACAGAATGGCATAAGATGACATCTGGAAAAAATCGTTGGCCTAAAGAGGGCAGCTTTGATCCTTCATGCTGTGACGAGGTTGAAGAACAATTAAGAAATAAGGAAAAAAGGCGTGACCGAGTGCATTTGCATAAGAAACAGAAACATGCTGAACAGAGAGATATCCTGAGATATTTTAAAGTTGAACATCAAAAGAGCCCAACAGCCCCTGACTACACTGATCATAAGCCACCACCCTATCGCCCTAGCATAGCAGGCCAGTACCCAGTAGTAGTAGAATCAGGGAGCAAGGGAAAGATTACTGGACAACTTAAATTAGTATTAGAAGAGGAAGAGGAAGAAATAGAAATAACAGAAGAAGAAATAAACAACACACCACAGACAGAGTGTAAATACCGTGATGAAGAAGACGATTGGGAGAGAACCCCAGAAGTAAGGAGAAAAGCTCCCCATAGTCGCTCCCTACCCCCAGCACGTCGCAGGCATTCACCATATCAAAGAGGCCCCATAAGCCACTCAGAACCCAGGACCAAGTCATTGTTGAAAAAATCAGCAAAACACTCAGAGCCTGTGATCAAGCTAGTCTTGGATGAATCGCCAGAACTAATGGAACAAATAAACCAGGAGGTGGTGGAGCTGACGGAAGAATATGTAAAACTCATAGCGAAGGAGGAAAAATTGGAAAAAGAAGTACAAAGGAAACGACTAAAACATTTGAAAGAAAAATTGAAAAAATTTGAGGAAGTATTAGAAAAACAGAAAAGGATGGAAGCAGAGCAGCTCATACAACAGGCCCGAAATGACGCCCCAGATCAGGCAAATCCATGGACTAAGGCCTTGATTGAAGAAGCTAAAATAAAAGAGGGAGAGGAGAGAAGACGCGAGGAGGAAGTCTTCATAGAGAGTGAGGAGACCGACTGGTTGCATGATGGAATGGAAGAAGAAGGCTCAGACATGCCACTGTCAACAGACCCATGCCATAAGGGGTTAAAGGAGAAAGACAGACCAGTGACCAAAGAACGGGAGCCACTCACAGCTGAATGTGAAGTGGACCTGCAAATAGAAAAAAGCGGCCCTCACTCAATGATGACCAGGTACCAAGCACGACAGCAGAAGACAGAGACAGACCAAAAAAAGGCCTTTATGGCTCCCCTGCTGTCTAAAGGACCTCAAGAAGACAGATATGTGCCATGGTCATTTATGGACATGATCACACTTGCTGGAAGGCTGACCCCTTTGGCAGATGGTGCTGACAGGTGGATAGAAAAGCTGGAAGAAATCACTGGAGGCATCAATCTGGCAGCTGGAGACATCAAGGCACTGCTGATTAAGACAGCAGGACACTCAGCAGCCAGAGAGGTGTTTGACGAAGCCAAGCTTCCAAGGGTCATGACCTCACACCAGTATGACAAGATACCATTCAACAACATAAGGCCTGAAGTGTGGGCAGCCTTGAGGAATAAATTCCCCACCTGCAGTGACCCAACTAAGCTGAGACAAGAATGCCTAAAGGATGATGAAAGCCCCGCCCAGTTTCTGCACAGGTTCCAACAGAAATGGAAAACAGAGACTGGAAGTGATGGGAGTGAACTGAAAACATCTGGCCCCTTGTTCAGAACCTACATCAGAGAGGCCATGCCCAAAGAAGTACAAGCCAAACTGGATGGAGTTGTGGGACTCATGAAGATGGAGTGGCCTCTGTTCTCCGAGCATGTTATCCACTATGTGAACATGCATCGGGCCGAAAAACGGGCCTTTGAGGACCAGAGCAAGATGCTGGCCACCAAGTTAACCCAGCTGCAGATCGGAGAGTTGTCCAAGGCTAAAAAGGAAAAAGAGAGACCCAAACATCAAGCAGCACTAACTGTGGCAGCCACACCCTCAACTGAGAGTACACCAACAGGGGAGGCAGTGGTACAAGCACCAGTAGTGTCTCCTGTCATCCCTCCGCCCACACAGCAAATGCAATATTCAGCAGCACCACCTGTGGGAGGAGCCCAGCCACAGCAGACCCAACCTCAACCAGTTCCTCCTATTCATGTGCATCTAAACCAAGGAGGAGGTCCCCAACAAGCAACGTTTGGAAGGGGACGAGGGGGGCCACCCATGAGGGGAAGATGGAGGGGACCACAAGGAGCCCCAAGAAGGCCCCCTCAAGGCCAATACCAGCAGATGCCTCAAGCAGGTCCAGACATGGGACAACAGCGAGGGAGACTGCAATGCTGGGGATGTGGACAAGTTGGACACATGCAAAGAGATTGCCCCACTAGCCCATGGATGGGACCTCAGCCCCCTACTGCTGGACCAGCCTCCTATGGAACGGGACAAGACATATACTGGCTATAGGGGTGCCCAGAGAAACCTGATGGAGAGGCCATTCTACCTGTATTAACCCAACGACCACAAACAGAACCCACCATTGATGTCACAATATATGACAGCCATCATCGCTTCATGATTGATACAGGAGCGGCCTACTCCTGTATAGGGAAAAGTGGAATTGGCCTGCCTCTCTCAGCATCAAAGATTCGTACAGTAGGTTTCTCTGGGAAAACCCAAATAATACCCATGACTGAGCCAGTTCCCATGATTATAGGTGAAAAGACTGTGTGTGCACCACTGCTTTACTCAGAAGATACGCCCATAAATCTGCTGGGTAGAGATGTGCTGTGCCAGCTCAATGCTAAAATCAAATGTACCCCAAATGGAATTTCTTTTGAAGCAATAAACGACAATGAAGCCTACATGATGCCACTGGGTCTACAAAAGACCCCACAGACAACAAGTCATGAACCAGAAGACCAAGTATTTTGGCTGAAACTCACATCATCAACTTCCTTCCTCCAACTAGAGTGGGAAACATGGAGACCCCTGATAATGAATCACTACGAGAACTCCAAAGAACCCTTTCTCCCTCTCCATTGTACCATGTTTTATGACAAAGGCAAAACACATGAAGACTACGAGAAAAGCTGGGATGAAGAAATTAACAACAAAACAACTGTCATCCAATATGCTGACATAATGGTTGGACCACAAGGAGCTGCAGCTGTTGTCACATTTCCTGATAAAGATGTAGCAGAATGGTTCCAAGTTACCAACTCAGCCCCACATGTCACGTTACTGATTGCAGACGAGTATGAGTCACATGATCTAGGACCCATGGTTCAAAAAGCAAAGCAAGTCACTGAATGGGTCAACACAGCATGGGACTGCATTAAATTATCCAAAGATGGACTGTTCTTTAAGATCTCATTCTCACAAGCTGATGAAGCCATAGCAGAACACATTAAAGTTCCTGGGAAAAAACAAATGGCAGTGGCAGCAGAACATGAATCCCTATTAGAACAGGTCCCAGAGCAAGTATGGTCTAAAAGTAAAACAGATGTAGGATTAGTGAAATCAGCAGACCCCATCAAATTCACCATCAAACCAAATGCTAAATTGCCCTTCCAAAGACAATACCCACTTAAAAGAGAAGCAGTAGAAGGAATACAGCCTATTATTACAGGATTAGAAACAGCAGGAGTTCTTAAACCAACAGCAAGTCCCTGTAACACACCAATTTTTCCCATCAGAAAACCCAACAGTAATGACTATAGACTAGTCCATGATTTAAGATTAATAAATGCCATAGTAGCAGAAGAGATACCAGTAGTACCAGACCCACACACATTACTGAGTAATATACCCCCAGGTACCAAATGGTTTACTGTGATAGATCTGTGCTCAGCATTTTTCAGTATACCGGTCCATCCAGATTCTCAGTATTTGTTTGCATTCACCTATAAAGGCCAACAATACACTTATTCACGATTACCACAGGGTTTTGTACACTCACCATCAATTTTCAATCGAGTACTGGCAAATGACTTAAATCACCTTGACATACCATCCACAATGTTGATGTATGTTGATGACATTTTGATTTGTTCTGCTTCCAAAGAGCAGTGTGAAAGAGACTCCATTACAGTGTTGACTGCTTTGGCAGAAGGAGGACACAAAGTAAGTAAACAAAAATTGCAATTCTGCCAGCAAACAGTGGAATATCTCGGCAGGCAACTCAGTGGGGACAAGAGGTGTATTGCACCGTCCCAACTGGAAGCCATAACTCAAATGCCCAAACCTCGGACTGTTGGTCACATGTTGTCTTTCCTTGGCATGGCAGGTTACAGCAGACCGTGGGTGTGTGATTATGCCATCAAAACGGCTCCACTGAGAGCACTGATTAAAGCCGCAGGTCAAGGACACCAGTCGGCTCAATTGCAATGGACAGATGAGGCAGAGGGTGCGTTCCAGCTGCTGAAACAAGATCTCCAAACTGCTCCTGCTCTGGCCAATCCAGATTATGGCAAACCATTCCATCTCTATGTGGCTGAGCGACAAGGGTATGCATGTGCAGTATTGATGCAAGACACCCCAACAGGTAAACAGCCAATTTCTTATTACAGCACAAAATTAGATGGTGTCGAAGAGGGTTTGCCTCCCTGCTACCAGGGCTTGGCAGCAGCAGCCTTCGCATACAAAAAGGCCTCAGTTATTACTATGGGCCACCCCATCATTTTGTACACATCACATCAATTACATGCACTGCTCACCAGTCCACGTTTTGTGATAACACAAGCTCGTCGAACAGGTTATGAAGTTCTGCTTTCAGGACCTGATTTAACAATACAACGCTGTACCACCATTAATCCAGCCACAAGAATGGTATTGCCCACAGAAGGTGAGCCCCATGATTGTCTCCAGGAGACGGACACCTTCATGAAGGTAAGAGAGGACTTATATAATCATCCAATCCCATCTGATTTGACACTGTTCGTAGACGGATCATGTGTCAGAGGTGAGACAGGTAATAGAGCGGGATATGGAATAGTCCAACTTAACCCTGATGGGACCTTTACCAAAGTACAATCAATGAGCCTAGATCAACCTTGCTCTGCCCAATTGGCGGAGATAAAAGCATTAACAGCAGCATGTAAATTGGCTACTGGTAAAAGAGTGACAATCTATACTGACAGTGCATATGGATATGGGGTATGCCATATAAATGCTAGCATCTGGAAACAACGAGGGTTTGTTAGAACAGATGGCACCCCAGTAACACATGGGCAAGCTGTTGTAGAGTTAATAAAAGCTATGCAACTTCCATCTGCGTTGGCTATTGTAAAATGTGCAGCCCACCAAACAGCAAAAACACCTATAGCCATAGGAAATAACTTAGCAGATGAGGCAGCTAAAGAAGCCACAGGATCAGCAGTGCAGGGACCAATGATTCATGTAACTGAGTGTGAACCCATTACTAATCTAGCCTCATTAATAGAAGCCCAAAACAACGTCTCAGAGGCAGAAAAACGTCTCTGGGTGCAAAGGGGGGCGGCTCGACTAACACACCCTCACGCTGGGTTGTGGCGCAGTTCTCGAGGACATTTTGTATTACCTTTGTCCTTATTACCAACGGCGATTAAAATAATGCATGGACCTGATCATTGTTCACGAGCCCAAGTTGTTCAAAAGTTACAGGCAGTCTGGTGGTCACCTTATATGACACCAATGGTAGACAGAGAACTGGCCTTATGTCCGCATTGTCCTAAATATAATGTGCGTAAGATGTTCACACAGCCCTTAGCACATATTCCCATGCCAGACGGTCCCTTCCGCCATCTGATGATGGATTACGTTGACATGATAACTCGGGTTCAGGGAAAGAGATATATGTTGGTGGTTGTTTGTAGGTTTAGCAGATGGGTAGAAGCATGTCCCACTGCTCATAATGACCATAAAGCAGCAGCACGGTTTTTATGTAAAGAAGTTTTTCCCAGATTTGGCATGCCTGATACAATATCATCTGATAATGGACCTCATTTTGTTTCACAGGTGATCCAGCAAATGTTTAAACTGTTGTGCATAACACAGAAGTTTGGTTGTGTGTATCATCCCCAGTCACAGGGATCCGTGGAACGAGCTAATGGAGTGCTGAAATCAAAGATAGCTAAGATAATAGCTGACAGCAACAACCGTTTGACTTGGGTGGATGCCTTGCCTGTTGCATATATGGCAATGCGTTCTCAAACTAACCGAATAACCCATCTTACTCCCCATGAAATGCTTACAGGTCGACCAATGCCTCTCCCACAGGTTCGTGGACCCCTGCTGCAGGAGGTCTCCTTGGCACAGCTTGAACGTGAAATGGGGGACTATCTCAGGTCCTTAACACGCATTCACAGGCTTATATTTCAACAGGTGAAAGCAGCTCACGGCCGAGACGAGACACACATTCCAGTGGACGTCAGGGACGTTCAAGTTGGTGACAGTGTGTTCATACGCGTCTTTAGACGTCAGTGGAACGAGCCTCGTAGGGAAGGCCCGTTTAAAGTTGTGCTTACCACTCCCACTGCCTTGAAAGTTGAAGGTAAGCCCTTCTGGTTTCATAAAAACCACTGCACCAGGCATCGGCCTCCAGACCCACCTGGCCTTGCTCCAGGACCGACGGGCTCTGCGCATGCTGACAGGGCAGCAACAAGTCTCCCTCCGCAGCACCCCTCCACTAGCTCACAGACTGTAGATGTTGCACCGATGTCGGGCACTGATGCGCACCCACTCCCCTCCACGTCCGGCGTCCAAAGACGTTCGGCACGTTTGGCAGCCCGCCAATCACCAATGCCAGGGGACTCTGAGGATGACAGTGTTCATTCTTATGCTTCCTATCCGCCTTCTGATTCTGGTGGCAATGATGATGATCTTGCTGCCACTGAGACTTCTTCTGGTTCTGACCCAGATCCATCCTTCGTTCAGGCACTGGACCAACTTCTTTCTTCTGACCCACCAGATGCTGGTGGCGTCCTGTCCCCTTCACATTCCTCACCTGTACCTTCCCCTTTCTTCCCCTCCCTCTCCCCTTCCTCCTCCACGACGAGTGGGCCGTCGATCGACTCGGTCCTGCCCACCCCATCGCCGTCTGGGCATCTCTCGGATGCGCATTCTCCCGACTCTGACTAATCTGACTAATCTTCTTGTAGTGTTAACCCTTTGTGGGTTAACAAGGGGGGATCTGATTAAGGTTACTACTAACACGACACACACACACTTAATGCGTCACACACAAACATGTGCACTAGCAATGGTAACACTAGCTACTAACCAAGGGGTAATCAGTAATAATGATGGAAAAGATTTATCACTAATGCATGTGCAAATCAAAGGATATGATTATGTAATGTCTGAAGAAATTTTAGGGAAGTCAATGGGGAAACATTGGCTTGGAATTCCACGAAGCATGGACTGCCGTGGGGATGGGATGGTGATCATTGAGGTAAGATGCAGAACAAACATATGCCAAAACACACTAACAGGACAAGTAATGACAGTAAAAAGAGCACATAAAGTGGTGCAACTGATAAACAGAAGACAGAAAAGAGATCTAGACAAATTAAAGACTGCACACTGGGAAACCAACATGTTCCAACAATGGATTCAGTACTCTGTCCAGACAATGTTCAAAGCCAAAAAGCGCCCGAAAGATGATTGTATAGCCTGTTATAATGTTAAAAAATTACCAGCCCTTCAGATTATTCCAGGAAGTAAAATAGGCGACTGCCCAGATGTAACGGAGTGCTTTGCTCATTGTGCCATGCAGATGGCCGGAGGTCTTTCATCCTTGTCAGAAGACCACACAATATGCCCCAGAGCACTGAACTCCTCAATCAATGAGGTGATGAGCACTTTCTCCCTTCCACCCGTAGTACGAAAACCAGCTGAACTGATTTTTCCATTCTGTATAGCCCGAGGGAAAGAATTAGAAGAGGTGACCAAGAGAACCTCTAGACAAATGTGGACAACGGATGGATTGGTGACATGTAGTAATAGAACATGGTACCCACCAACAGCAAATGGGAACCTCACCCACCACATTAAGTTTTGTAAAACAAGCCCCAATGCGACCATACGCTGTGAACAGGTAGTACCAGATGGGGGACATGTTATTTATGAGTTCCAACCTTCAAGTGTATCTCAATACCGAATACTGAGCCTGGTAAAGGGATCTGTCCCTTTAGGTGACATTTTTTGGATGTGTCACAATGAAACACAGATGTTGGCCACATTGCCCCCTCAGTGGGAAGGTATCTGTGCACCAGTAATGCTGACAGGACAACTAAAGTTAATAGTAAATAACCCAATAGACAGTAATGTAACATCTAACGACATAACCAACCGCATTAAGAGAAGTGCTCCTGTTAAACATGAGTGGAAGACCTCAGATGAAGTATATATCTCTTGGGATCAGGTCCCATATGGGGTACCTGAGGAACAGGCTGCTATAGGGAGTGATTGGATAAAAAGCGGGAGGGGGGCTGGTTCAGTACCAATCTATGGAACCATTGTTAATGCTCAGTATATAGCTCGCAATAGTAGATGGGTAAATCTCTTATGGTATAATCAACAAAGATTTATAAATTTTACGATAAAAGGTATGGATCTGGTGAAGGATCAATTGCATGCAACGTCACTAATGGTTCTACAACATAGGTTCGTGTTAGAGTCTCGCATGGCTGGGGACCAAGGAATATGTGATTATATAGGAGAAGATTGCTGTACTTTAATTCCCATGCACACAGATGTTAACGGTAGCCTCACAGGAGTCCTACAGGAAATGAAACGAATGAGGGAAGAACATGTACTGCAGTCCAATTGGAACACTCAATTGAAGGGATTCTGGGACTGGTTTAATAAGCTTGGATGGGGAAAGTATCTTAAAGCAGCAGGGATGATTTTAGGAGCAGTAATATTGATCATATTAGTAGTCATTTGTTGCATCATACCCCTTGTGCGGGGATTGGTCTCAAGACTTGTTGTAAGTGTAACTGGTCAGTTCCCAGTTGTAGAGATACAATTGGACCAAGTAATGTAGAGCATAGCCATGATCTCCTCCCACCCCCACCAGGTACGTGCCTTTCTTTACTAATCAAAATGTATACTAAATTGCACAACAATGACTCACATACTTATTTATGTAGATATAGTATTTTGCATGCAGATTCATTTAGAAGAAAATATGCCTCAAGATGATACCTAAAAAATGCCCCATTATGTCTCTGAATGCAGATTAACTGACAATGGAGAGAACTCATGAGGAAAAATCTTATGAGGAAAGCTATTACCCCAAGGAATGGCAAGAAAAGAATAAAGAGAGATGTTACACACAGGCGTCAGTAGGCACACACGTAGAGATAGCCGCAGGCTCCTATGTTCCCCCTAGGCAGCCGGAAGATCCTGCAGAGGGGCCGAGTGCTGCACCTACAGAGTGGAGCAAACCGATGAGGACACCCAAAAGGCAGCCTGATGATCAACCGCGAAGGCCTACTGGGAAGCCACTGTCCATCTTGATGTCACCGGGGGACCTCAGTATTGATCTCGGCCCTACCAGCACCCCTGCCAGTCCTGAGAATCCCGAGGATCGCCGACCACCGTCACCTTGCCATCATAATTATCCGCCACCATCCATTCCAGGTGTAGTGGCCATCTTTGGGGTCCTAGCAGATGACATACAGCTTGATCTTGCCGAAGCTCATCATGTTGCAAAGTTCTTGGCTCATCCGCTGGAGTCATACAACACCAACAGTGATCTCAAGCCTGAAATCACCTCTATGACCAAAACAGTTTATGCCCAATTCATGAAGGGTCTGATGCACCCCGAGCCACGACGGTCTTTTGCACGGATGCGTCGCACCATATACAAACGCAAAGTACAAGCTGGGAAACGGCAGTTGACCACGGACAATCTGGGACTGAGACAGGACCTTCAGAAAGCTCATCAGACCATCATCAGCCTACAACAGCAGGTGATGCAGCTGACTACTGATCTGCAGAACGTGGCTCCATATATGCAGGGGGGCCCAAACGGAGGGCAGAATTATGAACAGAATTATGGGGGCCATCCTTATCATTGATATCAACCTCAACGCCATACTGGATATAAGGACAATGCTGATAATTACTGATTATATATACCTATGTTAAAAATAAGTGACAAAATCATTGTGTATACTACATGTGACAGTACACGTACTGTGCAGGAGAGTGCCACTTGGTTACTCCTATGTTGGTTGTAATGACGGTCATTGACCATTAGATGACGTGCGCGCCTGCCTTAGTCCAGGCATGATGTGGCTTTTCTTGGTTATTTATGGGTGTGTCTTGACACCTATGCAGAGGGGGATGCGATGACTTCGCAACACAAGATGCTGCTTGGGCATTGGAATTTTCCTCTGCTGAAATAATAAACAGAATTAGACAACTCATTCTATAAAAAAAGTAAGCAACGAGGAGCAGATCCTCTCAAGTGAGCCAAGAGGGGGATCCCTCTTAGTTTGAGATGTTCTTGATTTTTACATTCTACTTTTTGCATTTTGTCATTTTACCAGGTACTCACACTTACAATTTTTTATATACCAGTCACTAGCACTATAGGGTATGTGTTTTGGTTTGGGGTGCACAATATATATATATATATATAACCATCAGTTACTTTTTAAGATTTCACTTTAATGGGATAATCACCTGCATAGCAACTTAGTGTTGATCCTTTTTAGGATCAAAGGGGGGAAATGTAGTGTATTATTTGTCATAAATGATTAGAATAAAACAAGAATTAGAAGTTTTAAATGATTAAAGAGAGTTGTGTTCATGAATACATTTATGTAGGCCAAGAGGAGAAAAACAGAGCAATGAGTGTGTGTAACTGCTGCACGTGACTGTAAGAGGAAGAAAAGCACACTCATCTGCTGGAAAGCACAGGATTAAGGCCCTTAGTGATAAGAAAAAGCACCCTCATAAAAATGAAGTATTTGACATATCAAGGTTAACCAGCTCAGCAAAATTTGGCCATACAACTTGTGATAAATAGAGTTGTTATTTTCAAGGCATAATGTGCAGTACTGATCCCAGAAGGGGTGATGCTTTGACTGAGACACAAAGAGGAACACTAGGCCAGACTGACATGGCTTAAAGTAGGGAAAGGATAAGTTTCAACATGTTTGTGATTAAACTGTCATAAGTTTCTGATTTAAGTACACTAAATGTCATCATGATTTGCAAAGAAATGTCACAATGACCTGTAACAAAGACTGTTGATTAAATATATAAAAAATATGCTGTCAAAGGGATTTTCCACCGGTAAGATAAAATAATTGGTTTTACCCGAAGAAAAAGTACCTAGAATAGTGAACAAAGGAGGGGGCCTGTAGGAGGAGCTAACAGGCCCCATGAAATGTATAAAAGAGGGCCATTTTCATCATTTGTTCAGTTGCACGCCGGCGGTCAACTCGTGTGTGATTCTTTGTATGTTGCAATAAATTGCATTGGACCTGGACTTCAGCTGCTTCTGCCTGATTTTTGGATCATTGTTTGCAATTTTTCTGCCTTTTAAAAGACTTTGAATTTTTACAAAAACTTAGCTCTAATTTTAAGTCGCTGAGGAGATTTCCAACGACAAAAAACACAAGGGACCTAAAAAATAGAGAAACCTTATAGATATAGATTTGTGAGCTGCTTTGGTAACTGGGTTTCAGAGGTAATGCAGAGGAACGTTATATAAAGTTTGCTTTTAATCTTATTTTCCTTCCTTCTTATTATTTCAACCCCCTTTTTTCACTCTGGTTTAGAAGTATTACAAGGCTTCAAAATCAATAAAATTTTTGTTTTTAGGTTTTTAAAAGCTTTTTCTTACTGTTGTTAAACAAAACAAGCGGGTTAAATACAACATTGACATTTTTTACCCTGCCAGAGGCTTTATATAGCAGATCATGCTGGTATGATGAAAACACACCAGAAAACTAAATGCTGGTATTGGGAGCATCTGATTGCCTGATTTCGGATTATCTTGTCCGTGGAGCGGTTTGCTTGCAAGTGGAATGTGTTCTAGGTCTTAGCATATCAAAAGCAAGAAGAAAGGGTGTGTGGTAAGAGCAGCAAATTTCAGTTGTACTGCCCAAATCGTGTTTTTCGCTTTGGTTTTTTGTGAATAGGATGTCGTTAGGAGTGGGTGATCTTGTGTTGGTCCTGAGAAATTCAAATGACAGGCTTTATTCTTTTTGCCTTAATATTTTTTGATCACTTTTGCAAAAGTGGAGCGAAACTGCTGAGAAAAAATCCATAGGAGTTGTCCAGTTGTTTCTATCAACAGTTTCCTAATGTGCATTTTGACGTACGTATCACATTAAAAAAGCCTCATGGGAAAAATAAAGTGGAATTAATTCACAAAATTTTGCAAAAGTTATTGAAGCTGACCTGTATGGAGGATAAAAAGTGCCAAAATTAAATAAATAAATACAGCATTAAATAAATAATTAAATGTGTCAATAATTAATTAAATGTGGAATTAAATAAATAAATGTGTCATTCATTAATTAAAACCACGTCACTAATATAAAGTGCCACAATTAAATAAATAAATACAGCGATAAACAATTAATTAAATGTGTAATTCATTAAATAAATAAGGAATTAAATATATAAATGTGTCATTAATTTAATAAAATACGTCTTCATTTTATTAAAAAAAAATATATAATTTTTTCAGTGTGCATTTAATTATTTCATGGTCCTGTGTCGCAGTGCATCAAAACCATTAAAAGAATCTGTCAAACTCACCCATCAAAGTTAGGGGGCGGTTATCTAACACCTGATTGGTCACCCTGCACATCAAGGCGAAGCAAATAGATTACAGAGACTGACATCCACAGGTTGTGAACATACTCTGATACAGTAGGTACTCGATTCGCGTTAACCCCGCCCCCTAACTTTGATTGGTGAATTTGACAGATTCTTTAATTATTTATTTAATGCTGTATTTATTTATTTAATTTTGGCACTTTTTATCCTCCATAGACTTGAGCAGATTTGTTTCTGTTTTTAAAAAGAACATGTTTTCCTAAAAGCAGATGGAAACACATTTTTCAATGAGTTTTGATGTAGACAATATTTACCTTAGATTATGGGTTATGGTCGGGACCCCCTTGGGGAACAGGGGTGGGGGGGTCATCATGATGATTTTCACAATCATTGTGAAACACTGTCTTGCCTGAGCTATATAAAGGGAGAAAAAATTACATAACATCTTCAGCTGTTTACATTCATTTGTCGATTGGGGTCAACTTAGAGTAATCCAGCATATTTGTAATAAAAACATTTTTTAAATAAAAATATTTTAGTATAGTAACTGGCAATAATTTAAGAAAGTAGTTTTATGAAAGTGTGTAAATAGGATTGCAGTTGAAAAACGGAATTACTAACCTTTCAGGGGATTTTTCATATAATTATTTTATTACCGCTATTTTTCTTTGTAAGATACATTAAAAGCTGAAAAGAATAATAAATGCAAAACTTGAGGCCATGAAAGAAATGCACATGGAGCCATTTGTGTTTGAGCCATTTCAAAGGTTAATCACAAAACAAATGTGATCTATAGAGAAAGTAAGTTGTTAAAGGTGTTTCTTAACAAGCCAAACAGGCACTGCACTACTGACACAGTAGCTTTAATGGAAAAAGCATTTTTGTTTTGCCTTACAATGTTTATTCTTTCACTTAGTTAACAGAGTTTATCTTCCAGTATTTTTTTGAAACAGTAGACAAAAAAAAAATCCTTTGACATTAAGTTTTATACATTCATAGATAACGGAGGGCCACTGTCTAAGAAAAACACTGTTATAATGTGAGTACTCCTGTATTTTTTATTTTTTTTTAACTAAACCTTTCAGTAACAGCAACAAATGGACCATGGTTTAGGAGGTTATTTTTAATTATATGTAAGCTTGAACAGATGCAATTGGATGTAAATTCTCATTTTTAGATTTTTATAATACATTCACCATTTAAACGTAAACCGATGTTATCTACAACACAAAGAATGCAATATGATGGGATTTTTAGGGTGTCTGTTGGCTTAATACCACTTGTAATTACCTCAAATTAAGCTTACTATCAGTCTGTGTTAGATAAAATGATGCAGGCACCACTAAATATATTTTGTCATGCAGTGTAAGCCAATTGCTGGTCATATTTTCTGTGAACTAAGAGAGAGAAAGTAATTTTAATCTCTGTGATAAAGACACGTTTTGGAGCTGGGGTGAGGCTTTTCTCATCATCATCTGCTGAATTTAAATAAGTGCATCGGGAAAAAGGTCTTAAGACCCAGAGATATAATCAAACAGGAGTATTATTCTTCAAAAGTAACTTCAAAGATCAACAAAAAGCTGAAAAAAGAAATACTTTGGCTGACAAAAACATGCCTACAACTCTAAATCTCAGAGGAAAGTGTTTTGTGTTGCTGTGCCAAATCAAAATGTGTTGCATTAATTATTTACACTAAATAGAACTGGAACAAGACAAGCTGAAGAGCTACTGAAAGAATAGAGATGGTCTCTGTTATAGCAACTTATGATGTTTTTTTTACAGGCTAATACAGCAAAAATGTAAGAAATAATCTTTAATTGAATCTAGGCTGTAAAAAAAAAAAAAAAAAAAAAGATTTAAAAGATGTGTTAAATGTTAAACATTCCCTCCAAGTAATTCACATCAAGAAATGTGGTTGCTGAATGAAGTTAGGTATGCTGTGTTTAAGGGTTTCTTAATGGAAAGTCTGCAGGAATTTTTCAAAGTCCCTAAATATCAAGGATGAGGACTGTGAAACACATTATTGCACCTCTAGCCTGCACCTCTGCCTTAATACGTTATTTATAAAGCTATGGGCCAAAGCAAAGGCTTTTACAGGATTTCTGAAGGTTATGAACACAGCGTGTTCAACCACTAACTTGATAATGAAGCAAACTCCTGGGAAAATCCCCGCTACATGAAAACGTGTAAGAAAATGTATAATACTTAGCAATAACTTGTACCAACACCGAAATCAAATAATAATAAAAAAAAAATCTCAAAATGGATTTCCAAGGGGTTTGGATGTACTTTAGAAGCATTATGAACTTAGAAATGGTCCAAACAAAAGTATAAACCAGTCATGCTATAACAAAAAAAAAAACAAACAAAAAAAAAGCATATACATACATTTTAATACATAAAAACACAATCTTTTTTTTCAACAATGCCAGACAATAAATCAGACAGAATTACTTAATTTTGCATAATTTCTACATACACCAGGATTAGTCTGCCTATCTTAAAATATGGCCAGTCGTTTATAGGTAAATTGAGTTTTTCAGAGGCCCCCATGCATTCAGACAGCATATTTAAATTATAGCATTTTTAAGTTTTTGAATCCCAGGGTCCGATTACCTTTGTGTCAGGAAGGGCTGTTTGTGAGCAAGTTGATTGTAATGACTTGCTTTGGCTCATCATCACTGTGAGATGTCTTGCCATGAGATACTTTGTTTTCTCTCTGCAAAATATGTGAATTAAATGGAATTAAGGGAGTTTTTCCTCTCCACTCGGTGTGAGGGATTGCCTTGGAGTCAATGAGTCAATGCAATCAACTGGTTTCCCTTGTATAGAAAAGTTTGAATCAATTTGACTGTATGACCTGGTTAAATTGTACAGTGCCTTGAGATTACATGGTTGTGATCGGCACTATATAAATAAACTGAATTGAATTAAGTGCATGACTTTGTGGATATCATGGCTAAAAAAGGATTAGAACTGGAGGCAGCTATGTTGGTACTGGATTGTCACTGTCCTGCCGCTTTTGCATGCGTCCCTGCTCCAGAACACCTGAGAACTGAGACATTATATTTGGGAGATATTCTGGGTTCTAGTAAGATAAAAAACAAATGTTTGGTCATAATGAAAAAATTTTTTTACGAACCCTTGTCTTCAATAGTTTGCTTATTACTTTTTTTTTCACCTCTGTGATTGAGGCGCAGTGGGAGCTGTGATGTGTTAAGACAGTTCCTGATATATTTGAAAATCAACCCACAAAGGTTGTCTCTCCCCAGTGCAATAGAAGAGGCTGTCACCTCATTGTTCAATTAATTCAATTTATTATTTATATATATTATTTATATAGCGCCAATTCACCACACATGTCATCTCAAGGCACTTTACAGTTCAACCAGATCATACAGTCCTTTTGATTCAAAGTTTTGTATATAAGGAAAACCAGTTGATTGCATTGACTCATTGACTCGAATGCAATCCCTCACTCTAAATAATGCTTGTAGCGACAGTGGAGAGGAAAACTCCCTTTTAACAGGAAGTAACCTCCAGCAGAACCAGTCTCATTTAAAAAAAAGCAGTGAAGAGAGCACATCCACCCAGTCACAGTCAGAGAAACAGGACTACACTGAAAAACAGGCCGATCTCCAACATCTATAAAAAAAACAAAAGGTGTTGATGGCAGCAGCACAGCTGATATTTCTCTTCAGGATGGTGTCACAGCCAACCAGGGTTTTTTTAAATGAAAGATCCTTGTATGCCAGAGCAAAGGACTGGGCAGCAAAAGGGTCCAGCAGGGAGGCTTTTGGTTCCAAATGCACACGTTTTCATCTCAGGACGTAGTTACGAATTTCAACAACAATCAATATAAACAGAATTTGGTAAGAATGTTTTTTTGTCTGAAATGTTAAAGCTAGTGGTCCTGCTGATCTAATTCTCCCTATGAAGACAGGTATGCAAATACTTTGGAGAAAAAGGTCCAAATATGGAGAGACTTGGAAATGTATTGTTTCCCATAATCCCCCAATTATGGGGCTGCAAAAACGAGCTGCAAAAAACCCATGTGATGCAAACTTCAAAACATACAATCACAAAAAAAACTTTGGATTATGGTGTCTGTTCATGTCTTAGCCCGGCAGCAGGTATTTTCCAAGATTCAGTTTAGAGCACAGCAACACATAGACTTTGTAGAATCATAACTTTTGTCACGCACAGGCACATTGAGCTTGCAGGGCATCCTCAGGTTGCAGAAGCTCAGCAGGGGTTCTGCATCAGCTGACTAGCAGAAAGGGACAGCGCAGCTGCTCGGCGGCCGATTCTGGAATCAGAAGCAGCTCAGCAGGGGTAACTTTGGATGGAAATGTCCGGCCCGGACGTATCAGAAGCTATTTCAGTCGATCAAAAGGTGGAGACTGCAGCCTCCTCATTGTCAAACAATGGAATGAAGGCACCAGCGACGTGTGAAGGTTTAGCTAAAACTTACATATGCACATATTTAAAGGACAATTTCAGAATTCCTTTTTTAGTTTTTCATTCCTATAAACTGTATTAAAAGTAATGTAACTAAATTGGCAAAGATTATTATGTTTATTTAACCGTAAGCTCTAGCTGTACTTGCTTAGAAATGCTGCATAAACATTAGAGTTGTGCGCAGATGGATTACATGCATAACAAAAGATAAAATACTTAAAAACTTTGTTTTGGATTAGTTCAAAAACTTTAGATGCTTTTTAAAAAGGTATTAATAAACAAGTTATCTAAAGTTCCTGTCTGTCCTCAATTTTTGACCCTCTGCTGTTTAAGCTAAGGAATATATTTTAAGTTCAAAATACAATTTCTTAACCTTTGTATTTAAAAAAAATTACTCTTTGGAATATCTCAGGGAGGAACACTGCAACCTATTTATGCAGAGAAATACACAAACTTTGATAAAGAAGAAGGCTTCTTAGGGAAACTCAATTTTTTTCATTTCTTTCTTGTTTCTCAATGCTTGATCTTCTCTTTTAGTATGAAAAGAAAAAACAACATTTTCCCAACGCTTTTCTCTTTCATCCATTTGGCAGACTAGTTGGGCAGCAGGTCTTCAACAGCCTGCAGCTGCTGCTGTGAATATAAAGTAGAGTCAAAGATCATTGATCACCAGCGCACTCCTTCTGGAATTCATCACAAATTCAAGTGTGGACTAAAAGCAAAAGCTGAGGCTTCTTTAGTTCCCTGCAAACATACACTATATTGCCAAAAGTATTTGCTCACCTGCCTTGACTCACATATGAGCTTAAGTGACATCCCGTTCCTAATCCATAGGGTTCAATATGACGTCGGTCCACCCTTTGCAGCTAGAACAGCTTCAACTCTTCTGGGAAGGCTGTCCACAAGGTTTAGGAGTGTGTTTATGGGAATTTTTGACCATTCTTCCAGAAGCGCATTTGTGAGGTCGCACACTGATGTTGGACGAGAAGGCCTGGCTCTCAGTCTCCGCTCTAATTCATCCCAAAGGTGTTCTATCGGGTTGAGGTCAGGACTCTGTGCAGGCCAGTCAAGTTCATCCACACCAGACTCTGTCATCCATGTCTTTATGGACCTTGCTTTGTGCACTGGTGCACAGTCATGTTGGAAGAGGAAGGGGCCAGCTCCAAACTGTTCCCACAAAGTTGGGAGCATGGAATTGTCCAAAATGTCTTGGTATGCTGAAGCATTCAGAGTTCCTTTCACTGGAACTAAGGGGCCAAGCCCAGCTCCTGAAAAACAACCCCACACCATAATCCCCCCTCCACCAAACTTTACACTTGGCACAATGCAGTCAGACAAGTACCGTTCTCCTGGCAACCGCCAAACCCAGACCCGTCCATCAGATTGCCAGATGGAGAAGCGCGATTCGTCACTCCAGAGAACGCGTCTCCACTGCTCTAGAGTCCAGTGGCGGCGTGCTTTACACCACCGCATCCGACGCTTTGCATTGCACTTGGTTATGTATGGCTTGGATGCAGCTGCTCGACCATGGAAACCCATTCCATGAAGCTCTCTGCGCACTGTTCTTGAGCTAATCTGAAGGCCACATGAAGTTTGGAGGTCTGTAGTGATTGACTCTGCAGAAAGTTGGCGACCTCTTCGCACTATGCGCTTCAGCATCCGCTGACCCCGCTCCGTCAGTTTACGTGGCCTACCACTTCGTGGCTGAGTTGCTGTCGTTCCCAAACACTTCCATTTTCTTATAATACAGCTGACAGTTGACTGTGGAATATTTAGGAGCGAGGAAATTTCACGACTGGATTTGTTGCACAGGTGGCATCCTATCACAGTTCCACGCTGGAATTCACTGAGCTCCTGAGAGCGACCCATTCTTTCACAAATGTTTGTAAAAACAGTCTGCATGCCTAGGTGCTTGAATTTATACACCTGTGGCCATGGAAGTGATTGGAACACCTGATTCCAATAATTTGGATGGGTGAGCAAATACTTTTGGCAATATAGTGTACTCATTGGTTTCCAAACACCTACAGCCCCTATTTCATTCATCACTTCTTCTGTCCTTGCTATATTTGTAAAATCCCCCTTCTGAAGCTTTAATGGTTTGTCTTTAGCCACGGCCTCAGTTATTCAATCACTGTTCAATATTTCTTCTAGTATGCTTGGCTATGTTGGTGTTTTTATTGTTTTTTTTGTGTCCTTATGTTAATTTGCACTTTTTTTAAACTACTTTCCTTTTACTTGCCTTACTTTATTGTGAATAGTGTATGCCGGAACTTATTTGAGTAAATAATCTATATTCTAATGATGGGAATAAAATCATATATGAAGAACTGATGCCCAAACTAGAGTTGCACAATATGAGGACATTTTTCCAATATCAGTAACAATAGTAAATATTGTGATGATGATGATGATGATGATGATGAGGATATCTATTGCAGTATATGCCTTAGTCTGTTTTCTTCTTCCGTCTTTTTCTCATGTTTTTCTCATGTCCATGAGTCTGTAGCAGTTAGCATTTTGGACAATGATATTAGTTTCTGGAGTGACCAGCTGCTGCCAGGAGATACATACAATAGCATGTATTTGGTGCCACTCCACGAATTCTATTTGAAAATATTCGGGAAATGATTAAAACTATATATCAGGGTATTAATGAAATATAATTCAGGGATAATTTGGGTCAAAAAAATGGCTGACAATATTTAAGGCGTCAAGCATTTACAGTTGCATGTATCCTGTATAGTTGTTAGTCTGACAAAGTCTAACAAATACATCCACCTTAAATATTGTATAACGTCTTTTTTTCTTCACAAAACTGGTTTTATATGTCTGTGATTTTATGTCTGTGATTTCTTTGATGGAAAAATGTAATCTTACAACAAGAAGTTTGGCAGTTTGAACGCAGCTTTCCCAGCACAAATGTTAAAGTTCATTGGCCTCAATCTGCTGGTCAGTTTGTGTGTGGGTGTTTGTTATTTGCAGTTTAAAGGCTTCAAGGTGGTCAGCAAAACTAAAGCAAGAAAACGTCTGGTCTAGAATTAATGTTTTCATACATACCCATCCTCATTTTACTTCAAAGTTTGGCTCTGTCTTATTACTAAGAACAGGTCGGGTCAAGTTTCAGTTTTCAAAAGGCAGTAATTCAAAACTACATAGTTTCAGAAATTCAACAAGCAACCAGATTAGATTTATTATAGATATAAAAAACACTTTCATACATTCAGACCAAAATCAGCCTTGTCCCCTTTTCTCACCTTATTTCCATGCAGCTCTCCTCTATGCTTTTCAGGGGTCCCTTCTGCACCTCCTTGTAGCTATTTAAGATGTTTCTATGGCAAAGCAAAAACACTTCATCAGGGACAATGTGGCTCAGAAGAAAAGTGTCACTTCACTACAGGGATAATTAGAAAGCAGGTTCAAAACCTAAAAGAGGGCTTTGACCGACAAACTTGGCTGGTCTAAAACAGAAAACCCTCCACACTGGACAGGCTTTGATACAAGAGAGAGCACTAGTGAGGAGTTAAAAAGAGAAGAAAAAGGGCTGAAGGCTGAATCAAAAATGAAAAAGTTAATTCAGCCAATAAATTTGTCTTTGCTTTTCGGCCATTTTAGACACATGGACAGATGGCCAGTTTCGTCCCATTTTTTATATAGGGTGATGTTAAGGATAGGCTCCGTGTATGCGCCTTGAAGCTCTATCTCCTGTTTTTTTTTTTTTCCTGAAAAGAGATCACTTGGGACAAACTCTTTAAATAACACTTCAAAACATATATGTATTAAATAACAAGGAGACATGACAACAGATTTTGATAGAAATTCAGATCAGAGAAGTTGCTTAGGGTTACAGATGGCAGCTGCTTACCAACCGGGCTCACCTCTCAGCAAGTGGCCCCTATTAACAGTTAAAGAGGCGTTTTATACATCTCCAGTCTGCCACATCATCACATCATACACTTTAGCAGATGAGGAGACTTCCATGTCTCCAGCCTTATCAAAATATTACACTTTGTTCTTAGCTGAAGGACAGCGCTCTCATTCCATTCTCAACTATTTGTCAGGTGCAAAATGAAGATTATAACTGTATATCTGGACAGAGGAACTGTCTTAATTAGTTAAACTATTGTGGAAAACATCAGTTCTGACACGCAATCCATCCATCCATCCATCCATCCATCCATCCATCCATCCATCCATCCAACTTTGTGTTCAACTTTGTGTTCATTAAGTTCCTTAAGTCACAGACATTTGAAAGTATATCTGGAAATGTATGAAATTAAACATGCACATCATTTAAATTTTTTTTATCACAACAACTGACTTACTGTTCTTGAAGGAATTTTCTGAAATGTAATCTTTTATTAATTTGTGTTTATATATATATGTGTGTTTGTGTGTGTATTATATAAAATATGTTGCCTTTTTATTTTGAATTGTTAAATGGTAGTATAGCTACATCTTTTATTTATATTCTGAAATTATTTTCTTGCCTTTTCTATCAAAAACAACTGGTCTTTAATGGATTAAAACATCAATAATATCTGAATAGGGGTGCAGTCATAGAAGTAAATCAGAGTTTGTGAAACTAAGAACTCTGTTTCTTATCTGACGTTTCTAATAGAAATTAGCCACCGTGAGATCTTAATCAATTATACATAATAAGCTGATGATCATTTCATCCAATCAAATCCATAAACATTTTGGCATTTTGCTTTTTCTCCAAAGAAATAAGTATCAGTTTCCACTGGTAAGAAGGGCCGCTCTGCTCTAAGAGAGCACAAAAAACAGAGAAACAAACAAAAAGAAAATGCCAAAAGAGCTCCAACTCACCGGGGTCTGGAGACTCCAGACACTCTCTGTCCTAAACTGATTACTGGGAAGTTTAACTGATTACAGGTTTCTAAGTCTGGAAGACACTATTGAATCATTGGGTGTTTAGTCTTTGAACACATATTTACCAAAGTCTTCCTGCAAATATAAACAATGGGATTTAGTTTTTCTCTGTCCCTGAAATTTGCATGCATCCTGCATGGACAGGAGAAACAAAAATATTCTTGTTGAATCACTAAGAGACTTATTCAAATTCCTGCTCATTTGGACTTCTTATTCCAGCTGTTCAAACATTCAATCATACCAGTTTGTTTGCTTTGTTACAGCTAAAAAGACACAGTGTTTGTGCTTGAAGAAACAGAGCAAAGATCATAAAAAGACCTAAAAACATCAAAAAAGCTGCTGAGCATGCAATGAACACTTTTAGTACAATTAAGACACAAATAAAGATGTTTATTGATTTTCACTGTGTCATTGTGAAATATTGTGCTAATAAGTTTTTCTTTTTAGATAATGCATTAACTCCTCTCTCCTTAGAGTCATATTAGGCTTAATTCCAGGTGTTGATCATGGCATTGGCAATAGTTGCAATAGTTGACCCGTCTTACATTTTAGAGTAGATGCCTCCAGACTTTTAAATCAGTGTAAAAATTCCATCCATCCATCCATCCATCCATCCATCCATCCATCCATCCATCCATCCATCCATCCATCCATCCATCCATCCATCCATTTTCTAACACACAAAATCCCAAGCAGGGTCGCCATAGGTGGATTAATGACCGGGCCTACCGGGCCCAGGCCCAGGGGGCCAGAGGCCCCAAGGGGCCAGGCCAACTTGGCCCCGCGGCCGCGACCCAAGCAAAACTACTTTTGCAAAAATAATAATCTTAGGCCCCAAGGGGCCAGGCCAACTTGGCCCCGCGGCCACGATCCATAGAGGGTAAGAGGCCCCAAGGGGCCATGATCCATAGAGGGTAAGAGGCCCCAAGGGGCCAGGTCAACTTGGCCCCGCGGCCACGACCCACAGAGGGCCTGAGGTCCTAAGGGGTCAGGCCAACTTGGCCCCGTGGCCATGATCCATAGAGGGCCAGAGGCCCCAAGGGGTCAGGCCAACATGGCCCCGCGGCCATGATCCATAGACGGTCAGAGGCCCCAAGGGGCCAGGCCAACTTGGCCCCGCGGCCACGATCCATAGACGGTCAGAGGCCCCAAGGGGCCAGGCCAACTTGGCCCCGCGGCCACGACCCACAGAAGGCCAGAGGCCCCAAAGGGCCAGGCCAACTTGGCCCCGCGGCCGCAAGCCACAGAAGGCCAGAGGCCCCAAGGGGCCAGGTCAACTTGGCCCCGCGGCCACGACCCACAGAGGGCCTGAGGTCCTAAGGGGTCAGGCCAACTTGGCCCCGCGGCCATGATCCATAGAGGGTAAGAGGCCCCAAGGGGTCAGGCCAACATGGCCCCGCGGCCACGATCCATAGACGGTCAGAGGCCCCAAGGGGCCAGGCCAACTTGGCCCCGCGGCCACGATCCATAGAGGGTCAGAGGCCCCAGGGGGCCAGGTCAACTTGGCCCCGCGGCCACGATCCATAGACGGTCAGAGGCCCCAAGGGGCCAGGCCAACTTGGCCCCGCGGCCACGACCCACAGAAGGCCAGAGGCCCCAAAGGGCCAGGCCAACTTGGCCCCGTGGCCGCAAGCCATGATCCACAGAGGGCCAGAGGCTCTCAATCATTATTATCAAAGCTAATTCTCAAATTGGATGGATCACACAACCTCACTCACATATTCTTTATCAATTATTAAAGGTTGTTTCTGAATTTTGATCACAGAACTTAATGCAAATATTCTTGATTGATTGACAAAGCTCATGCTCAAATTTTGATTACACAACCTTACTCTGACAAATTATCATTATCAAAGCTCTATCTCGAATTTGGATCACAGAATCTCACTCAAGTATTCTTAGCTGTGCCCCTCCCCCATCGAGTCTTTCATAAACCGGTCTGTTCTTTTAGAATCTCCTCATTTGGTATTTTGAACTCGTGAGAGACTGCTCAAAATTTGGTTTCCTTTCCCTCAGTTCAGACTCAGAGATAATTTGAAATCATTCAACAAGAAGTTTAACGCGCGCACACACACACACACACACACACACACACTTGAGTTGAGCATTACTTGGAAATTCTTATATTTTCCATTTTGCTGTTACTATCAGCATCTTCCCATTTTGTCCTTTTCTTTAGAAAAAGTTTACAGTCTGACATTTGTGACTGCTGTCAGTTAATAACTTTTTGGTCTTTGACCCATTTTGTCATTTTCTCGATTCGATCGTCACTGACCACTCTCTCCTGTCTGGCAGACATCGTTGCTGCCATCATAGCTAGCAAGCTGCCTGCAGATAGCAACATTTTGGTGTCCTTTGTGAAAATATTTAGATAGAAGAAAAAAGTGCACAAAGTTGTACAATTATTATCTTTTCAAAATATTTGTTTCACTGTCAGTGTGATTGACTGACTTTGCCGCTAGATTTCGTGTCTTTTGGCCATACCTGGCTAGCGACTAAAAACATCATTTAGCGACTTTTTGGTTGTGAAGATAAGTGGTAAAAGCAGATCTGCCTGTTGGTCTTCCCACATTTTGCCATTTGGTACTTTGCACTCTTGTTGGTCACTCCAAGGCATTTGTCCCTGCCTTCAGCTAGTCACTTGGCTCTTTTGGAATATATTTCACTGTAATTGTCTCTCTCTCTCTTTCTCCTCAGTACAAATCAGTCTGTTCCCTTGCCATTTAGACATTTTCTTGATTCGATCATCACTGACCACTCTGCTCTCCTGCTGTCTATCAGACGAATCAGTTGATTCTCTGCTCTCAATTGTCTATGCTAGTAAGCTGTTATTCTCTGCTTTGGAGTGTTGATGCTGGGTTGCTAGTTTTCTAAATCACCTCACACACTTGAAGGAAGCAGCACCGATCATAAACACACAAACAAACTCTCACACACACACACACACACACACACACACACATAGTTGGTTTATCTGTTGTGATAGGGAAAGAGCCAATGTGCAAAGAAAGAAGGGAAATATGGATCATAAACGTTTAAGTGGAGGAGCTAGGAAAAAAATTCAGCAAGAAAAGAAAAAAAAGGAATCAGTTTTACTTGAGAGTGTTACAAATATCTCCAGCTTTTTCAGTACGAAGACATCTGCTGAAAGCAATTCTATAAATGCTACTGCAAATTCAGCTAAGGTTAGCAATGCACCTGAGCTAGCATGTAGCTCCCAAGATCCTGAGACCACTACACGTGTAGACACTGAACCAAATGCTTCTGATGCTTATGATTCAACCAATTCAGCAGTAGCCAGTTGCTCGGATGAATGTGAGGTCACTGCACCTCTGGACAGCATAGAAAATGAGCTGAATCTTTCTTCAACACCATCTACAGTGACAACTCTACCTAGTGATCCCGCTAAATGGGCTGAGACCCTCACTGAGTCAATGAAGGAAGTTCTTATTCAAAGAGGTGCAAAATCATTTCACAACCGTTACAGCCATTATCCAGCTTCTGTGAGGAACAGTGGGCTAGGAGGCAAAACCCGATGCCTAAACAATGAACATTTTACTTCACACTTGCCCAATGGACAACGAGTACAAAGAGAGTGGCTGATGTACTCTCCCTCTACTGGTAATGTTTACTGCTTTGCATGCAAACTGTTTTCCCTAAAAACGCATTCTTTTGTGACAGGCTATTGTGATTGGAAACACTCAGAAAGATTTGGTGAACATGAGCAAAGTGCTGAGCACATAACCTGCATGCAAGCAGTCTTGAACCGCGCCAAAGGTGCCACAGTTGATGCAGACCTGTTCAAACAGTTTCAGGCAGAGAGCAGCTATTGGAGGCAGGTGTTACAAAGAGTTGTTGCAGTCATTAAATTCCTTGCAGAAAGGGGCCTTGCATTTAGGGGTAAAAATGAATCGTTAGGGTCTCCTCTCAATGGGAACTACCTTGGTATTCTGGAGGTCCTGGCTGAATTTGATCCCTTTCTAAAGGATCACATCAGAAAGTTTGGGCAGATGTGTCGAGGTAATACCTCATATCTGTCCTCCACCATTTGTGAAGAATTCATTGAATTGATGGGTGCAAAAACCAAACAGGCTATAGCAGATGAACTGCAAGCAAGCAAATACTACTCTATCATTGTGGATTCAACCCCAGATTTATCTCATGTGGACCAATTGACATTCATATTCCGTTTTGTTAGCAAAGAGGGCAGTGTTGTTGAACGCTTTGTGGGTTTTGAGCCCATTACTAGCCATACAGGTGAAAGTTTGGCTAACTGTGTTATGTCTGTGTTGGAAAATCTAGGGTTAGAGCTGTCAAATTGCAGGGGGCAGGCTTATGATAATGCCAGCAACATGTCAGGGAGGTATAATGGGTTGCAGGCTCACTTAAAGAAAAGCAACCCATTAATACACTATATTCCATGTGCAGCTCACTCTTTGAATTTGGTGGGAGTCAACAGCATTGACAGATGTGGAAATGAAGTCTCTAAGTATTTTGACTTGATTCAGTCTATTTACAACTTCACAACTCCATCCACACACCGATGGGACAGGGTATTTGGCAATTCCAACATAGATCTCACACTTAAAGCTTTATCCAACACGCGTTGGAGTTGCCGTGCAGAATCTACCAAAGCACTGTGGCAGAACTACAGTAAAATAAAAGCAGCACTACAGGTTATTTCCACTGATGACACAGAGAAACGAGACACACGAACTGAAGCTGACAGTCTAGTGCGGAAGCTGGATTCACTTGAGATGGCCTTCATGGCAGGCTTTTGGGACACTGTTCTGTCCAGATTTCAGGCCACAAGTCTGCAACTTCAAAAAGCAGACATGGACCTTGGTACAGCAGTTAGATTGCTGGAATCTCTGCGCACCTTTGTTCTCTCCCAAAGAGATCTATTTGATCATTTTGAGCAGAAAGCCTTAAACATGTTGGGTGGCACCCCATCTTACAGGGCTGAACGGACGAGGAAACGTAAAAAGTTTGCTGATGAATCAGCATCCCCAGATGTTGTGCTTGAGGGAAGGCAACTGTTTCAAATAGAGACATTGATTGCCTCTATTGATCAACTGAGTTCAAGCCTTAATCACCGTCTGGAGGCCTACAAACATCTGAACAATTTGTTCAGTGTCCTTTTCTCTTTGGATACAGAGTCCAATGCTTCAGTCCTTCACAAGGCCAAGATTCTCACTGAATCATACCCATCTGACCTCAATGAAAGTCTTGGACAGGAGCTTATACAGTTCAAATCTTTTATACAGCTCAACAACACTGATGAGGAGAGGACCCCTTCAGGACTGCTCAAAACAATAATACATTTTGGACTACAGCCTACGTTTCCTAATACATACATTGCGCTACAGATTTTTCTCACTCTACCGGTCAGTAACTGTGAGGGAGAACGCTCATTCTCTCTTTTGTCAAGAGTAAAAAATGAGCTGCGCACAAGAATGACTCAGAAAAGATTAAATGCGTTATCTCTAATGGCAATTGAGAGTGAGCTGACAAGAGAGTTGGACTTCAATGATGTGGTGGATGATTTTGCAAAATTGAAAGCATGAAAGAAACCCCTTGCTTAAAGGTGCACTGTGTAAGATTTTTAGGTTATTTCCAGAATTCACCCATTCACTAATGTTAGGCTACCTGTTTTCATGAATACTTACCACCACCATAAAATTCTAAGTATCCATTATGACTTGGAGAATTGCACTTTCGCCATTTCTGGGAAGTGTCACCTGGATTGTGAAGATAGGATTGACTTTAGGCAGAAGCTTGGTGCTTTCTCTGGCAAACTGAACCTCAAGCTTCATTCTCTGCAGCTTTGCATTCTTGTGCAGACTTTCATCCAAAAGGAACTTTTCAACTTCCCCACTATCGTGAAGGGGCCATAAAAAGATTTCAGTGTGTCCAGCATGTCTAGTCTCTTACTCTCCTTTCTTTGAGCCATCTCTTGTTTCTCATCTGCCCTACTCTCGAATTTTGCCTTCATGAATTTACTCCAGTTGAGTTCAACCTCCCTTTTTGCTTGTGCTGCTGTCTTGAAACCTCTGAAGCTCCTGGCACTTCTGTAAAATTATTGACCTATTGACTGCGTTCAGTGTGCCCAACTTCTTCAGTTTGTAGTCCACCTTGCCACATTGTCTCTCCATCCCAATGTTGTGCACAGGGGTGCCATCAATGTTACTAGCCTGTTCACTGACAGGGTCCATTGGGAAGGTCTCCTCATCCATCCTCTGCCTGGCCAGGACAGTCTTCAGATGGGGCAGCATGAGATCTGTCAGCTGCTTCACTTCATCCAAGTATTCGGCAGCCACGTCTGACACTGAGTTCAGGACATGTCCAGTGCCTGTCCAGCCACTATAGCATTCTTGGAAATGGGCTATCTTGACCTGCATGCAGCCCTTGTACCATGAACTGGCCTACACCTTTCTTTGTGGTGCTCTCCGATGCATGTTATCATTTTACCTTTCTCCTTCTCCTCAAGCTTAACCACAAATAGATACAGACTTTGAGCCTCAATTTGCTGCACAGCTGCCGTTATGCCAAAGTGTTTTCCTAAGATATTATTTTATTTTTAATGATAGAAGGGAGGAAAAGGGGGCAAAAATCATGTCCGATTTAGTTTTTTGGGTGGGGTGGGGGGTTTATTTCATGATAGCTACCAACTTCCAATACATAATATCTCTCAAATGACCCAATGCACCATCACTGAAGTGGGCATAATCATTTTCCAAAATGTTTATTTTTAGGCCATTTATCCCCTCCCCCTGTGTCTGTATGAAACCTGTGCTTGTCAGTGTCTGTGTGGTATACCTAATATTGTGTGTGCAGTATGTGCACTCTTCTGTACAGGACAGTGTGCATGTCTGTTCACAGTATACAGTATTTCTTGCATAGTGCGTGCGTGTGTGTGCGCCCGCACGCGCGGGGGGTTGAGGGGCCAAGACCATGTCAGGCCCAGGGGGCCAAAATTTCTTAATCCGCCCCTGGGGGTCGCAAGGGGTGCTGGTGCCTATCTCCAGCTATTTACGGGCGAGAGGCGGGGTACACCCTAGACAGGTCGCCAGTCCATTGCAGAGAGTAAAAAATTGTGAAGTTTAAAACAACTTTGAGCCACTTTAGAGGAATAATTACTGTATGGTTGTGGTTGTATTTATACCCATCCTTGTCCTCTTTCTCTACCACTTATGTGGGACCAGGTTGCGGGGCTAGCAGTCTCAGCAGAGACTCAGACAAAATACACAAAGATTGTTCGGTTGGGCTCAGAGAGCATTAGCATTCAGTTCTGAACTCTTACTTAAAGACCATCACCATTTGAATTAAAAGCTTCGCTCAAATAAGCACAAACTGTCTATTCCTCACCTCTTACCCAAGTGGGGTACTCATTAAACATCAGATGAAAAGAAGGGAAAAAGAGGTTTACTGTGTTGGCTTGGTGGAAAGGAGGGGACGACGTCTGGTTCAGTTCAGTTTTCAAACCCAAGTAACTCGCCAGGAAAGTTGGGAATGTTGTCCGTTCAATTCAGTTCAGGAATCGAGTTGTTTGCTAATCCAACAGGCATCTCTCAGAGAGACTTGAATTATTCTCATGAAAACAACAGAGGCAGATCTGCAGGGCTTAATTTGATAACTTACTCAGCCTTGGTGAGGTTATCCCCTTTAAGGCGGCGGCGGGTAGCTTTGTAGCAGTGGCTCAGACCGGTAACAGCACGACCCCAAAACAGCGGCATTGCACTGTTCATGACAGTAGTAGAACAACTGACGCACAGGTCAGCAGCCTCTAGGGCTCCAGGCAACAGCAATTGGGCATGTCTGTTCCGTTTGTCAACCAGAACCGGAGAATTTTTTCATCTGCTTCAGCAGTCGGGTTCACAAAACACTGTGTTCAACTTGGTTTTAAACAGGAAAAAAACAAAGACAATACATTCATCTCCTTGTGAATCGTAGGGGAGTACGTGGGGAGTTGACCACTGTGCATTTCAGGTGCAAGAATGGATGATCTGAGTTTTAAAAAACACTCACTGCAAGAGAACAAGCTTGAGCTTTTATCTCTTTGCCAGTGTAGCTGAGACAAAGCTTTTTTAATCAAAGTGGAATACAGAGAAAAAAATGTTGATGAAAGCGGATGAAAAAGTGAATGCTCTTAAGAGCTTTTTTAGATGGCTTTTAAAAAAGCTGTTTTAAGGACAGTTGAATCGTTCATCATTTGTTGTCCTAGCTCCAGCACAGATCAGCCACTGCCTCTGTCCAGCACTGGTGCTTTCTGCCCGGCTATATAAGGAAGTACCGCCAAATCTGAAGTAACGCAGCTCTTGGAATTATATTCTCCAAGCTGGTTCTCTGGAGAATTGTGTGGACCCATAGACATCAATATTGTTCAGCTTTTTACAACAAAACAAGCGCTTTCACTCACTCAATAAAATGTAGAGCTGAAACTGGCTGCGCTCCTTTAACCTATGTCATGACCACAACCAGCCACAATGTAATTTTACAGAATGGTTTATATTTTTCAACTTCTGCGGTGCCCACTCCACTCTCACTGGGTTCACAAATGGCCGCTTCACCACTCTTGCATGCGCCTGTTTAATAGGGATACTATGTAAACCAACCGCTCTTGCTGCAGACACCGAGGTCAGTGTGAATGCACCATTCTTAAATTCCAAAAAAAGAAAATTGAAAACAATCCACTGGACTTTGTTTGAAAGTTTGAAGACGTTTTGCTTCCTGTCCAGGAAGTTTTCTCAATTCAACATGTCAGGAATAGTTCGAGTTTTCGACGCTCAATGCTATTCCTGACATTATGAATTGAAAAAGCTTCAGCGAAATGTCTTCAAACTTACAAAAGTCCAGTGGGATTTTTTTATTTTCTTTATTTGGAATGACTATGACCTGAATGACTGAGAGTCTTCACCAGCACCATTCTTAAAGCTACAGTGTGTAATTTTCAGCGACATCTAACGTCCAGACTGCAGACCGCAGCAACATGAACATCTCCCCCCCACCGCTTCTCCCCCCCAACAGTACGGCGAGCGTTACGGGACAAAATGTCTTCCACGACGTCCGCATCACCTACCTTCTCAAGTGATGAGGTTTGTTTACATAGATAATTTTACAGATAATATTTCATTAGTCTGTGTAGGGTATAGATTTCATGTAGACTTTAAGATAATAAATATACCCGTTATTTTTTCTACATCGTTGTGACGTTTTGGTGAGCTGCTTTGCATGGTGATTTAAACAGACGAAGTAATTGTAGTCATTAGTTTAACAGCGAGATTGTGTTCGCTGGAAGAATATATATTCCCCGTTTACAGAGTCCAAGTCTTGTTTGTGGCACGGGGGTTACAAGGCGAGGAAGAGGGAGAGGAAGAGGGTGAGGAAGAGGGCAGAGAGGCCGGGGTGGGCGTGCAGCCAGGGCCAGGCGAGGGAGAGGTGCCAGCGGGGTGACTAGAGCAGAGGAGGAAAGGCTTGAAGATTTTCAAAGGAGCCGGAGAGAAGTAACCGAGGTATATATCCAGAAAATTATTTTACAGAAAATTACTGAATCATTACCTGTGAAACGTCAGGGATGTTGCTGAATAAGTATACTGGAGAGTAACAGCATCATCACGCAGCATGTTATTGTAATGGGCGATCTCGCAATCGCTAGTTTGTTGGCTCTGCGCTGCCGTAGCGCAAAGATGTCTGCCTCCATGGCTGCGAGACCCGCTCCTATGTAATTATAAATAACGAATTCTAAGGCAACGCAAATATTAAGGTTAAGAGGCTGAGCTCGTAGATGATGATAAATAACATAGTTATGTATAATATATTACATTTCTGACTGTATATCCCTGTAATTATTACACACTGTAGCTTTAAATGGAAATTTCTTACAATACACTTGTAGCCTTGTTTTTTAAAACTATAAATTTGTATAATTAAAATGTTTCACACATGAACATGTTTCATTCAGACACAAATCATTTTCCCAAAGAAATGATAAAATCCAAAGACATTAAGGTTTTTCTTGGTTTAGACTCTCTGACTTTGTGACACCATCTGTGTCTGAAGATGATGGTTTTCCCTCATGTCTCGTTGCCTGCTGTTTAATCTGGTCACATTCTTATATTTCTCTGTTTCTTAAAGTCATGGGAAACCTGATCTGAACATTTTCTCCTTTGTGCCAAAATTCTCCAGACCATCTAAGTGTATGAGGGTCATGGTGAGTGTGTGTTATCTGATTCCCATGCTGTGCATGCTCTCAACAGGCTTTTTTTTTATCATCTCCTTCCATTTGCCATCCATACTCTCCGTAGATCTGTATTATCAGATCCCCCTGCTAACTCAGCATGCCACCTTGCCTTTCTCTCTGTTTCAGAACTCTTTTTTTTTGACCGTGTATTATTGACTGAAGGCTTTTTTCTCAAAATGTGTTCACTTGATATTCTGCCCCGGACCTGATGTGTTGAATGAGACGCCTTAACCTTATCCCCAGGCACTTCTGTGTTACCCAAATTGTACTGAAGCACCCGCTGTGTGGGGAATGGCGGCTGCTTCGATTTAAGACATTCGGTTATGTCTTTTACAGAGTCAGCTTTAAGCTGTGATGAACAACTTTTACTATTTCCAGAAAACCAAATTATTCAGTCTGTTATCTTCAATGTTGGCAAATCCATCTAATGGCTCCAGTAAAACTGCTTATTCAGCTGTTTTCACAAATATTTACTTGAGTTACATCCAATTCTATTTTATAGGTTTCAACATGATGTTGTCTCATCCTTTGCAGCTTTACACCATTGGGTTTTCTGGGTAGACTTTCTACAAGGTTTTGAATTGTATTTCTTTGGATTTTTGACAATTCCTCCAGAACTATGAAGTCTCTGATGATGCATGACATAATCTGACCCCTATTCTTTGTTTTAATTCATCCTTAAGCTTTTTTGTGGGGTTAACCCTTGATTAATAGATTTTCTCCACCAAAAAACAGGCATTTCCATGTGTTTAGAGGCCTTGTTTTGAGTGAAAAGTGATGCACTTAACACAAAGCAAGCTGTCCTGTCATGCTGCCAAGCTGGAATTCACCACACTCTTCAGAGTGACTAATTTTTTTGGAAATAACTGAAGTGGCAGTTTGCAGCTAGAGGTCCTTGGAACTCCGTGCCAGTGGCTGTAGGGGTTATACAAATCCCAACCCAATACATTTTTATTAATGCTATAATGACTAAACTTTTTTTGTATTAATCTAAAAACATGCTTTACACAGGGTTCCCTTTGGTCCTCGCATTCCTTGAAACTTGAGTATTTGGGAAATAAATTCAAGGCCCTGCAAAGATTTAGAAAACTACCTTAAAAAGACCTTTTAATGTTATTTGGTGGTAGAAATTTCACATGGTAAGTTTGTACATTATTTTTCCCTAGATTTGCAGTCAGCGTGAGTAACATTTACCTAAACAGCACATGCACTGGTCAGTTGGTGAAACGTAAAGCCGGGCTTGTAGCGTCCCGGCTAATTGATGGTCTGACTCTTTAACTGATGGTTCATATTCTTTTATTTTAGAACGGTGATTGGAGGCAGCATAAAAGCTATAAAAAAATAAAAAACACAATTACATTTCATTTTAATCTAATAAACAAAGGTTTAAACTAAGCAGATAGTAGATAAGCACACAATTTATTCTGATCTATTAATAAAACAAACAAATTAGCCTAGCTATAGATAGACCGATACGAGGCTAAAAGTTGCTACAGCTAACACATGTTACACCCATGAAACAATCATCGAACTCAAATCGGACACAATATAGCGTGAAAAATAATTAAAACAAACCTTGTGCACTTTATAGCCAGGTGCTAGTGCCTTTTATAAACTTCTGAATACTTTTACTATGTCTGACCGTCGGTTAGTAAGCATTACAAAAAAATAACATGGAAGTCTAGAGGTCTCACCGAGCGACTTAAAAAAAAAAAAACGTAAATTGCGTTTTCCAGATATAAAGAAATAGTGAGCTGACTTCAAGTCACTTTTTAGAACACCAATTACACAGACATAAAAACAACAATTTAACTGATATGTTTGATCATAATGAAGGTTATTTACAGGGCTTACACTCTGCGATTTTTTTGCCTTATTCAGGCCGACTTTCCAGTCGTGCGAGTATTTTTCGATTGGGCCGACTAACTGCCTGATCGTGTGTCGCACTTTGTGGAGTGTACAGGGGGCAACACGGGGCGATCAAACGTCTGATTTTCAGGCGGCCATCGTAAGCAAAACGCTCAGTGGGCAAACAAGGATTCTTAATGTTCCTCTGAAAACCCAGAAGCACGGCGGGGGTGCGAATGAAATGGAGTTCTTTCTATAAAATTGACAGACCGTAGTAGCAACGTTTGCTGAGCCATGTCTTTGTCCAAATACGTCGTCGCCTTTTCTTTTTAGGGCTTTCAGCATAAAATTGCTCAGATTGCCAAGGCAGCACATTTCTATCTGGTGAGCTTCATATTCCTCTTCTACTTGTTTGGCTTCCGAAGAGACAAGTCCAAGTAGCACCATCTCACTGCAGAGCTGAGCCCGACGGGGTTTTTAAACATACAGTGTGAGAAGGTACAGTACTGTAGATCGCATCAGAGCATGGTGCTTAACATGCATCATGAGCTGTAAACTCACACTATACTTGAAACCCTGCGGTTTCGTCGTACTGTGTGAGCTGTAACTGCGTGCAACGATTGAAAAAATTACACAGTGTATACCCGGCTTAAGTCGTGTTATGTCAGTGTTATTAAGTTGGCAACATAATACATGCCATGAAAATGCACGTTTCAGGATACAGGATTTTTTGCTTGTCAAAAAAAGCTATACTGAGTTGCCGTAAAAGGACATGTGATTTTGGTAATTTTCTTTTACAGTGATATTGTCAAGAAAAAGTTTTTTTCCTGTTTAAAAACACTGGTCAGATTACTCCCACTGTTTATCAAAACAAGACCTAGTGACAAATGCTCTTTAAGCTATAACATGTTTACTTTAATTCATGTATTTCCACTAGAACCTCATAAAATAAGCAGGGTCCTGTGTATTATTTATTGTATTGCCACTAGATGGCCTCAGTAATCATTTATAGCTTATACGAGGCTTTGAGAAAAGATCCATTTTTAATGCAGTCAAAGAAGAGCTTCTAGGCTTCGGCAAACCCATATCTCACAATCACTAGTATACATATCCAAGCATCATCTATATGAAATCGACTATACATGCAATCCACTTTCTTTCAACAAATCTGATTCAACAGCTTCTTGGTCATTCATTTTTCTTTTAAACAACTTGCATAGTATTAGCATTGTTTATTGATAGCATATTAAGAGTCAGCACTAGGTAAATGCCGCTGCACGAGGTCCTTGAATTTTAGGAAAGTGGTTCATAAAAGTCCTTGAAGGGTCCTTGTATTTGATGTTAAGTATGGCGTAGGCAGCGGCGTAGGAAGCGGGAGGGACGGGGGGGACATGTCCCCCCCAATATAAAAGCCATGTGTTTACGTCCCCCCCAAAAAATTGTACCGCAAAATATTAGATTTTGACATTTTTTAACTAGTGTGCTTTTATTTTGAAGGCGCAGCATAGCGTTACGTCACTGTACTCCCCCTCCCCTCTCTGAACTGCTGAGAGTTTGAGCACTCAGAAGGGAGGGAAACAGCGACACAGAAGTCAGAAACTAGTGAATGAGGTAAAATGGTCGGTCGGGATGCTGCTATGAATATTGCCTATTTATAACGTCTTGTTGTCAGTTCACTTTCATATATAGAAACTGAATCTTTTTGGTTTAGTCATCTTAGTCCTGTACGGAAGAGGATTAGGGCCACTGAAAAAAAAAAAGTTAACTGATTTTTAAATTTGTTTTCAGTTTAACATGGGGAAAAAAGTCAGAATTCTGACTTTTTTCTTAAAATTCTGACTTTAATCTCAGAATTCTGACTTTTTTAGAGACTAGCTCTCTTGTTTTAATGACCTGCTGCTCCTCCATTAATGAGGGGACCCCTCGGACATGTAAAAAGTTGCCTAATTCCGTCATTTTCCACCAATGTGTTACTGGCCACCTCAACCAACTCACATCTTCGTCAGTGAAGCTGAGTGCTCCACAACTCTTCCTTCATGGTGCCCATCTACATTAAGATCCAAAATTCTCAGATTAAAGTCAGAATTCTGAGAAAAGAGTCAGAATTCTGAGATTAAAGTCAGAATTCTGAGATTAAAGTCAGAATTCTGAGAAAAAAAAGGCAGAATTCTGATATTAAAGTCAGATTTTTGAGATTAAAATCAGAATTCTGAGATTAAAGTCAGAATTCTGAGGAAAAAAAGGCAGAATTCTGAGATTAAAGTCAGAATTCTGAGATTAAAGTCAGAATTCTGAGAAAAAAAGGCAGAATTCTGAGATTAAAGTCAGATTTCTGAGATTAAAGTCAGAATTCTGAGAAAAAAAAGGCTGAATTCTGAGATTAAAGTCAGAATTCTGAGATTAAAGTCAGAATTCTGAGAAAAAAAGGCAGAATTCTGAGATTAAAGTCAGATTTCTGAGATTAAAGTCAGAATTCTGAGAAAAAAAGGCAGAATTCTGAGATTAAAGTCAGAATTCTGAGATTAAAGTCAGAATTCTGAGAAAAAAAGTCAGAATTCTGAAATTAAAGTCAGAATTCTGAGAAAAAAAGGCAAAATTTTGAGATTAAAGTCAGAATTCTGAGATTAAAGTCAGAATTCTGAGAAAAAAAGGCAGAATTCTGAGATTAAAGTCAGAATTCTGAGATTAAAGTCAGAATTTTGAGAAAAAAAGGCAGAATTATGACTTTTTTCTCATATTAAACTGAAATAAAATTTAAAAATCACTTAACCTTTTTTTTTTTTTTTCAGTGGCCCTAATCCTCTTCTATAGTCTTGGGATGATCACTCATCCAATATTTAACTGCTAACTTTCTCTAGACGTTTGCTACGCTAGCCAAAAATGTTTTTTTTTTTTTTTTAGATCTCATTTCAGTACAATGCCACCACCAACTAAAAGGCTGAAACAGCAGCAGGACTTACTCAGCTTTTTTAAAAAGAGTAACGTCTGTGTGAGTAACAGTCACATAACAATTTGTGTTGAAATTAGCCCGGTCTGGGCGTGCGTTTTACGAGGATTTTTTATTTTTTGCGTGGTTTTGCTTCGCCGTAATGGACAGATGTTATACCTGCCACGCTCCTGATCGTTAGTTAAAACCACAGGGAGAGTTAATTTTAATTCTTAGCAGCGGCGGCCGCATTGGTTGTGCAGTGGACTGCTGTACAACCACTAATTAACCAACTAATTAACTTCTTTGGAATTAAAGGCGCCATTTCTACCAAAGGTCTGGACAGACTGGCGACCTGTCAAGGGTGCACCCCGCACATGCACCTCCCGACCCCACTAAGGGACAGGGTGTACAGAAAATGGAAGGATAGATGGATTTCTACCAAAGGTTTAGAATGCGTTTTTGAACCAGATGCTTCAAAGCACCCTGTCCATAATTCTTCAACACACTTTCAGCTCCCTCTGTCAGTATATAAATAAATTTTTATCTAATAGTATAGTATATAAATTCATTTTTGACCATTATTGCAAGTTTGACAAAATAAAACATATCAAACTTTGCACTTGTGTGGCCTACTGAATTGTTTTTAATCCAACTGAACTATTAGATTTTCTAGTGCGTATGTGGACACTAAATATGCCATGGGCTGAAGCCCTTGAAAGACATCTCCCTTTGCTTAATAAAATACTCCAGTCATTTTGTTTGGTGATATGCTCACATCTTATGAACAAATGCATTATGTAAATTTTAAATGCATTATTTTTGCATAACACATTTATAAAGGAATAAAGTAAAAGATTAAATAGCCTTTTTTTTAAGTAGCGTACTTAAGATATGTTTCTGTTGAATATTTACGAATCTCACATTTCCGACATGTGTCCCCCCCAATTGTAAACACATTCCTACGCCCATTCACCTACTGTATCTTTCTGATCTCATCAGTGGACCAGACACCAAATACTGCCGAGGTAAACCAAGGACATTTTCTAAGGAGTATTTCTTTGAGTTGAATTTGTCAAATTTGAACCGTTTCTGCTGTAGTATCACTTTATCTTTTATTTTGTAGGTTTTGAGGTTGGCTTTAAAAGCATAACTCATTGCATGTTTTGTGTAAATAACAGACATTTAAATGTGTTTCAAGAGATTTTGTTATTTAAAAATTCATGTTTAAACCTATAAACTGTGAGCTGTAAGGCTATGGCCAAAACAAGCAAGTAACCCAGAAGAAAACAAGGCTTGTGTTTCCCTAAACTTTATCTTGATTGCCAAACCGATGAAGCAAAAAATTGTAAGTATGACTGCTTGGACCTCTGAAACTCAACTAATACAGTTCAATTTAGACCTCTACATTTATTCAACAGATTTAATAAAACATAATTTTGTTTTTTTTAAGGGTTTACTGGAACTTATTTTTCCTGGCTGGGGGGCTTATATTTTCAGTGCGTCAAGAACAAGACTTAAGTGGACTTCTCTGTGGACTTCTCTGTGGACCTCCTAAGTCCACAGAGGGTTCATATTCAGACCTGCAGGCTCAAATATAAACATACACCACCACTAATATTTAAATGAATACTCCTTATTAAGCTACATCTCAACTACATGTTTTTTGTAGCTTTAAACTCAACCACAATCAGGGGAGTTAAACCAATTTTATTCTGGACAGGGAACTTACTTCTAAGGATTGTTCCTTGTTTTAGGTTAGAGGGGTGTTGTGTCTTTGAGAAGGTACCAAAAGAGATAGAGATACCAAAAGCTGAATGCTTGCCTGCTTTATCTGCTCCGAAACCTTTTTTGTGCCATTTTGTTTTCCCTTTGGAGAGGAATCTGACCCACATTCCCTCCAAAATTAGATGAAATAGCATGTGTTGCTTGGGACCAACCCTGGGAACCTCATTTTGCTCTAAACTTGAAACCACTGGAAAACCAATGTTAGGTCCTAGTAGCCTTTCAAAGTTTCCCCACTTGGATGGGTCCTTTTTAAACACCAATCTTTGTACTAAAATATCCTTTCTGTCATGATTTGTGGAGAAGCATCATCTCTTCGTCAGACTCTGTAATCCAGTGAAAGGGTGGAGTCAGAGTTAAAAAAAAATGCACACCCAGGATTAGGCCATTGGCTGGAAGTTGGAAGGGATTTTGCTGGGAGTCGCAGGGTAGTAGGCTGCCATTCTGCTGCCGTTTGACTGGGAAGGGCCATTTTGAATGGCTGCTACTGTACTTAGGTTACTATATTCTAGAATTGCTCTGCTTAAGATGGCTGCACACTAGAGTAGCTGTGCTAGCTTGACTCTGATATTAGTGATGTGGAAGACCTCCTGTTTGTTCCAGTGCCAAAGAAGACTCATTCAACAGTCCTCAGTGACTTTAGACCTGTTGTGTCCTGACATCCCACATCATGAAGGTCCTAGAGAGACTTCTGCTGGTTCATGTCAGTAAGCAAACAAGCAGCTATCAGGAGCCCCTGCAGTTTTCTTATCACTGTGGAGTTGGAGCTCATAATGCCATCGTACACCTGCTTCAACAAACCCACTGTCATTTAGACAAGCCAGACAGCACTGTGAGGATCACGTTCTTTAATTTCTCCTGTGCATTTAATACAATCCAGCCTGACTTACTGTGTGAGAAAACTTCAGAAGACTCAGGTGGAGGCATTAACTATTGCTATGATCAAGACTACCTGACAAACAGACCACAGTTTGTTAGATTGAAGGGTCAGCTGTTTAATCTAGAAGTCAGCAGCACAGGAGCACCTCAGAGGACAGTACTCTCTCCATTCCTTTTTACTCTGTACAAGTCTGGCTTCCAGTACCAGACAGAGTCATGTTATTTGCAGAAATACTCAGACGACTCTGTGGTCATTGGGTGAATCCAAGATAGACAAGAAGCTGAGTACAGAGAGCTGCTAAACCTATTGATGATAGTTTGGAAACAATCATCTGATCCTGAACATTAACAAAGCAAAGGAGATGTTTTCAGATTTCAGAGGAAACAGGAACAAACTGAAACCTAATTAACATCAAAGGAGAAGAAGTGGAGGTGGTTGAGGAACATAATTACCCTGGTGTTCATTTGGACAACAAACTAGACTGGAGACACAACTGTAAAGCTGTCAACAAGAAGGGACTGACTGTACTTTCTAAGGAAGCTTTAGTGCTTCGTTGTTTGCAACAAGATGCTGCATATCTTTAATAAGTCTGTTGTGGAGAGTGTGATCTCTTCTATCATCCTCTGCTAGGCTAACAGTATCAGAGGTAATGACTTGTAATGAAAAAGCTCAACAAGCTAATTAAAAAGGCACTCCTCCAGAACCTCTGAATGTTATTTTACAAAGCACAGTTCTTCATAAAATCAGGGAAATTATGGACAGCAGTGAGCATCCTCCTCAGAGGATTTTTAAACAACAACATAGTGTGTTACTCTGGCTACTCCAGATCCGGTGCAAGACAGACTTATGCAGAAGATCCTTTCTGACTACCGCTATAGACATCTACAAGACCTTTAAAAAAAAAAAATATATATATAAATATATATATATATATATTGGTTACTGAACATTTGATTTCCCTTTGAATTAATAAAATATTTTGAAATTGAAATATAGAACCAAAACACTCTATATATGTGATAAAGTGGATACATTAGTTTTAATATAGTCTAATATCATTCTAGTACAATTCAGTTACTCAGAATTTAATTCAATCAAAGTGCTATTATATTACAGTGAAAATATCTTGATAATTTAAAGCCTTGTGGTAAAATGTTATCTCACAAAGATTCACATTACATTGTCGGTGTCTTTGCTTTTCTAAGTCCAAATGTAAGCTAAAGGTTTAAAAGAAACCTTTCAAAGACACCAAATTGTACAGCCGATGGTTAGAAAGGATATTCCACATCCTGGAAAGTGTTTTTTGTGTAAGCTTGTATAAAAATAGAAAGTTTAGGTGTCTAAATAAAGCTCTTTCCAAACACCAAGCCTCTTTTTCCTTAAATCATAATTTAGATTAAAATTCAACAGTGGAATTTCTATATTTAGATATATAGATAAAAGAATTGCACAGTCTAAGCTTGGTTCTAGAGTCCTCCAAGTCTTTTGTTTTTGTCTGAATGCCGCACATGATTCCCTGGAATAATTTACTGTGTTATAATGAATAAACTCAAGACTTAAGCATTTTATTGACCTAAAACATATTTTCAAATCCTCATCAACATTTATCTGAAACATTGTACTGAAAACCAGCTAAATGAAATAAAACAAATTCAGTCTTTTATCCCCTTCTGCTTTATTCCATTTAAATCCTAAATGTTAAAAGGAAGTTTGTTCTCATATTTTCTTGATCCAAGTTTCTGCAGTTTTCTTTGTGTCTCATTCTTGTAAGCAGTTTAAAGAATAACGCAAAACAGTGATGTAGAAATCTGCCAAACGCAGATAACAGATTAACTCCACAGATTAGTGAACAGCAGCACAGAGACCACTCGTCTGAGACACATAATGGGGTTTCTAGGCACCTTCTTATTCCTTGTACAATAAATTGCTCCAGTTTTTAATTTGTTCTTCCCTGTAAATAAATGATGCAACAAATTATATTTTGTTCATTTCTTTGGCAGTTATAATTACACACTTCTGTTATGGATGCCGAAAGCCTTCTGCAAATGTTATTATTTAAAAAAAAATGTGACCTGAACATGCATATAAGTTCTAACTTTGTAACATGCATCACATTTGAAATAAAATTTTTAGTTTTTAATTTTCACAGCATGATCTGATGAGCTTAAACTGCAGTAAATTTGTTTTAATGAAGAGGTTAGAGATGGTTGGATTGTTTGCAAAATGAATAATAACTTTAATGAGTGATTTTCTCAAACGTTTTTCATCTTCTTGTCTTCAGGAATTAATTTGATGCATCTTGATGTGTCAGGAAAATGTATCTGAAAGATAGAAATAACAATATAACTTGCTATAAATTATATTGAAAAAGAATATTTTCAGGATGTCTAGCATTTTGCATTTCACTTTTTTCTTATCCATGTTTTTATAGAATGTTCATTTTCTTATATTTCTTTTCTTTTGTTTTGAAAACACAACCATGTTTTTAATATTAATATTAAAATTATTAAATTATTAAATTGACTATTCATACAAAATATTAAATATTTTGTATGAATAGACAATAAAACACAGTAAAATGATTAAACGGAAAACATAAAAACCTTGCTAGTTTGTTTGCAGTTGTCACAGAAATTGTTTAACTTACAGCCCAGAAAATGTCCCTCCTTGCTCACATAGTGAATCTTTGAACTAAAACTGTACACCAGCCTATTTAATGAACTCCTGCTGCTCCAAATTATATGCAGTCTGTGTCAATTTCTTTAAACTTGCCTCTAATTACCATCTACTTACTGCATTGGGTCTTTGCTGCTTTAAGTCCTGCATCATTTCACAGAGCTCAAATTCCTTGAGCTTGATGCACAGCTCACAGATTTCCTCGTTTTCGCTCCAAGAAGCCGAGCCCTGATCTTCTGCTGCCCCAACGAAGACGTCCAGAGGACGATACTCAGGAACCTTTAAGGGAAGGTTTGATGTTTGGCAGGCAGATGTAGCTTTGAGCCGGTGAGCCGTGGAGCCGATCCCATGAAGAGAACCAGTGTTGGTCATGGAGTCTTTCTTGAGATTGATCGGCAAAGAGTCAATCTGCTTCAGTTTGGTGTCAAAAAGAGACCAAATGCTTTGCATTTCCATTTTGTCATAGATGGAGGGGAAGTAATGGCAAGCTTTTCCAGAGGGTTGCATTTGTTTTGTTTAGATTCAAATTGTAAAGAAAACAGCTTGAAATATTCTATAACCAGGAGGATTCAACAAAGGAAAATAGAACAGCAAATACTGGAAAATTTTAGAACTCCTGTTGCCCCCCCACAAACCCCTTAAAAAAATAAAAACAAACAACAAAAAACAGGTTTGATAAGTTAAGTTTACAAAGTAAATAACGTCATTTCTCTATAATAATAATATAACTAATATAAAACAGGCTTGTTCACTGACCCCTGCTGTTAAAGCATGCTTTGTTGATATGTCCAAAAAAGTGTGTGTGTGTGTGTGGGGGGGGGGAGGGGGTAGACCTAGTGGTCAGGGCATAGAATCCTGGGGTTGTGAGTTTGAAACCCACTGCCACTCTGGCTCCCTGAGCAAGACCCTTAGAGGGCTGGTTACAGTTTGTCACAGTGAGCTTGTCGGAGGTATGATGCAGATATCTTTGGTTTACGCCCAATACTGAAGCATGGTCTGCACTGTTATTCCACACCACAACGCAAAAGGGACAATTACGAACTAGCTTTGGGTCTAGATACGGCCGAGGCGGTGAGGAAGTGTGACAAACACGCAGACGACCTGGTTTCTGAGAATAAACCAGCCTTAACCCCTCAGTGCCCGCTGGGCGCCCCATGATGGCAGCCCACTGCTCCCCAAGGGAAGGGCTTAAATGCAGAGCTAAATTTCTCCAATGTGAGATCAATAAAATGGTTAAGGCAGTGCGCTTGGAATCAAGAGTTTCTGAGTTCAAGCCCCACTCCCACAGACTGCCACTCTGGATCCCTGAGCAAAGACCCTTAACCCCACACTGCTCCCGCGCTGCACAATGGCAGCCCACTGCTCCACCTGAAGGGGATGGGTTAAATGCAGAGAGTTCATTCCGATGCTCTGCACTGTGACAGTGAAATGACAATAAAAACCTAAAATAAATAAATAATAAACTTCATTCATTCATAAGTCTTAATAAATATCAGCATAAAGAAAACCGACAATTATTTGGCTTGTAAAATATATGTATTTTATCAATCATTAGCTTGTATGAAATACTGTAGGTAACTAAATCACCTTGTTTAATTATGTAAAGGGACTGACATTCACTGGATGTCCAGTTCTGATTCAACACTGACGTTTTTTAAATTACTTCTCTATAAGGGATTAAGGCAGGAATCTTAATAGTACACTTCAAAAGGAAACAGGGTTTTGAAATGTTTTGAAAAAACAGTTGGTTTGCTTTTTTATGTTTTATAAAACTATGACTTGTCTGAAATCATGTTATTAATACTTCAAGAGTTATTGGGAAAATATTTATCGGCATTACAGCAATCAAACTCTTATGATTTCAGACTATGCTTTTTTAATTACTTCCACTGGTATTTTGACGGTTGTTCTTTGATGATGAGCTCCAAATCTTTAAAGTTGGAAGGCCTCATTGCCATCACCCTTATCTATAGCTCCCTCTAGAGTTTCAAGTCAGGACTTTGACTGGATTAAATGATAAAACTTTACTTCCAATCACAGAATGCACATAGACAAAATTTAAGAATTACTCCAAACCTAATTCTGTATAAATAACTGTGAGCTTACGGTTATGGATTTAATTAACATCATGTGGAGATTAATCTTTTCCTTTATATTTATCCTCCAACTTAGACAATGTATTGTTTAGATAATGATAAATCTAAAAAACAATCATTTTGAAAAAATACATTAAGCAGACATCAAAACCAAATTACACAGGATCTCAACTTGCATACAGTATGATCAGCCTTTAACACTTTGGGAGAATGTAATCCAGAAAGGTTGGCATCCATGAGAGTTCTCCATCAGGAGTCTGGGAAATACTTCATCACGCCTCTCTCCAATATGTATGATTTGTAATGTAGATTCTGATGCTTTGGCCCTCCTTTGCAAATAAAGCTTTAAATTTGATACATATATAAAATCTCCTAACTTTGTTTCAGGTTAATCAGATTGACTATAATTGATTCAATGTGCGACTTAATGAGGATTGAAAGCTAAATTAAAATCAAACATCCTTCCCTTAATGTGACCTCACAAATGTACAAGATAAAATATTTTAAGATCGTTTTTACATTTGATATATTTGAGTGATAATCCCCTGACTGCTCCCTCTTTTGGTGCCCTCAGAGCAGTTGATAGACATTCTATCAGGTTGGTTGAGGACCAGAATGCAGAGGGGAATCTTGTAGTTTTAATGAAAAAAATAGGCAGACAACCAAAAATCCAAATCCTAAAAACCAACAAACCAGAAAGCATCAGGAAAATCTCACCTGGGAAGCCAGAGACAAAGGAACAACAGCAATGAACCAGCACTGAGTGACTGCAGAGGTGGAGTATATAAGGAGAACAGAACAAAGGATGGACTAATGAGCTGAATAAGGAGCAAGTGTGAGTGAAACTAACTAGAGGGAAGCCAAGGGGGGAAAAAATAAGCACAAGGGGAGTAACTAAAGACTGCTTGAATATAGTGGAAAATATACCAAATATTACCAAAAGGGGAGAACCTTGACAGATATAATATATGGATGTGCATCACCACTCTTTCTTTTTCTTTGAATAACCTGATTAGGCCATGTTGTAAGAGATAAGCATGAAAAGATTCAACAGGAAGGGGAATTTGTTTCTCTAAACTCAACTCTCAAACCGTCTAAAAGTTTCTTAAAGTGTATTTACCCTTAATTTGAGTAGGTAAATTAGATAGCTTGCCAATGGCTTGACTATTTTTACTTGTAATATGAGATAACTATATAATATGTACTTGAAATAAGAAAATGCAATTGTGTTTTTTTATTTTAAATGTAAATTGTCTTGTTCCATTAGTAAAATGTGTCTTTTACCTCCTCAATACAAGAACAAATGCACTTTTTTTTAAAGAAAAAATTATTTATCTAGAATTCATTTCTTTCCAGTGCACCTGTTTACAGCTGCATTATTTACAACAACATCAATAATAAACCTTCCCTTGTTCGGTAAATTGGATTTGTGAATCAGAGAAAGTTTACTTAGGTAAATATATTCCCAGATTTGGCATGTCCTTACCAAAAAATCACCAGGACATAAGATCATATAGATGATTTTGGTTAAACTACACGTCATTGGTGAAGCAATTGAATTTATGTTCCATATTTTTTATTTTCGTTGTTGCAATTTGCAGATGGTCCCTGCGTCATCACATAGAAGCAGGCTCTGCATAGAGGACAAAAGCACAAACAGGTGCCATTTTTGTATGAGGCTCCGTTTGTATCAAAAATAAGTAGATGTAAAATGTCTAGATGTTGTGCTATTGTTGCATATGCGTTGTCTGCATATGTATAAGTTGCACATGTATTTGCTGAATATGTTGTATATGTATATGTTGCTGTTGTATATGTAGATGTTGTATATGTCTATGTTGCATATGTTTATTTTGCATATGTCTATGTTGCATATGCAGATGTTGCCTCACTGTAATCTTGCTAGTCTGCATGTCTGAAACATCTGTGATTATGATCGAACCTAGTGGCGGAAAAATTGTTCGGTTAGTTGAGCTGCGATTGAAAAACCCGGTGATCCAGACACTAGATACCATATAAAGCACTTTGAATCCTGCCAATGTGAGCAAATGTAACCCCCCCCCACCGCCCAATATTATTCCGTCGCTATTTGATCCTTCCTCCTTTGCTGTCCTAATTAATACCTACAGTAAATATGGGATCCGGCCAAATTTAAACATTTTGTAACTATTGATAATGCAAAGATAACCTTTCAGTAATTTCTAACGAAAAAAAAATCTACTTCCATTGTTTGTAATGGTGAGGGGAACAGGCATCAAAGACCAACGACAAGAAGCAACGACATGAACCAACAGCTGAGAGCAAAGGCACTAACCAATCATGGATGTTTCAGATATGCAGACTGGCAAGATTACAATGAGGCAACATCTACATATGCAACATAGACATATGCAGAATCTATATATGAAACATAGACATATGCAATATACAACATAGACATGCAGAATCTACATATGCACAGTGATGGGAGTAATGGCGTTGAAAGTAACGGCGTTACTAACGCCGCTACCTTTTTTAGTAACGAGTAATCAAAATTATTACTCTTACTGTAACTATAACGCAGTTACAATTGCAGACACCATGTTACTGCACGTTACTCAGGTCACACAATTAACCTTTTTTCATAATAGGACTCGTGCGCGCGTCATGAGAGAGGGGAGGATGGAGAGTGAGGAGGACTCCAGCGGCAAACAGCGCTTTCCAGATGGAAATACTGGTGTTAATTCAAGCTGCGTTTCCCCATCAGATACGGTTTCCCCTGCATCTCCGCACAGCGCGGCAGCACGATTCACCTCGCAAGCGACAGGAAATGCGCATGCTCGCTAAAGGCTCGTAACAGCCGCCCTGTGCTCGCGCCACAGGAGAACTACGGAGAGCGTGAACGATGGAATAGATAGATAGATATAGCTACATGTTGCAGTATCTATAACAACCCAAACACAGGATTTCAGAATTAGACATCCCCAGTTATTAATTTCGTACACTCGCAAAAGTAACGCAATAGTTACTTTTACTACTAACTAGTTATTTTTATTGTGGAGTATCTCAGTTACTAACTCAGTTACGTTTTGGGAGAAGTAACTAGTTACTATAACTAATTACTTTTTAAAGTAACATGCCCAACACTACATATGCAAAAATTACATCTGCAACTTAAACATATGCAGATATTACATATGCAGCAACAGCACAACACCTAGACATTTTACATCTGCTTATTTTTGACACAAACGGAACCTCATACAAAATGGCACCTCTTTGTGCTTTTGTCCTCTATGCAGAGCCTGCTTCTGACTCTAGATCACTCAGTTCACCTTTCTGTTATTCCAGTGGGGTGCTGGTTTTGAAGAAACGTTGTTGCTCTAGTGGTTAATCGGTATGGAAATGCCAAACCTAGGAATATCTATCTAACTTTAACCGAAAGAGAAAGTTTTTTTAGATGTGCCATGCGTCATTCCCTCAGTGGGCTGTCTAAGCTCCAAACTGTTAGAAGTGAATTAAAGTGGATTATTTTGCAGTGAACCGGCGCAGTCCTGCAAAGCTCTGGGTTGAAGGAGGAGGCGTCTCACCCCCTCTCTCTCTTTCTCTCTCCCTGTCCATCTCTCTTCCCCCTCTGCTGTCCTCCTCCAGCTGGATCAGAGGAGATCTCAGTCGGAGCTGGAGAGGAGAGGAGAACCATCAATATCTCTGCAGCCTCCCCGCCGCTTCGCCATGGATCTGCGGACTATATGTGGGATTATCGCAGTGGTCGCCCTGCTGGTGAGCAGGACAATAGCAGAGGGTGAGTCTGAGCTCTCATCCGCGCGTCTTGCTGCTCCTTACTTAGTTTCTGGATGGGGACTGAGTGCATCCACCTCGGGGTTCAAAGGGACCTCAGTCCCATTCCTCTTCAGACGTCGGGCTCCCCACAGCTCTCCATATGAACTCTTTCCCTGATAGAAATGTAGTTTTCAGTGTTGGTTACGCGTCTTGGTTACGCATCTGCGCTTCAGGACCAGTTGTAGTGGTTTCGGTCACATCGCGTTCACTATGCGCGCTCTCAATTAAAAAATGAACGGAGCTGCTCCATTTAAATGTTGTAAACCCAGACTATCATCTTTATCACGTGTGTGAAATGAGGCAGGATCGGATCGCTCTCTGGTTAGTTTAGCGCTCACTGCAGCAGATGGAAGGTTGGAGAGGAGGTCCCACAGAGTCATGTTTGACCTCAGCCTGCAGGTGCGCTGATGAATCTGAGGCTGAGCGCTGCTGTGATGGTGGTGATGATGATGAGGAGGAGATGGACAGAGACAGTGGAAATGTGGAGGTGAGGTATGGATGGTTGTGTTCTAAAGAGGCGCAAACAAACTCATGTTTTAGTCTCTTTAATCGCCTCCGTTTCAATCGCTTGCAGGTCCTTTAATCCAGTTTCTTGATTCTCGCTCACCTCTCATTTCTGCTGGATCAAAAGTCGTTAACCTCATCATTAAATCTCAAAACCTGGGATCTGACTTCTGTTCTTTAAAGTTCAGTTGTTCTTAAACAAAGAAACCTCCCTCATTTAAACGGACAGTGGTTGTACCTCATGCTTCAGATGATTTCCAAATGCTTTTTAACATTCATCCCATATCAGGGGTGTAGGTTTGATTTCAACTTTGGTAGGGACACTATTGGTCTGATGTCATTGGTCCTATGCAAAAATATGCATGCTCGTTTTTTATGCTTGATGGGAAAATCAGGGTTTATTTCATTTAAAGAGAAAAGCAGTATTCCCACAAATTTTATAAGCACTACACACTCTAGATGCTGTTTATCAATGACTGATGAATGAGGAATTAGGACTTTTTTCCACTTTGAAAAGGTTTGCATTTGAAATTACCAGCGACTAAGACAGTAGGTAAGTCTGTGCCTATTTAATAGTCTAAATATGTCTATTGTATGATTTATGCTTTTTTTTATTCTGAAGTTATAGAATTGTGCAGAAGTAAATAGAGGTAAAACCCACTCTTTTAAATGTTCTCTTTGTATCATCAAACAAAGCAAAATAATAGATTCAAGGGCTGCCAAATAAATGTATTGTATTTACATGTGCCCTGGAACTAGAAGAGGAACTGACACTGAGCATTTAATGTATTAACTTCACTCTACAAGTTGTACATCTAGGATGTAGTTACTCTGTTTAACTCATGTCATGTGTTTTATTCAGGGCTGAAACAATTCATTGGATTAATCAATTAAAATAATGAAATAATGTCAACAAATTTAGTAATCAATTAATTGTTAACTGAAGTATAGAGACTCTTAAACATGTCTTTAGCTCACAGAGCGACCTACTTAGGGCAGGAATTATACCAAAATTGCAAAAAAAATAAATAAGAAATGAGCATTTTAGATAAAACATGTTTTAGTCTGTCAATGTTCTCCATCAAGAGCTCCTCTACTGTTGCAACAACGCTGTATTGTATATTATAAACATGTTATTCACACGTAATTGTTGGTAGGAACAAGTAGGTTGGTCCAATATTTTGGTAGGGACATGTCCCTATGGTCCCTGTGCAAACCTACGCCCAGAGAAACAGAACAAAAACCTCTATATCTTCTTTTTGGTCCGGCCACCTATTTGCTTCAGCTTTATTTGTGTTAATAAATACAGAACTGCAGCATTTTCCTTATGTATTTTTTTACATTACTGACAATCATCTGGGTTTCCACAGTACATCAGATAATTCTTTTTCAATTTTTGATTTAGTTTTCATCTTAATGACTCATGATGGAGCCTTTTGGTGTTTTTAACATCCCAAGCTTTTAATGATAGTGATTCGTGTTGTTCTCAAAATAATACATAATGCAAACATTTATTCCTTATATATTTTATTTTGCATTGAAATAAAATAAAGCAAAACTAAAGGGAGCACAAATTAGTAATTAGCTGTTGGCAACAGTGCAGTATTTTCTACCACGCTGAGATTTTTTTTTTTTTATTACAAGAGAGCCAGACTCTCACCAGAGAGCAGGGAGGCTGAAGGTCTTCCAGCAATGGTACTTTGTTTATTTTTATGAGCTTGTAACCTCTGTCTGACATGGAATGTGATGGATTTTCAATTTGTCACAAAATGCAGAATTTCTTAAAACCTTTTATGAATAAATAAACTCATGCAGATTGTTTGTGTTCTCTCAACTGTTCCCACATAGAGGGTTCACCGCAGCAAATCATTATAACTTACAAACTTGAAATAGTTTTAATGCTGGATGCCCTGCTTGACACAAATGGTATTTAAAACCCGGTCCGCTGCATTATATATAGAGACTTAAACCACTCCAGCATGGGGACGAAATAAAATCGGGTAGATAAAAATGAGAAATTATTGCAATAATATAATACATGCCTGCAGCTTTCATACTTTAGTATTAGAGTACTTGATTTTTTTTTCTTGATTAACTGGCATATCAGATATAACCATATGTGACACTCAAATCCATTCATGTTCAGATGCATCAGATTTAGACATAGAATTGTTTTCTCCAAATATTAGACACTATTTTTATACTTTTGCTTTTATACTAAACTTTGGTATTGCTTTCTTTTACAGTACTTCAATAACAATGTAATAACATGGTAATAACAATAGCATGTCGCACTATAGTACTCGGTAAGAAGAAAACATTTATTGGGTAATTACCCCAAGATTAAGGTATATGATTTCAAAATAATAACCTCCAAGTAAGTATTACAACTGTATCTGACTATGTAACATTGTAATTACCTTTAGGTTACCATATAACATTCTCTATTATTGGCCACCACCTACAAATATAAAACTGAACTCAAGTTACATATAAATAAGAGTCTAGTTAAGAAGATTGCTGTCTTATAGGTTTGGTTTTCTGTTATATACCAAGTAATAAACTGCATTTTAACAGATAACACATTCATTTATTGCTGACTATGAAATGAATATGAGTTACCTGGTAATAACGATTTGAAATCTAAGAAGTCTGACTTTACCTTGTCCACCTAAAATTTGAAGCACAGTACGTCGTAACATTCTCCATAAAGTTTTTCTTGTTACCTAGTAATATAGTGTAACTTGTTATTTTATTACCAGGTTATTAAATGGTTATTGATGTACTGTAAAATAAAGCGTTACCGAAACGGGAATACTAAACATATTTATGCCCAGATATGGGGTGTTAGGTTGCTTGCTGCACCAAATTACAAGTTTCTCTCTTTATGAGTTACTGGATTCTGCAACATTTTTATAGAGACAGAAGAACTAGAAACCATGTCTTTAAGTGTTGTCTGTTGATTCCTGTGTCCTTTTAAAACTACTTTTCCATCATTAATTCCGTATGAGGTCCGAATATCTCTTTAATAATATTCCAGGGTGGAAATCTAGTCTAGAATCCCTAAAGGATTATGTTTCCATTTTCAAAATGATGGTCTGTTCATGAAGATGCTCAGGCCTTCCAACCTAATCTAGATCTACCATTCTAGATTATAACCAGTCAATATTGCATAATTATTCCATCAGTACCTCTGTTTTTTTAATCATGATTCTTGATGGTGAACATATTTATTGCTCAAGTATAAAATACTCTGTCTGAGGGTAATGCTATTTCAAGATTACAATGGCTCCTCATACAATTTCCATCCACATCCGACTGGTTATCCATTGAAGATGATTGCTTACCTGCGTTTTGATACGTTAGAAACTTCTGGAAATCTTGGAGCTTTTCCTTCATTGTTTATATTATGTCTTCTGGTCTTTACCCATTGCTCTGGATGTATTCGGAAGCAGGTAGTGCGGCTATGATAATTGTCCTCTGTGAAACGCAGGAATGTTTAAAAAACCCCAATAAAAGACGGTTGAAGAGTATGCAGTTATATAACAATAAACACAGCATTCAATCTAAGGTGTTTACCTTAAGGGTTTTTAAACGTAATTAATTTTAAGAATTCAATAAAATAATTTCAGCCCTAATGTGATATACATAATTTTATCAGCAATTAATCATTTTCACAGTTTGAGGCGAAAATCTATATAAGAGTCTGGAAATGGGGTTTTCAGTGTTAATGAGTGCAGTTATTACACTGAAAACAGTGAATTTTTGGTCCTGTAAATATTACCTCGGTTTTTATGTTAAAGTCACTGCAAATGATCATGTAGTCGCCTTTACTTTATAAAATGATCCATCCACTTTCCATCACACTTATCCCTGCTGGGGTCGCGAGGGGTGCTGGTGCCTACCTCCAGCTGTCTACGGGTGAGAGGCGGGGTACACCTTGGACAGGTCGCCAGTCCATCGCAGGGCAAAACAGAGACAAACAGGACAAACAACCATTCACGCACACACTCACACCTAAGGAGAGAATTTAAAGAAGCCAATTAACCTAACAGTCATGTTTTTGAACTGTGGGAGAAAGCTGGAGTACCCGGAGAGAACCCAGGCATGCACAGGGAGAACATGCAAACTCCATGCAGAAAGAATCATCTCACTAAATAATAATAACAAAATAATTCAAATAAGTTCCCAAGATGCAAGTAATATGTAGTTGGATATTAGAAGCAAACATGGCGCTTTTTTTCCTTGCTTGACATATTTAGCTGAGTAGGTAAACTGAGTAGGTTTCCTATTTTTTCCTTGTTGGCTGCACGGTGTTGCAGTTTGTAGAACTGTTGCCTTGCAACAAAAAGGTTCTGGGTTCAAAACCTGCATGGAGTTTGCATTTTCTTCCTATGAATACATGGGTTCTCTCCAAGTACTCCTGTTTCCCCCCCCCTCAGGCCAAAAACATGACTGTGAGGTTAATTGGCTTCTTTAGATTGCATGGTTGCTTGTCTGTGCCTCACTGTGTAAAATTTACTGGAAAAAAACTGAAGTAGAACATTTTTTTATAGGAGAAATTTGGTAATGAAATTCACTTGAGTTGTTTTTTAAATCAAATCTTCTTAGCAACTAAAATCAAATATACTTTATTAAGTGAGATTTAAAAAGAATTTCTATGTGGAATTAATAACTTAGTTTTTAATAACTTAAGTGAAATGTGCTCGTAATTCTGTCTCTGTAAAGTTCATGGAGAGGATGTGAGGAGCCGCTGGACGGATGCTGGTAATGCTTCAGTAAATGTTTTGCCTCACGCCACTATGCTTTACAAGATCCTCCCATCTTATATGTACAGTAATACTGTATTTGTCCAACAATGCTGATGATAATACAATTGCTATACATATGTAATCATTCATATATTTTCTTATTTGCTTTGTATTCATTTAAAAAATAACATATAACATGCCTTTAGAAACCCAGAGAGCAGTAATACCTAAAAATATTTTTTTCTCTCCTTGTCCCATCACATTAACTCTTATTCTGCTTATCAATACAATGAAAGGACGACATCTTTATAGCAAGGTTCATTTTATCTTTTAAAATAGTCCATCTCCCCTTACAGATGGACTATTCTGGAAAGTGCCTTGAGATGACATGTGTTGTGAATTGGCGCAATATAAATAAACTGAATTGAATTGAATTTACTGAAACAAGGTCCAGGCTTCTGGTTACAGCCTTGACCTTCTGGTTAGGAGTTTTTTTGTTCTCCTCTTATAAACGAGATTCTAAATTTCAAAAGGTATTTCCTGAAGAAATAGAGAAGGAATAGATGAATACATCCTCCCCCCAAAATCGGATCTGTCAAGTTTCATTGTTTCATTGGTGGTTCAAAATAAGTGTTTGCTTGAATGGTTGTGCCCCATGTCTCAGTGCTTTAGCCCCGTTCTGCCTCTCGCACACTGAGTTCCTCACCTTTAACCCAGAACAGGATTAAATGTAGGAATAAAAAGAGACCTGTTGCTGATTCATTTTGTTTTGCATGGTTTCTAGATGCTTATCTCATCTTTGTATAGTACCTATGTGGCTCAACCTCAAGGTCTGCTCTGATAGTCTGTGTTTGTTTTAGGTTGAGAAACACAGATTTTGGACATTTAGATGAACTGAGAGTGTCAAAAACAAAGCAGATATTTATGATAAATTTTAAATTATTTACTTTTTATACTAGAAATCTTTCCATGATATAATAATCAACCATTGTGGTTCACCTCTCTGCACTATTATCTATTCACTCGGCCGTCTAGGCCAGGGGTTTTCAATATGGGGCCACAGGGGGGTGCTAGAGAGCACTTCAGAAAAATCAAGGTAATATGGAGGAACTTCACTGTAAAGATCTCCCCCTTTATAACTATGTAAGAAAGCCATTTCTCTTGGGTGAAATGGAACTAAAATGCCTTTTCCCTTTTATAATAACATACTTGTGTGAGTCCCATCCCATTTCATCAAATTAGTAAGGAATCTTAAGCAAAAGCAGAAGTGCATGAACAGTCATCTTGATAATTGTTGTCCAGAAAGTGTTGGCGTTAAGGAAAGTGGTAGGGGCAGAAAGCTGGATACCCATTGATAATTAATTTAGTATAGGGACCCTCTGATATGGGTATATGATGTCTAACAGCTATTCGGCTGCTCTCAATCCTTTGAGTGACAGGATTTATAGCACAGCCCACCTCACAGATTAACTGTAATAAATCATTTTTTCACATGTACTCTGAGTGATACGTGCAACTTCAAGCAACTTCATATGTTTTGCTGTGTGTTATGGAAATATTCTGCTATTTGCAACATTTGGGCTTTTATTATTATTATTTTGCACGTTTCTAGTCCCACTTTGATGAGCATCATCCCTGCACCGTTCTATCTGGTAATGACCTCTAAAGTCTATCTGAATTTAGCACAGCTGCCCAAGGTTCCTTTTCTACCCACAATACTGTTCTTACTGTTCACCCCATAAAGAATGAAGGAATAGGTGCTAGTAACAGGAGCTGTAACAGGGTTGAAGGTAGCCCTTTGCCTTAAAGGCACTCATAGCAAACCTGATCTGGCCACTTTCTGGCCCACACAAAATGCTTACATTTGGTCCACATGCCACAAAGAATGATGGCCCTTCTGTTGCGCCGATCTGATTTGCTAGAGGTGGCCCACACAGGTGCAAGCTATTGACCCAATGGTAGGCCTTTGCTGGCCTAAAATTGTTACAGCACTGGGACCAGGTTTCAGCTTGATATTTACCTCAATAAATCAATTTAATAATGGTAATTAACCAACAAAACTTAAATAGCCTTAAACTAATAAGTTTATGATGATTCCTTTTGGCTGTTTCCTTATTCAGGGATCACTACAGCAAGTCGAGATTCAAATCCACGCACCCCAAAGACTCAAAGACTTAAACCGGGTCATATTTCTGCGTGTTGTAACCCTGACTTTCTCACCTCAAAAGACAGAGATAAAGATCTGTGAAATCACAGCAGCAGACCCTTTTCTCCAATACACAACACTGGTGTCATTGCAACTTGTTACCAAGGCGGCAAACCTGTGCAAAAACTCTGCAACTTGCAATGGACCTATTTAAACAACTGATCTGCTTTAAAAATGCCTCAACAATTACAGTTCAACAAACATCCATTAAGTTTTGATTAAATATAAAGGGACCTTCTTGGGTCCTTCATTGTTTGCATATATATATATATATATATATATATATATATATATATATATATATATATATATATGTGTGTGTATTATGGATGCACGATATAATTGGCCCCCTATCGGTATTAGAGACTGACATTTTTTCGGGAATCCCACGGGTCACGGGATTCCAGTGGGATTCCCGTGGGATGGGAGTCAGTATTAGTAACGATCACGTGATTGGGACGGTACAGGATGAAACATTAACGGGAGCAGACGGGAGCGGGAGCAAACAAATAGTAACAAAAAAAAAAACTAGGATCGATGCCATAAAATAAAATAGAAAGAAAAAAAAATCCAGTACTGGGGCCGCTATTTTGTAGTTTTTTTCCTTGAAGCCTACACTATAATGCGAGTCAAAAAAACTACACGACCCAAAAACCAACAGTGCTTCCGCTCTGAGTTTTTCATCTGCGCTCAAAAGAAATTCAGATTCAGTGTATTGGCAGAAATCTTATTGAAGACAAGAAGAATGGGAGTGTTGCAGGAGCGGGAGTCATTCTGAATGGGAGCGGGATGGGAGTGGCAGTAATTTCACCAGGAGTGGGACGGGACAGGATTTAGATTTCTACTCTGGCCCGGGATTGGGAGGGGACACAATTTTTTTCTGTGGGAGTGGGACGGGACAAGAGTGAAAATCCACTCCCGTGTCAGTCTCTAATCTGTATCGGCCTGTATCGGCCTTAAAACTGAATATCGGACATCGGCCACCCCACCGATATTTAACCGGATATTTGATCAGCTTCTGAGTTTCTAAAGTCTAAAAAAAAATAAAAAATACTACTTCTTCTTCTTTCTCAAAAAATTCTTTTTTACAGACTTAAAAACTTCTAAAGACGAGGGAAAAAATATTGATACATTAAAATATCACAATATCTTCATATGCTGATATATTGCCATTTAAAAACACCATATCAATCTCTTTTACTAATGAAATATTGCTATATGTCATCGTTACGAAATCCCCCGAAAATTCACGAAATTTTGCCATATTTTTATATGTTTATATATTGACACGGTATCAATCTATTTTACTAACAAAATCTCACAAGAATTTGCAAAATATCACGAGAATTTGTAACAGAACAATGAAATTTCATGAGATTTTGAAAGTAAAATAGATGGATACCGCGTTTTTAAAAATCAATTTGATATCAGCATATGAAAATATATTTGAGTATATTATTTTTCAAAGTGTCAGAAATGGATAACAAAACTGCTATTTTCCATGACTACTTATTTTTGTTCAGCTTTAACATCGGTATCGATATCGGTTATCGGCTACATGAGTTTTAAAATATCGGCATATTGGATATCGGCCAAAATCCCAATATCGTGCATCCCTAATATGTATATATAAATTATACTGAAAGAATTGATAGGATTAATCCCAATTAATCGATTGTAGAAATAATGGCCAAATAATTTTGTACCGGTAATTGATTAACTGTTAACTGAAGTAGAGAGACTGTAAGACATGCCTTTAGCTGACAGAGCAACCCACTTAGAGCAGCAATTATACCAAGATTGTAAAAAAAAAAAAAAAATTTGCTTTTAAAATAATAAAATAATTTTCATCTGTCAGTAAGCTCGATCCAGAACTCCTCTAGTGAAAAATGTTTAGTTTCATCTGGTTTAATTTTGTTTAAAATCTTTAAGGAACCTTTAGGTATCCAAATATTAATCCAAAAAACACATTAAAGGTATACTATGCAACCGGTGTTGATTATCCAGCGAGGCTCCCCCCAGAGGGCGAAAGTAAAAGTGCACTGTCGTAAATATGCACAGCTGTTCTCCTGGTTTCTCCGTCAAGCCAGGCGCAGTTGTTTTGAGCTTAGCAGACAGGCGAACGCAACGAATGACTAATGCTGCGTTCACACTGGACGCAGCTGGCACGACAGAAGCAGCGAGTTTACATGCAAAGTCAATGGTTGACGCGCGTCAAGGCGCAGCAAAAGGTCCCGCGGGCGTTTTGAGCAGCAGGCGCAGCACGTCTGAGCAGCTGAAGCAGCACGTCGGGCGCGTTTATGTATCTGACTGCAAACGCGCTGCTGCTCGAGATGGAAAAATTGAATTTTTGCTGCTCGACGCGCCGCGTTAACCAATCAGAGAAGCTGATCTGGGAGCTGGCTGGGAGAGAGACACAGCGCTGATGATCAGAGCGCTATGATCACTCCAATATATTTACGCCTAAATTAACTTAAAATTCAGAAATCTGCCGGCAGAATATGTTGGCTTTAATTATCCTGGTGCCTGCAGTTTGGATTATTTAGATGAAAAACACCTACCAGCTACCGCGGTGAACCGCAAGGAGGCGACCCGGCCAGAGGCTGCTGATGAAGGGATTCCTACTGTCGGCGAACCGCTGGTATGTGGGGGTCTGAGCGGCTCCGACAGAAAAAATATTGGAAGGCAGGATTATAATCTGAATGAACTGACTGCACTGATTACGTTTTCAGGTGTATTTTCTCACTTAAAAACAAATTAAAACTACTTTATTCCCACTGATCACAGCAAATATAGCTGCAAGGCAGAGAAAGGATAGTGAAGCTCCGCCCAACGCGCGTCAGACCCACTTTTGGACCACGCAGCCAGAGCAGCAAAGCCGCTTCAGCCGCGCGTCAGAGCTAACTGGTACAAGCAGTAAAAATGAAGCAGCAGACGCGATTTTGCTGCTTTTGCTGCGTCCGGTGTGAAAGCAGCACTGCACAAAGATCGCCACTGTGCTAGCAACGAGCATGCTTTTAACTGGGGGCGTGTAGCAGTTCTCGCCGTAAAGCAAGACCGACTCTCGCGAGACTTCTGAGCCTGTGGGTGCGGGTCGGTGCTCCTGCAATTGCAAGTGCGGTATTTCCCCCACAGACCACCAGGGCGGCCGAGAATACCTTTGTTCAACCTGAAATTACTCATTTAATCATCCAAAACGTTATGGAACACATTAATTAACTGAAAAATGTTGCATAGTGTGCCTTTAATCAACAGATGAAACGATTTGCAAAATAATTGTTAGTTGCAGGTCTAATATAGATTAATATTTTTAAATCACTATAGTTTTAACTCTGTCGGTGATAAATGCCACAACTTAAAGCATATTATATTAAATTAAGGTAACCTGAGTTAAAGATCACCACTGGATTGGAAAGGATCTGTCTACACTTACACCTCTTTGTTCCATTGCATTCTATAGTCATTTCAAAGTGGTGCAGCTACAGCTGGAGATGATAGGTGGATCTAGTCACAGCTGTCTGAATACTCTCAGAGTTGATTTCTGTCTTTTTCCTCATACTTCATTGCTCTGTTCTTCCTCCTTACATAAAACATCTTCAGCTTCTCCCAGAATGTCACTATCTTATGTATAAAAGAAAAAAAACCTTACAATTGTTTCTATAGGGTGTTTAAAAAATAATGTACCTGGATTTTTAGGGTGAAAAACAGTTAGATTTAGGAGGATATCAAATTCACTCTGGTATTTTGGAAGGAATCTAATAGATTAGGTTAAGTTTTTTTTTGTCTTAATCATAATAAAGGGTTCTGGATTAATAAATGACAGATATTTAATGGTTTTACAGTATGACTGAAAGTTACAGCACTGAATACATGCTGTGGTTAAGGGTCACCCTGATCTGTTTGGCCATTTTGAAGCAGAAATGACAAGGCGTTTAACTCCAAACCAGAAGAATGGAAATTGCTCAGTTATTTGAATGGATCATGGCCTTTTGCCAAGAGCAGAATTGGATATGGATCCCAGCCCAAAAAGTTGGAGGGGAAGTCAGCAAATCAAAGCCCCTGCAATTTCTCTGCTGCTTGAAATACAAGACTTTGTTTTGATGTTTTAATGACTTATCTATTTTTAACATAAAAGTCATGTTTTTTCAATGACATTTAACCTGAGGGATGGTAATCCAGGAGTTTCTAAAGTAAAAAAGAAAGTCATTTAATCAGTGAAGCTGCAGTTCCGAGCTCATCCCCTAAACTGCTCTTTATACACAATATCTGTCTCCTTTTGCTTCTTTTCCTTTGTTTTTGACCAATTTGTCTTCATCTTCATCTAAATATGTTCTTTTTCAATTTTTCTTTCTTTCTTTCTTTCTTTCTTTCTTTCTTTCTTTCTTTCTTTCTTTCTTTCTTTCTTTCTTTCTTTCTTTCTTTCTTTCTTTCTTTCTTTCTTTCTTTCTTTCTTTCTTTCTTTCTTTCTTTCTTTCTTTCTTTCTCATGTCAGACCTGTCGTTGTTAATATAAGGGTTGTCAGAATAAAGCTTTCTTTTTCTGAAGAGACCAACAAATGGAGCTAAGGTGCTGCAACGGCCCAAATAAACTCCAGACCTTAAATGAAATGCCTTGAAAGGAATCTGTGAACCGCTAAACTATTCTGGAAAGAAGTGCACGTATATAACTAGAGACACTGTTGCTTTATAGGGGCTCTAGCTGTAAGAATGTCAGATTTACTTTGTTTTCTACATCCTGTACATAACAGATGAAGAGATCAACTTTTCAACATTTTTACCAGACTGAAATCTTCCCTGATCTCTGATGAAATGGTTCCTGTTGCGTTCAGGGTTCTATACTGCATGTTTCTGTCCCTGTCTTCAGCATCTTTGCTGTAGGTTTGTGCTTTTCTTTTTCTCTCTGTCATTGTCTGTCTCTTACTGGGCTCATCTTGCCGAGCGTGACCCAGCAGCGCACTCATCATGCACGGACCATAAACCGCAGCAGCATAATAAGTTAAAGCTGCAGGGATCCCAGCTGCACGCTTCAGTCTCAGCCTCATGACTTCACCCACTGCGGAGACTTTCCGCTGTTCATTATAGACGCCCTGCTAAATGACAACAAAATAGAATACATATTTCAACAAAAGATGGCGCTCTGATGACTTGTTAGCTGGAGCGGCGAGCTGGTTGTGTCACTGGATTTGACTTAATTAGATCTGAGGAAGTCGGTGAGTGAATCAGCTACCCGCAGGGCTGTAAAGTCACAGTGCGTTTAATCGCCTTCCAATATAACAACATTACAGAGTCACTGTGGGTTCAGTGGCTCGGAAACAAGAAGCCAAATGACAAAAATCTGAAGCAAAATGATGCTTGAAGCTGTCAGAAACCATGATTTATTGTTTATCCATGTTTTCTTCTGAGAAGTTTTGGTTTAATTAAGTTTAAATCTATTTCTACTTGAAGGGACATCTAATCTAAAATCATAATGTGGGATGCATAATCTGGTTTAGTTTTCTTGAGTTAAACAAATCTGCATAAACCTGGAGTAATGCATCTTAGAGACATCAATGAAAGACAAAAATAAAAGGGAGAAAAAAAAGTGGTGCTAATTGATAAAATAGTGACTTGTTATTGGCTGAGATAAGAAAACATTTCTGACACATCAGTACACAACCCCTGTGCCACACAGCACAGATTTGCAATTTTCCACTATGTCAGACTCAGCACAGGTAAGTGAAAATGGGGACGAGCACATAGGACGGCCTTACGTAAACATATCACCAGAACAATTGACAATTAGGAGAACCACATATTTTGATAAGAAAACATCCTCAATTAAACCATTAATATGGCCGACCCTCTGCGGGCATGCACAAGGCCTTCATGGAATAACTTTCTTAACTTATGAAAGTAGTTGGGTGAATTGGATTTTATTTATGGTAATCAGAGTAAAGGGGGGTTAAATTCAAATGCATTGGAATCTTAAAATTTTAGTTTATAGAAAAATACCATCACCAAACATCAAACATGTACCCTGGGAATTTGCAGTAGCTCATAATGTTGAAATCCCTCTGAAGTTGATATTTGTCATTGTTTCAAGACAAAATATAAAAAAAAAGGAAGAAATGGAAAGGGAACCCGGTTTTTGGTGCAACAGTCCTGCATCTCATGCCTCACTTTTGAGACCTTTGCTGGAGGCTTGTTTTCTCCCTATTTGTCAATAAAAGCCACAAGAAACTAGCCCCAACCACCAGCGGCCAGCATCATGCCTGCGAGTGGTCTAGCCTCGATCAATGCCCCAGGCCCTAGAACTGGCGGGCCAATCACAATGCAGAGATGTGTTCTGAATGTCTGGATGCAAAGTGGGTGGGGTTTTGAGGGCGGGACGACAAAGCTGCGCGACGCTGGAGAAAACACAACGAGGAAGATGGCAACAACTATTGAACAGTTCTCGTTTGACTCAGCTTTGGAATCAGTTTTGGAAGGATTTTCATTGAAACGTAAACAGGAAGAGGCTCTACACTCATTCATTTTTAAGAAGGACGTATTCGCCGTTTTTACCAACAGGCTGTTTGTTTACACTCCCCCACCAGCTTTCTGTCGCGCTTACTACATCACAGTCAGTTGCGCTCATTGGTCAGAGCGTTGGCCAATAGGCAAAGACATGGTTTGAAAGACAACAGGTTGTTCTCATCAACAATCTTCCGATGTCTCATTCATCGGGGCCGGAATAAATTACACATTTAATCACACATTTAGTCCGGTTTATCAGGCTAACAAAAAAGACAATCTTCTACAATTCAGTCCTCTTAGCCTCCTAGTGTTTAAGAATCTTTGCAACTAATCTGTAGTGAAACAAAAATGTTATCTAAATATGTTAAATGTTTAATTGTCTTAGTAGAGAGGCAAAATAAAAAACTATTTAAGAAACCATATTCCTCTTTAACAGACATAAGTTAAGGTAAAATGAAGACAAACACCCTACTGAGACATCCATTCTCCTTCTTTGCTGTACTTTAGTATCAAAGCATTTTTTTATGTAAAGCTGACAGTGTATAAATGATGCAAAAATGAAGCAATGCAGCCAGAGAGGTGAGCAGCTCTCCTCTGAATAACAATAATAGCATCATTAAAGTTTTTAGTCTGTTTTCTTCACCTTGGAGCTGACTACCTTCCCTCTCTTAGCATCTTTAACAGTGGCCTCCTAAGGCTCATTTAGATATGGTCTGCTTTATATGCTGTGGTTTTTCTGAATTTAATTAACTTTTCTGTTTGGAAAAAAAACGTATTTTTCAGAAATTTTAACTTTGGCAAAACTAATAAGCTTTTGTCAAGAATGTGTTGTTTATTTGTGTTGCAATAAAAAAGAAACCAAACAACCCGCAATTCAGTTACAGTTATTTAAAGAGAGAAAACGTGTAGCTTTCTCAGTTTCATTCAAACTAAAGACAATAGAAATACAGACTTTCTGCATTTTTCTGTCCCACAAAGAGCTTTTTTGAGGCTCAATCAAGCCCACGCATTAGAGCAACAATGTGAAGCAAGAGAATTGGGTTTAATGGATGAGTAAGAAAAGCTCTGATTGAATCTGCAGTGAGTCATGTGAAAACCAAATGCCTCACTGCTGCGTTGTGAAAAGATTTCTGACCCAGAGGAGTTTCTGCCATTTGAAAGCTATAACCAAAAACAAATCCACAAACCACGACTCCTTGAAACCAATAAGATGTCCTTCAGCTATTTGCTCCTCAGAGAGCCCACCTATAGAACATCCCTCACTTAATAATCATCCTCTCCAAGTTTTCTCTCCACATTTCATTTGTTTCAGCGCTCTGACAGAGCCAGGGGCAAGGTCTGACTAAAGCTGTTTTTCATAGACATCGGGAAGGGGCTAAAACGCGTCCGGAGAGGGTTGATGTTCGTGTTTTTTTTACCCACTATCTCTCAGCTCCTTGGTAGCTCGGTTTGCTTGTTGATGAATAAATTTTCAGGCTGCTTAAGAATATATATGCAGCTCATCTCTACAGTTGAGTATTAAACCGTTTGTTTACTGTGCAGAGGACTGAAGTTGCTCTTTTTTCTGTTACAGTTCATGAAATGTTATATCCACCTAAAATGCTGTGGTTAAACCTAACCGTCTAAATCTGCAGCCCCACGAGTCGTAATCGATTTGATGCAAAGAGACAAACCCCATGAAAATTGCACACAGCTGTTGGGTTCAGTGGTTCAACATAAAGTTGGATTTCAATAAATGTTGATAAGGAATATTTGAATTTAAAACTCGCGTTTGGCTGAAATGTTGAAAGCTATTGAGGACTTGTAAATTGTAAATAGCTTTATTTTTTGTGAATTTGGGCCTGATGAGGCATTTAGTGCGTGGATTAACCAGTACATTGCTGTTTCAGGTTTTTATGATTTTACATTTTCAGACCGTTTTACCCACTTTGCATAAATACTTTGGACGTTTTCAAACCTACAGTAATTAAGTATATTTTATGTGCATGTTTGTAGTTTTTTTTACCAGCTTCTCACATATATTACTAGCTGAAGTTACTCAGAATTAGATCCAGTCCAGCTTAGCCATATTTATTTGAAATATATCCAGTTAAAATCAATTGTATAGTAGCATAAATCAGTCAATGCAGTTTCTGTTTAAGTGTTTTGAATGGAAGTTAGTTAGTTTGATGCTTTTGTAAATGGAGACACTTTATAAATAAGCTTTATTTCCAGTATTTCGCACTTTAAAATAAAACAAGGCAACCAGCTTGGCAAGGAAAGTATAGAATTTGGGAAACAAACTGTTAGCAAATCCTCACTGCATTGTTATGTTCAGTTAATAAAAAGAGTCCCTGGTCTGTCAGGGCGAAGCAGCTGCTGCTTTGTCTCCTTAAAGCATCATAGCTCACCTTCCAACCTGAGAGAGTCATTCTGGGAGACATACTTGTTGTTTTTCTAAAAATATTGACAGTAAAACAGCAAGTTTTGATATAAATTTTAAGGCTGATAAAAAAGTATTGAAATTTCACAACTGGCTCTTGACTACATTATAGGATGATTTTTAAAATACACAAAAGAAGACGATATGACATGAAAAATTCAAGTACATTTGGCCTCCAATAATGATACATCACTTAGTGCTGTAGAGGGTATGGGCTTTGCCTCCTCGGCATCAGAGGCAGGGCATGAAAATAATGGCAACAGGCCGGTGTTTTCTCTATTCCAAATTAGCTTTTGGTGATGCCTTTGGATGGCAGTGGGCAGCGATTCTAGGATGGAGGGGTTGATCGTGGACATTATTTTAACTTTAATACCAATACATTATATATTTTAGTTTTTTGCTCAACATTTTTGTTTTAACAGCTTTGTTCATAAAATCAATGTATTATTTTTTTATTTCATTATTTGCCAAAGAATGGAGGGGGAAAAAAATAAAAAGTGCTGCTTATACGCTAATAATATCTGTGTCATGAACATACACTTATGATGCACGATGTTTTGGTAGTAAATGCAGTGCAGCCGGTGGAGTTTTCTCCAGGGGGGGCTAAAACTTCAAAATAGACGTAAACCAAAAACCAGTCAAATGTATAATAAGGTAATATACCAGTATATTTACATGAATGCCAACATTCATTCTGAAATTTGCTTCAAATCAGTCATACCTATCTTTATTCATGATGGGGGGGATCCTGACATCTTAAAAAGGAGGCAGGGAAAGCAGAATAAAGTGTTAGCCTTGCTGCATGCAGTCAGCCAAGCCTTGTTGCTAAATATTGATATAAGCCTGTCAATCAGCCCCACTTTTTAACACACAACTGTGACGTCAGCGCTGTGGCGGGTGGTGGTGTGCGAATAAAGTTGCTTTCAGCTGTGGATGGTCCTATATTTTGCATTACAGAGGACCTACTGCGCATGTACAACTCTTAACGACAGTCAATGGCCAGAGATTTTTGCATACCATGGCGGAAATATGTCACCAATCCGATGACGAAACAGCTTTACTTGTTATTAAAGTTTAAATATTTATCTTGCACATCTAAAAAATATATATTGACATATTTTGAAATATTTGCATTTCATGATTAAATATTATTTGTTTTTTTTAAATGTCTTAATCAAGGTCATTGGGTGGCTGGGGCTGTGCCCTGGCGCCCTCTGTTGGCCAGCGGCCACTGAGTAACTGTTTAAAATGAAAAACGTTAAATTCAGTGTTTAGTTAGTAGCATCATTGTCTTATAAAATCTATTCATGCATACAGAAATTTTTCATGTATAAGATCTACCTGATCATCTTGGGCTAAAAGTTCATTGCTCTATCCACAGTTTAAAAGTCCTCACAAGCAGTGGCGGTTCCAGACCAAATGTATCAGGGGGTTAGGAGGGGGCCAGCGTGTTTCCATGGGGGCCCAGAAAATAATGAAATAAAAAAACAGGGCAAGAGATTGAAATATATTAAGAGAACTGCATGAAGTGAAATTTCTATTCAATTAGGTTTAATTAACATTCTATTTTTTATTATGTCAATATATGTTCATAATTTAGTAATTTTACAAATGTTTGACTAGTTAAAATAACATTTTTTTTATAAATTCTGAATTAGAACTCAAGAAAAACTGATAAATTCAGTTGCAAAAATTAGAGCACTTTGTTTTGAAAAAAAAAAACATTTACAGATGAAAACTGGGATCCTATCTCAATTCCACTGAAGCAATCACCTTATCGTAACAAAAAAAATGAAATAGATCCAATGGACCATCAGTAACCAGCGCTTATCATCATTTAAATTTCTTTCAGCATTATGTATTCAGTACAGGTGCCAGGACAGGGGCACTGGCCCCCATTGACCCCTGTCTAGAACCGCCAATGCCCACAAGTGTTAAATTAATGTTAAATTTACTTTTTAGCCATTCAACAAACTGATGTAACAGAACGGTATATAAAACATGAGGTCACTACTATCTGCTGTGCACATATTTGTTGCAAAGATGTGGTGTCCATGTTTTCTCCAACTTGAGTCATTCAAGCATTCAAGCTTTTTGCAGGAAAAATAGATTTGGCTACTTTGCATAGCTGGAAATTGCCTTATATTTTCTATGGTATCACATTTTTAGAAAGGCAGTGCTGAGTAGGCAGTTGATACCCCCAGAAATGACAGAGATCAAGGGCTTGTTTTCTGCTCTTATTAAACATAAGGGTCATCACATCTTTTTAGGAAGCAACAATATTTCTTTTACGACCTATGTTTTTGCTCCAAAATCATAAAAAAAAAAAAAAAAAAAACATTTTTTTACCTGCTTAAATATTCATGAATGAAATTTCATCACTTGGCATTATCTCTATGAAAACTCCCATGGTTGCATCAGTTTTCCTCAAGGTTTTTATCTCCCCTTTTTAGCAGCTTCAGAGGCACTGGAGTGTGTGCTGTAATCATAGCCTAATGACAGATTATCTCTCGAATACTAAATGACTTTAATCCTGTTTTAATGACAGATAATACCACCACACTCCAACCGTGCTTCATGTGTTCTGCATGCTGATTGTATTTTCACCACTTTCCTTAACTGTTTAAAGGTTTGTGACTCTCTGGTTGAGGTGATTCATTGTGCTCACAGTGTAAGTAATAAAATAAAGAGTTGGTTGGATCAGACAGCCCTGTCCTCACTGGAAATTTACAGCAGTAACTATGATAGATACGAGTCATTTTTTGTCCCGTTTTGCTGCGAATAATCTCTAAATTTGGTGGTAATGTTGTCTTTTCTCCACCTCATAACAGATTGTATCTAAGGTTGGTCTGGTTGGTCATCTACATGCTCACCGTGGCAGCACATAGTTTTATTATTCAGCTGCTTTAGGCTGCAAGGACCTAATATGAGTTGCAGTAAATTATTGAGATGTTGGAGGCTGAATGGCAAAGTCAGAGGTGTTATTACTCACCCACTGAAGGCTATTGGGTGCCTTTAGAAAGAGTTGGGTATTTAAGCTGCCGAGGCTCCCGGGGAATATTAGGACGGCTTGATTAAATCTCCCTGCTCCTGAAGTATCCCTCATCTGCTCCGAGATTAATCTGGTAAATGCTGAGGGTGGAAAGTGTAAATCTGAACTCATTTTGAGTGTTTCAGAGCCCCGTCTTTTGGGAATTTATGGCTTTTCGGTACACAGGCCAGGAGGAACAATACCGCAGCTATTTCTTGTTAATATGTGTTGAAGTTTCCTTTTGAACCCCTGGGCTGTTTATGATTCAGCACGGAGAAAAAGGAAAGTAACTGAGAATAAATCCCCTTTATATTTTTCTTTTAGTTTCATTAACGGAAATGAAACGAAGCAAACGGAAGCCATCAATGGCATCTAGTAAGCTCAAGGTTGCAGGCCAAGTGAGAAGCCCCCCCATCATGATTGTGGATTTATGAAGCCAGGATCTACATGACTGTAGTTCATTCATATGATATTTAATGGATTGCCTCAAATGGTGTGTTTGTTTAAGACAGACCCCCGAATAAATCTGAGTCCCACCAAAACAACAAAGCCATTTATCAAACGCAGCAGTTGTCGCCTCAGATATCAGCTTTCATGTGTGCAGGTCGCCATACTTCATCACTGGGGGTGGCGGGACTCTCGAACCCTAAATGGATTTTACACTCAGAACTCTATTTGAAGCAGCTCATGTATTAGCTATGACTGCTATAATTTGGGGACATTAAACTTACCAACTGAAACGGCATTAGTCACCAAGGTCACCATTTTCTTTTATTCTCTATTAGAGTGGCAAATTGTCTTTGATGGATTGCGAGACATTCAAACTTCAAGTGAATGAAAAAATGATCACTGTGAGTGAAACAATGCAAACAAATTAAAAGAGAATGAAATATGATATGGTGGGAAATAAAAGCCTGCATATCGACTATTTCAAGCTGAGTTAATATCTTGCTGCCTCGTCTTTGGTTTTCTTTTTCAGTCTATTTCAATAGCAGAAAAGTAGATCCCCAGATAAAAATAAGAGAAACACTCATAATCAATCATGCTGTTTCGATATAATTCAGTGTGGGGTAAAAAATGTTCATGATTTGATTTGCAAGTAGCTGTTAAGTCCAAAACAAGCTCCAGAGGATATAGAGGTGGTCTAATAAGTGGGGCAATAGTTTTATCAGATAGTAACCAAAGCTTTCAACAGTCAGTGAAGATGTCCAGATAATGCATTTTAGATCCATTACCGTGTGTTACTCACACTCAGTTGTTTGAAAGGCGTTATGCAGGGGTGTGTTAAATGAGTTGAGGTCATCCTGGTTACGACCCCAAACATTATTACAAAACAAACATTACTACCAAACATTATTAAAAAAGCAGGAAAAAGGCAAAGCTCTTGATGTACTGTTCGGTCTACTTTCCTACTGTCAGCTACGTTCATGAAATCTATATCATGACTGAAAGAACAAGATCCCGTGCTGTATACAAGGCACAGAAATTGGGTTTCTCTGCAGGGTGGTTGGGTTCTCCTTTATAGAAAGTGAGGATCTTAGTTATTCAGGAGAGGATCAGAATAGAGCCGCTTCTCCTCCAAACCGAGAGGAGTCAGCTGAGGTGGCTCAGATATTTTTCTTGGAAGTCGCGAGATTTTCCCGCTCTGTCCCTCCAGGAGGAGGCCTAGAGGAAGACGCAGGAGATGATGGAGGGTCTATGTCTTTTGGCTGGCCTGGGAGTGACTTAAGGCTGATTTATGCTCAGAAACCAGGTCGTCTGCATGTGTGTCGCAGTGAACGCAAATGTGCCCCGCCCCTTCCGCAGACACTCTTATGCACCTCTCCCAAATTGTAGGTGACCGCAGACAGGAGGCATCTAATTGGTCAAATCTACATACGCTCTACACTATGCATATTTCTTGTTTGGTACCTTACCGGCTTTTTTTGTTTTTATGACCGCCATTGTGGAAAATGACTCATGAAGATGGAACAGCTAGAAGAGCGAGGTGAGCGAGAACGCTGGGACCCTTTTTCAACCTGGATCCCCGCTCTTTTTCGGCCTCATATCCCTCCGTTGTCGTACAAACTTGACCCCACTACCCCACCGCCTCGGCCATATCCAGAACCACAACTAGTTCGTAATTGTCCTTCTTGCGTTGTGGTGTAGAATAACATAGCGCAGATCACCCTTCAAAACTGGGCATACATCAAAAATATCTGCAGCAAGCTCACTGCAACACACTGCTGCAGGAGGATAACCCGCCCTTTAGGCTTCCCGCAGCAGAGCTGGATGTGTCCCAGGAGAGGGGCATCTGGGAGTCTCTACTGAGAATGCTGCTCCTGCGTCCTGGTTCTGGATACAGTTGAAGACAAGTGTTAGTGTGAGAAGTCATTCACCACTTTGCAGGTAGAAAGATTAGGATGACCCAGTTTCAAACATTTCTTGAGACCTGTCAGATCTCTTTTTTCTTGATAAAGGATCAGCTTTTTTTAACATTAAATTTAAACAAAAGGAAGAGAAAAAAATAAATGAGAAAGGTCGATGGCACTTTTCTGTCATGTGACATAGTAGAGGGAGTTGGAACTGGATTGCTGAAACAACACAATAAAACAAAGACATAAACCTAATTTATTAGTTTCTCAGAGGTTATGTCCATGAGCGGTTCTGGAAAGGGACTAACAGGGGCCAATGCCCCTATAGAACTAGCCCTGGCCCCTGTCATGCACCCCATACTGGATATATAATACCAAACTAATTTGTTATGATGAAACCATAACGGATTGATCCCTTTGACCTATTAAATTGTTTACCCATATAATTTTTACCGTAATGATTTGAATATTAAGGTTCACAATTTTCATCTGCTAGATCAGGGGTCTGAAAATGGCTCTTTGGCTTAATTAAAACAGAAAAATTGTTCTGTCACAGTTTTTTTTGGTTGTTGTATTCTTTTGTTTTGTGTCCCTTTGATAAACCTCCCCTGCCCCCTTGGTATATTTGGTCTAGAAGTATGTTTTAAGAGATGTATTAAATCGACTGCACCAGGTGACCTCATATGCCTCAATTTTGCAGTGTTCATAAGGGCTTTTTAAGCTGCTTTTGATCTTTTTGTTGTGCTTTTGGTTACCCAGAGCCTGTTCGCCTTGGGAGACCCTACCACAGACATTTAAGCCCCTGACAACATAGCCTCTGGGATCATCGTGTATCTCCAAAGCAATGTTATTTGTACCTCCAGTGTTTTCCCATTAATTAAATTTTACGTTGTGTAAGAACAGCAAATTGAGCAAGAATATAGTCTATAAAAAAGCTTTGTAACTCTGATCTGAGAACTGGAAACATAACAGCATAAATCAATGTCAGTCAAAGCGGCTGAGTTGTAAAATATTGAAGACAAGCTTTTGTCTAATGTTTCAAACTGTCTCTTGAATATTACTAGAAACCAGGAGTCTCTAGTAAGAAGCAGACTAACAACCATTTATCCCATTTCTAGCTTTTTCCTGAACTCTGTTCTAATACATAGTCAACACTGATCCAAGTCTGGGAATTCAATTCAACATTTTTTATTTATTTATTTTCTTCATTTTTGTGTGGCATAGAATATGAAAATAGTCATAGATGCTGCTTTACTTGCAGGCTTGGAGCAGCTGGTGTGTCTTCATCACTTTATGTGCTGGCACAGGCTTGCTGCTGTCCCTCCTCCTACACATGCAGATAGACGCTGATCACACTATGATTTTCTGTTGTGTAATTTTCCTGAACCAAGTGACCACAGCTCTCCAGTGACTGCTAATGAGGAGAAGTAAACTGAGTCAGTTTGTGTAGCAGAGAAGCAAAGAGGGAGCCAGCGGTCATTAAAATCAGAGGAAAGGGACTAGAATTTTACAGAAAAAGGCAACATAACGTCTGAGCTGGGCAGTGAAGTGAAAAAGAACAGGACCAGGAGAAGGAGTGGGCAAAAGAGAAAAATGGACAGGAACCAGAGTAATATGAAGTATTAAAGCTTAAACCTCAGGGGTTAGAGTCTGCAGGCTGTTTAGTTGTATTACTCCCTCTGTGTTGCTCACAGATTCAGTGACATTTTTTTCTGCCAACCCTCTGAAGCAGCCACAATTCGCTCTAAAGATGCACTGCCTCTCATCCTCGAGATGATTTGCTTTAATTAGATGAAGGACGAGGATGACAGAGGATCGCAGATATGAGGAAGACGAGCAGAAAGAGGCTGAGAGTAAGTGAAGAGGAACCAGGTGAGGGAAGAGGATTAGGCTGAGGCGGCGGAAGAAGAGGAAAATGGGAAGATAAGGCGCCGTGTCTAGCTAATAGTTCCCCATGTCTTTCTTTCCTCCTGTGACATTCTACAATTTCACCCCTGCTGGCTTTTAAGGCAGAAAGAATTTATATGTTCCTGTTTATAGTTTAGCTTTGCAGAGCTACAGGAGAAGCAGGAATTTTGCAAAGTGGCTGTGCTATAAATACCAGACAAGTGAATGTTGAAAAAGAGAAGCAGTTTTCTCCGAGTGGCTTGATCTCTAAAATTCTTGTCAGTGTCACGAGTAGGTATGAAGTTTTCTTTGATGTCAAAGCTTAAAAAAGACATTCATGGATGACTAATGCAACAATATTCATCCCTCTTCTTCCAAGATTAGGATCCAATCTTTGCAGGGTCTTGAAGAGAGCCTCTAGGAATTATTGCGAAATTGTGAATAGAAATTAAAGTTTAAAAATTGACATGCATTTGCATTAAGCTCCTCAGATCCTGATCCATTGTGAAAAACAGTGAAATCAGTTACCTTTAGAAATAGCCTACCGTAAATCCTCTAATATTGGCCTGTATTCCATTGGCGGCCGGGTCTCTAATAATGGCCGATCTCACTGTCGGCGGAGGTAAATACTGGCCGGACTCGTATACAGGCCGGGGCTATAATTAGAACCAACAATGTTTCTGGGCAGTCCTCAACAACTTGTGATAGAAACATACAAGTACCACAGGGGGGCAATGCTTGCTAATGAATCCAAGCCATTAGGATGGGAAGTCCCATGCTTACAAGAGATCATATTGGCCTTGCACAATTGTTCTAATCAGAAAGACAAATGTGATTACCGGTAGGTCTGGTGGTAACCAGGCAGCGTTAAAATGACAGAATTTCGTTGGCCTTTGTTGTTCTGAATTTCCCTTGAAATATATGATACCGGTAGCCTACTTCCACTTAGCCTGTGTCAAATAAAATTTTGCTGTGATGGCAGAACAGTTTCCATAGATTTTTTGAGTTTTTTTTTACTTTGTTTCGCAAGTCAGTTAGGCCATCTTTTCTCGGATTGCCGTGCAGAAAAATTGCACTTGCTGGAAAATGTCTGAATAATGTTCTGTATACCGTTATGGTAACTGTACTTTTTCAATAAATGAACCTACTATTTTATTGGTTCAAAAAGACACAAAATCTCGTTTTTATTCATTCCACTGGTCGTCTGTTTTGATCAAATAGAAATAGAGGCCTTCCTCTAATTCTGACCTCCTTCCAATAATGACCTGGACCAAGATGTACCTGAGTGAAATAAAGGCCTCGTCCTATATTAGAGGATTTACGGTAATTTGTTTATGAAGTCTGCCTTGTGTGTATTTTAATTTCACTATAACTGCAGCTATCTTTAAGGTGACAGGGTTCTTGCCAGCGCTGTTACACTGAACATCAGACCAACCTGCACATTTTTATGAGTTTAACCGCACTTTTGCATCTGTGTTTTCACCAGTGCATTTCAGCAGAGATGCTGGTCACACTGAAACCTTTGAAATGTTAATGGAGTAATGCCGATACCCTGACTTTTAATGAGCTTAATGGCGGTGAAAACAATGTTTAAAAAAAAGAAAATATCTCCAGGATTGCAGACATCAAGAATGCCCTGTAAAAATGTGAAATGTGTGCTACTCAATCGTCATTGACTCGGGTCCCCAAGGCAGGTGAAAAAGCTTCAGCCTCCGACAGCTCATAAAAAAAAATAAAAATAAATAAATTCACTACGCTCATGAAAAATCCTGGTGAGGACCCGGGGTAATAATTGATCAGTGAAACAAAAGGCTAAGGAACACAGCAAGTATGTTAGGGAGACGGTTGTGATAACCTTTTAACCGGGATTAAGTCATACGAGTTTTAAACTTCTGCTAGGCCACTGTTCCAGCTATCATCCAACTGTAAACCTACCAAGGCAGGACCTTCAAATCAAACAGACAGGCTCCAGGGATGTCCGTGGTAGCTGCAGAGATCCATCATTTGGTAGGAAGACTATGTCAATGGTTTACAAGTTAAAGTAGAGTTATTCCTGACGTATGTATGCTCTTTTTTAAATGACACGCAGCCTTTGCAGGTTTATTACTTCACGTGGCTGTTCCTCCCTTACCTAATATTCTGACCAGCTCGTGGTGGAAGTATAGGGCACAGACTGCAAGACACCCACTACATGTAGAAGTAGGAAATAATGTTATTTACATCGAATTTATAGCCTCTTTGTGAAAGCACTTTTTTGTGTGGTGGGTGCTTAATGACATGATTTTGCAACATGGACATTGGGAACATATCAATTAAGTTTTACACTCCAAAGTCTTAACCAATACAATTACCAGCCTATCTTTGGCCGGTATACAGGTGCTGGTCATAAAATTAGAATATCATGAAAAAGTAGATTGATTTCAGTAATTCCATTTAAAAAGTGAAACTTGTATATTATATTCATACATTACATACAAACTCATATATTTCAGATGTTTATTTTGTTTAATTTTGATGATTACAAATGACAACAAATGAAAATCTCAAATTCATCATATCAGAAAATTAGAATATTACTGAAGACCAATAAAAACAAAGGATTTATAGAAATGTTGGCCAACTGAAAAGTATGAACATGAAAAGTATGAGCATGTACAGCACTCAGTATTTAGTTGGGCCTCCTTTGGCCTGTATTACTGCAGCAATGCGGCGTGGCATGGAGTCGATCAGTCTGTGGCACTGCTCAGGTGTTATGATAGCCCAGGTTGCTCTAATAGTGGCTTTTAGCTCTTCTGAATTGTTGGGTCTGTTGTATTGCATCTTCTTCTTCACAATACCCCATAGATTTTCTATGGGGTTAAGGTCAGGAGAGTTTGCTGGCCAATTAAGAAAAGGGATACCATGGTCCTTCAACCAGGTACTGGTAGCTTTGGCACTGTGTGCAGGTGCCAAGTCCTGTTGGAAAATGAAATCTGCATCTCCAAAAAGTTGGTCAGCTGCAGGAAGCATGAAGTGCTCTAAAACTTCCTGGTATGTGGCTGTGTTGACCCTGGACCTCAGAAAACACAATGGACCAACACCAGCAGATGACATGGCACCCCAAACCATCACTGACTGTGGAAACTTTACACTGGACTTCAAGCAACGTGGATGAAGTGCCTCTCTTCTTTTCCTCCAGACTCTGGGACCTTGATTTCCAAAGGAAATGCAAAATTTACTTTCATCAGAGAACATGACTTTGGACCACTCACCAGCAGTCCAGTCCTGTTTCTCTTTAGCCCAGGCAAGACGCTTCTGACGCTGTCTGTGGTTCAAGAGTGGCTTGACACAAGGAATGCGACAGCAGAAACCCATGTCTTTCATACGTCTGTGTGTGGTGGTTCTTGAAGCACTCACTCCAGCTGCAGTCCACTCTTTGTGAATCTCCCCCACATTTTTGAATGGGTTTTGTTTCACAATCCTCTCCAGGGTGCGGTTATCTCTCTTGCTTGTACACTTTTTTCGACCACATCTTTTCCTTCCCTTCGCCTCTCTATTAATGTGCTTGGACACTGAGCTCTGTGAACAGCCAGCCTCTTTAGCGATGACCTTTTGTGTCTTGCCCTCCTTGTGCAAGGTGTCGATGGTCGTCTTTTGGACAACTGTCAAGTCAGCAGTCTTCCCCATGATTGTGTAGCATATAGAACTAGACTGAAAGACCATTTAAAGGCTTTTGCAGGTGGTTTGAGTTAATTAGCTGATTAGAGTGTGGCACCAGGGGCCATCAATTTTGAACCTTTTCACAATATTCTAATTTTCTGATATGATGAATTTGAGATTTTCATTTGTTGTCATTTGTAATCATCAAAATTAAACAAAATAAACATCTGAAATATATGAGTTTGTATGTAATGTATGAATATAATATACAAGTTTCACTTTTTAAATGGAATTACTGAAATCAATCTACTTTTTCATGATATTCTAATTTTATGACCAGCACCTGTATACATATCAGAATTGGCCAACGTGTCAATGCGTTTCCCGTTTCATTATTGCATTCAGCAGCCATGCATTGAAGTCATGTGACACGCATTAATTGCCCCTCCCTTAATTTGCCATCCATTCTAAATATTTTTTTCCCGGTAAATACGTAAATGTCTATGTAATGTATAAACTGAGACCTGCTTAATGAAGTGTTATCGTTGTGTTATTTTCATCATATACATGATGCGTAAAAATCTGTTCCCCAAAAATTGACAGCAAATATCTGTTACGCTAATTTAAAAATAATTGATATAGGCATTGGCCTAAAAAAATTGAATGAGTCAATCTCGGGTTAAGACCCCATAAATAAATTATTTTTGAAAGATAGTCGTAAGAGATTCAATTAACAGTTTGACACAATCCTTTAGGAGGGAAACAGCATGTGAGAAAAAAGGTGCTCTTAGAAAAAACCCTATGGGTAGAAAACTAACACTGCATTTCCCTTCCGTTTATAGCACCCCTATATAAAAAAAGGTAATGGTAGCATAATGCTACTTGAATAGGAAGAGAAAGGCTGATCAGCATTAATCAATGTAGCTTAATAAGACACAACTCAGGAGAAACCTTGCTAGAGGTTGCAAAATAGATGCAGCTAAGGTGGAGTTTTACCCTCCTGCAGTACAAAAAACGTAAACAAACTACCAGGTCAAGATATTTTGATGTTAGAGTGGCCTAATCAAATTCAAAACCTCAGTCCTCTTCTTGATTGAATAAGGATTTTAATAGTGTGGTTATTAATTTACTTACAGAAGAAAATAAACAAAGTAGTAAGTAAGTAGTAAGAAAACACCTCCTAAAATGGCACTATCTAGCAATAATAGCTCTGCACAATCATACTTACATTATGCGGATTGGATGAGAAAATCTCATGCAATAAAAAAAAAAAAAAACAGTCCAAAAAGATGACACAAGGTAGAACTGTTCCTCTCTTCTAAGGAATATATTGCATAAGGTAGATTTATAATGTCATTGGTGCTAAATTCTCTGACATACAATGTTTAAAAAAGTGATTATATGAAATCTCTGTACAAAAACCTATACTTCCTACTAGTGTTGCACCGATACCGATACCAGTATTGGACGGTGCCCCGATACTGCCCTAAAATGATGGCATCGGTATCGGTATCGGCGAGTACCAACAAATAGGGCACCTATACCATTTTGAGAGCCAAAAGTTTATTCAACTATTGTCACCCATTACTGGTAGGCAATAAAAAGTTATACTGGATTCACTTTGTATTAGATTTTTTCCTGCTTCACAAAGGTAGGCAGCAGCTGACAAAGCCATGATGGCAATTATTTTACATTATTATGGTATCGGTATCGGCTGATACTGCACAGCCAGGTATCAGGGCCAAAAAATGGCATCGGCGCAACACTACTTCCTACATGCTGAGGTCGAGGTCCATCTCTATTTCATAACTTTGATATGATGCTTAAATTACAAATTGCTGGGATGTGATGATGCGACTGTGCTGGTGAAGATTCTCAGTCATCCAGGTCATTGTCATTCCAAAAAAAAGTTAAAAACAATCCACTGGACTTTGTTCCTAAGTTTGAAAACGTTTCGCTTCCCATCCAGGAAGTTTTTTTTTAATTCAAATCTACGGAATAGGGTTGAGTTATAGGTTTTATACAGTAGCCCAACAAAACCTTGTTTTTGTTTTGAAAACATGCTAATTGAAACAGACGAAGGAGTCCACCCCTTTGGAATGGGGGGTCGTTTGGCTTTTTTTTGTTAGCCTGCAAGGCCACCTACCCTTCTAAGTCTCTGAAAGGTCGGTCTTTAGAGGGAATTGTTGGCCTGGCTGAATAGGCGAGGTCCTCCTGCGATGATAGTGGGAAGGGATTAACTCAATTGCTGCATTATAGGTTTTTGAAATTTGAAATCTCAGTCCACCCCCTCTGTATAAGGTTGGTTTCTATTTCTTAACATAAATGGCTTCCTTCAAGCCCCTCTCAAACCACCTATTTTCTTTGTCCAAAATGTGAACATTCTGGTCCTCAAAAGAATGTCCTTTGTCCATAAGGTGTAGATGTACCACAGAGTCTTGTCCCGAGGAGCTCGCTCTTCTGTATTTGGCCTGTGGAGAGGTTATTTTGTCTCTCCAATATAAAGATCAGAGCTTTCCTCCCTGCATTGAACTGCATATATGAGGCGACTGTGTTTGACACTTATTAAATCCAGTACAAACACAAACATTTAAAACCCCGGCAAAATAGACAGAAACCCTCCAAAGATTTTTTTATGTTAAGATAATTGAGCTTGGCATTTCTTTTACCAACCTGAGATGATATTTAACTGCTGCTGAATTCGTTTTTCGTGTTTAATTTCACAATTTTCTGTTCTTCTTTTACTTTTTTCTATATTTTTCAAAAAATCTTATCGCAAAATCCGCTACATAGCTGCAGGAGGTTCAGGTTCTGATCAGTTACATTACAACAATATGATAAATTCTCACCCCTGCAACAAAACACACAAAAAAAAATTCAATTCCTGTATGAAGCCTTATTATCAGCTTGAAGATAAAACACTTTAAGCTTCAGCAGGAGATTAAATTTTGGCAAAGCGGAGAACAAATGTGTGTAATACTGGTCAGGAGTGATGCCATGTGCAATCATCTACTCCATAACTTCCAGCAACACCATCAGGAAGAAGATTGTCTTCAAGAGGAACTCCAGTAAAACTTTTGCACAAAGGCTTCAATTTTTCACCTCATGGTTTAACTGGATTAAAATATGTTGTTTTTTCATGCTAAATGAAAGAAAATTTATGCAGGCATTTGAAATGTAATATAGTCGATCCTGCTCAAAGCAAGTTCTATAAAGTTTTAATTGGCAAAAAAACGTTTTAAAGACTATAAACCTACAATTTTACTAACAGGAAGGTATATTTAAAGCATGAGCAAAACTAAAGAAAAAAAGACAATCTAGATGGAGAAACCACAATAACAGAAGTGGTAAAAAGACAAGCATAATTTGTTGGACCAAAGTGGCAATTTTTAAAAAGAATTTAAAAACTTAAATTTCTTACAGAAAAAAAATAATAAAAGAGATCAGGTACAAGATATTCGTTTCTAACAGTATGAGAAATCTGAAGAGACGAACAGACCTGCAAGAACAGACCAGAACATTAATTAAAGGTTTGGTGACAAAATGAAGAAGAAAAAGTCATCCTTACTGAACTTTAAGCCTTATTACATACTATTAAAATCTTCCCTGTCAAATCTACTGCCGTCTAACAAAGAGTGATGATTTATTCTTGCTGAATGTGTCAGTGCTACTGAGGCACAATGTGCTTTTACACAGAGAAAGAAGCGAAAGCAAGGTAACAGAAGATACCTTGCCTATATATAGTCAGTGCATAACTTTTAGGTTTGTGGTAGAGCTGCTGCTCCTCCAAATCATAAGGAATTTGCTGAGGTGGTTTATCTTAATAGATCTCTCCTGGTTGCGTTTCTAGAGGTTTTCTAGGAAAATCCAACTGGTGAGAGGAGACAATAACAAAGAAGAATTCAAAGTGTAGACCCAAACTTTATTCAAAACAATCTGGCCCACAAAGTCCGGAAAGTAAGTAAAATGTAAGATGAAGGTGAAATCCAGAAAAATGTCCAATAACAATAATATACAGTCCTGATCAAAGGTGAAGGTAAACATTTAGAGAGGGCTAAATGTTAAAAAAATATTCCAGAATTAATAGATGACAAGAGATAACTGTAACAAACTAGCTAAGAGGAGCGCAAACCGTGCGACTTAGATATGACACAAGATAATAGTGACACGGTGCAACCCTCAGGACAGCAATCCGGATGGTTTCTGACGAGATAATCATAGAAATTATGTCCCTTCTAGGATGCCTTGAAATAATCTGGAATAAGATCTAAAGTGTTTCACAGGTGAGAGAAGTCTGAGTTGTCTGGACCTTTTTGGACCCAGGGTAAATCCGCTAAAAATGATGTATGTTAGGACCACTACATCATTCTAGAGGAGACAGTCAGAGGACACTCTGGACTCCCACATTTTTAAAAAATCTATTAAACTTTTGTGTTCTTCTTGTGGATAAATCCAGCAGCTTGTTGTCCCTTGAGAGACTTGTCCTCTCCCTCTCTCCTTCTGACAGAAAATCTGAAAGTTAAAGGAAGATTGAGCGGCTTGATATGGCATAAAATATCCTTTAGGTTTCTTAAACTACAGTAAGTCACCCTATTTCCTGTCCAATAATTGTGTCCTGTGAAGGCTTACATTTTAGCCCAAAAGGTCTGCTTCCCTACTTGTCACCATTATTTTTTGAAAATCCAAGAATTCCTCTGTGAATCAAAGATATTTCAGCCCCCGGGCGAGCTGAGCTGGGATTGTTAGAGAGGCACAGGAAGGTGGGGAGCATCGAATTATCTGCAGAGTTTTTTAAGGAGCACTTATCTTTTAATGCTTCCTGTGGGAGGATGGCTGCAGAGATGAATTCAGCTGATGCCGCTGTTGCTTCAGCTGCTGTTGTAGCTCAGCAGAGAGGTCTGGAAAGTGTGCACACAAACACACGTGAGGGCAAGAACCGTGATTCATGCACACCCTCAGTCAGTCACAACATCCCATTTTTCTTCTGCAGAGCTAAAACGAAGTATTTCTTATGAGTGTCAGTGCTATGGGGGTTCCTGGTCTCTATGGAGGAAACTGATCTACAAACTGCTTGTCGGTTTGCAGGAAACATTTTTCCCCTTATCTTAATAAGAGTTTCAGCACAGGCAACTTTCCAAGTCTCCAAACTGCTCCTGTTAATTGATGCATGTTGCTGCTGCTAATACATCAAAATAGGCTAATGGACATAATGCAGCTATGTTTCATTGTTTTTTTCTTTTCTAGCAGAGACAATTGGACTCTAACCTCTCTTTATGACAGTCGGACAAATTCTTCTTTGCTGCTCACTGAACTGTGACAATATTTTGATCATTAATGCACATGCCACGGACCAAATCTCAAGGACATTATTGCAATGACAGGGTGCTGTCTGGTAGAATAAAACGCATAATCTGGGGCAAAGGTTTTACATCTCATGTGCTAATTTCAACTTTGAGCCCAAATTTACTTCCAATAAGTCAACATCATGTTGTCAGGGTTGCTTTGCATCAAGCTGTCCCTAATTAAGCACAGATAAACATGCCTTTTTTCATCCTGCATTATAAAATATATTTTTTATGCAAACAAAGATCCCTTCTACACCCCAAAACTTATCTTCTCTAGCTTAATTCAGGAAGAATTCGGTCCGGAGAGAGATTTCTCCTTGGCCCTATCCGTCTCATACCTCATCCAAAATAGTTAGGCTATGCTGACCTATTTTCTATATTTATGCTGCTATATGTTTTGGCTTCCGGAGGACATAGGGACCACTTTTAATCATTCAGCTTCAATCTATCTCTTTTCTCCCTTTCTGTGGTATTTGTTAGTTCCAACCATAACCCAGTCTTCTCTCTGCTTTGTTTTGTCATAGTAGCTTCAACTGTTTGGCTGTGACTCCATTCTGGATTGAAATGTCTCTCACCACAGGGTGACTGTAGTTGAAGATAGTCCACAAGAGATTAAGCCATGAGATGTACATTATGAAGCCATTTAATTATTTGCACATTGGACTGTCTTTCCTTTTATTTTTATATCCTATTGAAGCTGTTTTAAATGAGTCTTATTCTTGTATTTTACATTTACAATCCTTTGGATCTTCATTCAGACCCCATTTCAAACTTTTATATTTCCTGTGAGGGTACGCACAAGAATTTGTAAGAGCTTTCGTTTGGATGTAGCATTCACAACATTAGCAGTTTCCATGGTTTACAGTACCTTTTATGGTCACTTACACAACAGTTAAAACATTACACAAACAGCAAACCTTATTGACTGCCTCTCAGGTGAGTAGAATGGCCACTTTTTGGTAGAATGGAGACAGGTTGGTTGAAAGCATGGTGAGCTAATGTTTGCACCCTCTTTGAGAGACACATTTCAAAGTGGGGAACCAACATCGTGTTCTATTGAGATTGCATTTGTTTAGCTATCCTTACTGCTGTGCATGATCATAATCAGAAATTTATCTGGACACAACATTTTGAAAAGATACTCAGTTTAAGATCTAAGACTGATAATTTGACTCTCCTTCTGTTTTAATTTGTGTTCAAATTTCTTTCCCAATTATTCTGTGTCCTCATGTGACCTTTTAGTTAACAGATGTAATTCCTTCATAGCTAGAAAGTGTGCGTTTTACATTAACAATATGATTGGGATGGCAAAACGCCATGGAGACATAGGGAGGGAGGATAGCTCAGACATCATGTTGGTCAGTTGAAAAGTTGGCACAAGATCAAATTATATTTGGACTTTGTAATTTAACAAAATATTGCAAACTGAGTCAAATCAAAAATTAAAAGGGCCAGGAAACCTTATTTCCCTGAAACATCTACAGAGTAAAAATTGTGCGTTAAAAAAAAATTCAGACTCAACCTATTTTACTCTAAGTAGAATATGCAGTGCAACTTTTTATCTATATAGTGTCAATTGCTGACCAGACTCTTAGAGGTCTTCTTGATTTGACATGAAAATGAGTAAAATTAACTCTGAAAAGCTAACATTGGCTATAAATTTTGTAAGTAATTTTGCAGTAATTTGGAATGGGACCAAAATATTATCTGAGTTGTATGACAAAGTTATATTCAACAAAACAAAAACTAAGTGTTATAGTAACAGTTGTTTACTGTGTATGTTAATGCTGATGGCTGCTCAGTAGAGCAGTGGGTAGCACCGCTACCTCGCAGCAAGAAGGTTCTCAGTTCGATACCCAACCCTCTTTCTGCATGGAGTTTGCATGTTCTCCCTAAGCATGCGTGGGTTCTCTCTGGGTACTCTGGCTTCCTCCCAGAGTCCAAAATCATGAATATTAGGTTATTTGGCTTCTAATTGGCCTTTAATTCTATAGAGAAATTCAATTATTCTTCAGAGACAACACTAGAACAAGTTTTGTGACAAAATTTCAGGCAAATAAGCTATTAGAAACCATGGGCAAATAAAGCTTGTGCCTTGAATCCCATACCCACCAAGCTTTATAAAAATGTCAGTGCTTGTTTGGTGGATTACATTGTCTATGCTTCTCTAACCTCTGAAATTTTTCCTTGTGCTTTTAACATGGCATTGCAATACCAGTGTTACTGTATAAAGATACGCTTGACCCTCTTTCCTCTGATAAATACAGACTATTTCCAACCTGCCATGCTTTGGTAAGCTACTTCAAAAAGCGGTTTTCATCACGTTCATGTTTATTTAGGCTAACAGTTTTGTTCTTATATTTCAGTCTGGGTTTAGAACCAATCACTCTTGACTAATTTAAAATTATATTGTTTATATATAATAGTTTTCTTTGACCTTTGTACAGCTTTTGACACCATTTACTCCTTAAACATTTTGCACATCATCAGTTCTAAATGATTCTGTTGTTAGTTGGTTGTCGTTATATCTCATGGATTGGACATTTATTAGCTGTGTCAATGGTCAAACCACTTCCAACTACATCTACAGACTTGTCGGCTTTGTAGATGAACTGCAGGGGATTGGATGAGTTAAAGTGGGTCAGCACAAGGCACTAAAAGGACTTCATTACCACAGAGGTCAGGTTGACAGATCTGTAGTCATTTCATCCTAATAGACCTAGGTTTAGGTGTATTGATTGCTCTCATTTTCTTTTTTCTAGCCTAGTGAATCTTTGATTGCCATACAACATTTACCTTATAGATAAACTTGACATATAATTAAATCAATAAAATTACATTATCTTAAATAATTTGTAAAATGTCCAACAATTGATAGTATGATGCAGGCCAAAGTTGGCCATCGAGAGCAATTCTCCTGCAGGTTTTAGAGATTTCCCTCCCTCAACTCAGCTGATTCTGAGGATTGCAGTTCAGCAAAAGCCTGTTAATCACCTACCAATGGAAATGAAGAGGAAACTCTAAAACCTGCAAGTAAAGTGACCCTAGAGGGCTGATTTTGGGCAGCCCTGGACTAAGGTTTTCGCAGTGAAATTGATTTTTGCTTTAACACTGGCACTAGGACTATGTTGTCAGTACAATAAGGCATAGAAATAGGTGTAGGTTTGTCAAATACGTACAGAAAAATCCCCTTAAAAATAGATGGTAAATAATGTACAGCATGATTTTACACACTTATTAACAAAATTGTAGTGATTAAAATGTTGTTTTATTATACAGACTGTGATAGATATGCATAAGAAAATCACAAATGTGTACAATGGAAAACCTCCTGCTTAAGTTGCCAGTTGACCTGCTATGCACTTTGTCTCTCTGTCTCATTACTCTCATCTTGCATTATGCATAAAATGTCTTCACCAAGGTACATATGTTTTGAATACAATGCTGCAAATTACATTTGATGCAAGACAGCAAATTTTGGATATCACAGTTTAACATGACACAGGACTCCTGAGCATTATTTAACCAAATCCAATCATTTATCTTGTGTAACTGACTAAGTACTTTATGACATGCCATATGTCCATCCAAAGTTAGAGAAAAGGAAATGTTTTAATAGGCAGGGGTGGGTGGGTGGGGAGGAGATAATTCCAATGACCCTTGACTAAGGCCCCGTCCACACGAAGTCAAAACGAACACGAAACGCTAATATTTTCCAGAACGTTTGTCGTAAAGACGGAGACGTAAAATAAATGTGATCGTCCACACGAATGCATGAAAACGCTGCAAAATGTATGCCAGGCCTGTAAGTGGCGCTGTGGTGCCAAAGCAAAAATAGGCGACGAAATGTTGGGCATGCGCACTAATATTTATACATGGTTGCCCTGCGGTTCCATTTTCGTGGTTCAGTCAAATTCAGGTGCTGAACTATGTCGTCTATATTGCTCTGTTCTTCCTGGAGATATTCCAGAAGAAGAAGATTCTGTTGTAAGCCCGACAGCAGGGTGAGTAGCATTAGCAGCAACCATTCAACACAGTACGGCGCCATTGTTGTTGTGATACTGTGTCATGCGTGTTTAGAGGCGACGCTATGACGCATGCGTGTAAAAAAAAAAATGCGGTTAGAGCTTAAAGATGGAAACGCGAAAACGGCGTTTCAAAATCTTCCCACTCTGAAGGCTGAATAAAAAAAAGATTGTTTACAGACCCCCGAAACGCCGGCTTCGTGTGGATGAGAGGCTGGTTTGGTGAAAAATTTGTGCGTTTAGGCCAGGGTTCAGCTTCGTGTGGACGGGGCCTAACAGGGCCCCCGCATTTGAGAAAAACAGTTTGATCGTTGTTTAAGTCAAAAAGGTTTCTGCCTCTACAGCTTCTGCCTTGTCTGATCTACTTGGTGAGAGAGAACTTCAATGGTGAAGTGAGTCTGTTTTATCCTCTCACGAAGCAGCTTGTTGCGCATTCCTGAGCATGGAAGGAGATGGAAACCTCAACATTGAAGCGTATAGAAAACCTACTCACACAGACTAATATCTTCGTTTTAACTCACACCGCACACTGGAAAACAAACTGTGTGTCATTAAAACCTGACAACACCGGGCCGAGCATGTCGCTACTGAAACAGAAGGGAAGCACAAAGAACAGAAACACATCAAAGATGCTCTCCAAATCAGCAAGGAAATCCAAAAGACACGCAACAGGACATAACAGCGAGACCATTAAACGCAAAAACATTGTCCTCCCATATATTGCTGAAGTCTCTGAAAAACTCAATTGGATTGGATTTTCTCCAAACACAAAATCCCAGTACATTTCAAACCAAGAAGACCCTTAGACAGAGACTAGTGCATCCTAAAGACAAAACCCAGATCTAATATGAGCGGAATGGTGTATGCAGTTCAATGCAGTGAGGAATGCTCTGATCTTTATATTGGAGAAACCAAACAACCTCTCCACAGACGCATGGCTCAACCCCGGCAAGCTACCTCCTCCGGACAAGACTCAACTGTCCACCTACACCCTAAGAACAAAGGACACTTGTTTGAGGGGTGGACCCGTTTTTCGGTTCAATTTCCATGTTTTCTGAGTCATAACAAGGCTTTTGTTGGGCCAATCTATAAAGCCTGAAACTTGATTCTAGTCCAGTAATTTCGAGAAAGCTTCCTGGATGGGAAACTAACGCTTTCAATGTTGGAAAACAAAGTCCAGTGTTTTTTTTTTTTTTTTTTTTACTTTTTTGGAATGACTATTGCCTGGATGACTGAGAATCTTTACCAGCAGATCTTAACAAAGTTAAAGTGAAGTTCTCCGAAAGAGAAGAGGAATCTACAATGTGATGTTACCAGATGGCTAAATGCCTAGTTAAATAAGCTTAGCTACCGACAAGCTTTACTGGCATTTAATCATTGAAGGGTAATCTTCAGCATAATTTTATATATCACATGTCCCTATCTCTTTTACTACATTTAACAACAAATAAGTCGAAGGGTTGACACCAAAAACCAGCATTACCCCACCCTGGCCCAGTGCAATGTGCATAACTGTGTACAATGATTCTAATTTTCCTATTATTAAACATAGTTTTCTTCCTTTTATAGTTGCAAAGAAGAAAAGGAAATAATTTAAGCACACAATATTTTCATACATTATAACTATGATAAATCTGTAATGATTAAACACACTGTAAGAAATGGAGGCTGAAAATTTGCAAACAGGAAGTACCCTAAATCTGCATGGAAATTACAAATGATGCTAAAAAAAGGTTTACATTTTAATTTTTTCGCTCAGTCAATGGATTTGCCAGCAAGAGAGCTCGGCACTAAGTCAGGCTGGTAAATTGGCCAGCATTTTTTGTGAAATAGCATTTTAAGACAAAAAGTTTGCTTTTCCCATGATTGTATGTTTGGGTTACTTGTTTTTATATTCCTTGAAGAAACAGTTTTGAGTTTGTTAAATGTTTTATTTTAAAATGTCCATCCATCCGTCCGTCTGTCCTTTCGTCCATCTGCCCATCTGTCCCTCAACTTATCCGGCAGCACCAGGGGGGGCTGACACCTATCTCCAATAGTTTATGAGTAAGAGGTGGGTTACACCGTCAACAGGCTGCCAGACCTTCACAGGACCACAGAGTTACATATAAAAAATACTGCACACCCACCCACACACACACACACACCAACATACTTGTGTCACTATCGTTGCGGGGTCTTTCCATTGACGTCCATTAATTTCCCTTAGCCTAAACCTTCAGTAACCATTATGACTTCATGGCTAACCCTAACCCTAAACTAAACTCACCACCTTAGTCCTAAATGTTACCTCTGACCCAAAAACAGTACATCTCCATTTGGGGTCCAGGCATTGGTCTCCTCAAGGAGCAGTCAACCCCCAGAACCTGCTATTTTTCCAGAAAATGGGCCCCGCATCATAATAGAAATCACAGCACACACATATCTGAGAACAATTTAGAATAATATTTTTGACTTTGGGAGGAAGCAGGAGTAGGCCTACCCAGAGATATTCATGGACACACAGGGGGAACATGCAAACTCCATGTAGAAAAGGCTGCAAACTGACCCCAGCACGTTGTCGCTGCAAGGCTACAAACTGAGCTACTGTGCCACCCGAAGTTTGTATATTTGTTGAATGTTTTTGATAAAAAAATGTCTACATGTTTTTATTTGTAATATACACTGTGTGCAGAATTATTAGGCAAATGAGTATTTCGACCACATCATCCTTTTCATACATGTTGATCTACTCCAAGCTGTATAGGCTTAAAAGCCAATTACCAATTAAATAAATCAGGTGGTGTGCATCTCTGTAATGGGAAGGGATGTGGCCTAATGACATCAACACCCTATATAAGGTGTGCTTAATTATTAGGCAACTTCCTTTCCTTTGGCAAAATGGATCAGAAAAGAGATTTGACAGACTCTGAAAAGAAAGAAATGATCAGATGTCTTTCAGAGGGATGCAGCAGTTTGGAAATTCCCAAGCTTTTGAAGCAGGATCATCGCACAATCAAACAGAACTTCTAGGAAGCCACCAGTTGTGCCATATTTCAGAGCTGGAACATGTCTGGAGTGCCGATAAGTACAAGGTTACGCAATACTAAAGGACCTGACCAAGGTAAGAAAAGCCGAAAAAAGGCCACCTTTGAACAAGACAAAACGTCAAGTTTGGGCCAAGAAATATCTGAAATCTGATTTCTCCAAGGTGTTTTGGTCTGATGAAATGAGAGTGAGTCTTGATGGGCCAGATGGATGGGCATCAGGCTTGATCTGTAAAGGGCAGCAAGTTAATTATCGACTCAGAAGCCAGAAAGGTGGAGATGGGGTACTGGTATGGGCTGGTATCATCAAAGATGAGCTTCTGGGACCTTTTTGGGTTAATGATGGAGTCAACATCAACTCCCAGACCTACATTCGGAAGACACATTCTTCAAACAGTGGTACAAGAAGAAGTCGCCATCATTCAAGAAAAACATGATATTCATGCAGGACAATGCTCCATCAGACGCATCAAAATACACCAGTGTGGCTGGCCAGAAAAAGTCTAAAAGGAGAAAAAATAATGACATGGCCCCCTTGTTAACCTGATCTGAACCCCATCGAGAACCTCTGGTCCTTCATGAAATGTGAGATCTACAGGGAGGAAGGACAGTCCATAATTCTGCACACGGTGTATAGTTCTGTGTATTTTATAAAAGTCTATTTAAGATGATCTATTTTTCAAAATTTTCAGTAAATTTATATAGATTGCAAAATATGGTCTTTTGTTAGCTTTTCACTTCTGCTTTTAGACTCTCTAGAATGTAGCATTCTGTGGTAGTATTGTGCTCTCTCTTGTATAACACTGAAAGAAGCAATACAATGTCAGGTCTATGTTGCATAAAACTTTTGATGGGTCATTTAAATCCTAGAGATTTGGTGACAGCCACTGCTTACAGACCAGGGGGCCAAATTTGTGGTGTTTTGTTGGCCAGTGGGCCAAAAGTCTTGGCAGCACCCCTGTTAATAGCCGCCAAAAAGGTTTAAAAAAACGAAACGTTGTTTTAATTGGAATTAAGGACATATAACCTAAACCTAAGAGAAGATCCTTTTTTGGGAGATAACACCCAGCTTGTCCCTCTGTTGATGCATTTTGTCTAGATCTTAGACAATATGTTTTTTTTTTAAGTTTCAGGAAGAATTTCCTCTCTACAAATTGTCCTTTGTGTTAGAATACTTTTGCCCTGTGTTTGAGATCTTATCTTATATAAGTTATAGTGATGGATAGTTTCTTAAAACTTCACATTCAGAACGAATATTCACAAGCTTAAAGTAAGTAAAGTAAGTAAGTAAGTAAAGCTGTTTAATGAGCATACAAGTATTTGCTTTATATTAAAACTGATCCCTGAAAAAAAAGTCAAATGTTTAGTTCCCACTAAGTAAATGAGGCAGCCTGGATACTAAACAACGCAGGATCTGGTCTTACATTGCAATATAAGCATCACATTGATGGCTGCAGACCTTTTACAAACACGCCATGCTGCCCCTAGAGCTCATTTGCATAAAAATAGTTTCTAGTATAAGCTTTTCTGGTGCTGCATTGCAGTTTTCCATTTTATGAATCCCCAGCATCCAATTTCGTGTTTCCTTTCCAAAATAAATTACATTTGCAGAAGCGCTTGGGTGATGTGTGCGTGTAGTTTCATTTGAATCAGGAGAAAGAAAATAGTTTTTCTTTTGTTGTTGGCCTGCTACCCTCCATTAGGAGAAATTTATATCAACTACGTCAGCAGCATTTACTTCATTAGGCTTGTGAATTAGAAGACATTTTATTGTGCATAACACCTTGTAGATTCCTCGGTATGGGCGCTGCAGTTTCCTGTACATCTGCATATATCAGACTTCATGGTTCTCAGATTGTTTTGCATTTCTGCTGTGGAAGCGAGTGTAAGTTGTGTCTCCTGGCTTCTTTCAGCTCCTCTGTCAGTGACGCCTGGCAATTTAAGGATAAAGCGATGTAAGATAACCACAGAAACGAGGCTTGTTGTTGTTTTGATCATATCGTTTAGTTGATGTCTGTCTCCCACTCAGACACCCACGTCGCTGATCAGTGTGATGATTCTCAATAAGAAGGAGGATTTCGTTTATGCTTCCAAAAGCAACGACAGATTGGTGAATTTGTGGATTATTGAACAATCTTGTATCCACAGATGCTGATGAGCACAATCTCTTTGTCATTTACTGTCAGCGAAAGAAATCAGGCTGATTTAGCTGTGTTTGCCTTAAAGGATGCAGAATGTTGCATGAAGAGCAAGTGCTCTTTTTGTTACACAAAGCTTGAAGACAAAGTGCTGAACCGCTCACTTTAGTAGCTGTCAGACAAGCAGACTGTTATCTGGCCAGAAGTTTCAGCTCTCTGGAGAAAAAGACTGTCAGAGAGGAGGAGAAGGTCAGACCTGAAGTATTGAGGTTTCACAACTGAGCCAGTGCCTTGGAGCCGCAGCAAACACCAGAAAAAGTTTTGTAATCTAAATGTGTGTTAGAGAGAAGAATCCTCTGAAACAACGGCAAGCATGTCTTGGGAATAAAAAAAAATAATTTTGTTCTCTGATCAGTGTACTCTGATCACTCTATGTTGTTGAAATCACTGCATTTAAAGAAACAGCGAAGAGAGCCACAGAGATCTACAGCTCGGGAGTATCAATTACCAGGACAACTATTAGCTGTACAGCCATTAAATCTAGGTTGAAAGAAGGAACAACAGGAATAAACATTGGGTTTTCCCTAGCAATTTCCAAGGGGGCTGCCCTCCAGATGATCATGGCGTAGGATTGCACATGTTCATAGTTAATGTCATTATATTTACTTGTCTCTTTAGATGACACCATATCACTCATGAGCTATTTCTGTCCCTACATGTATGCTCGTCGACTTTCAACTCTCTTTCTTTCAACTTTCTGACTTTCAACTCTCTCTTATGAAGCAACAAACTTGACAAAAGCTGATCAAAAACACACACTTCACAGAGACAGAGTCAGTCAGGCCTGCTTGCGCGCAGATGAATACATGCACTCCTACAAGCAGAGAGTGCCACCTTTGAAGGTAGGGGTAAGGCTCTCATAGGGAGATTAGTTAGGAATCCTGAACTGCTGACTATGTTTTTCAAGCCCAACCAACTAACTGTTAAGGTTTATTTTTGTATCCGCAATTAAAACATATGCATATTGTTCCCGGTTGCACATGTCAATGTCAAACCGGGTCAACCTAACAGTTTATATAAAAGGGATATAAATACAGGAGATCTAAAAAAAAAAGAACAAAATAGAAATAAAAATAAGAATAAAAAATAAAAAGAGTGGCTATATTAGAAAAGAGGCTGGTGAGAAAACAGAAGGCTGGATGGATGAATTGCTGGGGCAGAGAAAGTTTGTGAACGATGCAGCCAGAGTACAGAATACATGAAGCGTACGATGCCGTTTATAAATTATTAAACCTCTTTGTTTATTAAAAGAAATGTCATCCATACTAGTTGACCTAAAAAGAAACCCATGGTCTTACTGCAAATGAAAACATTTAAGGAGAGTCTGTTGAATTAAGTTAGAGAGATATTAGAATATATACTGCATGTAATTTTATTAATTAGCCCTTTTGCTTATGTTGTGTTATATTTTGTACAAACAGGACAAACAACCATTCATGCACACACTCACACCTAAGGAGAATTTAGAGAAGCCAATTAACAGTGTTTTTTTGGACTGTGGGAGGAAGCAGGAGTAACCGGAGAGAACCCACGCGTGCACACACAGAACATGCAAACTCCATGCAGAAAGACACAAAGGCCAGGATTCGAACCTTCTTGCTGCAAGGCAGCAGTGCTACCCACTGCTCCACTCTTAAAGTCGTGCTATTTTAACAAGCTGAGTGCCAGTGTTTTGATCAGCTAGGTGATGTGCAGGGATACAGTCATACTAATAGAAGGACTGAGGAGGAGCAGTAGAATGAGGAGAAGGTGATAGAAGAGGAGGAGAAGAAGAAGCAGGATAGTGGAGGATTTAGTCTGATACCCTCATTTTCACAGAGCTTTATACTTTGGTCCGGCTGATAACATTTTTTTTTTTGATAATTATTTAAATTATATCATCAGTTACTCAGTATTAGGCTAGACTCCTTGGCAAACACTTTTTGTCTTTATTTAAGTAATTATTTAGATTGGTACTTTTGTACTTTTACTGGAGTAAAAATATAAGTGTGCTCACTCCAAATATCGTTTTAAAACTTTTTCTCAAGTTCTCAATGCAGTCAAACTTAACCTTTGTCACCTCAGCAAAAAAGTTAACCCAGCACTGTTGGAGATGACGAAATGTCAAGGCTGAATGATGGATGTCGGAGCAAATATTTGACAGTGGAAAATCAATATTTACAAGCAGTCAGTGTCGATTAAGTTTGCTGCTGCATAATTTTGTGTTTTACCAGTAAAAATAACTTTCTGCTTTTTAGTATGAAAAAATATTTTATTTAGCTTTTAGAAAAAAAAAAAAAAGTCCAACTTCACTCCAACTTAGACAACTTTTATTGTCATTTTGAATACACAGAGTGAGGGCAGTTGGAAATGGCTATTGCAGAATCTGCTGGACCTGCAGCAGATGCTGCGAAGCCTCTTCACTGAGGGAAGCAGGGAGAACAGTCCATGGTGGAGGTGTGAGGGATCATTGATAATATTGCGGGTTCGGGACACGCAGCGCTGGGATGAAATGCCTTTAATGGAGGGAAGAGGAGCCCCAATGACCCTCTCTGCTGTTCTCAGTTCTCCCCTCACTTTCTTCCAGTCTGAGGCGCTGCAGCCTCCACACCACACAGTGAGACAGCTGATCAGAACGCTCTCTATGGTGCTTCTTTAGAGGGTCGTGAGGATGGGTGGGGGCAGGTGGGCTCTCCTCATCCTCTGCAGAAAGTACAAGCACTTTTGTCCCCTTTTAACCAGTGAGGTGAGATTGTCTGTGATGTGCACCCCCAGAAATTTGGTGCATTAAAGGTATAGTAGAGGATGTTCTTTTTCCGGGTGGATCACCAAAATAAGTTGTCCTCCTAAAGCTGAGCTTACACTGTGTGATTTTTCACCCTTTTCAGGGTGACTTTCTAGCCATGCGAGAATTTTTCGATCGGGCCGACTTTCAGCCTTATCGTGCTTCGTGTAGTGTACAGGGGGTAACGAGGGGCGATCAGTCACTAACGACCACCTCCCAATCAGTAATCGGGAGGTAGGGAGAAAATCAAGCATGTTTGATTTTCAGTCGGCCGTCGTGGGCAAATCACTCAGTGGGCATTTACAAACAAGGATTCTTAACTTCTTCTTCCTCTCAGATGTAAACACAGCAGCATGGCGGGGGTGCGAGTAAAATGGAGTTCTTTGTGTAAAATTGACAGACCGTAGTAGCCACATTTGCTCAGCCATGTGTTTGTCCAAATATGTCATCACCTTTTCGTTTTAGAGCTTTCAGCACACAAAATTGCACAAATTGCTGAAGCCGCACATTTTACTCTAGTGAGCTTCATATTCCTCTTCTATTTGTTCTTGGCTTCTGGATAGACGAGTCAGAATAGCTCCATCTCACTGCAGGGCTGAATCCAATGTGGTTTTTAGACGTACAGTGTGAGTAGGTAGATCGCATCAGAGCATGTGCTGAACATACATCGTGAGCTGTGAACTCAGACGAAACCCTGCTGTTTTGTCAACAGTGTGAGCTGCAGCTGCGTGCAACGATTGAAAAAAATCGCACAGTGTATGCCTGGCTTAACTGTCAATCATTCTGGAAATATGTTTAAATAAGGCCGTCCTACATGCTTGTTCCCATTTTCACTTACCGGTGAGTCTGAATTAGTGGAAAAATTGCAAATCTTCTTTTGGAAATTAAGCTTGTATGATTGATGCGAACAGCAACACAATTCAAACTCATCTACTGGTATTTCTGATGCCAATTTGCAGAGCTCTTGGCAGAGTTTTATGAACTAACAAAGGAAGACTCAGACAGAAAGAAACCCTCAAGTTTTTGTGTAAACTGTGCCCACTGGGAATTTAAAGCGACACATCAAGTTAAAGCATCCGTACTATCTTGGGAAATATCCGCTACTGAAAGATTAAAGTAAGAAATCTTTTTTGATACAGATCTTTTCAGCAGAACCTGAATGTACCTGTATTTTTTTGAAGTTCTGGGTAATTTGGAAAAAAGATTCCTTCACTCCACACACAGTAGACCTTGACTGCATCGAGTATTTTCCATTCTATTGGTTTGCGATGGTTCTAAATATGGTGGACCCTCCCCCTGAAAACACAAACGGATTGTTAGTTTTTAGGGGCCAGTTGTAGCCAGGTGTAGCTCATCCTAGCGCCTAGCGCTAGGATGAGCTACACCCTCCCAGTAGGATAAAGGTTTCTCCTCACTCAAAATCACTCTCTGCACCTAGGTTAATCACTCTCCTTTGCAGGTTTTTGAAGCTATGTTGTGAGCTCTCTGAGAAGACGGTGAATGCGGCCCTGATTCTCAGCAACTCTTGATGGTTTCAGATACTTTGTGGAAACTTAAAAAAATAACTTTGTAATTATTTTTCTAAATTTGGGGAAATCTTTAGCATTGCGAGCTGGTTTGACTTACAGTTTACGATGAGAGGTTAGATCAGCTGTTTAACTTTAACTTCTGGGTGTGTTTTAGTTTCCATCTTATGCTTCAAAAGAGCCTCTTTCAATATCAAACTTCTGCATATATATTGGAACTTTTTTTAAAGTGGTTTTCTCTTTGTATGTAACCTTATGCTGTATATTGACCAGCAGGATTTAACCTTAAATTTAACCTTTAAATTGATTATAAATTAGCATTAAGATTATCAAGTTATGGCTGATAAGTAATTGATTCAGTGGAGTCACTGGGGGTGCTGGTTGTAAATGCCAACTAAGAACTGTTATCTCTGTTTCGTCATCTGTTTGCACAAAACAAAGCTTTTATTTGAGTTGCTGGGCTTGATATTTAGGGAGGCTCTCAATTCAGCATCACTAGGGTCAGTGTTAAGGTTTGTTAAAGGCAAAGGCCATCAGGTATTCAACATTTACCTCCATTTTCCTCTGAGCTGTCACTATCAGGGCTGTCAGCTCCTAAATGCAAATAATAAGGCTCGGTGCTTTTTAACTCCATAGCCCTTTCTCTCTCTCTCTGAATTCTACCTCGCAGAGGCTGTGCTCCTACCACATATTATCTCCTCGGGGATTACAGCACTCCAGGTTGGAGAGCCATCCTTCTTATTTCTCCCCTTTAGACCACTGTAATCCACCTGTCTTTCACAATAGGAGCTCACCAGCACCTACTTTAATGACTGTCTGTCAATTGAAGGCCTTTAGGTATAAAAGTGAAGCATAGGAGGACCACATAGCTGGAGGAGCCTTTGTAACGGCTTCGCGAACCACGCAACCACACCGGGCCTCATGGTACTAGGGGTCCTTATTCCTGCAGTCTAAAAAAAAAATAAAATTATTGTAAGAAATGTATTTGTTATATATGATTGTTTCAATTTCTGTCAAGGCAAATATGAGATCTAAAAGTACATTCAAACGATAAGGCTGCTTTGTTTTTGGTTATTTTTGGTATGCCATTATGTGTCCTGGAGGAAGCAAAAAGGGAGGAAGCCAACATGAAAAAACGTGACCGATTCCGCAAAAACATATCAGTTTATGAGAAAAAAACTATTAAAGAAAGAGGAAATTAATAAACCACTAAGAGGATCTCTAAAACTAATTTATCAGCCTTATCAGTGAGAGAGTGGCTGCACTACAAAAAAGATCTAGAAATAAGCCAACATTTCTTAAATTAAGTGTATGTACCCTTAATTTGAGTAGCTAAATAAGATGATTAGCCCAAGAAATTAGATTTTTTTACTATTTCAAATATGATGCATTTGAAATAAGAATTATTATTAAATTATTTTTTTCTGATTTTAAATGTCAATTGTATTGTTCCATTGGTAAAGGGTCTCAATTTCCTCCTCAATTCAAGAACAAATGCACTTATATTAAGGAAAAAAAAGACTAATTTAGTTTTATATATTTTTTCCAGTGTGAGCAGTTTCTTTGCATGAAGTGGAAGTCAGTTTCATAGTCAGAGTTCAGAGGATAGTGTAAAGTTTTAATTAAAACAAACAGTGCTGCGTAAGAGATGTCAAGATACCAAAAATGAAGTGAGCTGACTTGATGTAAACCTCCTTGCTTCACTGTTTTTTTTGTTTGTTTTTAAATGAATAGAAATACAGCTGTGTCTAAACAATGTTGTATTATTCCACAAACAGGGTTAAATTGGAATGTATCTTTCAGAACATTTCCCAGATGGTGCTGTGCTTTAATTATATTAAACCAGAGTCTGACTTTTTTTTTTTTAAAAGGGGGGTTCCCAAGATTCGGATTGGTTCTGTGGTGGCTGGGTTCGGCTCAGTTGGCACCATGCTGCTGCAGCCGGGCGTGAAGGCGGCCGGTCAGTGTTGGAGCCCTGTGTGCAGTGCTGGTGGTTCTAGATAGCAGACTGTGCTCCGCTGCTGTGCCTGGACAGGGAAGGCAGTAATCCGATGGCACTGAGCTCTCCAAGCACTGGATCCTTTCTCCTGTCCGGGTGGGAAACATTGCCCTTCATAAGTGGTTATTACCTGGTTCGGCTCATGGCTGCTGGCCGGTCAGGTTCGAGCTCTGGATCCCCACCTGCTGTAACTGACTGTTATCCATCTCAGTTCTTGTTGTTCTGGAGCCTGCACCATAATGATATGGAAATCCGTCTCGAGCTGCGGCTATACTAAACCGTACAGCTAGCTAGGATGTGTTGTTTTAAGATATAAAATATTTCTTAAAAAAATAAACAATGCTTTAAATCAGCTGTTTGCTATCAGGCCCTTTATTAAAGCTATACAACAGAGAAAACAAGCCATTGATACTTTGGTATATTGAATGCAACTGATGATGTGAGAGCCAGATTAATGATAAAAGAATCTGCCGTGAAGTCATCCTAACATAGTTTGGTGTATCGGACACCACAGATTGTCCGGTTGATTTTTGTCTAATCCATTTAAATAAATAAATAGAATATTATTGATCTCACATTGGAGAAATTTATCTCTGCATTTAACCCATCCCCTTGGGGAGCAGTGGGCTGCCATTGTGCGGCGCCCAGGGAGCAGTGTGGGGTTAAGGGTCTTGCTCAGGGACCCAGAGTGGCAGTCTGGGGGATTGAACTCCCAATCTCAGGATTCAAAGCCCTATGCCCTAACCACTAGGCTGCAACTCTCCAATTTATGTTCCGGATCGCAATTGCTGCAAAACCAGGTATTTTGGATGATTAAACATTCCTTTTTGCCGAATGAGTGAAGTAGTGTACACCAGCCCAAAGACGTTTGACTGCACTGAGAGATAGCTGTGACTGCTCTCCCCCGCTCTCCCCCGACTCGCAGATCCCTACAGGCGCAGAGCACACTGTAAAATTCTCTCGATTTTTATTACCTTTAGTATTTTTAGCATGATTTAGACCATCGAAATAGAGAAAAGAAAGAATAATCTGCTATCAAACACAATAAAACTGCTCTAGATGGACTACTTTCTATTTGACCTTTAGGTTGCCCTGTTTCCAGGTTGCTGTTTATGGTTGTCAGGCATGCATATGTAGTCTATTTGATGTTAACGTGTTGTAGTGGGATAGTGCGTTTGGTATTGCTACATGTATGTGCAGTACTAAACGTTAATTACACAATTTTTAAGTCATTGTTATATCCATGTGGCTTTTTCACTTTACCTAATACTCTGGGTGGGTGTAGAACACAGAAAGAAAGGTTTCGACACAACCCTACAAGCAGGCTTGGACTGGTAATCTGTGATACCTGTCACAGTCTTGGTTTGTTAGTTCCTGTCTTCCGGGTTTTCCATTTGTTGTCCTCTGCTGCCCTCTTGTGTCCTCTTTCCATAGCTCTGTTTTCTGCTCTGTCCTCACCTGTTTTCAATCCTCTCGTTAGCCCTCTCTTTGTCTCTGTCCCCTTTAAAAGCCTTCCCTCTTCAGTTCCTGTTTGCTGGATCCTCGTCTAACGTCTGTCTGCTTACCTCGTCTCTCCCTGGCTCATTAAACCCTCCTAAATTCACCTCTGCCTACCTGCCTCCGCATTTGGGTCCTCTATCCAACACCAAATCCTGACAATACCGGGCATTTGCCTGGTGGGCCGGTCCTAATTTCAGTGTGCGAGGGCCGGCCCTCTTTAAACCATACCGGCCCCAACACTTCTGGCTGAAGCACCTACCTGTGACAGTAACTAACTCAAGGAGCTCAAGAAGTATTCCAATGTTATCTACTTAAATAATGCATGCAGTCTATATAGCCCTTCCTTGTCATGCACATCCTTGTGATTGTTGGCATATGGTGAGCCTGCCTAAAAGTAGAAGTAAAACAATAAAAATTTTTAGCCAACATTTTCAATGCCTCTTTGCATCATCCAAGGGTGGCAGTAATTTCCTTCCATGGGTTGTTCATAATCAGTTGGTTGTTCATCTGTTCATTCAATTTTACGTATGTTAGAATCAAGTTGCCTCAATTTTTAACCTTGGTCTTAGTATGCAATTTGGCATTGATATAAAAAATCATTTTCACAAAATAAAGCCAATGTTTACATAACATTATATACATACACTGGTGACATGTTCATTCTAACCTAGATGAGAGAGTGTGTATATGATGAAAATCAGTGTTTCCTGGCAAGCATTTATTTTTGAAAGTCTTACTTTATGCTACTCTTTTTTTAAAGTAGTGTGATATTAACACTTTAATTAGAAAAATTATCAGATGGGTTACAAAATGCTAATTAGAGCTTGTTTTGTTGGTGCATTGATGTTGAAAGAGTTATCAAAGCCTTTGATTTATTTGTTATAGCGTTCTGAACCCTAATTTTTCTGCAGTGTTAATCACAGTAATTGGTTGTTGTCTCAGTTGTGCTGAGACTCTTTTATTTTAGTACAAAGTTAGCTGCCTCCTCCCATATCTGTAATGCCAACAAGCAATACAGTCTTCTCTGTATATAGATGCAAAATGTACAAATGGTCTTCTCTGACTAAAGAAAACAAGTTTAGACAATATAGTATCAGTAAGATAAGCGATTTCAGACTTTAAATACAAACTGTTAAAGATGACATCATTGTTAGTCTCCCCATTGTTTTATTTAACACTTTGTTTTTAACCTAAGATTTTTATAAAGTCTTTTATGTTGAATATAGTCGTGTTGCTTCTGCTGTCCCTGAGGGGCCAGTGTTGGAACCAAAATTGCTCATTCTTTACATAAGTGAAATATGCAAGGTTTTTAACTTAATACAGTTCCTTTTCTTTCCAGACAATAAAAATATTTTCTGTTCCCTAACACACCAGAGATGAAGCTACAAAACTGTTTTGAAAAAAAAAAATTGTGCCTAAATCTGAAGAATTAGGTGCAAGTTATTAGGAAATTATGAAGGAAATATAGATGTGAAAGTCATAATAGATGGAACAAAGGTGTAAATACTAAATTCAATTAAATTCTTAGGTTTGGTTATTATACAAAATCTCCTGAAAACCTCACATCAAATCTATTCAAACTAAAGTATCTGGAAGCATCGCGATTCATATTTGAGCAAAACATTTTCTGAATTATAAAGCAGTAGACATGGTGTACTCTTCGCCGTTTTTACCATACCCTTAGATACATATTTTCTAAAAGTCTGGTTTAGCACCTACAAAACATGAGGCAAACTACAATGCACACTTCACCTGAGACATCAGGATAATTCATAAGGCTGGCTATCATCACCACACTAATGCATTTTTCATTCTTTCCTGCTGGCTTTATTTCCCTGATCTGGTAGAATTCCAAACTTCACCATCAATGTATAAAGCTAGAAATAAACAGATACTAGACAGCATGAAGAAGTTATTTACTGAGCAAGATTGAGGGTATAATTACAGAGATAATCTAAAATTTAAACTCTTATATGCTCAGAGAAACATAAAAAAAAGGAAACATGACTTTCAATAAATTGTGTGAAAGTATGGAACAAATGTGGTGGCGAATGAAAGCAAGCATTCATGCAAAAGACTGCTTAGGAAAAGGCTCAAACTAGATTTCTCCCAAAGGACATGAGATGGAGGAAGTGCGATGAACATCATCTAAGTCAATGTACATGAGTGTATATATATATTTTTCATGTAGTTGGGGTCGTGTGGGCTATGGGTAGGAATTGTATGAAGATGTTTTGCCAGGCCCATTTAAAAATATAAATACCTATACATATGTTTATTTGTCCATAAAATAATTTATCTGTCCGCTATGAGCCCATACTAAATTGTAATATAATGGGCTCATAAGAAAAGTGGAAATATTGTTGATGTTAAGGACAACTGATCGAGAAGAAATAACATCCAACATTATGTCTTATCTAACGGGTTTGTGTTAATTCCTTCTGGGAGTGAGTGTGTCTCACTCCCATGATAAATTATACATAATACACGCCTACTGACTCTGCTGAGAGATGGGAACCACCATAAATGGCTAACTGAATGCTGCACAATCCTGATCCTGAAGGACCCCTCAAAGGGAACAGTGCCATCCAACTATCGGGCCATAACCTGCTTCTCCACAACATGTCCAGCTCAGGATCATAGCGGCTAAGATAAGCGGGCACATGGATCAATACATGAGCACAGCTCAGAAGGGAATTGTCAAAAATACCAGAGGTGCCAAACCCCAACTCCGGGTAGATAGAACAGTCGCTCTGCAGAACTCTGGGACTGCAGAACCCAAAACACTGACTTAAGCACTGCCTATATTTATTACAAGAAAGTCTATGACTCAATGCCACACACTTGGATCATTGAACACTTGAAGCTATACAACATCGACAGGACTCTAAGAGCCTATATTGCAAACTCAAGAGGTTGTGGAAAACCACCCTTGAGGCCAATGGCGAGATACTTGAAGTTACATCAAATGTGGCATATGATGCACTGTTCTTACTGCTGTTCTGCATATGTCTGAACTCCCTTAGCCAAATAATCAACAAACTGGCTATGTATATATATATATATATATATATATATATATATATATATATATATATATATATATATATATATATACCGAGAGTGAAAATGTACCCATCAAATATCCAAATTTGCTACAATATCTGTTTCCATCCAAGATCATTGCTCCTGCCCCTGAATGATTGCAGTGAATTCATACAGTTAGGGCTTTAAAAACAGAATATCTAAAGCTATTTGAATGAAACTATTTTCAATTTAAAAGCTGATGGCGTGGAGATAAACGTCTCTAACCTCTCAGCATCAGTGAGCTCCTATCATGCTGCTTTTAACAACTTAACTGTCTTCCTCCTCGGCTGAGAAAAAGAGAATAATCCTTCTCCAGCTGTGTCAGGTTTTGCGACGTATTCACTTTCAGGACTTTGAACAATGGGACTGTTTATAGTCCTGCTAAGAAAGAAGATGTGGCCTCTTTTCAGTTAGCTAGCATTACACTTAACGTCTACTCCAAGCTATTTAGAAGGACTAAAAATGGAAAAATGCAATTGACTTCTATAAACCTAAATTTATGGAAATGGTGATGTGTCCCAGGATGGAAGGTTTTCCTAAAATGTATTTCCACTCCTTCAAAGCTTGATAAATGTCTGGTTAAACCAGTGATAATGGCAAAAATGAATAATTTTATTTTCTGACAAGAAAAGACAAACAATATACATTTTGTTTAAGCAATTAGATGGAAGGTGCATGTTTTGGCCTCTCTAGCTGAGCTGATGTATTTTCAAACATTTTAAAATGCCTTTTATTTCTTTTTGCTTTGCTTTTAAAGAGCAAAGCTTTGTTGCAATAGCTGCTGTAGACCTCTCAAAATATCCTCCATGGTTTTAGTTTTATTATTTAGTTCTCATTTATTATTATTAAATCTGACAAAGCTAGCTAAATGTGTCATGCTGTGCACCTAAAAAGGAAAATATATGTGCTGTTTAATCTTCACAAGTAGTGTAATACGTACTAGCTTTTGAAGTCTTCAGGGTTGAGCAATGATTAGAGCTTTTCCCTGCAGCCAGAAGATCTTTGGTCGTTTTCCCCAAGGATGCTTGGGTTCTATTTTGGCTCCCTGGACTTCACCATTGGCCCAGAAACATGACTATTAGGTCAATTGAGCCCTCTAAATCACCCTTTAATGAAAAATGTGTGCATAGATAATTTTTTCTCCTTGTGATTGACTCTGCCTCTTTCCCCCTTGACCAGTCTAGATAAGTCAGCAAGCTTTAAGCCTGTATGTAAATATTGTCAATTAGATTTTTAACCCATGCAGTATAAGCCTGCTTTACAAAAAGGGTTCTAGATATGGTAAAAGCCTGTTATGATAAGCAACTTTTCAAGTAAAGGGACTCCAAAGTGCTTTAAAATACACATGGTCATTCACCCATTGAATGACCACACAGCTGACCTAGGGCACACTGCAAGAACCAAGGCTGCTGCACAAAGGCACCAACAGACCATCTGACCACCACCCAGAGGGCCTTGTTGTGCCTAGATAATCAAGTTAGTGTGTCTTGCACAACCACACAACAACAAAGACATCTAGAACTGGCAACGCTCCAGTTGCAGGATTAACTCCCTCTTCACTCGCCACAGTCACCGCTTGCTAGATAGAAGAGTCCCAACAACTTTGATGTTTATACTTTCTCTTTTTGTAGAACACTGGACAAGATATACCTGAAAACACATTTTTTAATCAGTATATTTTGTTGATCTGGAGAAAGCTTGTGACAGTACTATGTATCCTATTCGAGATAATCTTCAAATATATTGTTTTTACGCTCATATTGAGGTTCATTAAGTCCCTCTAGGATTAAAGTGAGCTTATTTAAATTCTGCTAATAAATCTGAACTATTCCCAGGTAGTGTTGGAGTGCCATGTTAGCCATTAGAGTTTCATTGACTGAATTTATAAGCACACACACTGTAGTTGAACTTATGTTGGTAGGGTCTCTATTATCAATCCATTCAGCAGTTTATCCAGATTCTGATCCTTTCATTAAACTGGAGCCTGAAGATGGCAATGAAATTATTTGTAACTCTTGAAACTGCCTGAAGGAAGATTATAGGCTAGTTATCTGGCCCTTTGGTCTTCAACAGAAAAAGGATGGTTAATCATCATAATGCTACTACTCCATTATGGTGTGCCTTTGTTTACTGTTTTTCTCTAATGGATGAACTTATCCATCTATGGGCGTTTCTCAATTCACAAGAACGCGAGTGTGGACTTGTGTCCTCACACGTATGTTTTTGACAAGAACACAAGAAAGTATCGTCTTGGGGAGTACTGGAGCATAGCATAAATGTTAGTCAATTGAAACAGAAGCGCACTTGTGACATCACCACATGCTCCCCTCCATCAATTTCCCTGCCAATCGACCTTTCATGAGCTGTGGGTAGTAAGTACAGAATGGTTAAAAAACACTTTTATTTACCAAGCTTGTAAATTCACCCTCAGTAAGTAACTAAATGATACTCAGCAGATGTTCAAACTGATTTGGGGCATTTGATAGGAATGCCTTTTAGATGCTTATTTTGGGCTATGGGTAGGAATTGTATGAAGATGTTTTGCCAGGCCCATTTAAAAATATAAATACCTATACATATGTTTATTTGTCCATAAAATAATTTATCTGTCCGCTATGAGCCCATACTAAATTGTAATATAATGGGCTCATAAGAAAAGTGGAAATATTGTTGATGTTAAGGACAACTGATCGAGAAGAAATAACATCCAACATTATGTCTTATTTAACGGGTTTGTGTTAATTCCTTCTGGGAGTGAGTGTGTCTCACTCCCATGATAAATTATACATAATACACGCCTACTGACTCTGCTGAGAGATGGGAACCACCATAAATGGCTAACTGAAGGCTGCACAATCCTGATCCTGAAGGACCCCTCAAAGGGAACAGTGCCATCCAACTATCGGGCCATAACCTGCTTCTCCACAACATGTCCAGCTCAGGATCATAGCGGCTAAGATAAGCGGGCACATGGATCAATACATGAGCACAGCTCAGAAGGGAATTGTCAAAAATACCAGAGGTGCCAAACCCCAACTCCGGGTAGATAGAACAGTCGCTCTGCAGAACTCTGGGACTGCAGAACCCAAAACACTGACTTAAGCACTGCCTATATTTATTACAAGAAAGTCTATGACTCAATGCCACACACTTGGATCATTGAACACTTGAAGCTATACAACATCAACAGGACTCTAAGAGCCTATATTGCAAACTCAAGAGGTTGTGGAAAACCACCCTTGAGGCCAATGGCGAGATACTTCAACTTACATCAAATGTGGCATATGATGCACTGTTCTTAATGCTGTTCTGCATATGTCTGAACTCCCTTAGCCAAATAATCAACAAACTGGCTATGTTTATATATATATATATATATATATATATATATATATATATATATATATATATATACCGAGAGTGAAAATGTACCCATCAAATATCCAAATTTGCTACAATATCTTTTTCCATCCAAGATCATTGCTCCTGCCCCTGAATGATTGCAGTGAATTCATACAGTTAGGGCTTTAAAAACAGAATATCTAAAGGTATTTGAATGAAACTATTTTCAATTTAAAAGCTGATGGCGTGGAGATAAACGTCTCTAACCTCTCAGCATCAGTGAGCTCCTATCATGCTGCTTTTAACAACTTAACTGTCTTCCTCCTCGGCTGAGAAAAAGAGAATAATCCTTCTCCAGCTGTGTCAGGTTTTGCGACGTATTCACTTTCAGGACTTTGAACAATGGGACTGTTTATAGTCCTGCTAAGAAAGAAGATGTGGCCTCTTTTCAGTTAGCTAGCATTACACTTAACGTCTACTCCAAGCTATTTAGAAGGACTAAAAATGGAAAAATGCAATTGACTTCTATAAACCTAAATTTATGGAAATGGTGATGTGTCCCAGGATGGAAGGTTTTCCTAAAATGTATTTCCACTCCTTCAAAGCTTGATAAATGTCTGGTTAAACCAGTGATAATGGCAAAAATGAATAATTTTATTTTCTGACAAGAAAAGACAAACAATATACATTTTGTTTAAGCAATTAGATGGAAGGTGCATGTTTTGGCCTCTCTAGCTGAGCTGATGTATTTTCAAACATTTTAAAATGCCTTTTATTTCTTTTTGCTTTGCTTTTAAAGAGCAAAGCTTTGTTGCAATAGCTGCTGTAGACCTCTCAAAATATCCTCCATGGTTTTAGTTTTATTATTTAGTTCTCATTTATTATTATTAAATCTGACAAAGCTAGCTAAATGTGTCATGCTGTGCACTTAAAAAGGAAAATATATGTGCTGTTTAATCTTCACAAGTAGTGTAATACGTACTAGCTTTTGAAGTCTTCAGGGTTGAGCAATGATTAGAGCTTTTCCCTGCAGCCAGAAGATCTTTGGTCGTTTTCCCCAAGGATGCTTGGGTTCTATTTTGGCTCCCTGGACTTCACCATTGGCCCAGAAACATGACTATTAGGTCAATTGAGCCCTCTAAATCACCCTTCAATGAAAAATGTGTGCATAGATAATCGACCTTTGTAAATTCACCCTCAGTAAGTAACTAAATGATACTCAGCAGATGTTCAAACTGATTTGGGGCATTTGATAGGAATGCCTTTTAGATGCTTATTTTAGACATGTGCCCTATAAAAAGAAGCTAAATGGTGTGTAATATCAAGAATCCCTCCCTATCAAATGAAAGTGGCTGCGATGGAGGAAGAAGCCTATCAATCTATAGCTCCATTTACACTACCCTTTTGAAACCGTGCCGAGCACGGTAACCAAGATAACTGTTACGCAGAACTGAACTGGACCAAAAGTTCCTAGATAACAAAGAGCGTGTGAGCAGACCTCATCATCTCCTTACAGTCAGCCTCCGTAATCATGAAATTACAGACATTGATAAAAAGTCTAACTTTCCTACCTTGCCACACGATTTCCAGAGATGATTCTGCTTAGCAGTCTGATGAACCTTAACGTCTCTCATTGTTTCCTGCATCTGTAAGCCCTGATTAGACTATCCTTTGTTGTGTCCACTTCCAAAAGAAAGACTCTGTCAAGTAAAGTCACCAACAACAAAAAACTAAATTATAACCAAACTTCCTGAATGTTACAGGCACCTCCATGTTGATTTGCTTGTTTACCTTTAGAGAGCAGTGGTACCATAGATCGTCACTAGGAGGCGAGTAGTCGTGCTAGTGTGTTGTGTAAATGGTCATAAGGAACCGACTTGGCACGTTAACTGATTCAAACTCAGTCTGAACTCGGCAGGGATCAGTTTTCAGAGAGCAGTGTAAATGGGACTTATGTTAAAATTGTCGATTTGGTCTTTAAGCAACAGACATTTAGATATACAAAGGTACTCACTGAACTTGTGTAGTGATCTTAGATAAAATGTTTATCCCACCATTTGGATTGTCTGATATAGGGCAGCAGCAACTTCATTTTATCTTAATTCAGGCAGGGACCAGTATGTCTATTTAGAGATGATAGTTTTAACAACTTTGTTGTTACACTCAACATACAAGAGGCAACATGTGGTGTTAATCAGTTCTAATGTTTTTAACAGTTGATATTATGTGAATAGGCCAATTAGAAGACAATAAGTATAATAATAAATAATTGAACTGATTTCACATTGGTGAAATTTACCTCTGCATTTAACCCGGTGTGGGATTAAGGGTCTTGCTCAGAGACCCAGATTGGCAGTCTGTGGGATAGGGTTTCAAACTCACAACCAGAGGATTCCAAGCCGTATGCCCCAACCACTAGGCCACCACTTCCCGCCGCTGATAATGATCAGGTTTGACACTTGCATTCTGATGAGAAGGATGGTTTATTGTTCAATTTCCAGTTTGAATATTTCTGGGTTAAAATGTATGATCAAAGAGCAATCATCAAAACATGTTGAACTAAAAGCAAAGAATACCCTTTTTTCTTCTTAACGCCTAACCTGGTGCACAGCCAATGAATATTGGTAACACGTTCTGTTTATTACTTGTTATCTCTGTTTCATCTTTGTTATCCTTGTTATTGTTTTACAGAGGCGTGTGACATTGCACTGATTTCCGGTCTGCCACCATCATCCTTTAGGAGCTCCTCCCAGCTGTCCAGCAGCCATGCTCCAGGTTTCGCCAAGCTTAACAGGAGAGATGGTGAGAATCAACAATGATTTGATTTTTCTGGTCTGTGCTCATTTTGGGTATTTATATCTTACATTATGGGACCATTTTCCAGAAATCCTAGCACATGGAGGGGGTTACGTGTTAGGTATAGGACCAAGGAATTAATTGATTTTAGGTTGGGGTTTGAGTTAGGTATGAACCCGTAATGGGTTATGTTTAGGTTAGGGTCATGGTTAGACTCTAGAAATGGTATAAAAATAAATGGAAGTCAACGTAATGTCCCCAAAAGGATAGAACAACACAATTTTGTGTGTGGAAGTATGATTTTTGAGGTAGGAATCATCTGTTTCTAAGTGGGCTGCATACTGATCGCATTGGTGAGTATTAAAGGTTGCCTCAGTGGTTATACTTGTGTTTCTGAGATGATCTACGGTATGTGGTGCAGAGGGGTGTGGGAAACAATTGATTTGGCAATATATCGTGATTTTTGGCATCCCAATATAATATCCATCCTTAAGTTTCTAATATCGATTTGTTTTTAAATACATTTTCCCCTAAAGCAATGGGGAATATGCACTACTTTCACACATCCGCTTTGGTACATGGGGTCTTGGACCCGTTTTGCTGTGCATTTAGCAAAGGCAATCACAGTAGCAAATGCTGAGTGACTTAAACCCCAAACAACATGGCTACCAAAAAGACAAAATAACTGAATAATGAATATCTTCTACTAGGGTTGTCACGATACTAAACTTTTCAACTAAATACCGATACTCGATACCATTTTCGATACCACAAGGATTAAAAACAAAGACTCCAAAACTCAACAGAAATTTTCATTAATAATAAAAATACAATAAATAAATACAATAAACAATAAGAACAATATTTTGAGGTTGTTTGCTGTGCAGAGTATTAAGCAACCTTGATTAAAAAAAAAAAAAAAAATAAAATTAAGTTTTCCTTCCTTTGCTATGCTTTGCACACATAACAATGACACTAGCCAAACCGGTTAAGAAACAAAAATAATTCTCAGCAGCTACACCTGTTACAAAAAAAGTCTGAAACTGAAAAGTGCACAGAATTATTCAATCACACATTGTTCAGAAAGTGCATTTTCCACTATTCTGCACTTTAGATGTATCGATACTTTTGAAAATGAGTATTGTATCCGGATACAACGTTTCAGTATCAATACTTTTTTGAATATCGATACTTTTGACAACCCTATCTTCTACTGAATATAAACAGCAATGGTTTTTTGATCTCTACATTTAATTTTGATATTAGCTGGGTAGTATAGAGCAATATTTATTGATATTGCAATTTTTGACAATATTGTGTCATGACCCAAGTATTTGCGATGCGTGTCATTTCACAACACCCTTGCCAATACTCACTGTTAGTAGTGCATATGGAATTTTTCCAAAAATATCATTACCCATCTACGTAAATTAGGAATGCTCGGACAATTCGACCAACAAAAATGTTCCACCGAAGCTGATCAAAATGTGCATTTTCAATTTTCCGGCGATAGATTTAAAAAGGTGACAACAAAGCGGAAACTTCTGATGGCATGACAAAGAGCACATCTAGCATGGGGAAAAAAGATCACAAGCAAACAGCACTGCCAGTGTGCAGAAATGTTGTCAAGCTTGCAAAGTAAAGCACTGAAGCAAGCATAGGTAATGGAGGCAAGTTTTCAGAGTTGAGTGTGTGGTAGACAGGTTTTGAGTGAGGGGAGCAAGTTTAAATGCCACATCAGTTTCACTGGGGGCTCAGGTCAGTGGCACAAAATTTATGCCATGGAAATTTAAATGTCACTATCACCATTTTGAATATTAGAACAATGCAACACAGAAAAGGAAACTTACACCAAACAAGCCAAACCTGTCTGTGGCAGAATTGCTTGAAAACTCAGTTTCCCAGTGACTCTGCTAAGGTAAAGGACATAACAAAAAATTTCATGGGTAAATAGATGTTGTTGTACTTTGTTATTGAATAACTTATAATTTATTGAAATGTCTTGAATTTTAATAGGGATAGTAAAAAATGTATCCCAAAATGCTATGATTCTAATATTTCTCATAATAACCTATTTTGATGTTTCATTTCAGCCAGGAGTTTTCATTTCAGTGCATCCTTAATCAAAATTATTGGAATCATTAACTCAGTGAATTATAGTGTGGAACTGTGATAGGATGCTATCTGAGCAACAAATCCTGTCATGAAAGGTTCTAGCTTCTAAATGGTCCACAGACAACTTTCAGCTGTATCATATGAAAATGAAAGTGCTTGTGAATTACAGCAACTGAGCGATAAAGTGGTCGGTCACGTAAACTGATGGCTAGGGGACAGCAGATGCTGAAGTGTATAGTGAAAGGGGTCGGCAGCTTTTAGCAGAATCAATCACTACACACTTACAAACTTAATTTGGCATTGAGATAAGATCAAGAACAGTGCATAGTGCATCCATGTAATTGGCTTCCATGGTCGAGCAGCTGCATCTAAGCCATACATCATCAAGTGCAATGGGAAGCATCAGATGCAGTCGTGTAATGCACTTACCCTGCAACCAAGATGAATTGTCATGTGATTTGTGAATTAAAAAACTCACGAAAATACATATTGCCAGCAGAAACGTTAAGCTTGGTACGAAAATGGTTTGGACCAAGTGATTGGCTAAAAGCCCAACATGGGAGGTGGGTACCCAATCAGCTCGAAGCATTGTGCTTAATTTACCTCCCTTTTGCAAACACTCCAGATCAATACCTTTTAGAGTTCAGAACAAATTCCACATATGATTCTGGCTTGTGCCAGGTTAAGAAAGCACACTGTCTGCACTGAAGGATATGTGTTCTCTTGGGTGAAAATCACATTTCTTTAACTGGAAATATGACGGACGAGTCTGGGTTTGGTGGTTGCCATGAGACTTTTCTGACTGCATTGGGCAAAGTTTAAACTTTGGTGTAGGGGAGGGGTATTATGGTGTGGGGCCGATTTTCATGAGCTGGGTTTGGCCCCTCAGTTCCAGTGAATCCTTCAGCATACCAAACTTTAGGACAATTCCATGCTCCCAACCAGGAACAGTTTGGAGCTGCCCCTTCCTCTTCCAACATGACTGAGCACCAGAGCACAAAGCAAGTTCCATGAAGACATGGATGGCAGAAGCTTTTGTGGATATGACCTGACTTCAACTTTAAAGAACACCTTTGGGACAGATTAGAGACTGAGAGCCAGACCTTCTCATCCATCATCAGTGTGTGACCTTACAAATGTACTTTTGGAAGAATGGAAGTATTTTTCCCATAAAAAATACTGCTAAATGTTATGGATATCCCAGAAGAGTTGAGGCTGTTATTGTTGCAAAGGGTCATACAGGTACCTAATCCTATGGATTAGGGATGGGATGTCACTCAGCTCAAAAGTGTATCCTGTATACATTACAGGTAAACACAAAGAAATATCTCTCCTACTGAAATTGTGCAATAACTGCAAAGAGGAAACCTCTACAAGTACTGTAAATGTAAACGAGACATTTTTCCTGGAACTGTAATGGTAAAAATTGAAGTTTCTGACTGGATTCATGGCACCATTTCAGAATAAAATGAAAGAAAAAAACAAGCAGCAGAAGCTGTCTGTTCTGTCTCTATAGGTGCTGTTTCTATTGAAGAATTGTATAAGAATGATGGATAGTATTTGCAAGTCCAGCATAAAACCCCGACTGGGAGCAAAAATGCTGATAGGTAGCTTTGACGAAATAAAGATGGTTGTTTCTCTGCTTCAAACTGACATCAAAGCCCTGTAACAGCTAGGAAGAAAAACAGGTTTATTTTGGATCAGAACAATTTCCACCACATCAGAAACAAATGTGAGAAAGCCTGACTGGATTTTTAAATCATTTTAAAAGTTGAAACCCTAAAGCAGCAGAAAGCATTAACATTATGTCTTTGAGCCAAGTAACATTTAATACAATGGTGGCTCCACACATTTTTCTCTGCAGGTGCTAAAGGGGGCTAAGCATTGAACTGAGGGTGCCTAAAGCAATTTCCCCCCTATATTTCTTAATGTACAAAGATGCAAACAAAAACAGTGGAGCACTCACTACTCCTAAAACAGTAAAAGTCAAAATAGGGTGGATAATAGGTTGTCAGCTATAACATAAAAAAACAAGTGTGTAGAGTATAGTATAGAATATAAACTGTTAAAAGCAATTCACTGCTATTTGTTTCCTCAAATCTGGGATAGCAAAATATACTGAAATTATTGTGAATTCACTAGCAAGATCTGTTGATGTAGATGCAATGTTATTGGTACATTAATTAACAATACATATAGATTAACCTATAGTTAAATGGTTTAATCATATTCCCCAAATTACTTTCACTTCTATTTTTTTTTTGTATCGTGTAAAAATAATGCAAAATGTTGTGTATGGAATAGTAGGGGAAATAAAAATCATTTTGATAAAAATAAGACATGAAAATCCAAATAGGGCCAAAATTTAAGTTGCAGTATTTCATAGAAATGATCAAAAGCACAAATAGGACCAATTTAGGTCATTTGTTTTTCATGAAAAGCTCTCTGCAATGGTTGCACCACGTAATTGTTTGCTCCACATGATATTTTTAAGTCAAATCAAAGTTGAGAAATCCTCTTGTGAATATTATGATAGAAATAGAAATTCTTTAGATTTAGGGACTGCAAATTACATATGAAATGATGCCCAAACTTGCATAAAATACATTTCAAATAAATTCAAAGACTTTTACAAAATAGTAGTTGCACTGCATGATATTTTTACACTATAAATAATTGAAAAAAAATAAAAATAGGTGAGTGCATCTATAGAAGATGTACTACTGATATGGTACATTTGTGTGCATTTGAATGTTTTAAATTATGCAATTATTTTTTTTTGATTGGGACTGGTTGTGTTATTTCAGGGAAAGCCATACCAGGCCCCAATGGCACCACCACTCTCAATAGTTTTTAGTTTCACTCAGCATTAAATAATATTCAATTTAGAGTTAGATTTGCCCATTGCTTCTGTTAGCAGTAAAAGAAATGAGGTCATTCCAGAACTTTCTGTACTTTTTTACATAGAGAAAAGCTTATTTCTATCGTGCCCTTTCCTCAAACTTGCTGCTTAAATCTTACTTCTGTAATGAAACTTATTACTTGTCTCCGATTCACCTATAAGAACCTAAACTTATAAAAATGTCAAATCTGAAAAATATCATACATCTTTGTGACTCTAAAGGTTAAGTTTGTTCATTACTGTTTATAGCTCTAATTGACAGCAAATGTCATCTCAAAATAGGTAGATATCCAAATATAATGATTCAGGTTCAGTTTCAGATACATTTATTTAATTCCAATACCATCTGATTATATAGTCTCACCAGAAAATAGTCACAGCCAAATACTGAGCCCAAGGAGTATTTTCTGTTTGTCAGAAAAGCAGAATAATATATGTAGTTAATAGCAGATAATAACTCTGTCCAGGTAATGAGGAGGCACTTGGTCAGGAATCTTCTCAATGGTACTGAAAAGCAAAGAGTACCTAAAGTTAATGAGAGCAACAGAATGGTGGATAGCTCTATTGTTAAAGAAGGAGTCCTAATAACAAAAACAAACTTAAGGTTTGCTCTTCAAAAATTCCGAATATAGGGTCTTAATTTTCATGGAAAAGAAAGCAATTCCTAATGCAATAAATAGGTGTATTGTGAGTAATCTACAAAGATTGTGTGCTGACGGAAAATACGTGCAAGCATGTTCAGTTTCACTCTATTTTAATAAGTAAATTGTATGTGTTACTGGCAGTTTGAGAGTGGCCGTAAAAGAACTATGAAGTTCTAAACCATGAAGTTGCAAGTAACAATGATAATAATAATAATAATAAAAAAGTTATACATATTAACAATAAATATTATTTAGAGTGTACTTCACATATCATAGTGGTAAAGGCAGGTTTGTTAATCCCTCTGTTGGTGGTAAGCTTTTAAATTTGCATATCCCTCTGCTTCCTCTGTGTGCTTTGGTCATAATCATTTAATCTACATTTTTGGGGAGGGCACCACTGATCTCTATTTATTCACTGGATTGCTGATTGCACAAAAAAAGTGAAGCCACTGGCTGGCATGTTGGTACTCCCCACTCCCACGGAGATGCACAGTAAAAATGCCTACATGTACAGCAACAAACTGCTTGTTTTTGCAGGTAATTTAGAGTCAGTGGATGTACTAACTAAGACAATCCATATATACGCTGATCTATATATACTATCGTATAGTATAGTATGTATGTATAGTATGTAGCGTAACATTAGTCTGGCTAACTCAGACCGACTCGAAGATTTTGACTGAGTTAGTCATTGACGTGTTTAATGTTAGAAAACAGAAAGTAGAGAAAATGTAAAGTAATTCACTGGGAAATGTCAAAGTAGTAATTCTTTATGAAGCGGATGACACTGTCGTTTTTGTATTGTTTGTTGTATTTCTCATTTGAAAAAAATAATTTGCTGAAATATACTGCATGTTATAATGACGGGAAAAAAAAGCAACTCAAACATTTTTAAAGGCTGATGCACAGACACAGCATAAAAGTGTATAGCATCATTCATGCACAATTTGCAAATAGGAAAATATTATAGCATTAAGAGACATGTACTTGTAATTCCGTCTTGATGTCAAATTTTGAAATTATATGTAATATGTTATAACAACAATAATGTCATCAACACATGTATTTTACATGTACATCTTCAATTTTGCACTTTTGGCACTTCAGTATTCTTATGTTAAATTTAATTTACACATTAATTTTATTGTGATGGATTGGAATAATATTTTATATTACATGATTTAGAGACTTTATTGACTTCATAATGACTAAATATATATATACTAAATATAATGTGCCTATTTTTTTATAAGCTACAGTAATCTACTGATGCTGTGAAACAGCAAAGAGATGCACTTATCTTTATTTTAGAAGTCTTAAGTCGACCTGAAAATGAGAACATCATCGTTGTCCGATGCTGTAGCGCACATATTGTTTACATTGCGACCGGTCTAACTAGGGAATACAAATATGGCGGCCAGTGCCTTCACCATAACCCCGTACTACCAACGAGCAATCTGCAATCCAGTGAATAAATAGATATCAGTGAAGCACACACACACACACACACAGAAAAAGTCTGCTGCTCATGTTCAGAATATTTTAAATTTTCAATATAGATTGCAACTACTGTGAAGTTCAATGTCCGGATGCTAACAAGCTTGCAGGGCTTTTCAATCACTCAAATCTTTTGACGACCAGAAAAGTTCTCTAGGCAAGTCAGTTAAACATAGAGGTACTGCTATGTAAAAAAAAAAAAATGGCATAAACTGGTCTGCCAGTTACTTCATCAATAAATTCTAGACATGTAAAGATTGAACTAGTAAGTAGGAGTAATTTCTATAAAACGATTCTAAAAAAAAGTTTTAAGCAGCAATTTGGTTAACCGTTTCATGAAAGTAATGCATTTAAACACAGAAGCACAAAAACAACTTTCTAGATAAAGTGAGAATAAATCAGTAGAAGAGGTAAAAGTATCCAAAGCAAAAGTATTTTTATGTTTGGCAGAGGATGATCAGCCACATATAGTTTATTAAGTAGTGAGAGCAGGAAGAGCCATACTGCTGAGAGCAAACCATCAGTGTGGAGCATAAAGTGCGTGCAAAGACACATTTTTTCACAAGTGCAGCTGGAGGATCAGTTTGTCAGATTTCAACGCTCAGTACTGATGTTCTGTCAGACACTTGGACCATTCTGGATTATTTTCTCCCCTGCCGCTGCTGCCATGATTCATCTGTGCTCCTGCAGCATGTGTAGCGCTGCGCGTCAGGTGGGCTGCGTTTTCAAACAGGTTGCAGAAGCGCGGCTGATACTTCTTAGCAGATAATCGTCTCATTGACTAAAACTCAAGTTTTCATCAACAAAGATCCATGTCTAGCTCATCGCTTCTCATTATCGTCATGAAAAATGGGAGCGTCTACGAAGTAATTTCGTCATTCTCATCGTTGACGAAAATAACACTGGTAGAGTGAGTACCAATAAGGGTAACAAATAAGAATCTAAGACTTGATTGACCCTGAAAATAAAATAATAGATCCTGTTGTGGATTCCCGGAAGAAAATCAGCACTCAGGACTTTTTAAACTTTTTTGTATTTTAAGTCTACCTCTTATTCATCAGTTTTCATGACATTTATTTATCTCCATATCTTCTTCTCCTCACTTCCTCACTGCTCCTCCTCTTTTCTTTAGGCCCAAATGTATGTGTCAGTCTTCAGCTCCTTCTACCCTGCATTTCATTTTCTTTAGCAGGAACTAATTTAGTCTGTGCTGTCCTCTTGCCAAATGTTAATAGCACTCTTCATGTTTAAACATTTTCTTTCTTCTGTAGGCAAAGCTGACAGTTATCAGTGACGCTGCTACAATTATGCTGAAATGCGACTTGAAAAGAATTGCTGTGCCTGAGTAATCTTCTTTCCCTCCGAGATTTGAAGGCTGAATTAAACTTTAATTGAAGGCTGTGTAACAACAGCCAATGAATCAGTTGTTGACGTTCAAATTAATCTGTCCTTTCTGACCTCCAAGACTTCTTATTGTGTCTACATGATCAACTTTCAATCTCTATAGAAAATATCACCATCTAGGTATTAAATATTTACAATTGCAATAAGTGGAAAAAATAGAGTAAATTCATACATGTAAGGCTATGTGTTTGCAAAAAAATGTCTGTTGTTGTAGTTACTTCAGATTTTCATATCCTCAGTTATTTTTCACTTGTTTTAAACATAAAAAACAAATAATCAATGAGTAGGAAATTCAACAACAGGTGCATGCTTAGCACATATACATAGGAGGGGGTGAACAGTGATAGCTTTGCCTTAGCCCAACTCATCAGCTCCTGCGTTTGAAGACAAGAGAGACTACCAAGCCAATTGTTCATCACCTAATGACATCTCTTTTAGAGCAATGGTCTTATAACGTTTGTTAGATGTAGGGGAGCCAGCGGTATTTTTCTCTGAGATCATTCCTTAAGTCTTTCCAACTTAGGGTTGTGTTAGAAGACACCTTTAACCCTTTAACTGCCTTGTCTGTCATGATGGGTTTTAAAGATCTCACCCACATGCAGAGATTCATTTAGAGAGCCAGGAGAAAAGTTAACAGGTTTATTGAGAGGTTGACAAAAAACAGAGAGAGAGAATATATGCAGGGTTATCGCAGTGGGACTTCAGCGGTCTGGTGAACCGGAAACTGTTAAGGGGTCAGTTGAAGATCCGTAGGGAAAATGGTAAGTGGCATGTACTTGACCAAAGCGCTTTACACTACATTCATTCACTCATTCACACTGATGGTGGCAAGCTACATTGTAGCCACAGCTGCCCTGGGGCTCACTGACAGAAGCGGGGCTGCCATACACTGGCACCACCAGGCCCTCTGACCACCATCAGTAGACAATGCAGGTGAAGTGTCTTGCCCAAGGACACAATGACACTGAAAGTCAGAGTCAGGGCTTGAACTGTCAACCCTTCGATTTCAGAGCAAACTCCTACATCCAACGCCACTGTCGCCCCTGACAGTGACTGAGACTGGTGAATAGCAGGAGAAAACTCACGTTAGGGAGATTCTTGGTTTCCCTTGGGTCCAGTTTGTGGCGGGGTTTAATCCAGCGATGAATTAACTCGTTGGAGGGTGGACAGGCAGACTTGCGTGAGGTCCAGAGGAGCAATGGAACGGCCTGTCACCGGGTTTTCCTGAAGTGGGCTTGACAGATCTGGTGAAGGTTTCCCATTGCTCAGTGTGACTCAAATTATTCCTTCCAAGGGGGGTAGAAGGACCAGGCTTATCCTGTGGACCAGGAGGGCTTCCTACCGGAGAACAAAGACAAAGGCAAAGCTTAGACTCAGAGAGACAAGGCAAAGGTTAGACTCAGCTACAGTAATCTCAGTTAGGCTAGAGTACCCAATACTGGCAAACACTCTGGCGTTGAGGTGGTGACAGTCCGCAGCTCAAGTACTCCTCTGGTAATGACCCAACGAGCCGCAGGTGTGCAGGGAGGCCCAACGAAAACAGGGCACCGCCTGGTGGTGGGAAGATGAAAAAACACAGAAAAACAACCCACAAAGACTGAAACCCTAACATTGTTAACTTCCAACCTGCATTTTCCGAGCAAATTGTCAATCATTTGATTGACCGGCCAGATAAACTTCCTAAACATGTCCATTAATTTACTAGGAGCAGCAGGATCAGGCTTAAAGATTACATGTTCATGTAAGCGGCAAAGGTATCACATTTTTTCTCATCAATGTATTGACAATAAAAGGCACTTCTACTGTCAGAAAAATTAGCCGCTAGTACCTTAAAATCTCAAAAAAAAAAAATTTGCTAATTTTTTTTTTTTCTCAAAGCTATCCCAGATGCTAATACAACACATCGCAGAAAAGATTAATTTAGTTGTGAATTATGTAGTCTTTTATCTGTGAGCATGATGGACTAAATACATTACTGAAACTGACGCTATCTTATAAGAGGTGGTGGGATTTTTCAGGCTGCAGCGATCATTCCAGTTTACCCCTCAGAGTAGTGATATCACACTCTGACCCCCATTAATCTTCACTTTCAGCTGTGGGTGGTTGGATCTGCCACCTTGACAGACACATGGGAAAAGGGAGCCAAAGATATCTCTTTGATTCAAAGTGACAGGCGTGACTTGAAGTGTTCAGACCATCCACCAGCAGTTCACCTCCATTATATTAGTCGCAGTTATTCTGACAGCGAGGACACAGCGAATCTTTGTACGCCCCTCATTCCCTCCGTTGTTTTTCTTTAATCTCCCTCTCCTATCCTCCACAGTCTAATCGCCATGCTGAAAGGTCAGAGTGTCTGCCCTTTTCTTTTCTTCTGCTACTGAACACATCTTTTAGTCAAGTGGTTATTAGCTCTGGCCTTTAGCTCTTTAGAGATATGCTACCAGACCGACACTGATTCATTTTCACTGCTGAGTGTTCTCCTCTTCCTTTCAAACAGCAATCAAAGTTATGTCTCAATGGCAAAAACAGTAGCTGTTCAACCTGTTACTGCCTCCAGGTTTACATGACAAACACGCAGAGAGACTGCCAGCGTTAGTTAAATTGGGTAAAGAAAAAAAACGGGAAAAAAAACCCTTTCTAATCTGCCAAAATATTAAATCACCCATCCACCTGATGAAAACCCTTTCATCAGATGAACAGTAGCGTCAGGGTCTGCATGAGAAAGGAGGTGCATCGTTTGCTCACTCTGGAGCTCAGCTGGGTAAAGATAGTGGAGATGATCTCAGTGAGTGCAACCTTCCAAATGAGTTGCTGGTCACCTTCTGAACAGCCATTCTTCATGTCTTTTCTTTGTTTGCATCACCTGTACAATCAGGACAGGTCCAAACTGCAATGAACAATTAGCTCTGCACTGCAGAGAGAATAATCAGGTCTGACCTTCCCTCTATCCAGCATTTGTACACGTCAAATTTGCACAGGCATCTATCTCCTGCTTTTGTTTAAACACTGTGTGTTTAAAACTTATACATAATAAAAAATAATGTGATTCATATTTTTCCCCCTAAAAATGTTTATATATGGAATGTCTACATTGAGAGCAAACAGATCTGAAGTTAAACTCTTTGTCTGTGTGCAACAGTCAGTAACACTGATTCTGATTCTCATCTGTGCTTCAAACAACCATCCATCCATCCATCCATCCATCCATCCATCCATCCATCCATCCATCCATCCATCCATCCATCCATCCAGCTGTCTATCATCTATCCATCCAGCTGTCTATCATCCATCCATCCATCCATCAATCCATCCATCCATCCATCCATCCATCCATCCATCCATCCATCCATCCATCCATCCATCCATCCATCCATCCAGCTGTCTATCATCCATCCATCCATCCATCCATCCAGCTGTCTATCATCCATCCATCCATCCATCCATCCAGCTGTCTATCATCCATCCATCCATCCATCCATCCATCCATCCATCCATCCATCCATCCATCCATCAAGTCAGCTGTCTTTCAGCTGTTTTTTGTTTTGTTTGTTTGTTTTTTTTCAAAAGAATATTTACTTAGTTGTTTTTCAAGTGTCATTGTGAAAAAAAACAGCAGGTTGTCTTTTTAAAAAGTTTATAGAAAGCAGAGTGCCTCCAGTCTTCGGAAGAGTTAAATAATAATTTCCGACACAGCAGTTGGTTTGTTTCCATCTGCTTATATATTCCTATAGAGCTGCTGAATAATGTTTAGATAGAAATAAATAACAGAAATATACTTTTGTATTCATTTTATTACATTCTGGTTAGCACATAGAGGGCTTTTTATTGTCTCTGAGCAGGTATACGGCAACATGTTGCCGGAGAAATGGCTCCAAGCTGGTGAAAACGAAAGAGGTCCCTCTGAGTGTGTTTGTGCTCTGTACAGCTTTCTGCCGCTCGTTTTATGAGTGTGTGTGTGTGTGTGTGTGCATGTGTGCTCAGTGGGTTTCTGGTCTGCAGCCTTCTTCAGGATCCGTCCATCTGGTGTTTAAGCTCTGTGTGTCATCATTTTGGCCCGACAAAATGTTTTCCATGCACGCGCACATGACAACAGACCATGTTTTCTTCAATTAAGATTTTGTTGTACTGCAGCATGTTTTTATGACCTGTGGTTTATCAATTTTAGCACATTTACTCTTCTGCACATAGAGAGTGTAAGTCTATGATGAGAACACTCTAAATCATTGCTTAATTCGGGTTTAAATTCCTGGAAATCTTTTTTTTTCTGTTTTCACATAACAATAATTTAGGTCACTATATTTTCACTGAATTTCCATTGGAAACTTCCTAACCAGGAAAATGTAGCACAAAAGAACTGAATGTAGCAGAGCTCCTTTATCAGTGTCATTTACCAAATGAAAGGATTCACATGTTAGGGGTTACTATAAATCTAATCAATACTTTGTATTGATTTTTATGAGAAACGAAATTATGTAGCTGCTGGCAAGCTGGGAGGTTTTCAGGTCACTGTCTGTGTGTTGGTGGAAATAATCACCATCAGTAACTTTAACTTGTACAGAAATCCTTCACTGTTCTGAAGAACAATGAGTGCCACCAACCAAGTTCATAAGTTAACAGCATGTTTCACTTGGCTATCAATCTTCATGAAACAATTCCTGTTCACTGCTTTTCAACTGAAAACACTTTTATACAAAAGTAAAAAAAAAGACTTTTTGTTATAAATTTTTAATGTAATTTAACAGGGAAGGTCACATTTAAACATCTGCTCTGATTAAAATAGAGTATTTTTATTGAGGAAGTAAAGAATTAATAAGATGGGTTTATAAAATCAAACAACAAATAGTATTTTTATGTAGAGACAGATTTAAAACTTTGACCAGCTATTCTTGGAAATTGTATTTTATATTCATTCTTGCTGTAAAAAATGCTTGAGTTAGCTGTTGTTTCTGTTTTAAAACCGTAAACTTTGGCAGCCCTTTTTCTCTCTTTAAATCTCTCAGAAGATAATATGTTTATTTGCTTAATTGCTCTAAATGCAAGGAGCCACTGTTTCTGTTGGCACAGACACCTTAGCAAATAAATTATTCTTACATTTTTTTAATTAAGTGATTCTCAAAGAACTGTTTGCAAAAGACTTAGAAAAAGATGACTACATATCACTCAGGCTCTGTTTGAGGATCCGTCCTGCTAACCCAGCCCTCAGCTGGACTTATTCTTGAGTTCAATTCAGTTTATTTAAATAACGCCAATTCACAACACATGTCATACTGTATCAAGGCACTTTACAGAGACAATTCAACCAGATCATACAGTCTGATTGTTCAGTTATTTTTTTCTATTTTAATGGCTAAAATGTTTCTTAGTTTTCCTTTCCTCATTAGAACAAGGCTGGTAAAGACAGCTCTAAAATATTTAGGTGAAATCTTCTACTTTGGAAAAAAAGCATATAGAAACTAGGAATGGTTTTAAACTTTGATATTTTAAGGCTAGGGTCTTTTGTTGATTGTGTTTAGAGAGGAAAAGTGCAGATCAAGAGTAGATTTATGATTTTAAATCTGGGGTCAGTTTAAGCACTGACATAAAAATAACCAAATCTTATAAAGAGGAAATTAAGAAGTGGGGGCATTTACGGTTTTATATATTTTTACATATTTACACCTTGAATCTTTCTTGACTGGTGTTAGCATGATCTATGAATATCATGAAAGAAGGGATATATTGTTAATAAAGTACTCAGAGCTGAGGGTCATTAGTAAATTCAGTTTTAACCATCTCCTTTGCTCCTTTCTTTCAAAAACTTCAATTTTTTCCACCTTCCTGTCAGCCTTCCTAGTTTCCTTCACTTTGATTCAGTCTTTTTTCCATCATCTCTCTCTTTAACTTTTAGTTTACTCTTCCTGTTTTGCTTATCTCTCCTCTCTTTTATCAGTCTTCTACTAGTCTAATTACAACCCCCTCAGGCAACACAAGAGCATAAATCCAGATACCATACTGAACGTTTTCAATTACCAAGTAAAATATTTTATTTTTATTCTAGATGTTATAAGTTGGTAAGTTTTACAGTAAATGCGAACCAGCCTTGTTGAAATCTTAATATAAATATTGATTATTTTAACCATTTTCCTCAGCTGTTGAAATGCCAGAAAAGCTAAGCTTTCATTCTGAGCTCCATGCTGAACAGTTTAAATGTACATATTTAACCAGGTGATTATCTCTCCCTCCTTACTTTTGTCATTACATGGGTCCTTACCTCCTTTATCAGTTTATGATTCACCTGTCTCTCTTACTGCTGCTGCAGCTATCCCTGTGCTGCCTTTTTTTTGGATAAGTCTGTTAATGAAGCTTTTTTATGTTTGCACTTTGGTACTTAAAAAAAAAAAATTCGATATCATACCATTTTGTTTACCTGGGCATAGTAAATGCTGACAACACTACTTACCTAAACTAAACTTATTTCATTGCAAAGATCAGCCCAGTCCAAAAAAATGTTTGGATTCACATCTACCCTGGGGAGACTGGAACAGAAAATCAACTCTGGCATCTTAGGCCGAACTGCCAAAGATTTTAAATTCTTCCCAAAAGTATGATTGATTAATACTACTAAAATGTTAACCACCCTATTATACTAATTAGTCTTTGTGTAGCATCCATTGTATTAGGTGTGTCAATGTGTTTTGGGGATGAAGTAAATAAAAAAGAACAAGAAAAAAAAACAGAGATAAGAAATGATGGACCAGGAAAAAAAACAAAACTGAATGAAATCTTTCTAATTTTTTCAAAATATAATGCCAGGTTGATTATTTGTCCAGCATGACATCTTCAAGTCATTGTTTCTTTAATTCCAAGGATTATAAAGTCCTCCTAATAACTTATGATATCTAAAAGACAGTCTGAAGTTTGTTACTTAAATATATTAACGTGAAAGAAACACACATTAAGTAATGTATAATTATAAGTCTTTGACTTACTGAAAGATATCTTTAAAATAGCCTTTTTATTTGACCCTTATGACTAAAAGAGCTGCCTTTTCTCAATTCACGAGGATAACAGTCAGATAAACACAAATCAAATAATACTTTTTGCCAAATAGAACAAAAATATCTGCATCATAGCCAGCACTCCTTCACACATGGCTATGCCAAGAGAGGGCTGCTGCAGACGGGCTAGAATTAGCACTGGCTGCCGTTAGCCTCGGAGCTCTGCTGGTTGCCGCGGTCCTCTCAACTTCGGAAAAAATTTTGAAATTATGCATTAAATCAGTAAATGGACCATATAGTGAAGCTTAAAAGCGTAATGGTATCCCCTCAAATGATCCTAAAACGTACTTTTATTGAACAACGGTAACAGAAAGAGAGCTTTTAACGTAATACTCTAAGCTCTTTGAGCGCTCCATTGGAATCTGCTGCTGTCGCAGTGCATACTGGGACAGCTGTCAATCTCAAGAATGGACAAGTCTGCTCTGATGCATGCTGGGTAAAGAGGGAGGGGCAAGAACAACATCCGTGGACTCTGTCCATTCTCGGTCTGCTGTTCTTGTGAATTGGAACAGTACTAGGGCTGAGGATAACGATGTTTCACGAGTACATGAAAACGCACAAGTACACATATTGAGAAACGGCCAGCATTTAAGGAGCTGACTGACACCTCAGTAGTTCAGCGCCAATGCATCTATAAGCCTAGCCTATGTTCCTGACTTTGGTTGTGACGTTTCCATGCTTTATCTGTGTATGTGGCATCAAGCACAGCCATGTTAAATGGGTCTGATTTAGAAAACAAAGGCAGTGTTATATTTAAGATGGATTTTTTTGGATACTCAAAAGCGTTCAGCACAACTCATACACCAATGGTAAAAAAAAAGAACTTGCTACAAAGAGCGCTACAAAAATGAGCAGACCAGTGTTGCAGTTCTGTGTTTTGGGCACAGGTGGCAGTATCATTAGAAAACTTTGTCATAACAAGAATTTAAAAGTAGACTAAAGGGTTTCCTTTTTCAGGGTGCATCATCAAAATAAGTGGTCCTCCTAATTGTCAATCATTCGTCCCATATTTCACTTACCGGTGGTGAGTCTGACATAGTGGAAAAATTGCAAATCTTCTTTTGGAAAGTAATCTTCTATGAGCGATGCAAACAGCAACTTTTAAACAGAGCGTGCATGAGGGGAAATGGGCTTGTGCACGTGTTTAATAGGTGTTCCCTATTAAACACGGGTGAATGGATTGTGCATTTGCATTCAAAAATTTACGAAAATCCTCCACTATACCTTTAAGTTAACAGAGTATCCTTGAAGGGACTTGGCCAAATCTTGCATTCCTTATACAATACAGAATATAGTCTTACTAATTTAAAATTGGCGACAAACTAACCTGACCATAGAAAATCTGCCAAAAATTAGCCAATAATATTAGAGCAGCCCAGCTCATTGCAGGTACCTGTTCACTGCGCCACCTTACCCCATCTTTCTGTCGTCACCATCACTCTCATCAGTGAGAGTTGATGAAGGTCCTTTGCTGGGGCAATTTTACAGTCATATTGCCATTTTTGATGGAGTTCAAATGGAGAAATTTTTTTCTGTCACCCAGTTTCTTTGTAACTCATTTCTGACCGATATCTGCATCATAACAGATGCATATAAATGTTACACTTAATGAGGTGACTCTGTTCAAAGAGAGAATGTGTTCCATGATTCTGTATTATTGAGCCAACCTTGTTTCAGAGAAGAAAATACAAATCAGCCCCAGACAAGTGTTTATGAACTGGATGACAGTTGCGAGATAAGCTCCTGCGCTTCTCTCCTTTTTAGTTTTTTTAAACCAGCTACTCAAAATGGCAGCCATAGTAGCTGTTATTATGAGCAACATGCTCAGTTTTGACTTTACAGGGCTACCATAACATGAGCTTATAAGATACTTTTTTGGCTGATTCTTTTGGAATGTTTCTGGGGACGTTTTTTTGTCGGTGACAGATTATCCAAAACGGGGAATGTCACCAGAATATCTAGATGTCTGGTTAAGTTATTATTTGTTCAAGTAATAAAAAAAAAATCACTATAAATATATATATATATTTATTTATTTTTTTGTTTTTTCAAACAATATATAATGTTTTTTTTTTTATGATCTTAGATTGCTTTATTTTTGCTGGCGTACCTGTGTGTTAGCAGACCTGCAGTTGGATGATATATGCTTATTTAAAACCTTCTAAAAGCACCCTGAAAACAATTTATTTTTTTAACTTTTTTTTTTTTATTAATTTTTATTACGCTTTCAGTAAAAGGACTGAGATTGAGTTAAGAGGCTGAGCCAGATGATTAAATATTTAGTTTTCACCAGAACACAGAGCTAATAAATCAAAACTATCCTGTTGATTTTTTCTTCCTTCCTCTGTAGGAGCTGGAGGCTGGTCTCCTCTGAGTTCGGACAGGTATCAGTGGCTGGAGGTCGACTTGGGTGAGAGAACCAAGATCACAGCTGTGGCTACGCAGGGCCGCTATGGCAGCTCTGATTGGCTGACATATTATCAACTAATGTTCAGCGACAAGGGACACAACTGGAAGCAGTTCAGACAAGAGGACAGCATTGGGGTTGGTTTATTCCTTGATTCATGAAAATAATATGTTTTTGTTATTTTTATTTGTCCTCACAAATGACTTTATTTTAGAGCTTTTAATTTACGTAGACTATTCCTTCTGGGATCATTAACAGAGATTTTCCCGTTGCTTTAAAATTACAGATTTTCTGCTGTGCTACATGTACACATTTTCTTAGTCATCAACAGTTTATCTTTCATTTGTAATGTATAAGCTAGTGTCGGAGCTTTGCTGACTCTGCTGACAAAACATTTGGCTGCACACCACAAACTCAGACGCAGTCAAGTGGGACAATTTGTTCCCTTTTTATGTCTTGTTTGTTGCTCCCTGTTATTTTTGTCAACTCAGTTCAGCTCGGAAAAGGCTTAACTAGCATCTAAGTTTAAGAAACAATTTAGCAAGAGTATCAAAGCACAGCTTCACATTTTCTCTTTTGATTCTGTGAAGACAGTGGAAAAAAATAACAGAGTAAGAGAACAGAATTGGACATAATGTGCAAAAATCTCCCCCCATTGCTCCGAATAGAGTGTTAGATACACAGAAAAACATCTTTTGACTGACAAATATATTTTTTTTCTCAAAGAGATTAAAATTATATGTAAACGATCATTAAATTTTCTCAGTACCAACTGAACATTCCTGACTGATCTTGCTTTTCTTTACAGTTTATGTTCAGGTTTGTGCAACATTTTTAAACCAGTAGACGAGTATTCCAAAAAGTTAAAGGTAAAAAACAAACCTCTGGACTTTGTTTTCCAAGTTTGAAGACATTTCGCTTCCCATCCAGAAACCTTTCTCAATTAAAAATGTCTGGATTAGCGTTGAGTTCCATGCTTTTATAGAGTAGCCCAACAAAAGCCTTGTAATAGCTTAGAAAACATGCAGATTGAAACTGGAAAACCAAATTTACCCCTTAATAATGGGAGTCACTGAGGTCGTTATTGGCCTGCAATACCAGATACTGGCCCATTCCTCTGAAAAGGCAGTCATTAAGAGTCATTGTTGGCTTGGCTGACTTGGCAAGATATTTTTATTTATTTTGGGGGTGTTTTTTTGCCTTTTCAAAGGAATGGGCCAGTTTCGGGTATATCAGGCCAATAATGACCTCAACGACTCCCATTATTAAGGGTTGGAACTGGTTTTCCATTTTCAATGTGCATGTTTTCTAAGCCGTTACAAGCCTCTGTTGGGCTATTTTGAATTGAAAAAAGGTTCCTGGATGGGAAGCGAAAAGTCCAGTGGTTGTTTTTTAACTTGAACTTTTTGAAATAACTATGACCTGGATGACTGAGAATCTTCACCAGCATACAGTAAGCGAAGTAGGTCATTGGCATGTTTTAAAGAGTTGTCAACTGTATAGAGTAATTAGACTTATACTTAAATAAACACAAAAACTTAAAAGGAGTTTTGAATTAACCCCAATGATGTAAATCATTTCATATCTGTTTAGGAAGTAGATGTAAAATTAGTTGTTAAATAGTAGTGCTGTTGTTAGAATACTAGTTAGTCACTCTAGGATGTGCATAATAAGGCATAAATATCAATAAAGACTTTCAGTGGAAGGAAATGAGCAGAGCATTACCCATTACCGGCACCCGGCTATCCTTGTAGGGTAGCAGGGGGGCTTATGCCTACCACCGGTAACTTGGTGACAAGCAGAAGCAACACTATATAAAAGAGTTACTGTAAAGGCAATAAGTACAGAATCTTAGCTTACTGGTAAAAGCTGTCATTATTCCCTGAGCCCCCGAGGATAATTTCTTGATTTAGTACTTTAAGTTTTGTAAGGATTTCCTTTTAATATTAAGTATTTAATATACTATAACTTTCTGTTGTCAACTTGTTTTTCCAGTACTGTCACACCTGAACTCTGTCACTATGGGACGTTAAATTTAATTCTATTTATTTTTATTTCTCTACACAATTGTACTTTGATCTACTAAACATGATAATAACATATTCTCAAAAGCCTAACATCTCTTTTGGTAATCATTTAAAAATTAATGATGGGACAAAACTTTTTTAAAGTCAAAGAAGAGTAAAAGCGCACATTTTAAACATTATTGACATTCTATCTTTTGATCTTGGTCATTTGAAACTTTTTCAGATAATAACAACATTACTCCTTTCATTTGAAATATATTTAAATTATTTCTTTAATTCAATTTGTGAAGAGTTTAATTTGTGTCTTCATGTTAATGGGACTAGATGACTGTTATAATGTAGTTTAGCTATTTGCAAGATATTCAAGCTTTTGTAAGAAGCTTATTAAAGCTTTTACAGTCACTCTTTAGATAATTCTCTCAACTTCAGATTGTGACCCTTACTAATCCTTACTAAGAATGCATAAAAATGCTGATATTCTTTTTTATGATATGTTGCAGATGCAGAGACAAGGGGCAGGTTATTGTGATCAAGGAAATATGTAGGTTTAAGTTAACTGATATAAAAAAATTGCTGAATAGAAACAACCCAAACATGCATTCAGAAGAGTTTCTCCTTCTAAAGTCTCCTGGTAGCTTGAGCTGACACAAGCTGAAGGATAGAGGAAAATGGATTCAGGAGAATCAGATTAAACAAAATAAGATTTGAGCAATATTTTTGAAAAGAAAAAAAAACCTCAGTCAGATTTTATTTACTCATTAGTCACAGAAGGGAATTGAAAGCATCTATTATATACAATGTATCCAATAATCCAGTTGATGATTGATGCTCTTTATATCTTGCAGTTTTAATGTGTCTTTTGGTCATTTTAAAGGCAAAAGTGACATCAGATTCTCCTTTCTTGTGTTACAAAATCAACTGGATTATAAATCTCAACTCGTCTTGGCCACATATTGTTTGACTTAGACAGATTTATTTGTCTTTTTGTACACAAGTGTAAAACAAAAAGAAATTTCTTTAAGAACAGCTCTCTAGACAATTTCATTTTCTTAAAGTTCAACCTTGAAAAGTTTGACGTAAAAGGTATGATTAATTTACATTTGACAGGAGGTTATCAAATGCAGTCCAGACTCATTCAAAGGCTCAAATGACGCTTTAGCATTTCAGTAATAGAGAACCCTTATCAGATGGTACTTGTGCATTATTATGCTGTAATTCTTCATACAGTTTTATCTCTTCTTCATGTGTTAAAATGTGTAACCTATTGTTACCACCCAGCCTGATGAACTGGTAGGGTTCCAGTTTTTGTTTTTTGTAACCTAAAGATGGTCAGGACCAATTCCATAACATCACAGGAACAGGTATAGGAATGTGAGTTGGAGAACCAAGCTTATAATCATTAGTCAGAACTAGAAGTGCAATTGAAATTATTAGAATATCATAAAAGAAAAAAAAAATACCACATGGTGGAGACAAACGCCCTTGTGGGAAACAACAGTCACACTAGAGGGACATGATTGGGAGGGATGGACCACCAGTTCTAAATCCCAGTGGTGTTTCATTTGTAGATTTCTGTGCAAGTCATGGATTGTTCATAATGGACACCATGTTCAAGCATACGGATGTCCAACAGTGCACTTGGCACCAGAAAACCCTCGACCAGAGGTCAAGCATTGAGTTTGTAGTTCTTCTGGCCTTTAGTGGTATGTCTTGGACACTTGGATTAAAATAGGGGTGTAGCTGTGCACTGATCACCATCTGGTAGTGAGCTGGAGGAGGAGGATGCTGAACATCTCCTGAAATGTTTCATAGGGGTGGCCAGATGGAGTCACGAAAAATCTTGGGGTGGCATACTAAAAGTAAAAGTCCTACTTTGAGGGATTGCATCTACTATTGTGGTAAACCTGCCTGTAGAAAACTGTGATAAAGACTTAAGTAAAAACTTACTCATATCTTGGTTTTTGTGTGTGTGATTTTTTTTCATGTGAACAATGATCTAATATGTATAGATGCAGATTAGTTAACATTTATTTTTATTATTCTTATTCCATTGTTCAACATTTAAGGAGAGAGAGTGGACACAGTTTAATATTATAGCATTTGCCTGAGGCACAATGCCTACAACAAGCAACAAATCCTCTGAGATTAACATCGAAACCTTAAACAGAAAGTACATAGCTTTTGTGCATAAACAGTTTCCTCACACATTAGAAAAACAACTTTATACCTCTGTCAACACAAAATAGTAATGTAATGGAACCTACAAAATCAAAGTGCATAAAATCTCTGAGATAAGTGCAAAGTATGTCATCACGTGCATCCATGTATTTTTACAGTTGAAACAAAAAGGGGACGCACACTCAATGTTGGTTGGGGCATTTTAGCAGGGTGCTATAAACATTCGCACACACACATACACTACACCAGTGTTTTTCAACCCTGGTCCTCAAGGCACATTGCCCTGCATGTTTTAGATGTTTCAATTGTTATCAATTGATAGCAGATTATCAGGCTTTGCTGAACTGCAATCATCTGAATCAGGTGTGCTGAAGCTCAGAAACATCCAAAACATGCAGAGCAGGGTGCCTTGAGGACCAGGGTTGAAAAACACTGCACTGCACTACACTTTCTACACTTGGTAAAACATTGTTCTGAACTACTTTAAATATCCCACAAACACTGCTTTAACATTTTACTGGATTACTACAATCAAGCTAACTATGTTTAACAGCAACAACATACCTGAAAATGGGTAAGGGAATGATGACAGTGAAATGACATGCTTCCTCATCAAGAACCTTTACTCTAATGAGGAAAATACCTCAGCATCTCCAGGCATGTGGGCAGAGATGTATGGTGTCCAGTTCAAGATTTCTTTGTAAATTGTAAATTCAGACTTCTTAACCACAAACTGCACTATCAGAAAGACACCGGCGAGTGGGATGGCCAGTGGGTTGGACAGGGCATTGTTCCCCTGGCCACCTCCTGGTGGCGCCACTGTAATGAGGGCCTGCAGGGAACGTCTGGTTGATCCCTTGGTCAGTAATGTATTCAACTCCAATCAGCAGAGGGGTTTCTCTCAGATTTTTGGGGAGGCTGGGGACATGTATTCTGAGTGGAACATGTGCTTTGTCTCTATTGCCAATGTAGCTTTGACCATGAAGTCTGTGGTGCCTGTAATGGAGACATTCTTTGAATCTGGTGGTAGAAACTGGTGCTGTCACTGGATGGCTTTTGGGAGTAAAGACAAAGCAAGCATGTACCGTGAGGCTTAGCATGTCACTGTTTAGAGGGTCACAGAGGCAAAAACTTGGCCTGGGAGGAGTTTGGAGAGGCCATGGAGAAAGACTCGGTCAGCTGTCTGGCACCAATGGGGAGAGAAGCAGGGTTTTGCTAGTGAAGTGGAGAGCTTCTGACCCTGAAGGAGGACATCGTAGGTTGTAGAAGGAATAAGTTCAGGATACCCATAACCCGGCTTACACACCTTCAGTAGAAAATGCAGGTTGCCTGATTCGTTTACTGAGGTGGTCATAAAGCTCCATAGTAGCAAGACTTCGGGGTTGGATTAAATTAGTCCTTAGTACCCCATTGTCCAACGTCAACTTCAGTCAGAGCATTGTGAATTTCTTCTCAGCCATGCACTGCATGGCACGCACTCTTTACTCGGGGCTATCCAGGCTCTGTACAAGCAAGGCAGGAGTTGGATCCTCATCAGTGGTCATATCCGGTCCTGTTCATAACCTTCATGAGCAGGATTTAATAAAAGGGTCGGGTGTGGGGACTGCCTGACTCAGTCCCTGCTTTTTGCAGATTACCTGGTTCTGCTGGAGATTGATTGGTGCAGCTGCTGCTATAATGCAGATGCTGCAAGGGTCTGTTGTGGTGAAGCCGGGTGAAAGCGCAAAGCTCTCGATTGGTTTACATTCCTTCCCTCATCTTGGGTTATAAATCTGTACATGACCAAGATCTCAGATACAAACACCTGGAATAAGCTTTCTTCGCAGGATGGCTGGGCACTCTGTTAGAGATGGCGTGAGGAGCTTTGTCATCCAGGAGAGGTACAATAGAAGTACCAGGTTTCTTGTACTGCATGTATGTTTATTTCTTTGCACTCAATATTTGATTGGGGCTGCTTTTGCATGAAATATTTATTTGACTAGCTTTTGTTCCATTCATCAGTGTGGACAGATGACAAGTGCTGCTATACTAGCGTTATCTTGGATAAGCTTGTCATTAGATCAAAAGGTTGCTCTGAAATGAAGTGTAAGGCTGCACTGACTGTCAACTTGAACCAATACCAGGAGATTACATAGAATTGATTGACTTGTCACTGGTTCATAAGTGGATTTTCAGCAGGAATGCTCTATTTGTAGCCCATGTGTAGGATTTTTTTTATACCTAATGGTTCTTGAAGTGCCATCACAGCCTCTGATCACAGCTAGTGAAGCTCCTACATTCCTGAATGGATTTTGTTGGACAGTCATCTAGGCTGTAGTTATCCCTGATGCCAATTAACATTCTCCTGCAACACTTTATCCTTCCACTAAACTTTCAAAAAATATTCTGTAGTTTTTTTACAATGTTGTTTTTTTTCTGAGACATCAAATGTTGTGTTTTGAATTAACGGTAAACCATAATAATCAAAATAATAGATAAACACCAGGAATACTTCATTCTATGTGCAACAGATTTTTTTCAAATTTCGAAATTGAATGAAATTGAAAATGAATTCTCTAATTTTTATATATTTCTTTTGTAAATCTTTTGCTTTGGCTTAGTATATACATTTGATTCATGGGACATTGTGTTTATATAGTTAGTAGTTCTAGTACTTATTTCTATGTTTTGTCATGTTTTATTTTGTCTTTGATATTGCTGCAAAACAAAGCAGTGCATTCCATCAGCTGAGTGAGCCTGGTAGAGTTTTTTTTTTAGTTCTGTATCTCCTTACTGCAGATCAAGTAATTCAACAAATTTTAACTCCCCCCACCCCCACTTTGGGCATAAACATTAACCCAGTTTGAAGCCCCATTTGTCACACTGCAGCATGGAGGAGTTTTCTGATTAGCAGCCCAGCCAGGCAATTTCCTCATGTGCAGAGAATCCGGATAATCTCAGTGCTGTGGATCCAGCTTAAACCAAGTTGATCTGGCACTGTACATAAATTCTGCACCAGCTCAGCCATGTTTCAAAGTGTGTCTGAACTTCTGTGAATGAGCGAGCTAAGACAGTCTGTCAGAGGAAAAAAAGTGTGGCAGAGCCGATGGATCAAGCTCAACACATTACCTACTGGGCTTCAGATCTCAAAACAGGGGGATTAAGACCAGAGGAGGCAATATTTTGTTTTCCTTTCTCTGTTAGAAGATGTCTTCCTGTACCCCATCCTCCCTTAGAAGCCTTTTGGTGTTTGGAGATGCTGCAATCCATCTTTTCTTTATTGTTGCTTCTCTTTATCTGTTTCTTTCTTGCCTCCTTAAGAGCTGAAGAACTAAGACCAAGTCCAGATTCTTTTATCCATCATGTTTCCTTCATCATTTCCTTTTTAAATTGAATTTTTTTCTGGTGTTTATTCCCATCTATTTTGTTTTTCTGTTTCCTTTTGTTTTTGTCCTCTTTCCATTTCAGCCTCCTGGTTGGTAATGGCAGTAGGCTCATCATAACATCAGACCTTGTTTGACAATTGAATAAAAACAACACGTAATAGATTCCAGCTCAGAAAATTCACGTGAATTTCTATTTTTTTTTAATAAAACTATACGAGTGTCCCACAAATTTTTATTTGATGAAAGAGAAAAAAATATTTTTGAATATAACACGTTTCCACATTATTAGCTTCAACCTCACGAAAACAGATAAATTCAAGTCTTCACACTTGCAGCTCTTGACACATCTACATACCATCACTGGACACCTTATTAGGTACCCTTACATTAAAATACCTAAAGTGAATCACACAATCCTTTTGAATGAACTTAATTTTTTTAGGCATTTAGAATGCCCTAAAGCAGGGGTGTCAAACTGGTTCCAGAAAGGGTTGTGTGGCTGAAGGTTTTCTTTCCAACCAAGCAATAACACACCAGATTCCATTCATCTCATCAAATGAGTCCAATCTGAACATAATGACTTAATGGGAGTTAGACTGGATGGAAAAAGAGGATTTAAGCAGATAATAACACAGGGCATGAATCTTTCAGACATGCTCAGTGAGTATTAGCGTTCAGTTCAAAACATCAAATATCTATATTACGCTTATCATTCAAGCAGAGTATTTATTAAGCATCCGATGAACAGAAGTGAAAAGGGGGTTTAATATGTTGGCTCTGTGGAATGGAGGGGGCGGGGTTTTATTCTATTTGGTCCAACTCAGGATAAAGGAGGGTGAAGTCTGTCTCAATTCGGCTCAGGAAACACAGTCCACTCATCCAACCAGCAGCTTCTCAAACACTAAATCCCTTCCTGCACTTTCAGATTCACGCAATAATTGTTTAATACTTAACAGTTTGAAAAATTAAGTAATCACTTGTGGTGTTAAATCTTTGTTAGTAGAATTTTACTCAATACACTCTAAGATAGTAGATGTGTTTTGGTCAGAGTAAATTTCACTTATTTTTTATTTTATTTTTTTTCTCCCACACTTGACCACTAATGCACCTTATGGAATGGAAATGTTCATTTATTGTCTGGAAAGCTGTACTAAACAACATTTTGGTTTCGTTTAGTAACCAAAATTACTAAACCAAAACTCTGTGTATATAAAATGACAATTAATGTTGTCTAAGTCTATTTGGTGATTTTAAAAAGTATCAATTGAGTCTTAAACTGATTTAGTCATTTAACTGTGATTTACATATAAAAAAATACCAATTTTTTATAATCACAGTAAAATCCTTTTAATTACAAGATGAATCAACTCTGCTGTCATTATTAGGTTGGGATTTAATAAGTTAATTACGTCTTTAGTCATTAATGTGCAGTGGGGGAGCTAGTTAACCTGCATGTCAACCACATGGGAGGTCAGCAATTAGGAGAGATTGCCAGATGGAGGATATTAAATAGAAATTAACCGAAAGAAACCCAATAGGCATTCAGCCCATAGTTACAGAGATCCGTTTCTAACTTGTTGTCATTTTTCTTTTTACTCCCATGTTGTTTGGACATGGTGACACTTTATGAGCATTACAGCAGTATTTACCTAATAGGAACTCTAACCCTAAAAAGGCAAATAATTAAGCTAGCAATGCAGTGTAAGCTTTAAGTTCTTGTACAGTTAGTAATGATGGGTTTGACCACAATATGTTGTCAACTATTAAAATGATTTTACAAAATGTATCATTTCACAATGGTGGTCTGTGCATTTCTCATAAAATATAGTTTCCATTAGTGACAATAAACCCCGAGAAGGATCGCATCCATCCATCCTTCCATGGCAGTGGGGCTGCTGCCTATTTTAAGCAGTCTATTGGGGACAGGCGGGGTAAACCCTTGACAGGTCACCAGTGCATCGCAGGCAGTCAAGTGGGAGTAATTCCCAGGTTAAAACTAAAAGGAAAATGGTTAAGGTGCAGAGATTTCTCTGACACAAAGATGGACCCTAATCCAGAGGAGGTCAGACTCCATCAGGGTAGCCCCCCCCCTTGTCTCTGATCTTATTTAGCTTTTATGGAGCTCCACATCGCTGTTTAGAAGGTGTCTAGTTTAGGAACCGTAATGGTTTGCAGCTGGGTGTGAAGTGTACAGAATGAGAGTCTGTGCCATTAAATATCAAGCCAAAGTGATGAGTGGAAGAAACTTTAGGGTTTGGGTATTAGGTTCAAGTATCAGGATGTTATCCAGAGTGGATGATGGAAGCAGTAGGAGATGAGATGATCAGATGGTAGGAAGTTATAAGGAGGTTGCTGTGAACTATCAGGATACAAGAGAGTAAATTCTCAAAGGAAAGTGTGTTATTGGGTGTGAATTTATCTGATTGATTTGATGATTATTTTTTTAAAATAAATTGAATATTCATTTTTCTTTGAGATAAAATTTGTTTTAAAAACCTTAACTCTTTATAAGGCAAGTTGCTGTTTTTGATCACTTGCGTACCTCTTACAAATGGAATCCCCCACATCCCTCAGTGAAGGTTTATAAACTAAAAAAATGTAAGTGCCAGTATCCGCATTATATACCTCTAAGGTTATGTTGTAGCAAAAATAATGTTTATTTTACTGAATTTTCTGATTTCTTATAGAAGCACTTCTGTTATTTTTCATAATATACTCGGGCAAGTTGATGTTTCTTGTTATTACATTGACCTTCATTTTTGCCATCAAAATATCCATATTTTTTTAATGTTACAAAGGTAATAAGTCTGTCCTGGTAGTAAGTCCTGTTCTGGATTCCAATAACACTATTGACTTGAAATTTAGATTTTTAAAGTATTTCACTGAGAACCCTATAAAGGGTTAAAAACAAACTGAATAAGTGATGAAGAACTACTTACTTGAGTGGTATCTCCAGCGTCTTCATTTGGTATTTCTTTTTGCCTTAACAATGAGATTCTAGGTAGAAATCCTGAAAATAAAGTTGTTCTCTGAGGTGATTCTATTATCCTAATAGAGCGGAAAATAAACCCACTGCTCCTCTGCATCAGAAGGCTTGTTGAAAAGGTTTGGAAATTTGTTCAGCTTGACTCCTTGGTGCCTCGTCTGAGTTTTTCAGAGTATGTCTCACTAGAATGAGACCCAAGGTCAGACAAAAGTCTCTAAAGGGATACCCTTTCTTGACTTGGAAAGATATGGTATCCTATGAGGGAATTGAGAAGTGGCTGGGGAGAGAGAGGCTCGGGTCTCCCCGCAAGAAAGTTACTACAAAGGTGGAAGACTGTGGATAATAATAAAAGTTCATTATGTTTATTTTATACTTTTCGATGATGGATTAATTTTTTTACTTAAATGTTTCTATATATATCTGTGTGTTTCCAGTTTTTTCCAGGTAACTCTAATGCAGACAGTGTGGTTCAGTACAAACTGCATCAGCCTGCAGTGGCTCGCTTCCTCCGCTTCATTCCCCTGGACTGGAACCCTGCCGGGCGGATCGGACTCCGATTGGAGGCCTATGGATGTCCTTACGGTGAGTCTCAAACCGACATGACTTTAACTTTATTTCGCAATGTGTTGCTGCTCAACAATCTGAATTAAGAGATGCTTTTCACAGCAACTTTGCACTCCTCACAGTAAACCCACAAAACGTTTGTGTATTAATTTATTAACATCAATTTTATGCTAAAACCAGATTGGCACTCCTGATGCAGGTTATTCTTTTTAACCTAATAAATGGTCAATTTATTATCAAAGCACAGGCTGAAGTTTTTTTGTTTTTTTTTTTGGAAAATTGTTATAAATACATGGAATGGTTATTTTATTTGCTGCTAAATCAATTGTTTCATTATTGTTTCACCTCTTTCTTTTATAAAATAGATCAATCAAAGGAGCAATTTACCCACCTATAATTCCATTTGAACAGAAGTGTGAAGCAAACCTTTTTCTATGACTCTAAAATCCAGCACTGAATATGAAGTTACTTCCCGTAGCCCTTAATCCTGCTTTGTACACTCACAGAAATATTTAACCCTAACTTTTAAGAATTATGTAAAATAATTAATAACAAAGTTCCATTTGATTTTTTAAATATTTTTAACATAAACAGACCTAATAAACTTTACATGATCCATATGCATCAGTGTAATAAAGCCTATTCTTTTTAAATGCATATTCCCTAGGTTTATGTATTCAGCTTTAATATAATTTATTGAATTTAAATGCATATTGTTCTGATTATATATTTAAAATACATTAAGTATATTTGTTCGAATTACATAGTAATTAGGTTACCTATTCAAGATGAATAACGTGTATGTGTTTAAATTACATAACAATTAAGCTTATATTCAATCAAAATGCATTCGATTTATGTATTTATTATTAATATCCCATAATCTTTTTCTATAGGGTTAGGGTTACGATTCATATTCAATGCATTTTTGTATTCACCATGATTGTGTATTTGTTTGAAATTCAACAACATCTCAATGATGCATACAATCAGACCACCTCATTTATTAACATTAAAGCTTCTCTTCACACAGACATTGTACTCAGCAGGTAGTGTAGCTCTTCAACCAAGTCATACTTGGAACATGAAAAATGTTTTCTAATATCATTAGAACAAAAGTAAATTATCTGCTCCAACAATGGCAGTAAAGGACCTGCTCTTTTTATCTAAAACAAACTACAGGCTCAAGAACATTCAATACATTATCACACATACGATTCACACATCAAAAACTCATCACTTGAGAGGAACAGGTTTTCCTTTAAGTACATACAATTTCTTGGTCAGTGTGACTGCTCTGTGTTCTGTGGGTATTAATAACTCTATTCAACACTTCAGCAGAATCAAGTAACGATCGCAGTAATGGGATATATTGAAAGGACCTGCAATTTTTTGGATCTAGAACAAACTCTACAGGCTCAACAACATTAAACACTTTTTTTAAGCAGAACATAGTTAACTGAGCACCTTCTGTTTCTAGCTTTCTGTGTGTTCGATGTGTGAATCTTCAAGGCTGCGAATGTACAGGAACACTATAAACACTTGGTTATCGGCATGTATGGGCGGTCTCTTCCTGTACTTCCTACTCCCATCACCGCCCAACCCCCAAAAAATTGTCACCTGAGCAATTTGAGTTTCAGTGCTCGTACTTTGGGGGAAAGTTTAGACGATTCCAGGTCCATCAGGATCTTCTGGTAAGCTTTGAATGTATTCTTCAAGCTTCTTGGATAGCTCAGATTAAGAGCATAGATCAACCCATAAAGCATTACACATGCATGGTTGATACTTTGGAGGTTGTGGAGAACTTCAACCCCTTCCAGGACCACGCCGACATCTGCAAAGAGTCCACCAGGACCATCATGATCATCACCCTCAGCTTGAACGGTGTTGATTGCCATGGTTGGCCCTGCGACATCTGCCTCTGACTCACTGCATTCCATGTCCTGAAAGATGGAGGGAACAGAGAACAATGAGGTGTGTCACCCTCACCTTTGACCACCAAATTCTAAGCAGATCATCATTGAGGCAAAGTGCGTGTTAATTTGAAAAAATTCTCTCAAGGCACTGTGGATATAGTGTTCATGAGAATGGGATGGAGTTCAAGGTTACAATGACCTCAAGATCTTTGACTCCCTAAAAGCCTGGAAAACAAAACAAATAAAAAGTCACATTATGTATAAATGGAGTTGTACATTCGACGACCATCAACTATTTAAATATTAATTTTTTAAAAGTAGTGTTTGAGCATTGTTGATCACAATGAGGGTTGTGTCCAATAAGGAAAGGAATTGAGGAAATTTCATACTCAAAACAAACAAGCCATTGGACTCAATGACGAACTATTGGTCAAGGTTAATGCGACCTAATGCCCATCACATTTTCATGAACACCACATGCTATCAGGCACATCTAGAGGGAAATTAATAACATCTGGCACAAAGAAAGATGGCATACATACCACGTATTCTTTGACCAATGTGTCCAGGTCTTCACAGAGGTAGATGCTGAGACATCTCAAAATGTAATCATGCCTCACGTTGATGTCTTGATTCTGAAACAAACATTACACGATTCCATGCCATTAGAAATGAATGCAACAGATTTTTTTTTATTTAATGATTAATGTTTTTTTATACACAATCATTTACAGGCTATGTTAGTCTTAGGTTCAATATGTGCAAAAATGTAATTTCAATAAGTTCTCAATAAACAACCAGTCTGGCCCTTGACTTGTACAAATAAAAAATTTTGGCCCACGGCGTATGAAGTTGACACCCCTGGGTTAGACTAAAAAATTACTTACATTCTCCATCTTTGCCATCATGGCTCCGACTTTTTTCCCTGCAACTCCCCCTTTAGTGTTGAAAACCCCGATCAAGTCGTTGGTCAGGCGGTCAAGTTCCCCCAAAAATTTTGAGGTCAGTGGTACAGTTGTCAGCCGCATAAACTCCAAGTTGATCTGTAAAAGACAACAGAGACAGGACACAGACTTAGACAGGGGTGGCTGTTGCTTAGTTGGTAGAGGGGTCAATCATAGAACAAAGGTCAGTGGTTCAAATCCCAGCCTTGAGTGTCCACATGTCAAAATGTCCTTGAGCGAAACAGGATGTGATACACAGCCTGAGACCGTGTACCGGCGGAAGAAGCAGGTCGAACGTGCATGAGAAAAAAAAAGCGCTTTGCACAGAATCATTGACATGCATGACCTTGACAGTAATATGCTAAAAAGACACTGTATCTGAACGGCCCAGAAGAATATATACCGTAAGTTACTAAACTTCAGATTCACACTTGCCTCAGTGACGTCAAAGAGTGCTGGCCATTTATTGAAAAACTCAGGAATCTTTGGCTCCTGGAGAACCTCCTGTCTCCTGAGGGAGAATGTACGCTGCATCTTGGCCTTGATGAGGTTCTCATCCCTTTTCTTCTTTTTACCTGAAATGGAATGAAACGTCAGTAAAGATATTTGTATAACGAGATATGATGAGAAACTCTCACCAATGGTGCAAATTACAATTGGAAACAGAAATATTAACAATATGATTAGGGAGTAAGAATATTTTACAAACCGAGTGTAAAAGAAAAAATAACTGTGCAAAGTAACCACAAAACAGCTTAAGTGTCTAGTGCTGTGCAAAATGAACTGTTGAGCTGAGCTAGATAAAAGTATAGTGCAAAAAACATGACGGGTGAAAAGCTCTTATGTACATACTGGCCATGCCATGAACATGGTGTAATCATGGGTAGGTAAGATAAGATATAATGTATTGCACATTATACCTCTGTCAGTAGAGCCACCCTTTCCATCTCCAAACTGTCTTTTGTTTCACCACTAGCTAACTGCTAGCTAACGTAAGCTAGCTAACGAATTGCTAGCTAACGTTAGCTAGTGGGTGCCAGTGCACGAGGTAGTAGGCCTCAAGATAAAACTGCTTACAATCATCAGTGAATCGCTATTAATGTAATACGATAAGAACTGCACAAATAATACACAGATTGATGTAATAAGACAAAGGATGACTTGGATTACTTACCGTTAAATCTGATCAGAGAAGATGGCGTCCAGCGGAAAATGAGGATGTCATTTCCTGATGTCATTTCCTGTTTTAGCTTACAGGTAGCGTGAATTGTATGCAAACCGATCACATACATTTTAAATAAAAGAATCTAATTCGTTTCACAGCTTTGATTATTTAAACCATGTTAATATGTATTAAGTAATTACATTTAATATAATTTAGAATTGACAGAATTATACAGATTATAATTAATTTCAATACATCAATTTTAAAAATATTTAATTTAAATAAAATCTAATAGATGTATATGCTTAAATATAAAGTCTACCATAATTCATTTCTGTGAGTGTAGTGAAAGCCCCAGGTTTATGTCTGGTGCCAAGCACTCAACTCGAGGTGATGTTCCTCTTTGTCACCCACTGAACGGTGGAGAGAATTGCACCTGCAGGGGGGAAAGTAAAACCTCATGGTGACATTTTGTAGTGCTGCCTGCTGAATTTTCCTGAAAAGCTGCAGCATTTATCCGGTAATGTATGCTTTGTTTCTTTTTGAAAGTATTAAAAAAGATTAAAGTAACCAAATTTGGAGTCAGTGCCATTCATCTGTCAATACTGAGAACTAAATTAGAACAATTTCCTTCTACATCTGACATTTTGTCATGTTTCAAATGTTTGCAAGCTTAGATGCAAAAATGTTATTTCATAAGAGCAACACTGTTGATTCATGTTAGAGTTCTGCAACCTTTACAATCCAGAGTCAAGCTAAATAAAGAGAATTTCTATGATTGTTGAGATAAATACTAAAGGATATGTGCTATTTTTAAAGACATTCTGGGCACCATTTTATTTTTTTCTAGGCTTTACAATAAAAAAGACTACAGATATATTTTATTTTGTGGAATGTTATTTCTGGATAATGTTGGTCTAAAAACATAATTGTTGTTTTTGTATCATTTTGTGAATAAAATCTGTGCAATTAATCCACAAAAAACTAGTTCAATGTACATTTGTTGTTGTTGTTGTAGAATTATCTGGCTGGTTTGCCAAATATAGAAGCAGCTGTACTGCCTTATATATCCTTATTCGTGGCCTTATAATCCTAGCAGTACATGCTGAAGGTCAAGTATGAGTCTTAGCAATAATAAGGTCTTTAATGGCTGATTCGTACGCAATTAGATGATATATTAAGAGGTTTTGGCATAAACGGGGAACGTCTGTATAAACATTGTTCCCAGTGTCAGAACAACCTCTGGCGTCGACCAGCACACGTGAATTCCAGTAAGCTTTCAACATGATATTCCATTGTGCATGCGCACTTAGGTAATGCGATGTTGAGACTAAAAAAACAGCCTGAGACTAAATGAGAGTTGGGGGAAAACTGAGATGTCTGACGATGTAGCGCTGAACTTATGAAGTGTTAAAGACAGCAGTAGGAATTCGGAATTTAAATTAAAGATTCCCCCCTCCGGAGGATTAAATGATGTGAATCGTGTGTTTGGCCTTTGATTTGATATAATTCGAGTGTCTCCTTTTAAAGATAGTAATTTTGATTTTCACAGAGTAGACAGAGGTGATCCATAGTGTTCCTTAATTGGACTTCTTTTATTTAGTTTTCCTGTACATGTAGTCTTAGACATTCTATTTAAAAGTATTTTGTTGTTCCAATAATTAAGAAACCTGGAAAATTCTTTTTTAAATATAAAGCACCTTTTACCTACAACAATCTCCCAGCATCGCCCCATTAGCTCCATAACCTGTATTTTTGTGTTTAAAATGACCTTGTTCTTCATTTACAAGCAGATTTAATTGTTTTTGACTCTGCATTATTTTTAATAGCTGTAATATTGCTTAAGTGTTGCCATAGATGAGTATTTTGTGGGTTTGAATGTTTGTGAGATTGGCCATGTGTATGGTTATGTTAGGTTTTGTATATATTATTGTTTCTACATATGTTGTTGCATCTATCTTATGTTTGTTGTTTTGTGTGAATTAGGACACCTTTGAATATGATATGTTTAATTACACAAGGGGCTTGTCCTTTTAAATACTTTAAAACGTAATGCTTTTTAGCCAAAATGTGGACAGCCATTAAGGTCCAAAGAGCCACTTGCTGCTTTTTACACCTCTTTTCTTTGTTGGTAGCTTGATTTTACATCAATAGTACAAGTAGACTGTAACTACTTGTTTTAAACACATTTATGTATGCCTAACAATTGCCCAATTGCTATTTAAAGGAAGAGCACAGATACTGCAACACAAAGACTCGGTATTTTGTGTTACCTCCATTTGTTAATAAAACAGCACTTAGTTATCGGTGAATAAATAAAATAAGGTTGAGTGAAGAGTCTTTGAGAATTCCTATTTGCATAATCGCTCTAGATCTAGATGAATGAAACCTGTCTTTTTTAATTGGCATTAAAGGTTTTAGCTGAATTGAGATATGGGAACAGGGATGGTTGTGGAATAAGTTTAATTGTGTTTGTAGAGCCATTTCTGGATTCATTTGGCTCCTTGTTTTAGGTCATTACCTATGGGAGACCCATCGATAACCCATTTCTAGTAAACAGGGCCACCAGATTTCTACTCATAATGTAATAATATACCTGCTGTATAAGCAAACCAACATGTAGCCCTGTCCCCACAGCTTAGCAGTCAACAGATCTGTTTCTGTTTATGCAAAGCCACAGATGCACCTGTGGCACAGTGATTTCTGTTATAAATCCTTTACAAGCTCACCTCTGCAGCTTTTCGGACACAATAGGAGAAAGGGAAATGATGTTGGTCTTCACAGACCTCACCTTCTGTGCATAGCCCCACACTAAAACAGCTAACATCTTTCTGCTTTTGTTACTGTAGAGAAATTCCCATACCAGTAAAATATACCAATATTCTTTGATCAATATTATCTAGCATTATGAGTTTAGATATTGAACATTATTTTAAACTAGACAGCAGAATAAACCTTCCACTATGCTACCAGTAGGCTGTTCGTTTTGGGGATTTTATTTTCTATGGAAAGCAGTCCGGATGACCGTTGTTAGAGGGGAACCCTTTCAGGCCTGTAGTTTGGCAGCACTTTGCAGGTCAGCCTGCATTCAGACAGCTAAATTATGCAAGCGCCCCAAGCCTCCTCTAAAGAAAACCGTCCTCAATTCATCCTGAGTGAACTCAGTTTTGTATTTAGTCGTCTTCTGGAATATTTGGTTCACTCGGGGTAAATCCCTGATGTGAACACTATTTTAGGATGTTTTCACATCTCTTGTGCTTAATAGGGGTGTAAATTAGAAGCTTCATCATGACACAATGTTACACAGATTGGTTTAAATGAAGATAAGATGTATGTCTATATCACAGTGTGACGTTAAATGCTGTCCATTCAGTTCAATTTACAATAGAAGTCTGTGATCAATGTGATGTCATCAGGCCTATCTAACAACTATTGGTAAAACAAACATGTATTAACTACTACAGAACTAAAGAGGAACTAATGAGTAGGTAACTGCTACTTTTTGGTGCATGCAAGTCCAGCCTTGTTATGGGACTACTGCTAATATATTGATCATGAACTAAAAAGTAGTTTCCAAGGAAACAAAAGTAACTGATCAGGAACTATTATAAAGTTACCAAGAAAAGTGGGACTAATAAGGAACTAAAGGTTAGTTAACTAGTACTTACAAGGTGACTACTGGTTAATTAGTGCCAAATTAAATTAGAAATGCTCAGTGTAGGTTTAGAATAAACCCTGAACATGTGAAGTCACAGCTTAGGAAAAAAAACCATTTTAATGAATACCAAATTATTGCATAGCTATTATTTTATGGACTTTGTTGAGTCAAGCATCATATTAGGTAGTTGCAAATAAACTAATCCTTACCTCATCAGTACCTGACCATTATTTGTTTTATTTACCCTTAAGTGAAGTAAAGCTACCCATTTGTTCCTGCTTAGTTACTCTGTGTACCCAGGTACCTAAGCACTAGTCCCATAATAACACTGGACTGTGTGTTCACAAATAAGTTACAATTAACCACTCATTAATGCCTGGTTAGTTCCCTAGGGACTCTCTAGTAGTTAGTCAAATTGTGTGTATCTTAGTGTAAAATACTACCCAATTATTTATATTATCAACTCCAAAAACAATTAAAGTTATTTCTAAGCTCATGGATCAAGCATTTAAATCAAAACCAGCATTTTTAAATAAGAAGGGGGGAAAAAATAGAATCAGACTTACCATGAGGGAATTTGGTCCCACTAAACCCTCTTTTTGAAATCCGCTCCAAGTAAACTGTGATGTGGTTCACATCTGATATGCATTTAAATCAGCTTCAGTTTGACTCCTACAGGAAACATTCATTGCTTTGCACCTACCGGGCCACCGTAGCAGGGTATGTAGTGAAAGACTACTAACGTCATACCTGATTCTCGCCTTCTTAGAAACTCTGCTGCTCCTATGATGAGAGTTTGACAAGCTGAACAGATGTAATTCTTCTGCTTATAGTCCTGAAATACGTTGTGAACGAGCACCTCTTCAGATGTAGCATTTTTGGTACTGTAATAAAAGCACAAAAGTGCATTAATAAAATGCAGCCCACAGGAATTCCTTGATAGTTCCCAATTTTTGAGTAAAGGACATACCATATTACATACCATAAATTAAGTCAGCTTTTGGTCCAAAGTGAATTACTCTTCTTGTGTCAATATACCTTCAGATTTTTCAATTTTGTCTTCTTTGGAGCTGTTCTGGTTTTAAACTTTTTTCTATTTCATTTCTGGTGGATAATATGGGAATATTTGGGGAGCAGTCATTTTCTTTCCTATGAAAATAAACCCACAGCTAATTATTGACATGTTTTCATGTATTTTCAATGTTAAAGAGTGGCTAAGAGAAACAAGCCTCTGTTTCAGGTCATATTCCATCTAAGGGATACAAGATGTCATGAATTACTGATGACCTAAAAAAATAAATGTTCTAGAAGCAGAAAAGGTAGATTTAATCCTGCTAATTCTTTTGTCAAGGAAATTGTTGAAAACGGGTTCTTCCTGAATAAATATATCCAAGATTATTTATTGCTGAAAAGTCTTGTAATACTCCTAATGGGTTCTCATTATGTGGACACAATAAATGTGACCAGGACTGTGTGTAGTTTATACCACATTTATGAGCTGGTGTCACAGATGTCAGATTTTGGTGATCCTGCAGGAGACCAATGCAGCTCCTACAGGATGGTGATGATGCAGGATGGTGGTAGCTTAGTAGTTGGTGAAAAATGTTCACCTCAATATCATGATGCGGGTTGTACATATTGCATACATTTACAGTCAAGCGACTATTTTGTTAGACTTTTTTTGACATCTTCACCATAGGACATGCTGAGTTAAAACAAAATGCTGCAGCCATTGGGTATTAATTCAGCGTAGCTGCATTTTGTTGAAGTCTAGAAACAACAACTTTAAATTCCAGCTGTCCTAAACACGGCTGCTGATGTAATGCAACATAGTTGATGATCCAGAGTTTCCATCTGGTTTCAAAACACACCCCAGCTCATAAACTATAGTAGCAGAGTTAGTTTTATGGCCAAGCTGTAAAAAAATAAAATTAATTGTTAAGAATAATTACAGTCTCCGGCCTCTTTTGCAGTTGCCTAAGGTAGACACACAATCTGGATCTAAATGAACTCTGAAAAAAAATCAAAATCTAGAGAAGTCATTTTTTCTTAAAATAATTCCACTTTTTATTGGATTGTGGAGGTAAAAGACACATTTTGCCAATGGAACAAGACAATTTACATTAAAAATAAGAAAACACGATTGCATTATCTTATTTCAAGCGCATGATATCTAATTATCTTATTTTAAGAGTAAAAATAGTCATACCATTGGCAAACTATCTCATTTACCTACTCAAATTAAGGGTAAATACACTTAATTTAAGGCCTTTTTACTTATTTGTAGATTGTTTTCTGCAGTAAAAAATGTCTGGTTGACATTAAAGGAAGCAACGTTTTTAGCTGTATGTAAAGGAGGAGTTTATAAGTCTGAGCTTCAGCTTGCTGCCCTGTAATCAGCAGGAATTGCACTGTACAGTGCAATAAGCACATTACTGTGAGCTAAGTGAGGTCAAAGAATTGCCAACTTCATTAAAAAAAAGAGAAAGCGAAATTAGTTGTACAGCTGAAGAGGAAACTGATGCTGAGCTCAGCAGCTGCTCTTTTTTAAAACAGTCCATTCTTTACCACCCACACAGTTTGGCTCACCTCAGTCTAATTCCCAAGCCGGCAGAGGACACCGGCAGAAAAGTGCTTGATAAACAGAATACAGATTTGTAACCTGGTAGCAATCTGAAGACAATAAGTGTTGAGAATCACACGGATATCGTAAGGATAGGAAGGCTGCTGTAAAGTCCCTAGAGCTGAAGATGCCTCTGTCCTGATTTTATTGTTTATCTTTATTTTCAGCCTCTGATATAATGGGCTTTGACGGCAGCAGCAGCCTGACATTCAGGCTCGGTCCCAGGCTGAAGCACGGGTCAAAACAGGTCGTCTCCCTGAAGTTCAAAACCCTGAGGAACTCTGGGACACTGCTGCATGTCGACGGGCAGGATGGGATGGCCCTTAGTCTGGAGCTGGAGAGGGGAACGCTGCAGCTGCTGCTCAAAAAAGGTACAACACTGCTCTGAAGAAGTCCAAACGCCTTATTGTGACTTTATGCGCATTTCTGTTATCCATGCTTTTATCATCTCTAGACTCACCTGTGACTCACTGCAACTATCCCCTACCTAAATCAGTAGGAACATTTATCACAAGACCCAACCCCTCTGTTCCTTTTGTCCCTAAAATTATACATTTTAAACATGATTGTCGAAGGTATTTTGTATAATATATTTTTATTTTCCGTTTGATAAATAAATACAAAGTTCCTGGCTTTTGGTGTTTCCACACTTTTCCATACCATGGTCCCAGGCAATACTACAAAAAAATCTACTTTTAGATTGTTTACATTTGGCCCAACTCTGCTATTAATACAGTTGTTGAACATAAAAAATATCAACTCACTTTCAACAAAGTATTATGTTTCCACTGAGCAAAAAAGAAGAAACTCAAACCTCTCTCAAATGTGTGCAGTGGGAGGGTTGAGTTTAATGTGTGTTTGGCATAAACATATCAATGACCATATGTAGACATTCTCTATGTTTTTTTATGGAGAACCTTTAAAGTTGAAAGCTGAAAGTAGGTTTTTGCAAAAAGAGAAAAGGCATTCATAGAGTAAAAAAAAAAAAGAGAAAAGGCATTCATAGAGTACATGATAAACAGTTAAAACTTATATTGTTTTGTCAAACAAAAAAACTATTTTTTCATAATTTATCCTACAATTTTCTAATGGGCTACGGACCCTGCTTTAAAGATCATGTGGTGACATGACAATCCATCCATCCATCCATCCATCCATCCATCCATCCATCCATCCATCCATCCATTATCTGACACGTTTGTCCCAAATGGGGTCGCGAGGGGTGTGACATGACAATCCCTAAATAAAGGTACATTTTCTAATGATTTATAGTGCAAATACCTACTCTAAAGATTAAATGTAAAAATATTAACCTTTAAATGCTCAGTTATCTTTCACATCTATGAGTAGAAACATGTTTACTATGTTGCACAAATAAAACAAAAGCAACACGGTAAAGAAGATTAGAATTAGGAGAAAAACATCAACTAGTCAATTGTGAAGAGAAAGGTACAAACCTTAAAATTCTTAGTGGCTAATAAGGAGCAAACACATCGACAGGTCAGTGTTAGAGCAAGCGGAGTAGCTCCTCAGGTGTCCTCGTTTGACTGACGGCTCTCAGTGGTTATTGGTCGGTTTGAGACCACAGGAATCCAATTAGTAGCCAGACTGTTTGAGCAGACTGGAAAATAATCAGGTTATTAACACCTTAGAAGAAACCAGAGAAAAAAAGATATCCTCTGTGTTGTTTGCTACGCTCATACAGAAGCATTAAGGAAAACTGATGAGCTTAAACAATTTATTTGTTGCTGTGAATCTACAATAGAGTCTAAAACAGCCTAAAATGTTAGATATTTTATTCCTTAAGAAATTGGAGTAGAAAACCAATAAAAAAGGAGAAACTGGTAACTGAGTGGCAAACCCTTCCTTTCCAACTTTTGAATTAAGATTACTGCTATTTGCAATAAGTATTGTAGTCTAAAAGACAGTTTTAAAAATGTCTCTTTTTAAATCTATTTTTTAAAATGTCTATCTATCTATCTATCTATCTATCTATCTATCTATCTATCTATCTATCTATCTATCTATCTATCTATCTATCTATCTATCTATCTATCTATCTATCTATCTATCTATCTATCTATCTATCTATCTATCTATCTATCTATCTATCTATCTATCTATCTATCTATCTATCTATCTATCTATCTACCAAAATGTGCAATAAAAACACTTTCAACACAATAAAAAAACAAACATTTCACATGTCCACTCAGCAGTCAAAACAGATCTAAACAGGTAGGTTTTCAAACCAACTTTAAACAGTGTCAGATGATCTATATTTAAAGGGTTAGCCTTTAGACAATGTTCCTAGACTTTGACAGGTTTTAAAGGATTTTTAAATCTACCTCCTCCAACAGGAAAAAGGATGATAGAAAAGAAAAAACAAAACAAAAAAACAAGATATGAGTGTTTACCTAGAAGCATTTTAATCTTGAGAGACTCACAAGGAGGCAGTTAGAGAGTTCATTGACATGAAGGAATATAAATATTTAGGCACTCAGACACCAGCAGAGGATGTAGAGCTAAGGATTTATGATTTTGATAGAATGTGCAAAGTTATAAGAATGGAGATTCGGTTCCATTTAATAAAAAAAAATGTTATTCACTCCAAAGGGAATGTTGCAGTAATTCATAGGCTCTCAACATGTTTTGGTATAGATGTCGTTAACATAGGACTTGGACACTGATGGTTGACTGGATAAAAAGATGCATTGGGCTGATTGGAGTAGGAAGTAGACTGGAAAGGTGAAAGGGGTGGAGGTCGGTTGCATCTTGGTTGGACAACAGATATGGCCATAGAGAATCAACTTAAAAAGGAAAGCCTGGGTTGCTATTGGCTGCTGATGTATTAGTTATATTCTTTACACGTGGCCATCTTAAAGTGGAAAATGCTAAATTGCCTGGACTTCTGTTGGTCCTTTTCAAGTCAGAGGACTTCAAAGCTCTGTACACTACATTCAGTCATTTATGCAAGATGGCGCCAGTGTGTCAGGCGGGCCGTCAGCTGCTCCGATTGTTGTTTGTTTTTCTGTTGTTTGTAACTTATGTTGCACATACTGTCAACACTCTACGGGTGTATAATCGCCAAACGCTGTTAGATCTGAGGATTTACGCCAAAAATCTTGTCAACGTCAGCTTTAATTATTATGGAGAAAAAACTTTGCCTCATTTCCTATCGGGCATCCCGACATACCTCTGCCACACTCTGACGCCACCCCCGCGGCGAAAACGGCACCGCCGCCGGGGTAAGCATAGTGGCTGTCTGGTGAGGCTGAAGGCCGGGTTGGTACGTCCTGATCGAGGTGGACATGGAGCGGGGCTTCGCCTTTGTGTCTCTCGACGTTCCCTGGACCCCGTCGCTGCCTGGTTGGTACCGGTGGCGGGCTCGGATGTGATGTTTCAACCCCGCGGACTCTGCTCTCTTCGTCCCCGCTGGCGCGGAGTAAATCTGGGGAACCTGCGGCCTCTGCGTCGGGCATCCCTGTCAGCTGTTCGTCCTGACCCGCCAGCTCATGCTAGATTTGCCCTAGTAAACGCCAGATCGCTTGTGAATAAATCATTTATTCTTAAGGATTTCTTCTTATCCCGGAATTTGGATTTCCTCTTCATCTCCGAGACCAGGCTGAAGGTTTTAGTTATTTTATCTTTTTGTACAGCACTTTGGAAACCTTGTGTTTATTTAAATCGTGCTATATAAATAAAGTAGATTGGATTGGATTAGATTACCCATTCCCACCCTGATGGTGGAAAGCTATGTTTTAGCAACACCTGCCCTGAGGCTCACTGAGAGTGGTGGGACTGCCATACACATGAGTCACCGGGCCCTCTGACCACCATCAGTCCAGTATAGTAGAAGAGTAAAAAGAGGAGATTCGGTGAAAGTCTGGCTCAGACATGTAGTATAGATAGCTAACATGTGGAATACAATATCCTGGTTAAAGTAAACTAAAACTGAGCTCTTTGGCCTCAAAACTAAGAAAAATCTAATACTACTTATCACCCTGTTTACACTACATGTAATTGTATTTACATGTAACATGTATTTTTTCCCAACTTGGTACTATGATGCTTTTCTTACACAGAGAGATGGGCGAACCCCAAAATCCCTCAATCACTGTATAGAACGGGGACTTTATAGTGAACTCAGTTAACTGACGGTTCGGACAGATGATCACTACTTTTCACTCCCTGTTGGTCACGTAACTCCGCCTCCCCGCTCGGGGCCTGCTTAATCTTTGTCCCCTCAATCGCTACCGGACAGCAGGCCACTGTCATAATAAATCCCATGATACTTTGCTATGAGAGCTCTCGCAAAGCATCCCGTTGAAGTTCGGACACTCATTTAAAATGACGTAACCACCATATAGTTTTGTATATATTGATTAGGGCAGACATTAAGACACAGCTATGGAGTCACAGTGTTTGTCAGTGTTGATGCATATTACCAATAAAGAAAATGACGCTTGTTTTCGGGAGGATTATAACATAGAGCCAGAACTAGTGTGGAATGGTTCAGATTAGAGCATAATCTGGTGGGATGGTAAATTACCTGTACTTATATAGCGTTTTTTTCAATTCAGGGGACTTGACCAAAGCTCTTTTACACTACATTCAGTCATTCACACACACACACTCACTGATGGTAGATCAGTAGATAGGAATGAATCAAGATCCAAATCTATTTGGAAAATATAGATGTATACAAATCCTCTCATTCCAAATGGACTGAACTAGAAGTGTTTAGCATAGAAGAATTGGTAAAAAGCTTAATCTAATTTTGTGCAAAGCTGGTGGGGCATACCATTAAGATTTACAGCTGTAATTGTAAATGATTGTTCAACAACATATTGGCTTAAAATCCAGATGACACTTTGCAGATTGTATATGTAGATATAGATATAAGTATACTTTCAGTTAATAAATATGTACAATTTTACCTTGGACTCTTGCGTAACATATTTGTGCTTTACAGAAAGAACAAAAAAAGGGTTGCTAACATCCATATTTAACTTAGGAAACTTGATTTTCAACTACAAGACCTTTTGAGAGATTATTCTAAAATCTGATCCTCCCACAAATTACAGTATCAGGTCTTTATTGTAAATATAAATAGCTGTATGTGAACAGCAAGCTGAAAGCCTTTAAAATTTAACCCTGAAAGAATAAAAGGGAATTTCAAAAGGGATGCTGTGTAAAAACTCCGTGTTTGCCAGTTTTAGCTATTCTGAATAAGTAGAAAAAACAATGTATCCATGAAAGGGCCATCTATTGTTTGATTTATAATCATTGAGCTCTGTAAAAAGCAAAAAAAAGGATCCTGTGATGTATTTTTTAGTGAGAGTTACTGGCTGCATGCTGTATTCTGATTGGTTCAATCTCAGTTCTTTCTTGGCTGCTGCATCGCTGTCTCGTTACTGCCATGACGGATGGTCCTGGTTCATGGCAGCATGTGTTCTGGCTGGACTTACCAAGACTCTGTGCTCGGCTTCCAATCTGTGCAAAATCCTATGTTTGAATGAGTTAATATTTCTCAGATTATATTTGGCTGAAATTGCCTTCTAACTTCCAGGCTGGTATTAACACTTCTATTCTATTCTATTCTATTCTATTTTATATTATTTTTTTACTCTTTGTTTAACATTTTATCGGTTGGTTTTTATTTTCACATTGTCTTTACATTCCCTTTTTTTTGTTTTTTTAGCGTTTTCAAGATCTGTAGAACAAATTGAACAGAAGGATAAAGCATTTTTAAACAAAAGTTCTGACACTGTGTTAATAACTCCTGTATGTCTCCTTGGGCGCCCGCTGCTCTATGACATTTAGCCCCTGTATCTATGTCACCTTTTAAAAAAATGACCCAGGCACCCTTTTCGGAAAGTTTCTGTTTGTGCAAACCTGGAGATCACCTTGGAAAACTGTCCAATTAGGATGATGAAGTACACAGCCTTAAAAATAATAATCAATTTTTCTTCACCCATCTATTAGAGTTGAAAAATAATCACAAGAAAAAACATAGGGTTTTTACACATTCCTATGAGGACGTCTTTTTTTACATCCTCTAGCTCAGCTTGAAGCTCCTGATTTTAGGTGTTTGTATAGTTGATCTTATGGACTGGCTCTTCTTCTAAATATCCTCCCAGCATTTAAAAGAGAGAATAAAATCTGTCCAACTATTCCAATCTTTTTAATGCGCTTGATATATCTCAGACTATGTAAAGTGGAGATTTTTTACACCTTTTTAGCCACTTTCTTTGTCTTATTGTCCCTTTTATTACTCTGGAGTCTGCAGTATATTTCTAAAGGTTTTCAGCTTTTAACAGGAGTTCATGGAGGGTTATTGTACCATTTCAAACCAGGCATAACTCAGCCTGGATCATTGTCCCCAGACTAATTGTTGTAACTGAAAAAAGTTCTATCCTATAAAATAATGTATATATTTTTAAAATCTCAGCAACCTTAAAAGTTAAATATCCTATTTTCATCAAAGTGACACTGTCTACTTCAATGTGAGCACCGTGTCCCAATAAAGTCACTAGTTCATGACTGCTTAGTATCATTTCTTTTTTGTGAACTGGAACTTGGTCTGAACTGGAAGTTTCTTTTTTGTTTTAGTCACAGTACCTATTTGGCAATTTCCAGTTTTAATCCATAAATAGGCATATATCTAAAAAAAAAATTATATTTTTTACCCTCTCATGTCTTCTATCCTGTCTTGATATCAGTTCCTCGTCATGGACACACACACATATTGTAAATACACAGACAGGAGCATTTAAACTATATCCCTTTCTTATCTCCTATGTGTTCCCCATCCTTTATCGTCCCATATCTCTGCCTTAGTCCTTTAGCAAACACATTCACACAATCTGCTTTATTTCCCCCCCTTCTTGCTCCTTTCCTTCCAATTCATATCATCTGCTTTGTCTGCAGACTGCAGATCTCTGCATATTGTGCTCTGCTGTTCCGACACATCCAGGCCTCCTTTCTCCTCCCACAGTTCACTTTAGATCCTGCACTTTTCTTTATGAGGCAACACTGAGCAACAGCCCAGAAACACCAACATAATCCTAAACAACAGAGAAACCAAGAACCCCAATTAGAAACTTCAGAACGGATTAATTTTGAGAAGAAGAAAATAACTTGAAGTCATTTTTCTGTCATATGAAATTATCAGCCTTGTTAGCTAAATTCCCACCTGTTGTTCTGAGTTCATGGGTTACTTTCACGTTTAATTATGTACAAGAAACTTGTCGTTCTTCAACCTTTTGATGTGCAGTCTGAGCTATAAGAAATGACTCATTCTTATCAGGGAATAAAAAGAAAAAGATCTTGGTGCAAACCTCCCCTTTATTTGATCTGAATTGAATCATTACAGAGTGTCAGTGACGGACGCTGTGCTTTACGAGAGTCAGCTGCTGAAATGGCTAACAGCGGACGGTTTTCCCGATAAGAACGATCAGATTTAGAGGCGTTTTAATAGAACAGCAGAAGAAATACAATGAAGCCATACTCTGAGGACATGTGCTGAATGATAAAATGAACAGAGCAGACTGTAATGATGACAGCAGCACAGTCAATCCTAATGTCCTTTATATGAGTGAAGGGGAGAGCACTAAGGTTTATTAAGATGGGTTGTGTTCAAATTGGGAAAATAAACACATCGCTGTTCAGATGCAGTTAGTTGATAAAAAACCTTGTTTGCTTCTCCGTCACAGATAACTCTCGTATCTGTTAATAAATCACGCTTCTCTTCATGCAATCATCCTCATCTGAACTAAGAAAGGGTTGATCTTTAATTTTCTGTTTTTTAAAGGACTCAAGTAGCAGCAGACTAATACCTCATTTGTGTCACAGCTTCAGTAATCAGAGATTATCAAGATAGAGCACGTTTAGGCAGCATTTTCTTATACAGCTTGGATCAAATTGGCTGGATTACATGTGAAGCTTATCAGCATGTGTTAAGAGAGTTTATCCTCAATGAATATGGAATAGTTTCTGTTTTCTTTACTCTGCAGTGTAATGTCAGCTTATTTATGTCAGGGGATCCACATTTCAGCTTTTATTAGTTTATTTACTTCTACATATACTATAAATTAGAAAATGTGGCTGGACATATGAATTTCCTGTCACATCCCTTCTAATATTAATTATGAGAGCTGATTTTAATTTTCTTTGCATATAAAAGTGTTCACTCAGGCCATCAAAGACCTCCAAGGCTACAGAGTGCCTGAGTGAACGAGATGTTTTGAATAGAGGCCAAACTCCTTTAGGCTCAAGGTTTATTAAAAATGTGACTGTTTTCTTTGACCCTGCAACTTTTTTTGATTAACTGTATGTGAAGACCTTCACAGATCTTTGCAAACTTTAAGGCCCCGTCCACACGAAGCCGAACCCTGGCCTAAACGCACAAATTTTTCACCAAACCAGCCTCTCATCCACACGAAGCCGGCGTTTCGGGGTCTGTAAACGATCTTTTTTTTATTCAGCCTTCAGAGTGGGAAGATTTTGAAACGCCGTTTTCGCGTTTCCATCTTTAAGCTCTAACCGCATTTTTTTTTTTACACGCATGCGTCATAGCGTCGCCTCTAAACACGCATGCGCGACACAGTATCACAACAACAATGGCGCCGTACTGTGTTGAATGGTTGCTGCTCGTGCTACTCACCCTGCTGTCGGGCTTACAACAGAATCTTCTTCTTCTAGAATATCTCCAGGAAGAACAGAGCAATATCGACGACATAGTTCAGCACCTGAATTTGACTGAACCACGAAAATGGACCCGCAGGGCAACCATGTATAAATATTAGTGCGCATGCCCAACATTTCGTCGCCTATTTTTGCTTTGGCACCACAGCGCCACTTACAGGCCTGGCATACATTTTGCAGCGTTTTCATGCATTCGTGTGGACGATTACATTTATTTTACGTCTCCGTCTTTACGACAAACGTTCTGGAAAATATTAGCATTTCGTGTTCGTTTTAACTTCGTGTGGACGGGGCCTAAGAGAAAAACTAAAAACCTTGTCTGGAACAGAGCACGGCAGAGCATGGAGCTGTGAGGCTGTTCGCGCCCTGGCAAATAAAGTGTCGACTCACCAATTACCATCGATCCCCTTTATTTAACTGATTGTATAGGTGAATACTTTTTCCTTATTACAACATATAGGGACACATGTAGGGGTGTGCAAAATAATCGTCATGACGGTGCATCGCGATTCTAATTTTTGTGATCTACTGCATCGATTCTTGATGCCAAGTATCGATTCTTTATTAACAAAAAGGAATAAATAAAATAATGAACGGTTGGCACATATCAGCCAAAACAAGTGGAATACAACTTTCAGTCCAGTAGATGTTGCTGCGGATACTGCAACGCGTCATTTATAAACAAAACATGGAGACCGAGAAAATTTGCCCAGCTCCATCACATTCCAAGTCAGATGTTTGGATGCATTTTGGCTTTAAAATCAAAGAAGGTAAAAACGAAATTGATATGATGCATGTCATTTGCAAAAGGGGAAATGTCAAACATTTGAATGTTTCCATTTCATTGCTTTAAAGGACCACTGAGGCCATGTAAACAGCACTGTTATTTTAAGTTTTATAAATCCTAAGCACTTTTTGTCAGTGTGTCCACTCCAGTAATAGTAATATTTTTGTTCAGTATTTGTTTTCATGGCAACACCTCCAAAAGTCGTTTCAATAAATACAGCTATGTATGAATTCAGTTGCTTTCAGTTATGTATCAATTGAAGACACTATCCAGATCACACCCAGCCAGTCAGCCACTGGTAATATTTTTTTCTTACGGTGTTCATTGAAAATATCACGATGAATCACAATATTTCAAGTATCGCGATGCATCGTGATAGAATCACATCGTGGCTTGTGAATCGTGATTCGGATCGAATCGTGACTTCTTTGGCAATACCCACCCCTAGACACATGTCAGAATACATGTGGGTTACAACATTAGGCTGGATTCTGTTAAACAACTTCCTTTTTGGCTCCAGGGGTCTGTTTCACGAGGCAGGTGTAAAAAAAAACTCAGATTCAAATCCAAAACTCTAAATTGATCTAGCCTAAAGTCGGAAATCTGAGTTTTTGGTTTCACAACAGCTGCTTTCAATTAGTTCAATCAACTCCAAGTAGAACCTCTCAGAATTTAGCACGTGGGTAACAAGTATGAAAAGGCATCATCACTGGAGCATCGATTTAAGGAGTGTCCATGATAACAGGCAACAAACAGAAGGTGCCGATTTCTCCCTTCTGGATCTAGAGATTTTAATTAATGATTTTAAAGAAACAAAACAAATGTAAATAAATAAAAATAAAAAAGGAGAATGTGTTTAAAAGACAGAGAAACAGCACTACAGCTACAAAGGAGAGGAAAAGGCTAAGGAGAAGATTGTTGCTTGAGTTAATGTGTAAGTTTATATGGCAAACCATTTATTTAGACATAAATTAACATTTATTTAAAACACTCGTCTCTGTTGTTCCATTTGTTCATCATTAAAATAAGATTCTTCCTGATAAAAATCACACTCCTAGACCTAACTGTAATAATGTATCTACTAAATACATTTTTGTTGCAGAAACTGAATTGTAGAAAGTAAAAAAAAAAAAAAAATGATACTAGTAAGAATTATGTTTTTTTATATCTACCGATTTTTTACACACTTTAATTGTCTGTTCGGACATTTATAAGCTTGGTTGAAAATATATTGATGATGTTTTCATAGTTTATATAATACAAATCTTGACCAGTAATATTAGGAATATGTTGATCTGAAATAAATTTCTAGATATCCAGAATATTTATTCTAAATGTGGAAATGTCATTTTCTTTGAACTGGTCATTTAGACAAAGAAAAAAGTTTTTTTCAGATATCAGGAATACATACATACATTCAGTAAAAACATTACATATCAAAGGACTTGCCATAGTCTTTTATGATCGTGATAACATTAAGGGTTTATTTCTTAAATGGTTGTAGATCAATGTATCTATTTAGGTGAAATCTTCTGGCAGCAGGTGAAAATGAAGCCTTAAAATGTTGTTCTAATACATAGAATCTATGCATCATCTCTTGCATCCCTTCTCATGTTGATTCAGTCTTCTTTTACACTGTAAATACTAAGTGGCTGTTTGCAGCTGCCCTTCGGATGTTATCATCCCAATAAATGTTTGTTATTAGTGGCTATAAGGCCCACAGGTTGTGCCAGTAAGCTCATTAGGTTGTTATCATCAAACAATTCCTAATCCTAACCCTAAGGTAATTAGTTTTCCTCGTTGGATTAATGAAACTATTTATTTGTAATCTGAAAATAATTTCAGTAGTTCTTCATGTACTGTAAATACAAATAAAAAATAAAAGCCGCATCTCGGTCATACTAAATAAACCAAAAACAAGTAATCTCATTCCCTGTCAACTGAGTTAAGGAATCCACTCCCTATAAAAATTTAATTATCTGTGAAAAAGTGCTGATCATTCTTTAATAAGGTCCTCGTCAAACTGACACTTTTTTTTTTAAACTAATGTCTGTAACAGACCTAGTGAATGATTTATGCATATTTTTTATGCACAAAATCTGAATAAATCCGGAAATAAAACAGCATGATTGGCTGTAAGGAGAACGGAGACAGAGGACCCTCCGGGTTTAGTGAAGAAAAGCTGCTACCCACCAGGTTAGCTCTGGGGAGACTGTTGCTATGGTGACTGAAACAGAGGTTGAGGAAATTCTCTTTGTGAATCGGAAAAGTCAGAGTTTCCCGGTTTTCAGGTTTAGAAAACTTAGAGTTTTCCGTAAACCTGCTTCGTGAAATGGACCTCAGCACATAAAATTAGACATGTCAGGTTGTGTGGAGGTTTGAGGAAGACCCAAATGCAGAGACAGAAGCTGAGGTGGTTTCTTCAGGTTTAATTAATTCAAAAGTTGGCAACAGAAGCAAAGATCCAAAATAACAACATACAGAAAACTGAAATCCAGGAGACATAACTGAAGAGGAGGAATATAAATGGGAGACTGAACAAAGATCAGGCTAATCAGCTGATTGGGAGCAGGTGTGGACAGAAGAATGAAGAAGGGAAGCAGACTGACATGAGAGGGGAACAGAGGGTAAACAAGAAATACATAAGAACTTAAATACAACCAAAAACAACTAGAACATTGCAAAATGGAAATAAAACAAATGAAAACTCAAAATAAAAACTTAATCAGAACCAAAGCCATGGCAAGACAGGGATTACTGTATAAACTTAAAAGGTTTGCAAATAGTAAACCTTTCCTTTCTTGAGAAATGGATGGCATCTCCGGGACAAATAGGATAGTCGAACTTTAGTAGCAGCACTACAGCAAATTATTTAACTGTATATAGAGTTGAACTTTCCAGGTTGACACCACTGGTGTTATTAAAGCTAAAAAAAAATAACAGTACACACTCAAACAATATATTAAACTGAACTAATCAAAAACTGTCATTCTGATCTGTCTAAAAAAAAGGACAAAAGTGGGGTGTTTCCTAACTTTAATCTGTCTGGAAATTAACTGAATTTCTCTAATGAAGTTAGAAATATTGGTTATGTGTTGATAGACCGTCTGTCAGATTATAAGAACATTAACAGTGATGTATTCTTTATGCAGAAAATAATAATTTTTCTAGAAAATGTGGTTTTTGCTCTAATGAAGTTAAACTGAACTTTTTAAAACCCAGCCTCCATAGGTTGCCAATGGTTTATAACGATCTACTAAGAGTTTTGATGAGAAAACCCAGATGGACAAGTGTTTTTGTCTGTAGGAGTCAGCATTTCTTTAGCTGTCAATTAAATACACTGGACAATAGGATCATTATGTTCCTGACTGACACTGAATATATTGCTCTACACAATGTTTCTGTGCTTTGAAAACACTGCTATGGCTTCCTCCTAGACACTTAGACAGCTTTATATATATATATATATATATATATATATATATATATATATATATATATATATATATATTTTTTTTTTTTTTTTTTAATTATTATTATTATTTTTTTTTTATCTTATTTCTTTTTGTTACTGTGTTCTTGTTTGTATAGTACGTACTGCATGTCTGAAATAAATCTATTTATCTTGTAGTTTTAAGATCTATCTATAAACTACTTGGCAATATAACATTTCTCATTCTGATTAAAAGAATTTGATGGATTAAAAAAAGTACTTTTCTTTTCCTAAATACTTCAATTCTCCAAGAAAATACAATTTTGTTGGAGTTTTACTTTTCAGTCAATCATTTAAATGTGTGCTTAATGACTTATCAGGATTTATTGATTAACAGTAATTTCATTATTTATTTGTAAATTCAAAAACGGATACATTAAATGATTTAATGGAAAATATATTTCTTTCATAAAATGTGTATTAATTTAATTTTGTCCCTATCTGTCCTGTAAAAAAAGTCAGAGTGTAGAACATCATGATTATTCAAATGATCTTAGAACCCCCACCTGGCAATTGAAGATCCATCACGCCAAAAAAGTAGCTTTGTTAAAACGAGTCCATATTCAACTCATGCATGTATGTGGTATAATCTTGTTTACGCATGGCTCATTTGAGAATAAGATTTTATTAAATTCTTAATAAATGCATGAAAAGTTTGGTTGATTTTCTGCTTGACCGATCAGGAATTTAAGTGAAATTGCGCTGTCATACCAAATTAAAACAGCTGAATTTTGATCTTCCAGAAAGTTTCCAGGGAGCAACGCTACAACGGTGACTGAGACAGAGGAGGAGAAAAGAGGAGCGGCTCCATTCAATATTATCATTAGGCACATTTTCTTAGTTAGAAAATTTTATATCTCAGATCGATCTTTGTCTTTCCCTTCATTTATGTAGTAATCAAATCATCCATTTGATGAAACATCCATCCAGTGGGATCCTCTTCTTTACAACCTACAGCATATTAATTGTTCTATTAATCAATGCCAGTGAAGCTATCTAACTTGTTTTGTCTTTCCATTCATATTGATTGCTTTTGTCTCTTTTTGCTTACCCGTCCTGAAATCAAATAAATCATCACAATAGCTGTGTTGACTGCACAGACTTTCCTCTCTATCATGAGGTGAAAATCATAACTTTCTCTGTCTGGATGAAGTTGTTTTCCTGTGGAAAATCTATCCTCTCTTGGAATGAGTTCAAATATCAAAGGTACATTTGTCCATCATCCTTCAACCTGCCAGCTCATCTCTTTTCTCTCTCTTTCTTCTTCTTCTCCTCCATGACTGAGGTAGGGATTGCCTCTCCGTGAAGGATGTGCATTGCATTTTTAATGTGGCTTCTCATCAGTTTCTTCTCTCAGCAGAACCACAAAGTTTTCTTTCACATCCCAAGTGGAGATCCACTTATTAGGACTGGCTGATGCTCATTTATGATTAATGATGTCTCACCATGTTGCTTTTGCAGTTCTTTATATTCGGCATATTCACATATTTGCCTCTGGTTTCCAGAACAAGTATGCAGATGTACTTATGAGTAGATAATGAGATGACTACGGGTGACCTTGCAGTGATCCTCTCTGTGTGAGCTGAGGAAATAGGGTTTTCTTTTTTTTAAATGGAGCACAGAGCTCTGGTGTGTTTTGTCTGTCTGCAAAAACTCTTTGTTGCTCTGACTCTTGGTCAGATTGTCAGAGAGAAGATTGCATGGAGTACTACCAACATCTGGTGAAAATGTCTTGTCAATAGCACCTATAGAAATATTTTTGTTGACAAAGATGGTAAGGTGTTCAATACTTATTTCACCTGCTGTGTGTGCGTGTGTGTGTATATTCCATTCACATGCCACACATTTATGTGAGGCATGTGAATGGGAATATACACATATCTATGGTTACGTTTGTCGATTTTCAATTTATTTTATTTTCATACCCTTTTAATTAAAGGGTATGAAAATGTTCCTTCACAACTGTATACACGTCAAAGGATTGAAAGAAAAACCTCAAACATGCCAATGAAATATATTTATCTTTTGTTGGGATCTGGAGTTTCTCCACCTTCTCCAGCAGAGTGCACTGTGGACCCTCCTGGGCTGGAGCCCCCCAGCCCAGCTGACGCTCAGCAGCTCATCAGGAGACCGGCCTTCATAAGCAGCTGCCAGACCTTGCTTCGACGCCGCAGTGTTAGCCAAGTTTGGTTAGCGAACCTGAGCCTCTGAATTTACTGATAGTTATCTTCCTAGAGAAACCTTAACCTAATTGCCTCTGTCTTCTTGCTCCTAGGAAAACCAGTCTCTCGAGAGAAGCTCTGGATGAGCTTAACCTGAATCTGCCTGCGTGCCCTAGAGAACCAAACCTGAAGACAACTTTCTGGAATCCACCTGCTGCTCTTAGGAAAGAGCTGATCACTTCAACCAAGGTCTGATCACTGGAAGTCAGAAGTAAGACGCTGCTGCTGCCTAAGCACTCTGCTGAACCAACTGTCTCTGATCCTAACTGGTTCCCTCTCTCTGAACAAACCTGGACCTCTTCAAGGTATCCACTGAAATATCTGAGAATCCATTTAACTTATCTGCATACCCAGCTAACCAACTATCCGTCTCTGCAGACGCCAGAGAATCCTGCCCGGACCTGAACCTGAATCTTGTCTTCTTTGTGTGAAAATTAATAAACTCTGTTAAACTTTTTACCAAGTCTCAGTGGTGTTCTGCATGTGGGTTTATCTCTAAAACCGATCATGACAGAACACTGCGGCCAAACACAAAGCCCAGCAGATCACCTCCGGATGAGGCTTGAGGAGCAGGAAACTCAACTCCATGGACAAGCGCACACCCTCCGTGAGTTAAACCGCCAGCTAGAGTATCAGAACCAAGTTTTACTGAAGTATGCTAGCTACATGGCAAATGCTAACGCTACGCCTGCAGCCCGTCCAGTTCCGGAACCACTTCCGCCACTCAGGTCACCATCTGTGACGTCATTTCCTGAGTTCCGTCCAAGTCTCCCTGAAAGATTTTCAGGTAATCTAAAGGATTGTAGAGGATTTTTGTTTCAATGCCGTTTACTTTTTGAACACTCTCCTGGCAGTTTTCCCAATGACAGAAAAAAGATTTCTTTCATTCTCTCTCAGCTCACTGGACGAGCCCTAGAATGGGCGGAGGCAAGGTTCTCTTCTGAATCCAGTTTTTCATGTTCTTTTTCCGAATTCATCTCTGAATTTTCTCAGGTTTTCAACCATGACTCTGATAAAACCATTGATTCCCGAGCCCTGCTAGATTTGAAAAGGGGAAAATCTACAGTAGCTGAATTTTCCATTGACTTCCGGGTTAAAGCTGCAGCCTCAGGTTGGAACGAGTGCGCACTTAAGAGTGCTTACTTTAAGGCCCTGAATGACAACATAAAAGATGAACTCGCCACATTAGACGAACCAGCTAGTTTGGAGGATTTAATCCGTCTGACTATCAGGTTGGATAACAGACTACGGACTAGAAATCTCTCAAGACAGAAAGATCGAATTTTTTTTGTTTCAACCCCTGCATCTGATAATGCTTCTGTTTTTCCTGGTTTCCCAGAATCCGTTTCCAAGCCGAGGTCAAAGGATCTGTCTCGCCCAGCTCCCGTCAAGGTATCTTTTTTCTCTCCTTCTGAAGGAGCGGAAGGTGAACCCATGCAAATCGGACACACCAGGCTATCTCCTGAAGAAAGGCAACGAAGATTCAGAGCTAAACTGTGCCTGTACTGTGGTGAGACTGGACACTTTTTTGCTTCTTGCCCGACTAAATCAAAGGAGGATCAGAGGATGTGAGGAGTCTGACGGGCCACCTAAGATCTGAAAAGACTCCTCATTTATTGTTACCAGCTACTCTCTTTTTTGATAACCAGAATCTCACCCTGTCAGCATTCATCGATTCAGGGTGTGAAAGAAACCTAATTGATTCTGAACTGGTCCAGCAGCTAAAGATTGAGACTGTTCCTTTAATCAAACCCCTTTGAGTCTCTGCCATCGATGGAAAGAAATTACATCAAGTTACTCATCAAACACAACCGTTGGAACTGTTGGTCTCTGGAAACCATCGGGAAAAGCTAACCTTTTTTGTTTTTCGTTCAGCTTGTTCCCCCCTGGTGTTAGGATTCGAATGGCTGGAACGTTATAACCCCCACATCAACTGGGTTGAACGCCACATTGAATCCTGGTCAACTTCCTGTCACGAATCCTGTCTTCGTTCTGCAGCTCCTACTATTCAGTCCCCTAGAGGTAGGGGGGAGATGGACTCTCCTGACCTTACTTCTGTTCCCCCTGAGTACCATGATTTGGCTCCAGTTTTCAGTAAGGTCAGTGCTACGTCTCTTCCACCTCACAGACCATATGACTGCGCCATTGATCTATTACCTGGAGCTCCTCTTCCCAGCAGCAGGCTGTATAACATTTCCAAACCTGAACGAGAGACTATGGAAAAATACATTAACGAATCCCTGGCTGCTGGAATAATTCGTCCATCCTTATCCCCACTCGGTGCTGGTTTTTTCTTCGTGGGAAAAAAGGATGGTTCCCTGCGCCCCTGTATTGATTACAGAGGTTTAAATCAGATCACTGTGAAAAATAAGTATCCTTTACCATTACTGGCCTCTGCTTTTGAACCTGCACAAGGTGCTACAGTGTTTACCAAACTCGATCTGAGAAATGCTTACCACCTGCTCAGAATAAGGGAAGGGGATGAGTGGAAAACAGCCTTTAAGACCCCCTTAGGGCAATTCGAGTATTTGGTCATGCCTTTTAGTCTCACTAACGCTCCTGCCTGTTTCCAAGCTCTGGTTAATGACGTCCTCAGAGATTTTTTGAACATTTTTGTATTTGTTTACATCGATGACATTTTGATTTACTCCAAGAACCTCTCTGACCATAAAAAAACATTTTCGTTTAGTCCTTCAGAGACTGCTGGAGAATAAGCTTTTTGTGTAAGCCGAAAAATGTGAATTTCATCAAAGATCTGTTACTTTCCTAGGGTTTGTGCTCGAGGGTGGGCAGGTGAAGCCATCAGAGGATAAGATAAAGGCAGTTCTGGACTGGCCTACACCTGAAAACCGCAAGCAACTTCAGAGATTCCTCGGTTTTGCAAACTTCTACAGGAGATTCATCAAAAATTATAGCCAGACAGCCCTACCTCTCACAGCTCTTACTTCTGTTAAAAGAACTTTTCAATGGACTCCTGAAGCCGGAGAGGCCTTTAATAAATTAAAGAAACTCTTTTCCAGCGCTCCCATTTTGGTTCAGCCAGATCCAACGAAGCAGTTCATCCTCGAGGTTGATGCATCTGATTCCGGTGTTGGAGCTGGGTTGTCTCAGAAGTCTGATTCTGATCAAAAGGTTCATCCTTGTGCTTTCTATTCACGCAGACTCTCTCCAGCCGAGCAAAATTATGACGTTGGTGATCGAGAACTTCTCGCCATTAAGCTCGCTCTGGAGGAATGGAGACACTGGCTCGAGGGGGCTGAGCATCCAGTACTGGTTTGGACAGACCACAAGAACCTGGCCTATATTCAATCAGCCAAAAGGTTCAATTCACGGCATTCAAGGTGGTCTTTATTCTTCTCTCGGTTTAATCTCATCATTTCATACAGACCTGGTTCCAAAAATGTCAAGCCCGACTCTCTCTCTCGTCTGTATTCGTCCGATCAACCTGAGACACCAGAACCAGTTCTTCCCGCCTCATGCACTGTAGGAGCCGTTTCCTGGGAGATCACTGATTTGATCAGCTCTGCCCTGGCCTCAGAACCTGACCCAGGTAATGGTCCTCCTAATAGAATGTATGTTCCTTCTTCCGTCAGATCCCGCCTCATCCAGTGGATGCACGCAGCTAAATTTTCGGCCCATCCTGGAGTAAGCAGAACCATCGCCCTCATAAGCAGGCGATTTTGGTGGCCGTCCTTACATAAGGACGTTAAGGAGTACGTGCTGGCTTGTCCCATCTGCACCCGAAATAAGACCTCTCACCAACCACCTTCTGGCCTGTTACATCCTCTACCGGTTCAAACCCGTCCCTGGTCGCATATCGCCGTTGATTTCGTCACTGGTCTTCCGATTTCTCGAGGTATGACTACAATTCTAACCATTGTTGATCGATTCTCCAAGGCCTGTCATCTGATTCCCCTCAGAAAGCTCCCTACTGCATTCCAGACGGCTCAGCTTCTGGTGAAGCATGTTTTTCGCCTCCATGGTATCCCTCAGGAAATCCTCTCTGATCGTGGTCCCCAGTTCATCTCTCAGGTCTGGAAAGCTTTCTGTTCGGCTCTAAACTGCAAGTCCTCCTTAACTACCGGTTACCATCCTCAATCTAATGGGCAGACGGAGAGGATGAACCAGCAACTCGAGTCCGCTCTCCGCTGCCTGACCTCAAATAATCCTTCCGACTGGAGTCAATTTTTAACCTGGATTGAGTATGCACACAACTCTCTCAGATCTGCTTCCACTGGTTTGTCTCCCTTCCAAGTGTCTCTAGGTTATCAGCCCCCACTCTTTCCCGCAGACGAGAGAGAGATATCTGTAAGATCTGTCCATCATCACATCCGTTGTTCCCAACGTATTTGGAAGGAGACCATCACTGCCCTCACCCGTTCCTCTGTGTCTACCAAGAGGTTTGCGGACTCTAGGAGACGTCCGGCTTCCAACTTCACCCCTGGCCAAGAGGTTTGGCTGTCGACCCGGGACATACCCCTGAAAGGTATGTCCAGGAAGCTTTCCCCGAGGTTCATTGGTCCTTACAAGGTGGATTGAATCATCAATCCCTCTGCTGTCCGCCTACATTTGCCTCCTTCCCTTCGCATCCACCCCACATTCCATGTCTCCCAGTTGAAACCTGTCATTTCCAGTCCTTTGTGCCCATCATCCGACTCCCCTCCACCCGCCCTGGACATCGACGGTCATCCGGCATACACGGTTCGCCGGATCGTGGACTCCCGTCGGCGAGGTCGCAGATGGCAGTACCCCGTCGACTGTGAGGGCTACGGTCCGGAGGCTCTTACATCCTCGATCCATCATTGATTGAGCAGTATGAGAGTTCCCTCCCGTCCACTTCCTCGGGACCGCCAAGAGGCGGTCATTGAGAGGGGGGTACTGTTGGGATCTGGAGTTTCTCCACCTTCTCCAGCAGAGTGCGCTGTGGATCCTCCTGGGCTGGAGCCCCCCAGCCCAGCTGATGCTCATCAGCTCATCAGGAGACCGGCCTTCATAAGCAGCTGCCAGACCTTGCTTCGACGCCGCAGTGTTAGCCAAGTTTGGTTAGCGAACCTGAGCCTCTGAATTTTCTGATTGTTATCTTCCTAGAGAAACCTTAAACTAATTGCCTCTGTCTTCTCGCTCCTAGGAAACCAGTCTCTCGAGAGAAGCTCTGGATGAGCTTAACCTGAATCTGCCTGCCTGCCCTAGAGAGCCAAACCTGAAGACAACTTTCTGGAATCCACCTGCTGCTCTTAGGAAAGAGCTGATCACTTCAACCAAGGTCTGATCACTGGAAGTCAGAAGTAAGACGCTGCTGCTGCCTAAGCACTCTGCTCAACCAACTGTCTCTGATCCCAACTGGTTCCCTCTCTCTGAACAAACCTGGACCTCTTCAAGGTATCCACTGAAATATCTGAGAATCCATTTAACTTATCTGCATACCCAGCTAACCAACTATCCGTCTCTGCAGACGCCAGAGAATCCTGCCCGGACCTGAACCTGAATCTTGTCTTCTTCGTGTGAAAATTAATAAACTATGTTAAACTTTTTACCAAGTCTCAGTGGTGTTCTGCATGTGGGTTTATCTCTAAAACCGATCATGACATCTTTTTTTGTTTTATGTTTAAAAGTTAAAAAATACAGTAAAACACAAAAAGAATCAGAAATACTTTTATTGCCCAAGTTTGTACAAATAACATGTATGAAATCAGTCTCATAGCGTACAGTGAGTGAATAAAAGTATTTTATCACAATCTTTCTAAGAATGAAAAACACTATCATAAAGGTTTGCAGTCTACTGGGAATATCATTGTATAAAGGTTTGAAAAAAAATAATACACCGACAGGAAAACCTTTGGAAAAAGCAACATTTTATTTTTTTTTTTTTACAGCAATTGTGGCTTGTTTTTTGTACAGTGTGCTGAGGGAAAAGGGGGTATGAGAGATCGGGAGACGCATGCGGAAAAGGACCATGGGTGGGATTCAAACTGGCCTCGGGCATGTCGAGCACTAACGCCTCCATACATGGGTCATGCATGCTTAGCACTGCGGCATCGACGAAGCCCAAAAATAGGAATATTCTTTGGACAAAATTAAGAAACACTTTTGGGGAATTGTGGACTGAGTGGTGGTGGAGCCGGTAGTACTGCCTTGCCTTGCAGTAATAAGGTTATGGGCTCAATTCCTGGCTCAGGGTCTTTTTGCGTTGAATTTGTATGTTTCCCTGTGCAGGCCTGGCTCCTCTCTGGGTACTCTGGCTTCCTTCCATAGTCCAAGAACACTTGTGTTGGGAAAAAAATACATCTCCTATTAATTCGCTTTTACATATTTAGATCTATGAGTGCTGAGTTTCATTCATTCAGGCCTCAGAGCTTTAAGGCAACACAGGGTCTAAGGGAGAGGGATTGTTTATCCCATTAGGGAGTATTTGAGATCAAAATAATGCCAGTTTCAAACTGTGTCGGCCAAGTCGAGTTCTAATGCCTCCGTACATGAGTCATGTGCACCAACCACTGCGCCACTGAAGCAGGCCTAAAAGTAGAAATATTCTTTGGATAAAATTAAGAAACAGTTGTGTGGAATTTTGAGATGAACAGTCGTGGAGCTGGTAGCACTGTCTTGTCTCTTACTTGCCTTGCAGTAAGAGCGTTCTGTGCAGGGTCTTTTTGCATGGAGTTTGTATGTTCTCCCAGTGCAGGCCTGGCTCCTCTCTGGGTACTCTGGCTTCCTTCCACAGTCCAAAAACACACGTGGTGGGGAAAACATCCATCTCCTTTTAATTCCCTTTTACAGATATAGATCTATGAGTGCTGAGTTTCATTCATTCAGGCCTCAGAGCTGCAAGGCTACACAGCATCTAAGGTAGAGGGATTGTTTATCCTATTAGGGAGTATTTGAGATCAAAATAATGAGTGTGTGGGTGTGTGTGTGTGTGTGGTTGCCATGTGACAGACGGGCATCCTATCCAGGGTGAAGGCCGCCTCACCCTAGATAGAAATGCATCGACCCCACTGTGACCCTGATGGAGTAAGCGGGAGAAGATGGATGAATGTGTGTAACATGGAACATCCTTAGAAGAAAAAAAACTTTAAAATAAAGATTTGACATGTACATAGGGAAGATGTCAGCAGTGGGTAGTGTTTTCACAAAGTGCAGCTGGAGTAGGTCCGGTCCATGAGATTGGCTGATGGTCTGTTTAATCATCAGCAGAGAGGCAGACTGCGCATGTGTGAGAACTCCCCCAGGGATGTGATGTGAGCTCTAGACTACTTGGGATGTTTTGGTTTTGAAGAAGTTGTTTTTAAATATGTCTTTAATCTTTAACAGCTGAAGTGTTTTCATGAAGGAAGTGTGATAAACAGTGCATTGATTGGGTTTGATCTCTGGCCTTCATCTGAACTCAAGGAGCATAGATTGAGTTTAGATCTGGTAGACCCTCTGTGCCATCCTCACCACCCAGGTTTAGTCCTTCCTTTCCTGTGCCTTGCAGCTCCCATACTACCCTGTCAGGCTGAGCCTGGTTCTGCTGGAGATTTCTTTCTGTTTAAAGGGAGTGTTTTCTACTCCACTGTTACTGCATGCATGCTCTGTATGAGGGAAGGTTGTACGGTCAACAGCACAATGAAAACAAATGTCTGCTATTAGACATGTGCATCCAGCAGGAGAGTGTAATGCACAGTCCAAGACTTGATGCAATTTAGATGACATGTGTTGGGAATTGGCCTAAAGTAATAAATTAAAATTGAATTTAGACAGCAGGTGTTTTCATTTCAGTTATCTGTTCATAATCGATTTTTAATATATTTTGAATTCCCTCTACTAATTTCCTCATTTACTATCTAATTATAATAAATAAAGTTTTCAAGTAACATGCAATTAAGAAAAAAGATAAGGACTTTCAGATTTTAAACAGCCACAAAAAGATGGCTGTGAGCACCTGTTAGCTGGTAAAAGTGCCGATGAGATTCTTTGAATACTGACTCTTTTTTTCAGTTTCTCATCTTCCAGTGTAGATCTGCAGAGTGGTGCAGTGGTTCGTCCTGCCTGCCCCCTGCAGAGAAAAGCCATCCTCACTTGATTACCTACCTTGACACTTTACTGCATTTTTTGCATGTTAGTGTGGATGTTTGTTTGTGGGGATATGTTCACTTTATACCACCAAACACACATATACACAGTGTGGATATAGAAGATGGATGGATGAGCCTCTACTCCAACCATTCTCATGCTTTCATCAGCTGCCGTCTTAAATTCTCCCTCCGTCTAATTTGCTCTTTTCTCTTTATCTTTCCCTTCATCATTTCCTCTTCTCTCCTCTCTTTATTCTCATACTGTACCTTTGACTCTTTAGCTTCACCCAGTCCCTTCATCATGTCCTGTCTGTCTATTTATCTACTTGCCTCTCTTGATTTATACCTCCTGCTGCACTTTTTGCTGCTCTATTTTCCCCAGGCACAGCTTCATCCTCAGAGCAGCTGACCTCCCTCGGTAGCCTATTGGACGATCAGCACTGGCATCACTTGGTAATGAGACAAAAAAACTCTCAACTCAACCTCACAGTGGACAAACATACAGAGACAGTTGAGACCCCTAAAGGCTTTAACCTCTGGGACGTCAAACAGGTGCACAGAAAAATGATTTGAACCATAGACCTGATTTTTGAAGCTTATTTACATGCATAAAAAAAACAACTAAAAGTCTGTGTTTTCAGTTAACATTAGGAGCATACCAGGATCTGGTCGGTGCCCAGAAATACTTCCAAGGCTGCATGGAAAACCTGATGTACAGCGGTATTAACCTGACAGAACTGGCTAAAAACAATGACCAGCAAGTTCATATTTATGTAAGTATACCTTTTTATTCCTTCATTTTAACAATCTACAAGACTGATTCTATCAGGATGACCATGAAATAATTATTCCTGACACTTTCAGTTTTCAAGTGTAAGTTTCAAATTGTACAATAACACTTTTTTTATACAACTCCTGCCACTGAATGGAGCCCTAAGAGAACCAAGAGTGGATTGCTTCGACTTTTCTAAAAAAGGTCAATTAAAGAAGCAATTCCACAATATAATTGTTTTCCAGCTTTATCTTGTAATAATTGAAAAAAAAATCTTCTTCTTTCTTATGATAACACATAGACTTAGGAAGAACTTTTGTTATTTTTCTTTAAGTGATTAAAGTTTTCCTTTTCATTGGTTTCTGTAAAAAGATTACCTTTATCAGTTAGATAGAGCATGTATTGAAACCATGAGCTGCGGAATGTTGCATATATATATACATACGTGTGTGTGAGTATAGTGTGATATGTATGTCACACCATAAAAGAAATACTTTTATACATTTAAAGGATCGACAAAATAATTACAATTTGCTTTCAAAGTCCATGTTAATCCAGAGGTGGTTAGAGTTTCCAAACACTTTACTAAAGTAAAAGTAGCACTTTCTTTACTTGGGTACTTTTTACTCAAGTAAAAGTAATAAGTAGCCATTCAACATATTAGTAGTATTTGGTAAAAAGGCTACTCAAATACTAAGTAATCAAAAATAAAATCTGATTTGCTATAAAACAACGTTATGTTCATCACATGGTATGTTCAAGACTAAAATTAAACAGAGAAGTCATACAAATTATTGCCATAATTGCAAAATTCAAATGTTAAGGCACAAGAATCACTTTTCCAAAACATCTTTTTTTTTTTTTACCAAACGTTACATCCCTACAGTGACTGTTACAACAGTTTAGAGCAGCTCTATTGATAAGATCTACTGTATTCAACTAACCTTCAAATGTCATCAAAGGTTAGACAGATAGAAGATAATGTTGTGTACAAAAAGATTACAAATTTTAGAGTAAAATTAGCAATACTTCTTATTAATGTTCATCAAGTAATAGAATAAGATTGGTAAAGACTATGGTTCAGTTAAACCTCTAAATAAATCTTTGTCCACAAAGTTCCCGTATAAAACGTGACTAGTTCCTACTCACCTCTGTATAAATCAAAGCTCTGACACCAATAATTTAGAAGCTTTTTTTAGAAAGAGTTATAGAAGGTCTCAGTTTTATTTCTGTGTTGTGAGGAGGACAGATCACATAAACCTTGTGGGAAGACAGCTTTGATGTTCATCTCCTCAGGTCTCTGAGCTCTGGGCTTTCATATCACACTGAACACTGAAGAAAGACCGAATCAGTCGCAGCAGCAGAACCATATACGAAAATAAAGAATATGGGAAAAAATAATATTCCGCCGTGACAGTGAAAAGAGAAATTAAATAATCAACAAAGTAAAGCAACAACTTTCCAGATATTTGCAGACACATCGATGAGCTCTGAGCTCCAGCTGCAAAAACGGCTTTAAAACATTTGAAACTCTTTTAATAACAGAAAAAACAGAGCACGGCTTTAAAGTCATAGGGAAATCATATTTAAATGTCAAATCATTTTGGCTTAAACATGTATATAAATGTACTCTTTATCAGAATATATTGTCCCAAAATTTAGAAAATTTCTATTTAAAAAAAAAATCCTGTCTTAAGATATGTGGGGTTTTTTCCGTTGTCTTATGCAGGCCAGTTAGTCATACGTCAGCTTGTACACCTAAATTGAGCCAATCATATATCAACGGTCATCTGTCAATCAAATTTTTTGGTCATAGCATCTTGCTTCATATGTCGCAGCTAATATACGCAACGGTTGAAATAAGAATAATTTCCTTTCAAATTGAGTTCCGTCCCAGTGTTCATGGGGATGGACGTCTGTGTCTTCAGCAGGCGTAGAGCTAACAGAACTGGCAGCGTTGCGAGGCAAGGGCTCAAACATGTACGGCTGTAAGCCTTCTACACCAAACCAAGCTTCTGCCGCCCTGGCGTCCTCTTCCACAACATCTTCATCCCCGCTTTCCTCCTCTAAATAAAAAATGTATGATGGAGGAGACTCATCCACGACCTCCGACACTAAACTCTCCTCCTCTTGCGTGTTTCCTGCTGTCCATAGCATTCCTTGACAGTGTTGTTTGTAAGCCACCGATTTAGTGCTTTAGTGGACCAATCCCAATGTAAACCTACTAGCACTAAGGTGCTAACTGGTTAGCAAGCTGATTCCCACAGACCAGCCATAATCAAACTTGCTTGCGAACCTTCCACCACAACAATCCCGCCCCCTTGATAAACGACCAATCACATTTACTTTATTCACTCGTGTAAAGTTGTGCACCACTCGGGAGAATTTGGAAATGCTACGGTTGGAACAGCTGCTTCCCTACGACTTTAAGTGTAAACAGCTTGGAGTGCTTTTTCCAGTAGATGTTTCCTCCTCTGATCTGAAACAAAAGTGCAGAGAAGCATGATTCCTGAAAGAGGCTGTAGCTGTTATAGTGAGGGTACATTAACTTAGTTACTGCCAAATTTGAAATGTCTCCTTTAAAGCCAAACTTTGATAGGTTTCAGTCCAAAGGTATATGGGTTTTCTTTGGGTTTTGTGTGGATAGAGTAGCTTCGATGGACTTTTATAGTCCCATTTTTACATTACACTTTGCGGCGAAAATGCATTCTGCAGCACACACTTTCATATATCACTTTAACAGCTTTACAAAGGGCTTTTAGATGTCATCTATGTTTCCAGAGCATTATAAAGATAGCAGGATGATATTCCCAGTAGAGTGCCGGCATAGTAATATATTACGACTGTGGCTTTAGTGGTAGATGCTGTGTCATTACCCCTCAGAACAATGGGCTAGAATGAAATGACTGTAATGTCCATACACACCAACCCTCCGCTGTTTTCAGTTGAATGACTTTAGTATTTTCAGTTAGTGCTTCTGTTCTCAAGGAGACTTGCTGATGAGTCTGCTGCACCATGAAGCCACATGGACACGCCCCTTGCAGCTGATTAATATTCATGTTTTCTGTTGTTTTATCTCTCAGTAATCAGTCCTTCTGCCACTCCTCTCCTTTGCTTTCAGGGCAATGTGACCTTTACTTGTGCTGAGCCAGTTTCTGTTGCCGTAACTTTCCCTGGGCCCAGCAGCTTTCTTCAGTTGCCGTGGACAGCACCATCTTCTTCAGGCGAAATGTCCTTAGAGTTCCAGTTCAGGACATGGAATAAGGCCGGGCTTCTGCTCACCTTTAGCCTCCCTCTGCAAGGGGGAGAGGTCTGGTTGTACCTGAATGATGCCAAACTCCACCTGCAGATCCAGAAAGGAGGCCGCGTGCTGCTGGAGCTCAGTACAGGTCAGTCTGCAAGATTCCATGAAGTATTCCTTCAGCCTTGTCATTTTATAACTACAAATGTCAGAGTATTCTCTTCAGAAGCTTTGCACAGCTTTGTCTCTGTTTTGTTTCTTTGTAAAAGCTCAGGCTTGTTTATCCCATTGTTTTTTTTCAGTTTCTAACCTCTATACTTAAATATAGGCTTTATCCATTGACAACACTCTGTTGGATCAAGAACACAACTAAGGGATCCAGGACACTTGCTGTTAAGGACTGAAGTTGGCCAAGACTATTTAAAGGAGATTAGTGTTTTAAAAGTTATCTCTTATCTGTCCCTTGTTTGAATTATGCAGGCAAACAAGTCACTACGACCTTAACCTATTCCACATGTTCCCTTCTACCATGTCTGCTGTGTTCCTTGGTCTCCATGATGCTGTTTGCTTTACAATGTACTCTAACAGAGAACTTCAAACTAACAGCTGGATTCATAGAGATACAATATGGGATAGATTAAACCGGAGCATTGCAAAAACTTATTTAAAGCAAGCAATGTTTTCTTAACTTTAGTTTATTTTACTTAATATTGAGCAGGAAAATAAGATAATTTGCAAATGAATGTGGTATTTTAGTATTTTAGTAAAGACATTTAGACTGTGATTGGGGGCTGCATGGTGCTGCATTTTATAGTGTTGTTACCTTGCAGGAAGAAGGTTTTGGGTTAGATTCCCTGCCCGGGATCTTTCTGTATTGAGTTTGCATGTTCTCCCTGTGCATGCGTGGGTTCTCTCTGGGTACTCCGGCTTCCTCCCACGGTCCAAAAACATACCTCTTGGGTTAATTGGCTTCTCTTAATTGTCCTTAGGTGTGAGTGTCGCTCCGTGTTGCCCTGCGACAGACCGGTGAACTGTCCAGTGTGTACACTGGCTTTTGTCCATAGACAGCCAGAGATAGGTACCAGCCCACCGTGACCCTGACGGAGTTATATGGAAAGATGAATCGATAGATTGTCATTGTATTCATTAAATAAAGCAAGATAATAGAGTTGGTTTTCTTTTTTTTTTTTTGTTTGCTTATTTCCATTTGTACATTTTTTAAATCAAGGGAAACTGCACTTCTTGAAAATGTAACGCATAATCCAATATTTGCAGTGAATTATTTAGGGATATCCATGTAAAGGGAGCTGAACAAGTATAAACTTCACACTCTTGGCTTTTTAAACAATCATACATTCAATTTTTGCTCTAATCTATTTTTCCTAGGATCCGCATTAAATGATGGTCAGTGGCATATGGTGGACCTTACCTCCAGGCGAGGACGTCTGACTGTCTCTGTAAATAAACAGAAGGGTGGCGTCGCTCATGCGTCTCCCTCCTTTCCTGTCATGGTATTAGACCAGATCTTCTTTGGAGGTAAAGATTAAACATTGTTGGAAAGTATTAAACTTAAACCTGTATTTGCTGAGTATTCTATTTGTTCATCAATAGAATACAATATAGTAGAAAACAATACAGTACATTGCAATCCAATAGTTACTGTCCCTAAGTGGGCTCCGTCAAGTTTGCCATCACCAAAATGACAGAATAAACATCAATAGACTGTTTATTGTAAATGCAAGACAATGTAAAGAACAACAGTAATTTCCTGGGACATATGCAGAATCCTTTTTTTTTTGCCCTTAAATGTAATGTATGTATCTGAAGTCTCTAGGATGTAAAATAAAGTCTGATTTAGTCACTCCAAGTGCTGCATAGGTATTTCTCAGGTCCTGTGGGTTCAGTTAAGGTTTTGTTTTGGATCAATAGGGCTTTCCATATTCAATTTTTTTTTTTTTCTGTTTGAGGTTTTCTATTTGCTCATTTGCTTTGTGCCAGGTGTCTTCTAGGCAAGGCATGGCACGTTTATTTATGGCACAATTCACTACAGAGAGAATTCAAAGTGCTGCACATGAATTAAAAACAAAATTAAATAAACTAGAAGGAAAATAAAGGCAGAATAAAAGCAAGATAAAAACATGATAAAAGCAGGTAGTAAAGAAATTTAAACAGTTGGTCCACAAACTAATGATACTTGAGTTAACAGTCAAAGGGTGTTCTAAACAAGCTGGTTTTTAACTTTGACTTAAAATAGCTCAGGCTTTCAGCACGTTTACAGTCTTCTGGATGTTTTTCCAGATAAGCGGCTGCTAGTGTATTTCTCACTATATATTTCTCAGTGTTGTTAGTTGGTTGTGTCTCTCCTTTCTCTAGTCATTATTTCTGTAATTTTAGATTGGTTCTCTTAGTTTCTTCCTAGTGTTTTTCCCCACAGCATCTTTATTAAAAAAACTGTAAAAATTCCTCTGAACTTTCTGTTTAAACCTGGAATCTACAAAGACCTAATACAGAACTTAGAGCCACATTACTATAATAAAGTTAGGCTTCGGTATTACAAAAGCTAACAACACTCGCTTTGGGACATCATCTGGGACAGCATAGATCTAGGCTCCACATCAGCCTCCACTTATTTTCTGAATATTAAAAAAATTATTCTAACCTCAACATGATCTCGGCCCGAATGTGGAGCTGGAAGTGGAAGCACTGTGAGCGACACCGGCAGGCTCCTAATAACAATCCATCCATGTCTGGCTCACACACAGGCTAATGTTCTATCTACCGTAGATATGGCTACTGACAGCTGCTCACGGTAGTTTTTTTTACTAAACAACCAAGAAACACTTACAATGAAGGAACAAAATAAAAGAACTCCCTCCTTAAATTGGTCCAAGCTACGAAAAGATGGTGGTGAGTGCTTCAAGTCTTCCAGATCATCTTACCTGCTTCATCCAATTAGAAATCAGATAAAGATCCTTAGGAAACTTACATAAGCCGACATCCTCCTTATAGGGGCTGAATCAAATAGCGGCGACCCACAGCGAAGGCATGGCTGTATCTCGATCCATTAGATCTTCAACAATACTACATAACAAACTACAGTTCCAGCTCTCTGTCGTTCTCATGTATTCGTCACTCCGGTTTCCTCCCTCAGTCACTGAGCAGTATAGAAACCTCTGAATGGTGGACGTTTTTAAGGACGGCACCTTCAAATTATTACATTGATAATCAATATTGATGTTTCGGTCTACAAAAAATATTAGAAAATGCCAATATCGTGTCTTCAACACTTTAAGTTGTTATTAGTATTAATAGTCATCAGTTTTCCTTCTTGTTTCCATGCCTGTTTCTTTCTTCTCCAAACACAATTATTTCATCAAATTCTTCAACGTACCCCGCTGCTTTTTATAGTTTTGTCCAGAACACCTTTTTATGACAATGTTTTTATATTTTGTTGGGGTCAAATTTTTTAGTCTGTTATGTTTTGAACAATAACATCACTGTATTTGTTGAAGAACTGCTAAACAAGGTCATTCAATTCAGGGTAACTTACATTCTTATTCTCACAGAGGCGTAAATACAGTAAATGCAACACATCTTTGTGAGGCATTTACTATGCAGAGCAATGTCTTCATTTACCCCCTGCTCTGGGTGAGACTCTGGCTCTAACATGCTAAGCTGGAGGGAAAAGTCGCCCTTCATTTACATCTATTAATTAATTTGGTAATAAAAAGTTTATAGGGAATTGTATATCCCCTATCAAACTACAGAAAATGGCCAAACAAAATGGTCCGTCAGATTTCCTCGAAATAATTTGGTCTCAGATGCTCCTCAGAACAGAAGCAAAAAAAGGGTTAAAAAACAAACAATAAGGATGAATTTAGACCATTACAGTGTGAATTTTTATAAATCTACAGCTGAATGATCTAAATGTCAAAGGAATTATTTAAAAGCATGATCTGATATATATATATATATATATATATATATATATATATATATATATATATATATATATATATATATATATATATTTATAGCACGTTAAATATTTAACAGTTTCCTCAAACCAATTTTTTGTATGTGCGTTTGATAAAAGCCAACACAAAATGCCAAATATCTAAAATACAATTAGGTCTGTTTTCATTTGTACTGATGTGTATTATATCAAGCAGAAAGAAGCGATAAATGTATGCGTACGTTACGTTCTATTTGATAGTTAAAGTAGCTTGTTTCTTTGTTTCTACAAATGTGTAATCATACTTCTTAAGTTCAAAGTTGTTATTCAAAGTCTGATTTAAGCTTGCTGTTTGGACAACATTTTAGCTGCTATAGAAAAATAAGACTTTAAGATTTGAGCAACACTCATAATAAAAAGCAAATGTCATGAGCAGGTTAAAGTGAAGTAGCTTGTGCAGATTATGTTAGGCCCAAAGATCTGAACCTCAGTGCCCCTCAAAAAAGTAATGAATACAGCTTGATGGGGAAAAAGCTGTGAATCTTTTACTACTCAACAAGCTGAATTTTAGTATTATGTGAGTTTTGAAACATACCAGGAGTGGAGTTTGAACCAACAATAGATCCATCTTTTGGATCCTCAGCTCAGTATCTGAACCACTCAGCCATCCTGGTGTTTCTCCTATGCCCCCCAGTTCACCCCTCACTATCACCCACCAGAGGTTACTGTTACCCAACTTAAATATTGGATATGCTATGCCTGCTAGCATTCTATATTCATTAAAGTTAAAGGTTTACCCAGTTTTTCCTCTCTCTTTTTTTAATCACTCTTTATCTTGATTTCAAGCCAATTCTCTCCCTCCTTTTTCTTTCCTTTTACCATATTCAGACATTCCAGCCTTTTTCTCCATCCGTCGTCCCTTTGTTTCATTTTTTCACCACCTAAACTGCCGCCTGTTGTTTTTTTGCCCACTCAGCAAGATTGTGGTCCAGACAAATTCTCATTTCTGCCTTAGGTTCTTCATCATCTTACATATGCAGATTTAAATACTACCTCCTCCTCCACATTTTAATGGACTACAGAAGGGAAAGAAATAGTTCCTCCTTTTAGAGGTATATTAAATTCTTATGAGCCCCATGATAAGAAGCAACACACCATAAATCAAGGAGTATCCTGTATCTTAAAACACATTCATCAATTTCACTTTCATGTTAGTTTTGTATGCATTTTTACTCAGTTTTAATTCTCTTTATTGACATAATCTTTGCTTGTGTGTTTGAATCTCTTCTCTGCTGCTCTTTAAGGTTGTCCTGATCAGAATTATAATCAGGATTGTCGAAACCCTTACGACACGTTCCAGGGCTGCATGCGTCTCATCGCTTTGGACAGCCAACCAGTTGACCTGATCATGGTGCAGCAGAGGCTTCTGGGAAATTACAGCCAACTCCAGATCGACATGTGCGGCATCATCGACAGGTCAGAGTGACCAAAAGTCATCCTGTTGGTCTACAGTTAGAACATAATTTTCCAGCAGCTGCCGCTGATTTTCAGTTAAAGCAAATGACTTCTTCTGTGTTTACAGCAATAATTTTTGAGGAAATATGCTTATGGGATTCTGGGAGTGTTCAGGGTGCAGTATAACATTTGGCACAGACCTAATGTATTGTTTCTGCAGCAAAATGATTTACTGCCACACAGGAGAGCAGAAGGTTTTGCAGAAAATTTAAGAGACGTTTTTTTCTCCTGCTAGTCTTGCTTCTTAATAACAACTAACAGTGTTTTATTTGCTGTCATTTTAGATTCTATCAATGCAAATTGTGATTGCATTCTAATGTAATAAATTATTATGCAGCATCCAAGAAGTATTATAAGCATAGCTCATTCTGCACCCATACTGTAGACTGTTTTGTGTGTTGCTATTCTTTCAAGTTCTGCATTACAATGCAATATGGAGAGCATGCTGAAAGTGTCAGCCTGCCCAGTTTAAGGGCTATGATATTGCATTAACATGCATTCTGCATGATTTGGATATGAACTAAATAAAGAGGCCTCACAATGACCATTTATATCTGGCATTAAAATCAGCCTTTTTCAAGAAGAATCTTTCTTTGCAAATAAGACAAATCACTCAGTGGGAAACATTAACACAGTCATCAACTCGTCTGTTAATCTTTCTTTAACATCACAGTTATATTAAGTCATTACAAATTTGGATTTTTTTTTATTTCAACTTAAAATCTTTAATAACTTTAATATTAGAGTTGTTTGAATTCCGATACCAGTATTGCAAATGTTATTATATTTATGCAGATGATAGTCAGATATATTTGCCTATTAAAAAGAAAAATGCTGAAGAAGAAACTGAAGATATGGTGTTTGGTCCCAGTAACCTTTGTGAATCCTAGAGGTACCAATGTCCAACTGAAAGCTCAGACGGACCTTTTTCAGCTCCCCCTCCATATTAGACAATCCTCTTCAATGTCAATTTTTAAAATTCAAACTTGAAAGGTTTAGTTTAGCCAAAATACTCAGGGTTACCTAAAACGTTAAGTACGTAATTTGTGTAATTCCACTCAGAGTAAAGCTTCCTAAAGTGGAAAAGACAGGGCATTCAGAAATAAACCCAAGACATTGACTTGTGCAGTGTAATTCAAGGACTGAGGTACTCTATCATTGTATTTCTTTTCCAAGGAAAGTATATAGTTTCTGAAACAAATTTACCAGGAGTGGGGTTTGAACCCACGCGGACATTTGTCCATTGGATCTTAAGTCCAACGCCTTAACCTCTCGGCCATCCTGGTGCCTACAACAATTCTTCATTGTTGTTCAATCCACTTCTTTATTATTTTTTTCCTGTTTTTTCACATCAAATGTTCTGTACTTGCGTGATATCCTCTCTTCCTTGTTTTATAACATGGCAGATATATAGCCTGATCCAAATACCTAAACTTATAGCCCCTACCTTTTTCTGGCTCCCATCCACTCACCTTTCCTGGGGTTGACAATAAAATGACAATAAAACTAATTGTGTAATTACTAAGCCAGCCCAATGAAAAATCCAATATATTTTTACTATGCTGTATGTTGTGTTTATTTATTTTATTTTTTAACTTTTTTTCCATTGTTTGCCCACTTTCAAAAAGGTTGTTGCAGTTATATCCATTTTAAAAATGTCAGATAATCCTTGAGGACCCTCTGCTCTTGGTTTTATGAATTGCTTCTACCTCAAAGCTGTTTTTTTCTGGGGCCCTTAAGACCAAAAACTTAAGGAACAAAAAAGAAAAGAATGTCTCTGCTGTGATGTTGAGCCCAACACACAGATCATGTTGCTCACTGAAACAGAAAAAGAGAAATAAAATCACAGCTCTCCACACTCCCACACTGATTAAATTCAGGGTCCGTGAGATATGAAGTTATAAGGAAAATTGAGTTGCGGACCCACCTTCCATACGCTTGTCTGACCTCAGATCAAACTGTTACATCTGTGTTTGTGTGTCGATGTCCAGACTAAAGGGCAAAGTAACCCCATGCAATAAGCAGAACGCAGGAGCAGCCACGCGTTTAATTGATCCGAGCGATCAGTCTGATGACAGGATTTGAACTGAATCAGCAGCTCTGTTCTTATTACAAAAGTTCTGACAGAGGTGTTCATTTTAGTTTCGTTGTTGAAGAGTTTAGGACCCTGTGGACTCTTGTTAGCTTTTTTTATTGAGCTGGAAAGGTTCAATCTGCTGCTCCATCTTTAGCCTATCAGGTAAAAAAGTAACTGAATTATAACTTCTTTGGTAAATTATAAAAATTAAGGACTTTAAGGAGCATCAGTTTTTCCTACAGTATCTTCCAGACTATAGAGACATTGTGATATCTCCATATTTTAGCCACTGCTCTACTGCTTATTGAGCTCATTCTCGCAAAATGTGATAAATACTCAATCTATAGAGCCTTGAACTCAACACTAATGCTGACATTTTGAATAGAAAAAGCTTCCTGGATGGGAAGCGAAATGTCTTCAAACTTGGAATCAAAGTCCAGTTTTTTAACTTTTTTTGAAAGAAATACTCAGTCTACTCATGAATCCAAATATGCCACGCCATCATCATCAAATTATTTCCGCTCTTCTTCTTTCTGCAAAGCAGTAAGGCTCAACTGCAGACTTGAAAGATGTGCAGATGTGAAAAAAATTGATTCCATTGCAGTTTTGTGATATAAAATGATTTTGCAAAACTGCAATGGACATGGCACAAAAACATTTTGTCAGTAAATGTGAGTTATTTTAGTATATTGCAATGTTTCCATTCAGTTCCTTTGTTTTCGGAATTATAATTTGCAATTTAATGGTTAAACAAAATCAGCTACTGTTGGCCCCTTAAACTTCACTGAACAACCACCTTTGGCTTTCAATTTGTTAAATTTAAATGGAGTTACAACATGCAAAAGAAGATATTAACACTGTACTACCAGGAGTAGGGTTTGAACCCATGAGGACATCTGTCCATTGGAGCTTAAGTCCAACCCCTTAACCACTTGGCCATCCTGGTTCCGTGTTCTGCAGCAGATCATACATTCAACTTGATTCAAACGTCTCTCTCTAAGGTTGATCACATCGACTCATTGACTCAAATGCTATCCCTCACACTAAGCATGCTTGTAGGGACAGTGGAGAGGAAAAATCCCTTTTTAGAGGAAGAAACCTCCAGCAGAACCAGGCTCAGTGTGAGCTGCCATCTGCCGAGACCGTCTGGGGTCCAAGGAAACAGAAGCAGGGATACAAAAAGCAATTGTAAAAGTCGGCCCCATCCAGGAAACACACAGCCAGGCAGACGAGCTCCGAGCCAGCTCCCATGCCAGAGGATGAAGAGAGCACACCGAAAACACAGGCCGATCTCGAACACATACAAACAAAGGTGCCGATGGCAGCAGCACAGCTGATATTTCACTCCAGGATGGTTTCACAGCCAAACAGGAACAGACAAGGCAAAGCTAATATGAGAAAAAGCAAAGAGAGCATAACGTTAGAGAAGAACAGAGTACTGATCTAGGTGAGAGGCAAGCCGGTTGTTTCTTTGTGTTAGATTTAAAGCTACAGTGTGTAATTTTCAGCGACATCTAACGTCCAGACTACAGACCGCAGCAACATGAACATCTCCCCCCCACCGCTTCTCCCCCCCAACAGTACGGCGAGCGTTACGGGACAAAATGTCTTCCACAACGTCCGCATCACCTACCTTCTCAAGTGATGAGGTTTGTTTACATAGATAATTTTACAGATAATATTTCTTTAGTCTGTGTAGGGTATAGATTTCAGTACCCTCTCAGTTCATCTCTCTCAACTTGCCGTAGTTACTTTCGAGCGTAATGGGCGATCTCGCAATCGCTAGTTTGTTGGCTCTGCGCTGCCGTAGCGCAAAGATGTCTGCCTCCATGGCTGCGAGACCCGCTCCTATGTAATTATAAATAACGAATTCTAAGGCAACGCAAATATTAAGGTTAAGAGGCTGAGCTCGTAGATGATGATAAATAACATAGTTATGTATAATATATTACATTTCTGACTGTATATCCCTGTAATTATTACACACTGTAGCTTTAAGGACTCCTAACAGGAGTCCTTAAATAGGCCTCTTTGTGCTTATAACCAGTGTCTCCCAATTGTTTAGGGTGGATAAAGTGTTAGTATGCAGAATGCAGCAAGGCATGTGCCACATCCTCGCAGAAACTGTTACCCTGATGTATTATATAAAAAAAAAAAAAAAAAACACACATGCATTCATCCATTCATTTTTCGTCAAACTTATCCCTTCTGGGTTCGCGAGGGGTGCTTGTGCCTCTCTCCAACAGACAGACGTTGCTATTAATTTACTTTTTGTTTACAAAAAGTAATTTAAGATATAATGGCCGTCATACTGCTATAAGTCTAATATCTCTGAATGAATTTGCTCCTAGAAATTTGCTAGAAAACATTTGATTCAATAGATGTCCACATTTCTTTGAATAGAAATATGGGGCCATATTTATGATAATCATAAGAATTTTGTATATATTATTATAGTTGTGTTTCACTTATGCAGTTATACAGAACTGTTTGCACTTGATATAAAAAATAGGATATGGCAGACTATTTATGTTTATCTCATTATCACACAAAGTATGGTCATAACAAGAGAGTCTGGCTGCAGACCTGCACGGTGAGGACCCTTTTTTTATAGACCTGCACTGCAAGGTCTCCTCCTCCTGTCTCAGAAGTTTATTCGAAGCCTTTCAAAGTACAAGGGAAGTAAAATAAAATGTTTAAAAGCTAGTATACTGAAATTATTTTATGTTCCAGCGTTTATTTTCTGGCTCTTCATAATAGAAATATGTTTGTCTATTTGTGTGTTTAAAAATAGATGTATTTTCCCCTTTCTTTTAACTGTATAAAGTTAAAAAACACAAGAATATAACAAAATAACAAAATTAAATAAGTTCTTTTATCAAAACATCGCTTATGTGTGTCTACAAGTATTACTGTATATAGTCTTTATTCATCTTAGAATTGTTTGGTCTTTGTTCTTACCTTAACTGTTCGACCACATAGATTTGCCAAATGAGCATGTTTGATTTCAAATTAACTTATCTTTGTGTACTCAGTGTGAATTACTGAATAGCTATATACATGACCAAAATAGTCAATAAAATCTGGAGGGTTTTTCCCATGACACCAGAGTAAAACACTAGACACAAAACACACTTTCAAATGTTAATTTATTTTATTTTCTTGGTAGTGATTTTATTGTCGAAACAGCAGATTATCCAACAATGTTTAACTTTTTGTGACATGTCAGCGAGAGTCACAATTGAAACATGATTCTATAAGAAACACATAATGTTGTAAAAAGTAAAAGAAAATCACCCAAAAAGCATATGATTGAACACAGTGTTTTTGGTCTTAAAGTGGGGAAAGTTAGGGAAAAGGCACATTTAAGAGAGCACTCACCTCGCAAAAAAAATATTTCTTCTTCCTCTGCTACATGCTGTTCCTGAAGGCTTCGAATAAAACTTCTGGAATAAACTCCTGGTCCTGAAAGGACGCATGGTTCGCATGGTTTCCTCTTAGCTAATTTGTTTTTTGAATATCAATTTGTGCAACTTAGTGGATGAAGCAAGTCATCTACTGTGGTAGGAGCCCTTTAATCTTTATGCCCCATGCCCGAATAAGGTTACCAGGAATGGAGTTTGAACCGACGAGGAAGTATTTCTATTGGATCTTATTTCCAACGCCTTAATCCTAATCCTGGTCCTTTATGTACCCCCTCAGCCAGGTGTCCACACCTCACACATGACAACGTCAACATTCACAATCAGCAACACACCTACATCTAGGTATGAGGCAGGTTGATTGTTTCTTTGCATCTAATTTAAAGGGCACCTCAGACGAAAGGGCGCTTTGTGCTTAAAATCAGTATCTCCCAATTCTTGGGGTCGCTAAAAGTTTACTATGCCGGAATTGACAAAGCCACCTCGATGGATAGCAAAATGGACTCATATAAACCAAGCCACAACTATGAACATGCAATGTTTACTGTAATAATAATTTCAGATATTTTCATCAAAAAATTGTTTAGTTTTTTTATATTGCGTGTTTCCATTTAGCTCATTTGTTTCAGGGAGGTAGAATTTGTGCGATTTAAGGGTTAAAGGATATCAGCTACTGTTGTGTGGGCCATTGAGACTTTTATGAAATATACTACCTGCAAGGGGTGTTGAGCCTTAATTCCTTCCCAAAAGGGGAACAGTTTCTACAAGCTCTTATGAGATGGCATCGTATCCATTTGTTTACATTACAAATGTGTGCAAAGCTATGGTTGATATTCTGCTAACTCTGCAAATCTTTGCAATTGTGGTATTACTATTACATAAGAAATACAATTACAATTGCAAATGAATACATTTGTTCACCTGGGGGTTCACTCTAGTGCTTATTGAGCTCCTTTAGGCCTACTAAATGTAAGAAATAGTCTCCTCATGAATCCAAATATGACACGCCATCATCGTCAAACAGCTTTGGTAGTTCTTCGTGTTTCTACAAGGACTTGTAGTGCAAACTTGAGTGATGTGATAAAAGTGCTTCTATTGCAGCTTTGTGAAATATTTTGCAAAACTGCAAAGGAAACAGTGCAAAAGGTTTTTATCAAAATATGTCTGTGCTTTCCAATTTACATTGATTCCACTTAGCTAATTTGTTTTCAGAACTTCAATTTGTGCAATTAGTGGTTACCCTATACTTAAACCAATCTTTAATGCAATTAAGAGTCAGTAAAAACTGTCCTTGTTTTTACAAATTAAGTGGGGTACCACATGCTTCGTAAGGTAGCACTACGTTACCAGGAGTGGGGTTTGAACCCACGAGGACATGTGTCCATTGGATCTTAAGTCCAACGCCTTAACCACTCGGCCATCCTGGTGCCCTCAACCAGTTTGTCAACACGAAAAAACAAAAAACAAAGAGGTTTGGGTCAAAAGCTGGCTGGTTGATTCTTTGATTCTCTGAGGGAGATCTCTGAGGGAGACTCTCTTCATTCGTTCAACAGCTTTAATTCGGCAAATAAATGTCTAAATGTTTGAATGCATGACATTTGTTCTCTGTTCTGCCTGCTGCTACTATGTTCTTGTGCTTAATGAAAATAATCCCCTTCTTCTTTGATTTCCAATTTTGTCTTCCACCCCCTGCCAGGAAGGAAAAATCAACAGAAAAGCCACACCTTTGTTTAGGCCCCATGGTTCAAAGGGTGGGAAATAGGTATTAGAAAATATGGCAATAATGTTGCCTTCATATGATATCTTGATTGTGGTAAATACCCAAAGCTGACATGAAAATTGCACATGAATTCTGCTCATGTCAGAATTTCCACTGGAAAACCTCTATAATACCCAAGGTGCAGGGATGAGGTAAACTTTGATCTTCAACATGCATCATTTAGAGTTCTCTCCTTTTGCAGCCTACACATATGTCACCATTCAAACTTGGGTCATTTTTGACATAACCCTTATAATTTGCTTTTATGAGTTGCTTGCTGGAGTAAGTCAATGCATTCGCTTCCAATCAGTTTCTCTTCTCTTCCATAGAAGCCTCAACCACTCGGCCACCCTGGTCATGCTTTTGTCACATGAGCCATATATCTCAAGCACAGATCATATCATCTTGCAAACACTTCAATTAAATTCAACAATTAACACCAAACAACAGAGAACTGATATAGTTAAGAAACTGGCTGGTTGTTTCTTTGCTTCTAATTTAAAGGGCTCCTCAGACGAAAGGGTGCTTTGTGCTTAAAATCAGTATCTCCCAATTTTTGAGGTTGCTAAAGGGTTACTATGCAGAATTAACAACGCCTCCTTTATTGGTGTTAAAATGGACTCATATAAACCGAGCCACAACTACGACATGTAATCTTTACTGTGATAATAATTTCAAACATTTTTTATCCAAAAGTTGCTTTTTTCTATATTGCAGTGAAAATGTTTAATATTTAGCTAATTTGTTTATGGATGTAAAATTTGTGTGATTTAATGGTTGAGGGAAATCCGCTACTGTGGTGGGTGATGTTTAAACTTTTATTAGAAGCAACCTGCAAGAGGAAATGGGCCTTCAAAGAAGTGGAACAGTTTCTACAAGCTCTTAAAAGGAAGCGATGCAATACCAGGAGTGGGGTTTGAACCCACGAGGACATGTGTCCATTGGATCTTAAGTCCAACACCTTAACCACTCGGCCATCCTGGTGCCCTCAACCCATATATTAACAAAAAAAAAAAAGGTTAGGGACAAAAGCTGGCTCCTAATACAAAAGACCTTGTTGTCCTTAAAATCAATATCTCCCAATTTTTGGGGTTGCTAAAGTGTTAGTATACAGAATTGACAAAGCCTCTTTGATGAGTGTCAAAGTGGACCGTAGAAACAGAGCCACAACTACTGACATGCAATCTTTACTTTACATTCAGATTAAACTAATAGTTCAGCAAGACATGTGCAAGCTGAATTCCCAGAACACAGTAGTAGCATTTAATTAATCTGAGCGATTAATCTGTTGCGTGCTGTCTTGAGTCTATCAGGTGAAAAAGTTATTGACTCATAACTTCCTTAGTAATTTCAAACATTAAGGTCTTTAATGAGCATCAGTTTTTCTATTGTATCTTCCATAGAGCACACCTCAGTTTAAGCTGCACCCTTCACGTTGATTTTAAAAACTTGAAATGTACACATGTAAGCCACAGTGGGCTCTAAGCCATTGACTTCTACGAAATTGTCCCCCACCGAACATATCTAAGAAGACTCTCTGTGATCCAGGTCATGATCAAGTTTGAAAAAAGGTTCAGTCTAGGTAGCTGGACGAAGTTTTCTAGAAGATGTTTCACCTCTCATCCAAGAGGCTTCATCAGTTCTAACTAGTGGTGGGGGGCACTGACATTGATATACTGTAAGTCTAACAAAGAGTATGTGGGCAGAATATGCTGGTGAAATTTCTAAGTCATCCAGGTCCTAGTAGTTCTAAAAAAGTTAAAAAGGTTAAACATCTTCAAACTTGGAAAACAAATTCCAGTCGTTTGATTTTTAACCTTTTTAACTTTTTTGGATTTAGAGGGGGACAAAGGCAGCTCTGATCCCTCCCACTGGATTTGCAAAGGAGGTCTCAATGGGGTGTGTTAAAAGTCGTTGGGGGGTTCTGATAGGTCGTCAACCTCCTCGTCCTAGCTGTTTCGGTCATATTCCTCATTGAAGTGTGAGTCAGGTGAGGGCAGGTGAAGGGTGAATCTTCTGGGTATTTTTCCTTAAAGTGCTTTATAGGTGGGTGAAAGGTTATGTCTAAGACCAACTCCTCTGTTGAGAAATAATTTTTCCAGGTTAACAAAGATGGCTTCCTTAACCCCTCACTCAAACCACCTTTCTTCCTTTGCAAGAATATCAATCTTGTTGTCTTTAAATGAGTTTCCTTTAGCCTTCAGGTGTAGATGAACAGCCTGAGGAATTGACCCTGCTGTGTTGAGCCATGCGCCTGTCTAGTGGTTGCTTGGTCTCTCCAATCTAAAAATCTGTGTTTGTGGGGGGGGGTCTACATATCACCCTTAGAGTAGGTACAAAGTTGGCTCGCAGCAGTAAGAGCTTCTAATAAAAGATGAGGCTTAGTCAGCTCTTTATTTCAGCTCTGAGGGAGATCTCTGAGGGAGACTCTCTTCATTCGTTCGACAGCTTTAAAGGAATAGTACACCCAAAACATGATTTTCCTTCATTTTCTACTCACCCCCATGCTGAACAACACTCTGGAGTACTTTTTTGATATCTCAAATGCATCTGGAGATCTGGGAGGCTTCTTGCTGTCTGCTGACATTCAAATAATGGAGGTCTATGGTGCCCGAGGCAGAAAGGTCCATAAAAGTCCACAAAAAACGTGTCAATATTCCTCCATACTGCTCGTCCAATGTATTCCAAGTGTCCTGAGTGGGTAGCGTCCATAATTTACTCGAAACGAAGTCATTTAGAATGTTTTTAGAGCATAAACAGAAGTGTATAGGATTTCCTAAAAGCACGCGCCTGCGAGTTCACGAGCCTACGGAAACCGCGGCAGACCAAACCAGATGAAAGTGCGCATTCAGCGTCTGCTCTTGATAATGCAAGCGTAGAAGAAGAAATGTGCTGTTTACCTGTGCAAAGAAAGAAACAACGAAAGAAAAATGTCTGAGGACTTCAGTGTTGAGGAAGGGCATGAGTTCTTTGCCGAGCTGAATGCGCACTTTCATCTGGTTTGGTCTGTCGCGGTTTCCGTGGATTCGTGAACTCGCAGGCGCGCGCTTTTAGGAAATCCTATACACTACTGTTTATGCTCTAAAAACATTCTAAATGACTTTGTTTCGAGTAAATTATGGACGCTACCCACTCAGGACACTTGGAATACATTGGACGAGCAGTATGGAGGAATATTGACACGTTTTTTGTGGACTTTTATGGACCTTTCTGCCTCAGGCACCATAGACCTCCATTATTTGAATGTCAGCAGACAGCAAGAAGCCTCCCAGATCTCCAGATGCATTTGAGATATCAAAAAAGTACTCCAGAGTGTTGTTCAGCATGGGGGTGAGTAGAAAATGAAGGCTAATCATGTTTTGGGTGTACTATTCCTTTAATTTGGCAAATAAATGTCTAAATGTTTGAATGCATGACATTTGTTCTCTGTTCTGCCTGCTGCTAGTATGTTCTTGTGCTAAATGAAAATAATCCCCTTCTTCTTTGATTTCCGATTTTGACATCCACCCCCTGTCAGTAAGGAAAAATCGACAGAAGAGCCACACCTTTGTGTAGGCCCCATAGTTCAAAGCATGGGAAATAGGTATTAGTCTGGAAAATATGGTAATAATGTTCCCCTCATATGATATCGTAATTATGGTAAATACCCAAAGGTGACATGAAAATTGCTCATGAACTTCCGCTCATGTCACAATTTCCACTGGAAAACTCTATAATACCCAAGGTGCAACGATGAGGTAAACTTTGATCTTCAACATGCTTCATTTAGAGTTCTCTCCTTTTGCAGCCTACAGTACACATATGTCATCATTCAAACTTGTGTCATCTTTGACATAACCCTTATAGTTTGATTTTATGAGTTGCTTGCTGGAGTCAGTCCATTGATTCCTTTCCAATCAGTTTCTCTTCTCTTCCATAGAAGCCTCAACCACTCGGCCACCCTGGTCATGCTTTTGTCACATGAGCCATATGTCTCAAGTACAGATCATGTCATCTTGTAAACATTTCAATTCAATTCAAATATTAATACCAAACAACAGAGAACTGATATAGTTAAGAAACTGGCTGGTTGTTTCTTTGCATCTAATTTAAAGGGCTCCTCAGACGAAAGGGTGCTTTGTGCTTAAAATCAGTATCTCCCAATTTTTGGGGTTGCTAAAGGGTTACTATGCAGAATTAACAACGGCCTCCTTTATTCGTTTTAAAATGGACTCATATAAACCGAGCAACAACTACGAACATGTAATCTTTACTCTAATAATAATTTTAGCTAATTTGTTTACGGATATAAAATTTGTGTGATTTAATGGTTGAGGGAAATCAGCTACTGTGGTGGGTACTGTTTAAACTTTTATTAGAAGCAACCTGCAAGAGGTAATGGGCCTTCAAAGAAGAGGAAGCGTTTCTACAAGCTCTTAAAAGGAGCCGTTGCAATACCAGGAGTGGGGTTTGAACCCACGAGGACATTTGTCCATTGGATCTTAAGTCCAACGCCTTAACCACTCGGCCATCGGGCGTTCAGGTCAGACCATATAATTTTGCGAACATTTCGCTTCTATTGCACAATTAACACCACTATCTAGTTAAAGGCGTAGGAAAGTCATATTTAAATGTCCAACGTTGTGGCCTAAACATGTACGTAAATGTAATCCTTATCAGACTATATCGTGCCAAAATGTAGAAAATTTCTATAAAAATAAATCCTGTCTTAAAATCTGTGGGGTTTTTTCGTTATCTTATGCAGTCCAGTTAGTTATACGTCTTATATCAACGGTCATCTGTCAATGAAATTTTTTCGGTCATAACATCTTGATTCATATGTCGCAGCTAATATACGCAATGGTTTAAATAAGAAAAAAAAGAATCCTTTCCTTTCCCATTGAGTTCCATCCCAGTGTTCACGGGGATGGACGTCTGTGTCTTCAGCAGGCGTAGAGCTAACAGAACTGGCAGCGTTGCGAGGCAAGGGCTCAAACATGTACGGCTGTAAGCCTTCTACACCAAACCAAGCTTCTGCCGCCCTGGCGTCCTCTTCCACAACATCTTCATCCCCGCTTTCCTCCTCTAAATAAAAAACGTATGACGGAGTCATACTCCGACACAAAACTCTCCTCTTCTTGCATGTTTCTGTTTTCCATAGCGTTCCTTGACAGTGTCGTTTCTAAGTCACCAATGTAGTGCTACTTGATCCCAATGTAATTTCCCATTGGGAACCTACTAGCACTAAGTTGCTAACTGGTTAGCAAGATGCATCAGACAAACCGGCCACAAACAAACGGCGCAACAATCTTAATGAGTCAATATTTCACAATCAGCAACAGACCTAGATCTAGGTAAGAGGCAGGCGGTTGTTTCTTTGGATCTGATTTAAAGGGCTCTTAAGAGGACTGACCTCTTTGTGCTTGAAAACAGTATCTCCCAATTTTTGGGGTTGCTAAATTGTTAGTATGCAGAATTGACAAAGACTCCTTGATTGGTATCTTAGGATTCTGGTCATAATTATCAGCTCTGTCACACTTACATTTTGTATTTTCTCAGGTTTTCCTAATAACTTACTGAGTTATTACATACAACATTTTTCCAGCTTTCTCTGTTAAAATTTCAGTTTTGTTGTATTTTCAGCAATGATGGACACAGTTTGCTGTCAGAAGAAATTCTGAAGGTAGTGCGTTTAACTACAAAGCAGCATACCACCTCTGTTCTTTGCTGTGATTTTCTTCCTCTGATCTTGAAGCTTGTCAGACCTCGTGATCAAACATTCAGACGGGAGCCTTTTTTACGGAGGCTATTTGTTTTATTTGTATTTTTACTGTCTTCTGCTCTAAGAAGCTTTTTGCCAACACTTTCTGCCCTTTTGTTGAGGATTTCTTAGCTTTTTGAAACATAAGCTTAAAAATAGATTCACTTCCACACAAGCAAACAAGTAAAGCTTATATAGAATATATAATGATGAATAAATAAAATAAACATTGAACATTGTTTGTTTATTACTGTTTGTTAATTGTTATATGTGATGTTTAGCTACAAAAGAAACCTCTATAGTCTCCCTCTTGAGCCGGTAAATCGTTGTGCATGTGTTATTTTTATTAAGTGGAGAAGGTGGGTCTTTTCCAGTACCAGGCATCCCCAATCGGTGCTGGAGGGCCGCTCTCCTGCAAGTTTTAGAGGTTTCCATGCTCCAACACAGCTGATTTACATTGATAGTTGATTAACAGGCTTTTGCTGAACTGCCAGAATCACCAGAATCAGCTGTACTAAACTGCCAGAATCACCAGAATCAGCTGTACTAAAGCAGAGAAACCTCTAAAACCTGCAGGACAGCAGCCCTTGAGGACCGACTTTGGGGATGCCTACACTAGACCTTTATTCAGCAGAGGATCAATCTCTGCATGCTTAAAAGACATAGCACTGTTACCAGGAGTGGGGTTCGAACCCACGAGGACATTTGTCCATTGGATCTTAAGTCCAACGCCTTAACCTCTCGGCCATCCTGGTCCTTCCAGTTGCATCTCATAGATGAGAGTCCGCCTGTTGGTTTGCTTCTGATTTAAGGGGCTCCTAAGAAGATAGGCCTGCTTGAGAGACGTATCTTGCAATTTTTGTAGTTGCTAAATTGTTAGTATGCATAGGTTCTCATTAGCTTCTAAGTCTTAAAGCTCTGAGCTTTTACATTGTTCTTATGGGCCACTGGCCCTAATGTATCCCAGAGCTGCTTATCAGGTATGTGCCATTTCCTTGCATTGCACTATAAAATATTTGACATTGAAATTTTTCTGAAGCAGTAAGCTTTTCTTACTTTATGCATTCCAAACAAATCGCTGAAGTGAGACATTAAAACCTCAAGGAATCCTGAAATTCAGACCTATTTTGATTTCACGTAAACTTAACAGCAGAACAATGAGTGTCTCTTGTGTCCAAGAACATCTCTGAGCTGTTGAGAGATCCCGCTTCACCTCCAGGATATTTTCTTTCTTACAGTGCCTTAGCAGCAAGTTTTGCCTTCCCTAAATTCAGCTTGTTTTACCAGCACACAAATACTCAGTCAGGTTGATGTCTGGGGATTGTTTTAACAGTTTGAACACTTTGTCATGTTTTTCATACTGTTTCCTCAACAAAAACAAAACTAGCAGGAGGCTACTGCAGTGAATTTTACCACGTCCTCTACAGAAATTTCAAGGTTAAGGACCAGATCATCCTATGATGTCAATATACATTTTGCTGTTTATGAAGGTACTTTTGCGACAGGGTTGTTATTATTTGTTAAATTTTTCAAAACTCATCTTAATATTATCACACACACATTTCTACTTCACCATTTAAATCATGCCTAACACATAGGCCATATGTAACAAAAATATGGGGGGTAATTTTACTTGCATCTGACTTTGAGTGTGATTGGGAGGATGGACCTCCATGCTGCTAAAAAACATCAGCGCTCCAAATGCAGATTGCTCCAGTGCCTTTGTTATGTTGTGTTTTTGACAAAAGATGACAAAGACCCCCAGAGCTTGTCTGCCTGACTGTATCTTTCCAGTACAGGGCCGCCTGGGGAGTCGGTTAACTGTTACCTTTTTTTTTTTAGATTTGCTCCTTTTTGTATGTCTGCTTCTCTCACCTTGAACACTAGTCAGCCTCGGCAGAAGACTACTCACATTGGGTCTGGTTGTGCTCGAGGTTTCTTCCGGTTAAAAGGGAGTTTTTCCTCTCCACTGTTGCTGCATACATTCTCAGCGTGAGGAAGTGCTGAATAATCCACCACCACAAAAAAAAATCGTTGCTGCTAGCTTAACCAGGAGGAGAATGTCTTGCAAGTAAACAACTCTATGAAATCATCTACTTTTCCTTGATAGAATTGGCTTTTGTTGTTAATTGGCTCTATATAAATAAACCAAATTGAATTGGAAAAGTGTAGAAATGTCCTACAAATACTGAGTGTTTGCTTCCGATTTAAGCCTGTTTTGTGGTCATGACTGAGAATTTACACAGGCAAATGGAAACATGTTTTTCTACTACGCTGCTTTTTCTCCTTTAAATGGTATACATTTTACATTTTCTAGTTTCTTTATTTTTCTGTAATACTTCTGAGCATGAAACATTTCCCTCATTCAGATGTAACATTCTTAAACTAATAACCATATTTAGCAGATATAGAACTCTGTGAGAACATAAGCCATTGTATATGTTAGTTAACATTTAACATACTGAAAAAGAAATCCTGGGTGCTGTTCCAAATGATACAAACTCATTGACTGTTTTAAAGTTTACTTTCACATTTTAGAAGTCTCAAAGCTATAATTTATTATATTATCATGACTCTCTACACACAATGCAGTCTTTTATACTGTCTCACCTCAAACTGAAACAAAATGCTTCTGCATGCTTTTAAATGGTAGAAAAAAAGTTTGCATGATTATTTTAGGGTGCATTTATGTATTGTTTTTTAAATGTGTAAATTGTTTTGCCCCATTATGGAATTCAGTGCTTACGTCTGAAAATGGTTGATGAAATGGCTCTGAAGAAGAGTTTCGTTTGTATCTTTTTAGATGTTCTCCCAGTCATTGTGAACACGGCGGCCTCTGCAGTCAGACCTGGTCTGTCTTTCACTGTAACTGCTCCGACAGCGGCTACAGCGGAGCGACCTGCCACAGCTGTGAGTCACATGACGACACCAAAGCATCACAATGTGTCCAGAAAAAAACGCACAGCTTTACAATCACAGACGGATCAACAGAGATACAGGATATTAAGAAGTTAAACATAAAAAGTGTCATACCCCTGGCAGATTGAGGTTTAAAATATTTTTTTATTTCAGCAGAGAAGTTTGTTTCTAACAGGTAATGGCATCTCATAAATAATAAAGACAATTTGCAAGACGTATCTTTAAAAAGGTATATATATTTATGATGAAAAATGCAAAAGCTTACCCCTAGTTTTGCCTTTCTTCTCTTGTAGCTAGGGATGCACAGATCCACATTTCTTCACTTCAATTCCTACAATTAACAGTATATCTTGCTAAAAAAATTAAATCCTAAGAACCAATATGCAATTAAAAGTGTTCAAATTTACTGTATTTAATAAATTAAAGACCAATGCTCATAAAAGAATATGCTTTTCTGCTGCTTAAGAGATTTTTAATCTAACTTAAATTTGTTAGTGAAGAGGATTCTATTGCCCTGCAGCACTTTCTGCACAGTGGCATGGTGATAAACTTTCAATGTGCAACTCCCACAACAAACATGGTGTAAAAAATGAAATAATTTGTCCCTTTTTATAGGTATAGTTAAAATAAAGTGAAAACACAAGTTAGAGCAAAAACTTCTGAAATGGAAAATATCTGTATCAGCAGAGCTTTTGTTTATAGACGAAAAATGCACATCTAAGATAAATGTTATACAATGGGGGGGATGAGGACTTATAGCTATGTCTTGTTCAAGTTTAAGATAAAAACTCAGTTCCAGCTCATAAAGAAGAAAAGGCCAGCAAACCTTTGCTGTATAACGGGATAGATGTTAATCCTGGGAGACATTTTATTGAACCATTGTTTATGAGGTACGATATAACATTCCTTGTGAAAGCTCGGGATAAAGAAACTTGTCTTTTAAAAACTAAAAAAGGGTGAATTTTGTGAAACCTGTGGGATTGTACTTACTTTTACATTTTGAATGTACCAGGTGCTTTTCAGGCGCACAGTTTTTATATTGTTAAAACACTTTACAGTACAGTATTTTATTGTTTATCTTTTAACTCTTCATTATTATATTCGTATACATTTTTCTAAGGTCTGCACTTGTGTGACCGTTTTTTTTTTTAATAATCATTTTGCTGCTGTAAACACCAGAATTTCCGCGGTACAATAAAGGAATTTTCTATTCTATAATTGGAACAAACTGGATGGAAGTATTTAACATCTGTGCAGCGTGTCTCTTTGAAGCAGGTTTGATGAGGTCACAGTTTTTATGTAATTGCGAAGGGAGAATGACCCTGCTGTTTTGACTGAAGCACTACTTGATCCATGAAAAAATAAACAAATCCAATACGGTGAGGGAAATTTGATTTGGGTAATTTTAAAGTTTGTATTTAACGCATTTTAATGTAAACGTTTTTATAAAAAACCTGAATGCAGGCCTTAAACGAAAGGGATTTTTTGGGGGGGGAATAAAAGGAAATAAAAAGGCAAACTAACTTCAGGATTATTTGTAGATATGTACTGTACTTTGTAGGTTTGTTTTTCTTTCTGTGATCTTGGCAAACCGTAACAGGGTTGGTTTCTAGATGTGATACACGGAGCTTTATCCTCCATGGTGAGCGATTCTCCTTGTTCTTTTCTATCGTTCTAACTACTTTCTCATTATTTTAACTCCCAGCTGTGTATGAACAGTCCTGTGAAGCGTACAAACACAATGGAAACACTTCGGGATATTTTTACATCGACGTCGACAGCAGTGGACCCATCAAACCGCAGCTGGTCTACTGCAACATGACAGGTGACAAATGCACACACTCTCAATCCTCCATTACTAATTAACGTTTTACATGATTACATAATTACTAGTAATCCTCCTCATCTTTTCTTTAACACAACACCGTCTTTCTTCCTTTTATATGTTAATTATATAAACACATAAATGATATTTTTAATGACAAAGTTGATATTTTTTTCATCATACACTTCTTCAGGTTTATAGTTTTTTCTTAAATTTTATTTAATATCTGGATTATCTGACCATCTTGAATTATTATACGTTATATACATAGATAGCATAAAATAAAGCATAAAATAACAAAGTAACTAATAATAGATACTGTTAAAAATGCTTCATTTATATTGATATTTAGTCATATTTAGGTTCAGTGAGGCTTTTAACTCACACCCGCTTGGAAAATTCTGGAATAAAATTCCAGGACTGGATTATAATTATGGATTATGAATGGATGGATGGATGGATGGATGGCTGGATGGATATTTATTTTATGAGGTCACTTCATTATTTGAATACTTCTGAATGTGTATTGTTTTACAAATATTAAATGTTTTAAGCTTTAAAGAGGCATGGTTTAAAATAACTTCTTGCATTGTCAGCAGATGAGAACACATGGATGGAGGTCCAGCACAACAACACAGAGCTGACCAAAGTCCGCCCCTCTCCGAGTGAAAACCAGCATTTGGTTCATTTTAACTACATGTCTGCAGAGGAGCAACTTAAAGCCATCCTCCACCAATCAGAGTATTGCCAGCAGGAACTGTCCTATCAATGCAGGAAATCTCGCCTTCTCAACACTCAAGGTACCACAGAAAATCGGCATCAATTTTTATCTGACAATTAATGCATGGTTGTGATAAAATAGACCCAAAATAATGTAGAAAACAAAGTACAGTCTTCACTGATTACTGGGAAATATAGCAAGATAATTGATGGTTTCTCACCCCAGAGAAAGTTGGAGATTCTGCAACATGCTGCTTTGGGTCTTACAGCGTTGTGAACTAATGCAACTTGCAGTTGCATCAGAGAAGCAATTGTTTCTGCATATCAGTCTCGGAAATTATATAATTAAATCCCAAACTATGAAGAATCGTTTTTACGACGTTTTACAGAATGAAGGATTATTTACTAGAGATGAAGAGAGAGGTACGAGTGCTCCCCAGGAGATAACATCCCAGAATACTTACCCTAAGGTGAAGCTGTGGTAATTCTCTGATAACAGACCTTTAAGATCCATCTCAAACTCTGATCACCAGGTACCCGAGTTAGCAAATTAAAAGTTAAGCTTCTTGTTGTATAGAAACTGATGAGAAGCCACCTTTAGCACAGTATACTAACTCAAAAGCATGGTGGAGAAGGAGTGATAATTTTGGGGTGGTTTTGAGGGTGCAACAAACAGCTAGAGGCCCAGACCAGGTCTTGAAAAGGACAATGAAAATAGATACAATAGAAACAACGTCTTACAATGTTCCAGTACAGGTGCTGGTCATAAAATTAGAATATCATGAAAAAGTAGATTGATTTCAGTAATTCCATTTAAAAAGTGAAACTTGTATATTATATTCATACATTACATACAAACTCATATATTTCAGATGTTTATTTTGTTTAATTTTGATGATTACAAATGACAACAAATGAAAATCTCAAATTCATCATATCAGAAAATTAGAATATTACTGAAGACCAATAAAAACAAAGGATTTATAGAAATGTTGGCCAACTGAAAAGTATGAACATGAAAAGTATGAGCATGTACAGCACTCAGTATTTAGTTGGGCCTCCTTTGGCCTGTATTACTGCAGCAATGCGGCGTGGCATGGAGTCGATCAGTCTGTGGCACTGCTCAGGTGTTATGATAGCCCAGGTTGCTCTAATAGTGGCTTTTAGCTCTTCTGAATTGTTGGGTCTGGTGTATTGCATCTTCTTCTTCACAATACCCCATAGATTTTCTATGGGGTTAAGGTCAGGAGAGTTTGCTGGCCAATTAAGAACAGGGATACCATGGTCCTTCAACCAGGTACTGGTAGCTTTGGCACTGTGTGCAGGTGCCAAGTCCTGTTGGAAAATGAAATCTGCATCTCCAAAAAGTTGGTCAGCTGCAGGAAGCATGAAGTGCTCTAAAACTTCCTGGTATGTGGCTGCGTTGACCCTGGACCTCAGAAAACACAATGGACCAACACCAGCAGATGACATGGCACCCCAAACCATCACTGACTGTGGAAACTTTACACTGGACTTCAAGCAACGTGGATGAAGTGCCTCTCTTCTTTTCCTCCAGACTCTGGGACCTTGATTTCCAAAGGAAATGCAAAATTTACTTTCATCAGAGAACATGACTTTGGACCACTCACCAGCAGTCCAGTCCTGTTTCTCTTTAGCCCAGGCAAGACGCTTCTGACGCTGTCTGTGGTTCAAGAGTGGCTTGACACAAGGAATGCGACAGCAGAAACCCATGTCTTTCATACGTCTGTGTGTGGTGGTTCTTGAAGCACTCACTCCAGCTGCAGTCCACTCTTTGTGAATCTCCCCCACATTTTTGAATGGGTTTTGTTTCACAATCCTCTCCAGGGTGCGGTTATCTCTCTTGCTTGTACACTTTTTTCGACCACATCTTTTCCTTCCCTTCGCCTCTCTATTAATGTGCTTGGACACTGAGCTCTGTGAACAGCCAGCCTCTTTAGCGATGACCTTTTGTGTCTTGCCCTCCTTGTGCAAGGTGTCGATGGTCGTCTTTTGGACAACTGTCAAGTCAGCAGTCTTCCCCATGATTGTGTAGCCTATAGAACTAGACTGAAAGACCATTTAAAGGCTTTTGCAGGTGGTTTGAGTTAATTAGCTGATTAGAGTGTGGCACCAGGGGCCATCAATTTTGAACCTTTTCACAATATTCTAATTTTCTGATATGATGAATTTGAGATTTTCATTTGTTGTCATTTGTAATCATCAAAATTAAACAAAATAAACATCTGAAATATATGAGTTTGTATGTAATGTATGAATATAATATACAAGTTTCACTTTTTAAATGGAATTACTGAAATCAATCTACTTTTTCATGATATTCTAATTTTATGACCAGCACCTGTACAAGTAATATTGCAGTCTGCCCTAGTGAGAGCTGTGCAGGAGCCATTGTCTGCAAAACTTACTGAATTCACATATTACTGAGATTTAAATTTATTAATCTGTTTAGCACAAATCCTGCAGGTTTATAGAAACCTTTTAATATTATTGTTGAATGAGTCAGGTTCTCTTCAGGTGCATTTATATTTTTTATCTTAGTCTGCATTTGGGATTATATTTTAATTACTCAGTGATTGATCTCACTGTTAAACCATGTTATCCTAATCCCTTTAATCCCCTAATCGTATCTCAGGGGAAGAGATGATCCTCGTAGATGTTCCTTCAGTTAGCCTGAAGTTCAAATACAAAATGATGCTCATAAGAGTTTGAACCAGAAATAGAACCTCTTTGATCATCAGGTAGTTTACATTTCTGTAAGCAACTCTGAATCTAGAAGATGGAGCACCAACATCAGCAGATTTTGTGCAGAGAAGCAGAATTATTCCCCAGTCTTTTTATGATATGTTTGTATTTAAAAAAAAGATAATTTTAGAAAAAAAAACAACAACAACAACAGGTAACACATTAAAATAGTATTTTGTCATCAGTGTCATGTTGATCTGCTGCAGTGCAAACTAAGATGGTGCATGCACTGTTGTTTTAGAGAAAAGAGCGAGGGACCATTTTTGTGTCAGTTAATAAAAATATTGGATGAAAACTCAGTAGACAGTGATATATGGGTAAGAATGAGAAGAGAAATAGAAGTTTCAACATAACCTCACTGCTTGCTGGATAACAAAGCAGTGCTGACTTTGCAGCTTCACAGTGTGTATCATCTGCTATATCACAGCATTGGGGTTAGAAGCTGGCAAACATCCCTCTGTCTCAACTGCTGGCCTCCTTTATGGCAATTTTAGGACTGTTTCCTAAATAAACTTTTACATTGTCTGTGCAGATTCAAGAGCGTTGTTACTTGTCCGTCAGTATTCCTACTAAAAAAGGGTGCTGTGTGTTAACAGTTTTTTTCATATCATTGTCAGATGGTGCAGGCTGAAAGGCTGCTTTGCCACTTACAGTACAGGGCCAGAGAACGTGCAATCGCTCTGCTAAAAAAAAGGCCCAAGGCCAGGAATTAAATTCACAGTAGTAGCCATTCAAAATGTCACCACTTTCCTTGATGGGCCCTTGGCTGATCCTTCGCTGGTCCTTGGTTGATCCCCTAAAATTCCTTTTTAAACATCAATCTTTTTACTAAAATATCTTTTTGTCATGATTTGTGGACATTAAGAGCTAAAGAAGAGCGTCATCTCCTGGTCAGATTCAGTGGAAGGGTGAAGTCAGAGTGAAAAAACATGTTGGGTTCATGGAGAGGAAATTGCTGGGAGTTGCAGGGGAGTGGGCTGCCATTCGCCTGGCGTTTGACTGGGAAGGGCCATTTTGAATGCTACTATAGAAACATTTTGCAGCAAGTCACCAAATGCACAACGACATGCAATAACAAAAAAAAAATGCATTTAGTTTTAGAAAGATGTTGCAGTTAACCCCCGTGCCTTTTGGACATTATTTCAAACTCATCTGGCTATCAGAGAGGCAAATAGAAAAAGCTGTACCCCTATGAATGAAAAAAAAAAACTAAAAATTAATGCTTGTGTTTCAGAGGGGTCTCCATTCAGCTGGTGGCTCGGTGGTCCCGGTCTCGGACTGGTCCAGACCTATTGGGGAGGAGCTCATCCAGGCAGTCAGCAGTGTGCCTGCGGCCTGCAGGGGGACTGCGTGGACCCACAGCTCTATTGTAACTGCGACGCTGACAGATTGGAATGGTACTGATGAATACTAAAACAGGTTTTTTTTTTTTACAGTCCACAGTGGACACTAAAGCTCTCAGATCATGATCTTTTGGTCGTTTAGTGGTAAAAAATGGCTCTGTACAAGCTGCTTTTGCCCTGAGATGAATTCTTAATTGATGGAGAGTGACTGGAAGAGCCATTAGAGGAGGATCAAGGAGTCAATCAAAATATTTCTAAGCTGTGTTCATCAAGTGTAGGTGTGGCGCAAATGTTTTAAAGTGCTTGTGGGATTTAAGGAGGGTACCTTTTTGTTATATTTTTTAATACCCACCTAGCAAACAATAAACGGATTGGTAGATTGTTAAACTTTACGCTTTGTCGTCCTCCATTTTATCAGAATAATCTACCACAGGAGCACAAGTAAATCCAGCAAAAGCACTACTACAGTGACATTAAGATGATCTGTCCACAGGTGTAAATGGACAAAGCCGCTCACTCAGCTGTCCACCCATAGTGCTCTTTTGGGAAAAGGTTGTTAATCAGGAGGCAGGAATGGAGTGTAAACTGTCAAGATGGACCCAGTCTGGCTGACTAGGAAACTGTCATCCTCAGGGAAAAAAATAAAATAAAATAAAGATCCCCTCAGAGGCAAATCCTGCTGTTCTTGTTGTGGTGTCATGGAACCTAATTAGTCTAATTAGGATACATGTGAAAGGATAAAAATGTTATTTATCCTTCAGCTTTATTTCATTTTAGTCTTCTCTTCCTGCCTCTCATCTTCTCCTTTGTTCTTCTGTTTTTTCCTTATTCTTTTACTTTTTCACCTTTTTTTGTGCCTATTGTTTACTCCTCAAACTTACTCCTCTTGCATCTTCTCATTGTCTTCCTTTTGCCTCATTTTCTTTGCTTCTCTTCCATTCTTTGTTGTTTTCATAACTTAATCTCATTTTCTCTAATATTTTCATCTCTTTCTTCCTTTTTGTCTCACAATTTCTCATCTATGAAATGACTTCTCATTTGCTCCGTTGTTCTTACCGTGCCGGTTTTACCTCCACTTTCTTTTTCCCGTCTTGAAGGAGTGAAGACTCTGGTCTTATTTCTCATAAGGAGAGCCTGCCGATCAGATCTCTGGTACTTGGTGATGTTCGGAGGCCAGGTTCAGAAGCTGCATACAGGGTGGGATCGCTGCAGTGTCATGGCGACAGTAAGTGCGTCACTGGTTCCCAATGTAAGAATATTTAAACCTAACAAGGATGAAACTAGATGAAATTAGCTAACAGTTTACTTTTAATTAGATCATGCTATTACCTCAATAGCTGAGCTAAATTCAAAATCCCAACATTAAATAACTACTAATACGCCTTTTATAAAATAATATAATAACAGGAAATATAGGTCATCATGCCATGTCTCAAATATTATGCTAAAGATGTCACCTACTTTGGTTTGACTGCTAACCTTTTCCTTGGTCTCAAAAGGTTTTTTATGTCCAAATTTTGACATGAAACTGCTTTTATTTGCATATATTTTATTTTTAGTTGTTTAAAAGCTCTATAAGTCCTGTTAGGTTAAACTTTTTTTAGATGCAGGTGCTTAAAATATACACAAAGTAGGTGTTTCTTTTACAGGAAAAGTCAGACGTGTCAAACGTACCATCTGCTCATCTTTATCAGCTCTCTGTTGAAGCATAGATCAGGTATATCCAGCCTGACCGAAACCTGGTCAACACACTTGAATTATGGACCCAAGTCCAAAGAAGAGAATGATTATCTAATATGGGATGCATCTACTACTATACGCAGTCAGTTCGAGCTGCACGCACTGCTGCAAGGATGGCTAGGTTAGACCGCACTCAGTTAGTACAGTGCCGTCCACAATGAGAACTGACCCAGGGAATGTCTGTCCCGGATGTGCCGGTTGTACAGGTCACACGCAGGGTGTTGCAAAGCAGAGCAGATTCAGATGAGTCTGTATCCACTCCCACAGCTCCAGGGTGGGCTCATATACATACATATCTCAAACTTCCCACTTTGGATTTGCACCATCAGCTCTCCTGTTTTTAGATTTAGTTTTAGCTCTTATGACTCCATCCTCAATCTGAGCATATCCAAATCAGTTGTGATGTGGATTAGAGAAATTTACTGATACGCTGTGAGGAATCAGGTTCATGTTCACAGCTGCTGTACCACATTATCTCTTTTGACTAAGCAGTAAACAAATAAAGTAGTAGGATTTTAGTTGATAAGTCTGACCACGTTTTGTAGATCCATTACAACAAAACTGTCATGAGGGTTTTTGGTTTTTTGACGGACTTGCAGAATCACACGAAGTGTGAAATTCAACCTACCAAAGACAATAATGGTACACTTCTACTCCTCCATCATTGAGTCCATCCTCCCCTCCTCCATCACCATCTGGTACACTGGTGCCACCGCTAAGGACAAGAGCAGACTGCAGCGTGTCATCCGGTCTGCAGAGAAGGTGAATGGCTGCAGTCTTCCATCTCTCCAGGATCTGTATGCCTCCAGGTCTCTGAGGCAGGAAGGGAAGATTGTGGCTGATCCCTCGCACCCCAGCCACAAACAATTTCAGTCATTCAGTCACTTCCCTCTGGCAGGAGGCTGCAGTCCACCAGGGCCAAAACCTCACGCCACAAGAACAGTTTCTTCCCATTCGCTACGATTCTTATCAACAAGGCCCAGAGACCACCATGACACTGACGCTGCCTCTCTCCCTCCCCCAATCAAGACCAAGAAGCTACATGAACGTAGCATTTCTAAAGCTCCTGCATTACATTAATGCACAGTCTACTATAGTCTACTATATATATATATATATATATATATATATATATATAAATATATGTATAATATAAAACATACTATATATGTATGTATATATATAACATTTATCTGTACCATTAACACCAATCTACATTTCTCGTAAGTGCAAACCTAGTTGGCAATAAACTCAATTCTGATTCTAAAAATCATAGTCAGACCCAAACCCAGCCTGCGCCCAACCGTCCTGTGTGAAATCATGACCAGGCTTGGCTTTGGGCATAAAATCCATAGTCTATCCTGCCTGCAGCTGTGCAGCAGCTACAGAAATAGGCCAACATAAACTATACGTTTCAATGGCTGTGACTCAATCCTACAGTTTAAACAGCTGATTCATGCCTTTCCTCACACTATAAACCTATCAATAACTGGTCCTCACAGAGAGCAGATCTATCTCTTGGCGAGTCGATGAACGACAACCTGAACCACACAGACAGCGGTTATAAGCCCTTTGCTTCCAGGAGAAATGCTGCAACTCTCCACTGGATATTGGAGAAAAGGCTTCTGCAACAAGATTCTCAGTTTGCAGCTTTCATTGATTCACAAGCACAGCCTACAGTATAATCGTTATGTAAAGAAAAGTCATGTAAATAACAGCTGGTTTCCCTTTTACAGTTATGTCTTTAATTAGGAACACCAGAATGTCTTATAAGGTATTGTTGTTAGTGGTACTGTACCTGTTTTTTTGTTTTTGTTTGTTTTTTGTTATGATAAACATATATATATATATATATATATATATATATATATATATATATATATATAAAATATATATATATGTATATATATATATTTTTTCCCCTTTATTATATTTTTTTTATTTCCAAAATTAGAATATATAAGAAGCATAACTCTTTGCATTAGACTGAGAGCCTAATGATCTAATTTAAAATTCGTCTCAGCTTTGCTTCTGGCAGCCTGTGAAAAACACATGTAGATTTCTTTGAACCTTCAAAGGTTGCAAAGTCAGGCAGGTAGAAAATGGGATTTAATCTTCAACCAGAGGATTCCCAAAAATGAATTGGCTAAAAAAGTCAGCTTATGGTAGATGATCAGAAGTGTGGTGAATCTTTTTAATGTGATGCTGTCATGGTAGGAACCAGTTCTGAGTTAAAGATTTGTTTTTTTCTTTTTAAGGCTGCCAGAGTTAAATAGAATGTATTTAAACCACTTAGGTGTGGTTTACAATTTCTGTGCCTTTTAATGTTTTCTGCTTTTAAAATAACACGGATGAATAATTTTAAAGTTGTGTGCCAGTTATGAGATGAATACAGTCAAATTGTGATTAGGCTAAATTTCCTACTTTACATGTCTACTTCTCTATGAAACCTTTTTTAATTAATTAGAGAATAGAAGGTCCTTTCCTTTTTAATTACAATCACAGCATCTGATGTTTGATTAAATCAAAAACGATTATCAAAGAAACAGTGAACTCCTTTCTCAGAAATATCAGTTCTGTTAGTCGTTGTGTGACTTCAGTTTAATAATCCTAGTCACGTTTCACAGGGAACTTCTGGAATGCAGCTTTCTTCGACAAGGAGACGTCATACCTCCACTTCCCAACCTTCCACGGAGAGCTGAGTGCCGACATCTCCTTCTTTTTTAAGACTACTGCTTCGTTCGGGGTGTTCCTGGAAAACCTGGGCATTAAAGACTTCATTCGCATCGAACTGAGCTGTAAGTGCTTTGGAGGCTGGGATTTGGTGCGGATTAGGATGATGTGTGTTAAACCTGGAGGGTTTAATCTGCCCACACCAAGAAGATACAGTCACAGTCTGATAAAAAAAAAAATAAAATTCCCTATAACATCTCCCTGTAAGCTCTTGAGAAATAATGTTTTATTTTAAATGAATTACTAATGGGGGTTCTACATGGACAATTTATTTAAATAAATAAAACTATTGTAATTCTATCCTTCTGTTGGCCTTGGCTGTAGTCATCACAAGGGGGGCTGATATACTGTATCTCTTTTAATTTTGATCAGCTATAAATTAAACACCTGTTTTAATTTAATTTAACCAAAAAATCTGTTTCATATACCCTTTACTGAACCATTGATTCCTGATAAGAGAAAGTCAGATTTAGTTTTATTATTAAAAAAACTGTAAATATATACTCTCTTGTTCATAATTGGTTTTATTATTTGTAAATAATACATTGCAGTTATTACACTTATGAGTTTTCAAAGCTTCTCTGAGCTTGAACTTCAAGGATTATAGTTTTTCTTCTTTTTTTTTTACATACAGGTGCTGGTCATAAAATTAGAATATCATGAAAAAGTAGATTGATTTCAGTAATTCCATTTAAAAAGTGAAACTTGTATATTATATTCATACATTACATACAAACTCATATATTTCAGATGTTTATTTTGTTTAATTTTGATGATTACAAATGACAACAAATGAAAATCTCAAATTCATCATATCAGAAAATTAGAATATTGTGAAAAGGTTCAAAATTGATGGCCCCTGGTGCCACACTCTAATCAGCTAATTAACTCAAACCACCTGCAAAAGCCTTTAAATGGTCTTTCAGTCTAGTTCTATAGGCTACACAATCATGGGGAAGACTGCTGACTTGACAGTTGTCCAAAAGACGACCATCGACACCTTGCACAAGGAGGGCAAGACACAAAAGGTCATCGCTAAAGAGGCTGGCTGTTCACAGAGCTCAGTGTCCAAGCACATTAATAGAGAGGCGAAGGGAAGGAAAAGATGTGGTCGAAAAAAGTGTACAAGCAAGAGAGATAACCGCACCCTGGAGAGGATTGTGAAACAAAACCCATTCAAAAATGTGGGGGAGATTCACAAAGAGTGGACTGCAGCTGGAGTGAGTGCTTCAAGAACCACCACACACAGACGTATGAAAGACATGGGTTTCTGCTGTCGCATTCCTTGTGTCAAGCCACTCTTGAACCACAGACAGCGTCAGAAGCGTCTTGCCTGGGCTAAAGAGAAACAGGACTGGACTGCTGGTGAGTGGTCCAAAGTCATGTTCTCTGATGAAAGTAAATTTTGCATTTCCTTTGGAAATCAAGGTCCCAGAGTCTGGAGGAAAAGAAGAGAGGCACTTCATCCACGTTGCTTGAAGTCCAGTGTAAAGTTTCCACAGTCAGTGATGGTTTGGGGTGCCATGTCATCTGCTGGTGTTGGTCCATTGTGTTTTCTGAGGTCCAGGGTCAACGCAGCCACATACCAGGAAGTTTTAGAGCACTTCATGCTTCCTGCAGCTGACCAACTTTTTGGAGATGCAGATTTCATTTTCCAACAGGACTTGGCACCTGCACACAGTGCCAAAGCTACCAGTACCTGGTTGAAGGACCATGGTATCCCTGTTCTTAATTGGCCAGCAAACTCTCCTGACCTTAACCCCATAGAAAATCTATGGGGTATTGTGAAGAAGAAGATGCAATACACCAGACCCAACAATTCAGAAGAGCTAAAAGCCACTATTAGAGCAACCTGGGCTATCATAACACCTGAGCAGTGCCACAGACTGATCGACTCCATGCCACGCCGCATTGCTGCAGTAATACAGGCCAAAGGAGGCCCAACTAAATACTGAGTGCTGTACATGCTCATACTTTTCATGTTCATACTTTTCAGTTGGCCAACATTTCTATAAATCCTTTGTTTTTATTGGTCTTCAGTAATATTCTAATTTTCTGATATGATGAATTTGAGATTTTCATTTGTTGTCATTTGTAATCATCAAAATTAAACAAAATAAACATCTGAAATATATGAGTTTGTATGTAATGTATGAATATAATATACAAGTTTCACTTTTTAAATGGAATTACTGAAATCAATCTACTTTTTCATGATATTCTAATTTTATGACCAGCACCTGTATCTGAAATATGTGTTTTGATTAAAAAGGGTTATTTCTCTATTGAAAGAAAATATTATAACAAATTATTTTAAAACCAACTCATTAAAATTAGATTTGTCATTCTGGAGAGGAACTAAAATATAAGAAGGACACACTGTATTTGTGAATGGAGGGAAATGAAAGAGCTCAAACATTTGCTTGGCATCTAAGGTCAAACAATACTTAGTTTCTCACATCTGTGTCCTACTAACATTTCCACTCATACAACACCTTTGTTGGTACTACTGATGAAGATGTGCAGAGTATATTTTATTGTTGTAGGGGCAGAATTGTACTGTTGCAAAACCCAACATTTGATTTGGTTACTGTGGTGGTCCGTCCAGTAAGGCACAAGGACAAAGGCATATAAAAAGTATTCTCTATTTATTTTCCAAAAATAATCTTCACAAAAGAAGGGCTTACATCCAATCTCAAAAAAATATAACAAAATGTACCCAAATGAAATCAACTAAGGCATACCTAACTCAGGATAGCAAACCAAAAAAAAAAAAACTGACTTCACAATGAACACACAGGGGAATTTATACACAAAGGCTAGCCTACACAAACAAGGAGGGGTCGGAGATGAGACAGAGACAAACAATGCATAAACATAAATAACTAATTCAAACTAACACATTTGACTACAACACAACTATCTAAAGAAAACAACATAACACCAAAAATGTTTTAACAATTATGCCATAAGTGGAGAGAGAGAAGCAGACTCTAATATCCAGTCCCCTGCTTCCAGCAGCCTGATGGTATGTCCCACTTCCTGGTTTGCCTTCCAACCAGTCCTCTCCACTCAGCCAGTCCTTCAACTCAGCAAATAAAAGTAATTAATTCAATTCAAATAAACAAAAGGTGTTTACTAAATGTGTGCACCCATAATAGTAAACAACCTAATGCAAAAAAAACACCACAAAAGTGAAATTATAAATGCACTGTGTGAAGACCTTTAAATAAATACTAACACTGAAGAAAAGATGGAGGAACCTCCACAGTTACACTTAAAACCAAAAAGTAAAAAGTAAACTTAAAACCAAAAAAACTAAAAACCTAAAAAAGTTTAACAATGTTAGTACAGACAGAGAGAGGGTATTTTTCCTGCTCTTCTTTGCAAAATGTGCTCTTTTTTTCTTCAAATAAATTTACACCAACATTTTTCTACAGCATTCAGGTCTTAAGACTGAGAAGATGCTCTATTCTGTGTCTGGCGAACCTTTTCTATATAGATTTCACCATTTTTTTCACCTACTGCACTCCTGGAAAACTAAGTTCACAAGGCAACCATGTTATTGCATACATTTCCATTCAATCTTTAGATCTTATGATGCCATCCACTCACTAACATAGTTTCCATGGAGCTTGGAGCAGAAACAGAGCCATAGCATCATCCTAAGACTGACAGGTTGGACAGATTATGCTAGTTTAGTGAAGCAGTCTATTGTTATACCTTTACCAGGGGTCCTGAATTTGAAGCAGACTGCCCAATATAGCTATATATATATGCAATAGGATCTCATTGTTTTTTCTCCATTTCTTCTGCACAGCTTGAGGTCAGCTGGCAGTTTTGTTGTTGCATTTTTCTTAAAGAGTAAATTGGAGATGACCCAATGAGAACCTAATACAGGAACAGAGATGCACCAACAGCTTCCCTCCTCGGGGAAATCTCAGTCAGTATGCCTGTTCCTGCTGCTGCCGTTCCTGTACAATGTCCACCTCAGATCGCTCATAGAACAATTGCTGAAAAATGAAGTTACTGCAGGAAGCAGGGATGGTGTTTCATCTTCCCGGGGTTATACATCCGCCTGCAAAAACAAGAAGGATGGATGTTTATTTGGGATTATCAGATTTTTCTTGGAATATAAACAGCATAAGTTTTGTGAAGCAGCTGTTACTAAGATTTCTCCTCCTCCTTGCATTTTTTAGAGAAATGCTTTACTCAATATTGTCAAAAGTGGCTGATATGGCGATCTGTACTCTGAGTTATATAATTCTTAACTTGTCGAAATTTGCACCATTCATCACACATAGTTTGTGTGTGAAAGATTTCCAGCGTAGCACTTTGATTCAGTTTAAAAGTTTTCTTTTTCCAGATAAATAAATCAGTCTCATCTGGCAATATGAAACCTTTGCTGTAAGTCTTGTGTTTAGTACATCCAACCTCTAACTTTCCAACAGGCTTCAACCAAAGGAGATTGTTGAACAGTTGTTCGAATGTAGAATAATAAAAATAGAAAAATAACTATTTTATTTCCAGATGCAGCTGGACGAGTCAGTGCATATGACAATCGCCTACACATAATGATAACCCTGCTGCTGGTCTCCACTCATTGCAAAATTTGCATACATTCTAAGGCATTGTACATCATTTTGAAACCTATAAATTCAGATTTTTAGTAATCTGCAATCTATATTTGCAGTTTACTCTACATCCTTTGCTTTACCAAAATCATTTATATCTGATTCATCTGTTTTATGTCTTCCCTTGTTGCAGCCTCAAGTTAAAGTGTGTTTTATATGGATTTTGTTGAGTAATGCAGAGTTTTAAAATGGCTTCATTCAAAAAAATGTAGGTCTTGAATGCTAGCATTTTTTATTCAACCATAAATCTGTGAATCTCTCTTACTACTACTGTATGACGAAGCAGCAGATCTGAAGCTCTGCCGCAGGTCTGAAAGGAGTTAGCTAGTCCCAAAGTCCCAAATTATGACCTTCAGAAGGTTTTTAACCCTTTAACTCCCTCGAATTTGGCTAAACTATAATAACAAAGAGGAAGAGACCAAAATTCCTCTATAGAGATGTGAAAGATTACCTTTAAGTGCAAACTCTAGATGGGTGTTGTTACGACCCAGAATGTTGCAACCAGCTAATAAGCTAATGTGGAGATAACTTTATCACACAAATGGGGGTATCAATAAACAGAGAAAGACAATTTCCTCATGTTTTCTTTATTTATATATTTAACTTAAGTTAATTGCATAATTTCTTTTTTTCACTTTTGTTTGTAGCCGTCAGAGATATTTTTTTCTACTTTTATTATTATCTCCCACTACATGTCTTAGAGCCTCATCTTTCTTTACAAAACCAGTGTCAAGTGCAACATACAAGCTGCTTAGTTTAATGGAGGGAACCAAACCAGTTTGCAGGTATTTGCGCATATGCAGTTTAGGGCCCCTTATTGTGAATCTTTGAAGTTCAGGCCCTCAGAGTTCTGGGAAGTGTTTAAAACGTAGATGAAGAAAGTGGTGTATAATTATTGTAGAATTAGCTGAACTTGTCTCTTGTTAAACATGACCTAAAATGAGAAAGTTGACAACGGACTGCAAATATCTACATTTTGTTTTTATTTTTTTTTTACAGCTTCCAATCAGGTTGTTTTCTCATTTGATGTTGGAAACGGCCCGTTGGAGGTTCAAGTTAATAGCAGCTACCCGCTCAATGACAATCGTTGGCATCGAGTCCGAGCTGAACGGAACGTGAAGGAGGCGTCCCTCCATCTTGATGATCTTCCAGTTGCCACCCAGGAGGCTCCTGCTGAGGGACACATCCACCTGCAGCTCAACAGCCAACTGTTTATAGGTGAGGACGGCTCCTTTCTCTTTTTTGGCTGCAGTGTTTGCTGCTTTCATCTCTTTATCCTTTAGTTCTCCCGAGCTTTTCACCGTCTCATATCTTTCAACCAAACTCTTCCTGGATATAAATCTAATCTAGAGTTTATTTTCTTAGACTATATCTTCTTTGTTCTACAGGGAATCAATTGTTCACTTCAGTGTTTCTGAATACTGCCAAAAGGCGTTTGTTTCTGTTTATCCCCTTTGTCCCTGCAGTATATCCCCATTTCACATATAGTATGATAATAATAGAACTCATTTTACCAAAAAAAAAAAAACTGTTGTGTCATTAAAAAATGTAGATTGAACCATCTTGCTGTTGTTTCTACTGAAGACTAAAAGCCTGCAGGTTTTACTGCATTCAATGCTTGTTAGAAATATAAGTCAGAATGTTTATGTTAGTCAGTCTAAAGCTTCATTTTCTCATTTGAATAGACTTAGGCAAAGAGCCATAAAGCAAAAATAAACATGAAGGTTAAAAAAACAGCAATCTCTCTGGCTGGAATCCTTCCCCTCACTGTATTGAATCAGTTCGTTAATGTGCTTGAATACAGGCCGCAAGTCATTATTTATAACATCATGATTGATGGGTTGGAAAAGGATCTGATGGTGTTTGACAGAGTGACACTACATTCTGTCATTTTTATATTATGACCACTTTCTAATAACCTTCAGGATTACTTTAACAGAGTTCTCCTCCCCCAAAAGAAGGTTCAATTTTAGTAGATCTTTATCAGATAGTGCAGTTATAAATTTTAAAGAATCTGCTTCACTTTCTCTCTCCTCTGTGTCGCTGAGCAGTGCTGCAGAGTGCAAAAGCATAGCTTATTCCCCTTCACAGGTTGATGATTTTGTTGATGGGGTTGCTAGTTCTCTGCGTACTGCCTTAGACAACGCAGCTCCCTTGAAAATGAAAACCGTTGAAAATAGAAAGCTTGCTCCTTGGTTTAATGCAGAGCTGCGTACTTTGAAGCAAAATGCTAGGAAACTGGAGAGAAAATATCGCTCCACAGGCCTGCGGGTGTCCTTCCTAGTCTGGAAAAATGGTTTACTGCTGTATAAGAGGACCCTTTGTAAAGCAAGAGCAGCATACTTCTCCTCATTAATAGAGGAGAATAAGAATAATCCTAGATTTCTTTTTAATACAGTTGCCAAACTCACCCAGAGCCATAGCTCTGTTGAACCGTCCATTCCACCTGCTCTTAGCAGCAATGATTTTATGGGATTCTTTATAAATAAGATTGATCTTATTAAAAATAAGATCATAAGCACTCCTCTATCCGCGATTGTACCTGAGGTAGTCATGGAATCTGAACCGGGTTTAGACTGCTTTGATCCAGTTGAGCTTTCTGAATTAGCAAAATTATTGTCTTCATCTAAGCCTTCAACTTGTATGTTAGATCCAGTTCCAACCAGGTTATTTAAGGAGGTATTCCCTTTGATCTCCTCCTCCATTTTAGATGTGATTAATCTATCTCTGTTACAGGGATATGTACCTAAAGCTTTTAAGGTTGCTGTAATTAAACCTCTGCTTAAGAAACCGTCTCTTGACCCAGATGACTTGGTTAATTATAGACCTATATCCAATCTTCCTTTCTTATCCAAAATTCTTGAGAAAGTAGTTGCCAAACAAGTTTGCGACCACTTACACCATAATGAACTTTTTGAAGAGTTTCAGTCTGGCTTTAGAGCTCATCATAGCACTGAAACAGCTCTGGTGAAAGTCACTAATGATATTCTCATGGCCTCAGATAATGGACTTGTATCTGTGCTCGTCCTGTTGGATCTTAGTGCTGCATTTGATACAGTTGACCATAATATTCTTTTAGAAAGACTTGAATATTTTGTTGGAATTAAAGGAACAGCACTAGACTGGTTTAAATCTTATCTATCTGATCGAATTCAATTTGTTTATGTTAATGATAGATCTTCAACATGCTCAAAGGTTACCTGTGGAGTACCACAGGGATCAGTGCTAGGACCAATTCTCTTTACTTTATACATGCTCCCAATTGGTAGAGTTATTAGACAGCATAGGATTAATTTCCACTGTTATGCTGATGATACCCAGCTATATCTGTCTATAAATCCAGATGAAGCTAACCCATTACATAGATTACAGGCATGTCTTGAAGACATAAAAACCTGGATGACTCTTAACTTTCTGCTTCTGAATGCAGACAAAAGGTAGACAAGAGGTTATAGTCTTTGGACCAGAGTCTCTGAAAAAGAAGCTGATTAGCCAGTCACTTCATTTGGATGGGATTAAACTGATTTCAGATAATAAAGTAAAAAATCTTGGTGTTATTTTTGATCAGGACCTGTCATTTAAATCCCAGATCAAAGAGGTTTCTAGAAATTCCTTCTTTCATCTGAGGAACATTGCAAAAATTAGAAATCTCCTGTCCAGGGGTGATGCTGAGAAACTAGTCCATGCATTTGTTACTTCAAGGCTGGACTATTGCAATTCTTTACTATCAGGAAGTCCACAAACTGTAGTTAAAAGCCTTCAGCTGATCCAAAATGCTGCAGCCAGAGTTCTGATGAAAATTAAAAAGAGAGATCATATCTCTCCTATCCTGGCTTCTCTTCATTGGCTTCCTGTTAAATCAAGAATAGAATTTAAAATCCTCCTTCTCACATATAAAGCCTTAAATGGCCAAGCTCCATCTCATATCAGAGATCTGATTGTTCCTTATGTTCCTAACAGAGCACTTCGCTCTCAATCTGCAGGTTTACTAGTGGTTCCTAGAATTTCTAAAAGTAGAATGGGAGGCAGATCTTTTAGTTCTCAGCGCTCCTCTCCTGTGGAACCAACTACCAGTTTTAGTCCGTGAGGCAGACACCCTGTCTACTTTTAAGGCTAGGCTTAAAACTTTCCTTTTTGATAAAGCTTATAGTTAGGGTGGCTCAGGTTATCCTCAACTGTCTTTAAAGTTATGCTGCTATAGGCTTAGACTTTTGGAGGACATAGGGACCCCCATTTCATCATTCTGCTTCATTCTCTCTCTGTTCTCCTATTCTGCAGAATCTGTTTGTTCAATCTCTAACCTTCTGCTCTCTCTGCTTTTCCTCAGAGTAGCTTTGCCTCGTCTGTTCCTGTTTGGCTGTGATGTCATCCAGGAAAGAAACATCAGCTGTGCTGCTTCCATCAACACCCTTGTTTGTAGATGTTGGAGATCGGCCTGTCTTCAGGTGTGGTCCTGTTTCTCTGGCCGTGGCTGGGTGAATGTGCTCTCTTCATCCTCTGGCATGGGAGCTGCCTTGGAGCTCGTCTGCCTGGCTGTGTGTTTCCTGGACGGGGCCGCCTTTTACTGTTGCTTTTTGTATCTCTGCTTCTGTCTCCTTGAACCCCAGTCGGCCTCGGCAGATGGCCGCTCGCACTGAGCCTGGTTCTGCTGGAGGTTTCTTCCTGTTAAAAGGGAGTTTTTCCTCTCCACTGTCGCTACAAGCATGCTTAGTGTGAGGGATTGTATTTGAGTCAATGAGTCGATGCAATCAACTGGTTTTCCTTAGATAGAAAACTTTGTATCTATTTGACTGTATGATCTGGTTGAACTGTAAAGTGCCTTGAGATGACATGTGTTGTGAATTTGGCGCTATATAAATAAACTGAATTGAAATTGAATTGAAATATTATAAGTATAAGCAAATAGAAAACAACCTTGTGAGGTTCCCCTTGGCTCCCTTTTTTGAGCAACCTTTATTGAATATCTGTATTATCCATCTTTTTTAAAATATGGACTACTGTCCAATGTGGAGCATTTCTAGTAGCTGGAACCTGAACTGGTCTGTACAAACAGACACTATAATAGAAGACAATGCACTTTCAAGAGATGCAACCTTTCACTCGAGCTGCAAATCATCTCCCACTCTGCTGTTTACAGAAAGATAACATGATTTAGGTGGCAGGATTTCTCCAGATGTTTGGCAACACCTCATTGCCTCTGCTTACATAAATGTCAGCGGCTTATAGTCATGATGTAGGCAATTGTTCAAGGGGTCTCCCAGTTCATAGAGGTTACCTTTCAGTAACTTTCCGCTTGTATTGAAGCTTCACTTTAAAGCCGAAGGTGAAGGGATAGGGGAAAGGAGGCCTAGTGGTAAGGGCTTAGAACTTGGAATCCTGAGGTTCTGAGTTCAACCCCCACTCCCACAGACTGCCACTCTGGGACTCTGAGCAAAGACCCTTCACCCCGCATGGCGACACAAAATGGCAGTCCACTTCGCCCCAATGGGATGGGTTAAATGCAGAGTTAATTTTGTTGCTCTGTACTTGTGACAGTGTGATGACAAAAAAAAATGAAATAGAATTTACTGTATTTTTGTGGATCTGACAAAACAACTCATCAGAGTTTATAATTACTGGTTTACAGTTGCCTTTTGTATCTATGCTTCTTTTTCTTTGTCTGCTTCTGTCTCCTTTAAACCCAAGTCGGCCTCGGCAGATGGCCGCTCACACTGAGTCTGGTTCTGATGGAGGTTTCTTCCTTTTAAAAGGGACTTTTTCCTCTCCACTGTTGCTACAAGTATGCCTAGTGTGAGGGATTTCCTCTGAGTCAATGAGTCGATACAATCAACTGGTTTTCCTTAGAAAACCAATTTAACTGTATGATCTGGTTGAATTGTAAAGTGCCTTGAGATGACGTGTTTTGTGAATTGGTGCTATATAAATAAAATGAATTGAATTGAACTGACTAAAATAATGGGTAGCGTTAGTAATAGTGCAGATAAGTGGCTGAGAGAAAATGGTTTGTCTTGAGGAATTAATTAATTTCCAAATCATACATAGACTGAGCCATGAAGAGACTTATTTAAAAGGCTGCATTGTATTAACTGTATTGTAATGATCATACGAAAAGTGAAAAGGAACCAATAGGAGATGAACTTTTACAGAAGTTCGAGTGAGTCTCATCTGATTGAGGTGTCAACCTTTGTATTCAAAGTGAGAGAGCCAGTAGGAAAGTTCAAAACGTATAAAAAATAAAACCATAAACAGACAGAACATAAGTGAAGTTGCTGAAGCTGTTCAGCTGTTAAACCAGGTATGTGACTCACTCTGATTATCATTTCCTGTCAGATGATCGTGGTCACTTACCTGTGTTTCTCCCACAACCACAGTGTCTCTGATTGGGCATTGCCCCGCGCCCTCCTGCAGTCGATGCGAGCCGCAGATCCTCAGCAGTTTCGCCTCTGTTCCATCTGTTCTTTTTTGTTTTAAATAAACGCTTTCAACTTTCCTACTGGCTGTCTCACCTTGAATACTGTGTCCACCTGTCCCCTTTTCTGAGAGAATGATCTGGCCCCGAATACTCAGGCTGACTGAATATACAGTAAGGAAACAGGTGAATAAAATAAATGATAATTACAGCAGGGAGGGAGCTACAGGTGAATGAAATAAACAATTAAGGTGGAGGAATCAGGCCAAAACATGACAGGAGTAGCATGTTTGGCTCAAGAGAAGCAAAGTCCTGCACCTTAACAGCATTGAGCCAGTTTATTTGACACACAAAGTAACAAGGGACATTTACTGAAATATCCAGAGCAAAAATAATATACATTGAAAGAAGCTGTTTGGAATTTCTTATGAGTAGAGATTGATGAAATTCCTGAGAGTAAAGTGTTTTATGATCTAACAAAATAAATGCATTTGCACGCTCTGTTTTCACAATAAATGATCATATTTAGACAAAGTAAATGTTATATTGTAGGAACGTTATATTGATTTGTATCATAACAAAACACATTTGTATATTTGATCATTAGTGTTAGAATAATTACGTTTTCAGATTAAACCATGGTAATACTCTATTTTTCTTTCGCTAATGGAGGCTACGTGTTGTGGATCTGACATATCTATGAACAGATGGAGCCCAGAAAATTTACGGAAACCCAAACAAATCTGAGTCAAAGTAATATATTGAGATATTAAAATGTTGCTTATTTAAATGCTCAGGGGTACAAAACTAGAGTTAATCCTAATTGTTATGTTTTTCTAAGAACGTTAATTGGGCTGTTTGGAGCAGAGAGATAATAGGTTTGCAGTATAGTGATCTGAAAGTAAGAGAAGGAAAAGCAGATCTATACTTGGCTTCAAGGCTTAAACAAATTACATAGAAAGTCAAGAAAGCCTAATATATAGAAATATATTAACTGGAGAAGAAACAAAGCCAACATTATTTAAAAGTATTGTACTTTCTGATAATACTCAAGGCTTCAGGTTTGGCCTGGACCCCATGCCTAAACCAGGAGCTCTGGCTGTCATGGTGTTTTTAAGAGATCTGACCCACATACAGGAAACCACTCAGAGAACCAGAGTAAAAGTTTAACAGGTTTATTGAAATAACCAATAAGGTTGATCCAGGGTAACTCAGAGAGCTGGTGAACCGGAACTGGAAGTGAGAAGGGAAGTTTAGAGGTTAGTTCAGGGTCCGTGGGAACTTTGAACAACGGCTTGCAAAAATCAGAGATGAAAGGGACTCACGTTAGCAGGAAAAGGTTCTCTTCCCAGAATCCAGTCAGTGTGGGTTTGTCCAGAGATTGGGGGGCTCGTTGGAGGGCGGACAGGTTTAAGGTTTGGTTGGTTCCTTGAGGAGCAATGGAGCGGACTGCCACTTAGATTTCCAGGAGAACTTGAACGGGTCGTGTGGAGCAGTGGCGGCTGGTGAAAAATATTTTTGGTGGGGCTGATATAGCCTAGTGTATGTCTCCAACTAATCCGGAATAAGAATTCAAATAAAGAATTGGACAATACATACAATTTAACAGTAATGATTTAATTTACTATAAAATAAGAGTGACAGTGACGATTTGGGTCACTGTGACGGGGTTCTTTGGCCTCCAAGAATCCAGGCTCAGTCGGGTTACCGGTGTTGGTGATTTATTGTGCTCAAAAACTCAAAACAGGGTGCAAAAGAAACTAAACATATACAAGATACTCTGGGCCTCAGCCTCCCTCCAGTTACCAGCCATGTAACAAAGAAATAGAAAACAGAAATGGCCGCTCTTCTTCCCACAGCCCTCATTAAATAGTTTAAGCCCCTCACCTCAGGCTTTCTTATTTCTGATTTCTTCTCATAAATCAGTTTTGTCCACATATTACCTCCACAAACAATTGATGTACAAAAACAAATAATTTTTACAACTTAATTCTTTTACACAGATTCATTGACTTATTCAATTACACCAAACTGGGTTTGAACCCAGCAAAGACGCAGCCAGACTGAAGATGACAAGTCCCCGTAGCATAAACACGTACACACCCCCCCCCCCCCCCCCCCCCACACACACACACACCCCCCACACACACACACTCCACACGGCTAACCCCACTGAAATATTAAGTGTGCACCCTCAATACATCAGCAGGTAACCAGGAACAGCTTGTGTGTTTTAAGTTAATGGAGCTACTGGGCTCAGCGCGAGCGTATTGGTCCTCACAAGCACAGGATAACAGGAATGTGTGTGTGGCACGCAAAGTTTTAAGCGACGAGGTGGATTCGTCACAGTCACAATAACCATGACATGAAATTTTCCTACCCTACAACATGGATGTCCTTCTGGCAAACGGGTAGATAAATAAGGATCTCACCGAATTTGGTGGAAGCTGCATCTCGCTCGTTATGTTCGCCATCTTCCCTCTAATTGTCTGCACCTGCGCTTGGGTGCAGAAGCCTGTAAAAGCGCAGTATTTTCAGAGCCCCAAGACCATAAAGTTCTGAGACGCTGATTGGCCATTAAATTCACCTAGCAATAGTACATGATTGACAGATTCTCTGCAAATGTGGGTCAGTCTGATCAGCGCCCTCAGAACAGAGACGGTAGGAGTCTGTCTGTGGAAATCCACAAATGAATGACAGTAGGTAGGGAAATGTAGTTTATATAATTTGTTTTGCTTATAGGTGCACACTCTAGAGAGTAAAACTGACATTTATGAGTTAATTTCTAAAAATATATTTTACGTTTCTCTCTTCTTATCAGGGAGGGCGGTGCCCCAGCGCCCCCTATGGGCCGGCCGCCACTGGTGTGGAGATTAATCCCCTGCTCAGTGTGAAGCTGAAAAACAATCCTTCCAAGGGGGAAGGCCAAAAAACCAGTTTGCAGGATGACTTCCCAAAATTGGCGACGAGGTAGTGGCAGTCCAACAGGGCGCCACCTGGTGGTGGAGAAAGAGAACACAAAAAAACAACACAGCCCACACACACTGGATTCCTAACACTGGCTGAGAGTTATCAGAAAAGGTTAGGTACCATATGGATCCCTTAAAAAACAAAACAGAAAAAAACAGTTAAACTGCATGTTAATGGATGCAAAACATGGGAAAGATCAATGATTCTTTCTCCAATCTGGCTTCATTCCTTCATTTCTGAGCAAAAGATTTGAGCCTGGTTGAAATAAAATCCTGCTTTGTTCAACCCGTCAGTGTCAATAGAGTCCTTATCTGAAGTATCCACAAACCTAAAACTAAAAACTTTTTTTTCCAAACCACTTTGTACCTTATCTTTGAATTAGTTGAACTAAACTTAACAGACACTGTAATGTAGGCACTGATCAAATCCACCCAAATGGTGTCATGAGAAGTGAGCAGGAGTTGCACTGTTTTAGCAATCAAGAAGCAATAATGGAGAAGCACTAACAACTCTATAATTGTTCTTTTCTTTAAAGTGAGAAATAAAGTAGTTTTTTCCAAATGCACATCAACTTACACCATCAAGCAAACTCTCCTTAACTTTCTCTGATCAAACATAACCAAGCTGCCTAGTTTTTGACTTAATAAAAAGGACACATACTGATTTTGATATTTTCAAATGAACTGCTCCTGCTAACCAAGCCCCTCCAGGGAGAACATACATTTCTCACTGGGCGTCTTGTTAACCTGCAGGCTGTTCCTCTCCACAGAAATGAATTATGCAAAGATAATGTTGGGTTATTTAGGTTCTGCCTCTTTAATGTTCTCGTTTTAATATATTTCAGCATTCCAGTACATGGGTTGTATTTACAAGACTGCAAACTGTTTCATTGTTTGAATTATTAGAATCGTTGTTGGTTTGTGTAAATTCATAGGCTGTATTTATAGGCGTAAATCCTGCCCTGCTTTACATACTGTAGCTGTGAAGTCTGTTGTTTTGATTAATGAGCCATGTTATTTGCTTTCATGGATTTGTAATCAGCATTGTGCCATTTCTTCTGCTGGGGCTGAAATCTGTCTACAGCAGTTTGAGGTGAGCTCAGCTGTGTAGAGGTCTGTAAGCAATCCTTCAGCCTTGTTTTGGTCTTCTGTGTTTTTGTGACTTACCTTTTAGAGAGTTTTTGTAGAGTTTATACTCCCTCAAAACGTATAAATGTTATCCTATTCTAAGGATCTTAAGCCTGAAATGCTGAATCTTAGCAACCTCATTGCTCTATAAATCAAGCATTCATTTCTGCACCATCTCTTTAGAGATTTCTCAATCATGCATCGTCCCACGTCCTCTTTTATGTCTTTTCTTTAGTTCGCCCCACAGGTCTTTTGATCTAGGTGGAGCAATGATAGAACCATTTTTGTGTTTATTTGGCCATTATCCTACTGAAAGCTCAAAGATGACCCATTTTCCTGCTTTCTGGCCCAGGCCAGCAGGTTTTTATTTAAAATATACAGGGATATCTAGGCATTTATGATGAAATTGATTCTATTAAAGTTCCTTGGGGCAGTTCGAGCCAATGGGTTTTTCAGGATAGGAGTTTTTTAACTTTTGTAATAGCCTATGGGCCAGTAGTTTATCTGAAATGCTGTAAGATTAGACAGGAAAACCTTCATTATGCAAAAATAACGACAATATGCTATTATCTCCATCCTAAAAAAAGCTTTTATTTTGCATTTTACCTATTTAAGCTAAGAGCAGACACCACTCACATCAAGCATGCCTATAGCGACAGTGGAGAAGAAAACACTCTTTCAACAGGAAGAAACCTTCAGCAGATTCAGGCTCAGTGTGAGTGGACATCTGCCGAGGCCAACTGGGGTTCAAGGAGACACAAGCAGACATAGAAAAAGAAGAACAGATATAAAAATGTAACTGTCAACCAGCTCCACAGGCAGCCCCATCCAGGAAACAGACAGCCAGGCAGACGAGCTCCGAGCCAGCTGCCATGTCAGAGAATGAAAGAGAGCACATACAGTCAGCTAGAGAAACAGGACTGCTCTGAAAAACAGGCCAAGCTCCAACATGTATGAACAAAGGTGGTGATGGCAGTAGCAAAGCTGATATTTCTCTGTTGGATGGTGTCACAGCCATGCAAGAGAAGACAAGATGAAACTACTATGAGAAAAAGCAGAGAGAACATAACGTTAGAGACTGAACTAAAGCCTTTGTCACACCGCCATAATTAGCCAGTGTATGTCTGACGTACGAAAAATCTGGCAAAAACTCTGGCATACATTGAAAAAGTTATTGGTCAGTTTTGTATAAGTTATGAGCACACATACGGCAAGTACGTCAAGAAACTTCTAGAGATATGCCAGTGTATGCTCATAGGTGGGCCATAAGTTACAGGTAAGTTATCTGATCAGTGACATACATTAATTGTAAGTTACTCATAAGTTACGGTGTCTAGCTTATCCAAAACCTATGAGTAACTTGTCCATAACTTATGCGTAACTTATCAAGAACTTGTCTCCAATGCATATCAACTTATCTGACGTGTTCCAGACGACCGCTGAACGTGTTTCTAACGTACAGCTATTGTTCGATGTAGTATTGGCAGCATTTTGTTATAAAAGGGGGTTCACAGGAAGAGAACCGTCCGTTCTCCTCCAGACTTCATCCCCATCATAGGGTGAGCGAGACGGCGAATATAATGGATCCTCCCTGGGTTCACGGCCACGGCCATGAACAACAAACTTCCTAGCAGACATGACGCTGTATCTGCTGCGACTGCAAACCTCTTATTTTATTCTTTTGGCGGGTGGTAAACAGCACCTAAGTTAATACCGCAATCAATAAAATCTTTTTATGCAGGCACCTCCGGGCGCATTGCTGCCCCCCTCAGGACCCTGGCTTGTGACATTTCATGGGCATTATTCTGCTGTGCATTATGCATATGTTAGGCTGTCGTTAGGCATATGTTCTGGACTCGTTATGAATAAGCTATGCCCACTCCAAAATTGAAAAAATACATAGTAAGTTCAGCATATGCCAGTATTTTAGAAGATTCTGGGACATCGGGCATACGTTGGCTAAATTTTTAACGTGTAACAGGGCTTAACAAATTCTGCAGACCTGGAGAATAGAGATAGAATGAAGCAGAATGATGAAAAGGAGTACCTATGTCCTCCAGCACTCTAAGCCTATAGCAGCATAACTATAGGTTTTATCAAAAAGCAAAGTTTTAAGCCAGGCCTTGCTCATTGGCATTACCAATTGATCATTTCCCACATCTAGGAAATGTGACAGAAGTCAGGTTTAGGGTAGACAATAATTCAATATCCATATATACTGCAAACTTTATTCAGTAACAATGATATGAATTTTCCCATAATTCAAAATACAGTACAGTCAATGATTATAGCATTTGCCACTGACTGACATCACAGGTTTTGTGCTGTTTTAGGTGTTTTGTGGTAAATATTTCTAAGCTGTTATAGTGGTGGAAGTGGATGATCCTTTTAAAAATAAATCTCATGCGTTTTTACAGGCATCTGTTTTAGGGCATTTTGGCTGTCTTTCTCATGCTTTAATTTTGTCAATATAGATGAAAAAAAAAAATCTACTGAAACAACTTCTTCCTGTGCATCATAAAAACATGAGACAACATGTAGTGACTGTCCACATGAGTAGCAGATATCAAACTTTAGTTCATCTGATCTGATTTTGTCAGAAAAATATCCAATTATACAGAACACATTTAAACTATTCACAAGTTCTGTAACTTAGTATGATAAATAGAAAACAATTTTAAAATGAATCACAGGATTACAGCATATATTCTCTCTACACAAGCGCACATCTGCAAAACTGTGTTTTCTGCATAAAACCCATGTATCCAATACATCCAGTAGGTCATGTATCCATATTAGAACAGTCTTCAGGTTTAATCAACCTAAATATTGTATAGACACAGCAGATAAAATTTTACTGTGAAAAAAAATAGGTTTGTTACAGAGACAAAAATATCTCACAGTAGTTGTGTGCTTGGGCATTTTTTTTAAATCTTTTTTTAAAATAATTTATAACTCTGTGATACAGTGAAGTAATGGTAGAGCAGGAAAGAGTAGCTCTGGTTTAAAAGCATGTAAGGGAGAAGTCAGTAGTATCTATAAGTACTCCTAGATGTACATTTCTTTCAAACAGTTACACACGTAAATGTAACAGATATAATGTACCTGGTTGCTACCCACCTCTGAAGAGTTAGCCTGAGAACATCATACTATTTTTGGTAATGCCCACTAAAAGTGCAAACCTTGGATGCAGAAGTAACTTCTTCTGAACACCAGAAAACTAGGGAGGTTGTTGTTGATTTCTGGAGGTCCAAAGGGACAGATTACATCCTGCTCCTGATGCACCAAGAGGCAGTGTAGCGTGTGGATAACATCAAGTTCCTGGGCTGTCACATCTCTCTGACCTGTTCTGGACCTGAAACAACTTGACGCTGATAAGGACGACTCAGAGGATCTTCTTCCTGAGGAAGCTGAAAAGTGTTCGCCCATCCTCTGGATTGCTAAGGAATAACAATAGAGAGCATGCCATGTTCAAGTACAAAAGTGCGGTAAGGGAGCTTTAGGACACGGGGAAGAAAATACTTGAACAGAGCAGAGGATGGCTTCAGGAAAGCCGTGCAGAGTTCAAATTGAACTATCTGAGAATCCTCATGTAGAAAGTTTTAGGAAAAGGGGGGGACATTGATTAAAATTCATGAGGCTGATTCTGCCTCCCATGTCGAGTTTTAAGACAATCACAGCAGCAGTAGAAGCTTGATTTGTTTCACAGCCAGCAGTGTTGATTGATAAATCAAACTCTTACCAAATCCTGTCTGTGTCAATTGGGGTGGAGGTTGGACATGACCCAAATGCAGAGACTGAAGTTGGTTTCTTGAAGAATTAACAAAAAGAGTAACATAAGCAAAAATCCCCAAAAAACAGAAGTCCACAAAAATCTAAAACTACTGAAAACCAGGAATACTCACTACAATGGGGCAAAGAAATTACGACAAACAAGCAAAGAGTGACTGAACAGGAGCAGAATATATGGGAGAGAGAAACAAAGACCAGGCTAATTAGCAGATTGGGAGCAGGTGTGAACAGAGGCAAGAAGGGAGCTAGGGAAAGGAGGCTGACACAAGATGACAAGAAATATTTAAGAACTTATATACAATCAAAAATAACTAGATTACAAAATGGAAATAAGACCAATGAAATCTCAGAGATGAAATTTGAACAGAACCAAAACCATTAAAGGCTGGAAAAATAGGCAAACAACTTCCCACCCACAAAAAAGCGTAATTTTGCAAATTTTTCAAAAAGAAAAAGAGGGTTTTCCAGCTAAAACCGGCATAGCTACATTTGTTTTGCTTCAGCCTTCCTCCTCTGATTGATGCTTTGACATCGTACGATTCGCTGCATTTCATTGGACAGCATTTCTATATCGAGACAAACTTATTTAAAGGCTAACGGCAAAATGAATGGATTTTTATGAATTCACAAATCTCACAGTTCATATTGAATTTCTTGCAATGTAAAGTGTGCAGAGCTGTTAACGAGAAACACAAACAGAGGCTGTGAATAAAGAAAAAGTTGGTTCTTTTGATCTTTTCGGATTTTTAAAATAAAATATAAGGACACTCATATGGATTCTATTTACTGGAACCATACATTTTTTTTACAGCTTTATAATATTGCTGGGCTTTGCATTCATCCAATCCTCCAAATAAACTCTAGAATATAATTCAAATAAAACATACATTAAGTTTGACGTTTTACTAGGCTTAAGATTTGGTGATAAAGAAAAACCCTGCTATCAGTGAAGTTACTCTGAATGCAGGGACACTCCTCCACTGCAGTGGGTCTAGGATTACATCATCTGTTGTTAACAAGTGCTCGTATTCCTCCTGTCTGCTCACAGAGCCTGAAGGTGAGTTGTACAAATAAAACAGACTGTCAAATTATAGCTAATTTTGGATATCTAGAAACGTTAATTTCATCCCTCATAGTAACAAATTGCTCTCTCAATGCAGATACGGTTATCTCTGTCTGTCAAGCCTTGCAGCCTTGATCACTCAGAGCTGCTTTATCTGTAGTTTCTTCACTCTTCTCTCTGAGCAGAGGCTTAACCATCAGCTTTGCTTTGTTCTTAAAATAAATCTATGCTTTACATTCCTCCTTTTTAGTACCAAATTTGCTATTCTCACTGTCAATTTATTTCGATTAACAAATTGCTGGTATAGTCATCCACTAATCTGTGCAGACCGAGCTTTGTGTAATTATTCATTAATAAAAGGTTTATCCTTTCTGGTCCTCTTAAAAAGCCTGAGTTATTTTAGACTTTTAAGGTTGTTAAATGACTTTAACAAGGTCAAGTGAAGAGCTTTTGAGTCTTCAAAAGGCTGGAATTTCCTCGAGTGAGTCCGATTTTGCTCCAACTGTGATCTGATGAGGAAAACATGACCATTTGCAATCATGCATGGTTTTAACTCGCAGCCTCAGGACAAACTGTGGATGAATTTTCACCTCAGCCTCAAATTCCTTTCTGGATAAAAACGAACATGAAGTGTTAAAATGTTAAGTGCACTCTGAGGCATTTATTAACCCAAGCTTTTATTTTCACAGGAGGAATTCAAATGGTGTTAATGTTGTTCTCATTTAACCACTTTTCCCTATGCTACACTTGGTTTTTTTATTTTCTAAAAATTCCAGGTTATGGTAGTGGAACAAATCCAGACTTTTTTCCCCCTCATGTCGATGTTTTATGCTCCTAATTGTGGATTAAGTCAAATGCTAAATGTATATCAGATGACTCATTAATTGCTTTTTTATTCTTTATTTCAACATAAAATATCTATTAGGCATACTCATTTTAAAATCCAAAGTTTGATTCATTTATAGGCATTCAAACCTCTAATGCATAAAATAAATGTGTCTGTGATGTCACAACGAGCAGCACCATGAGTTGAGATTCAGTTTAATACGAACATCAATCAGCTTGAAATATATAATTTGTTAGCAGTTAAAATTTACATTTTAAACTGGTTAAAATAGTAAAATTTTCTATAAGACAAGGTTTTGAAAAAATACAAATTTAATGATGTCTGTTCACGTCAGGACTCAGAACGGAGTACCCAGTATTCAAAGCAAGACAGACAGTGGGGTTCCTCAAAAAGTGTTTCTTACATCAGAAAAACCATCTAGAAATAAGTGAATATGTATTAAATTAAGTGTATTTAGCCTTAATCTGAGTACGTAAATCAGATAGTTAGCCAATGGAATGAGTATGTTTACTCTTAAATAAGATAATTAGATAATATCCACTTGAAATAAGACAATACAATTGTTTTTTCTTATTTTAAGAGTAAATTGTTTTGTTTGATTGGCAAAATTTCTCTTTGACCTCCTCAAACCTAGAACAAATGCACTTATATTAAGAAAAAATTACTTATCTAGATTTCGATTTTTTTTCCAGTGTAAAGCATGGTGGATCTGCTGTAACAGCTGCTAGGGCGTCTAAGGCAGGAACCTCTCAGACCAAACATTTTTTTTTTTTTTTTTTACAAATATGGGAAGTTTATCTTGAAATTAATTTTGTCTTCCGGAAAAATAAATACTCCTTAGCAGCAACTAATACATTCTATCTAGGGTGGCCCTAAATCCATGCTGGTATCATTTTTAGATACACAGGGAGGGTTTTAAATGGTCTTAAATCAAAAATATGATTGTGGAAATGAGGTCCACCATCAATGCTTTAATGATGTTGGGGGGGTGGGCGCTTTTTGGTTGTTGCTAACTCTATTACCTATCACCATTAATTTAAAATCTGCATCTCTAATTAGGATTTGTTACTTTCAAATATGTTACTAAAACCTGCTTTGCATTTTTTATTAAACCCTTTAAAGCCAGATTAATTTTAATTAGATTTCAATTTGTTAAACCTCAGAATTGAGAGAAGGTCTTGCTTGAAGCTTTAAATATGAATTTTACTAGAATGAATTTCTTGCATGTGTTTGAGGCTGAGTTAGTTGCTCTTCTGGGAACTGTTGAATGAAAATGTGAATTTGCAGCTTAATTACCTGAATCATTATGCAGAAAGCAGAATAACAGTAGCTGTGAGTTTGACACTGATTAAACTGTGGTGATATTTGCATAAAAAGCCTGATCGGTGGCTGTTAAGTGGATCCGTGTCAGCGTGTGAGTGATCGTTAGAAGTTTATCTTTTCATGTATTAATGTTGGTCATTTACTAATGAAAGACAGACAACTGCTCCTCTTTGTGTTTTCCCAGAAGAGACACTAAAGGAGGTTTCCTGTCCTCTGTAGCATTACAGCTTTAATAATTTATGAGTCATATCAGAGCACAGACTGTGGGCCTAGAGAGGAGAGTCTTACAGTGATTTACTGGTGTGGAGAATAGGAAGCTGTCATCTCGAACCTCAGAGAGCAAACAGCTGCTTCATGAGTTTGCTCTTCAAGTACAAAAGGAGCTTCAGCTCGTGATCTTTACTTTGAAAGGTTGTCATGTTTGAGCTATGGGAACAACAGAATCCCATCTGAATGAAAAAGAAAAGCATCATTAAAACTCCTCGTTACACAATTCCTCCCAACTTACTTCTTCATTTTCAGCTGAAAAGTTTTTCTTTGAAAATCATGAAACTTGAGAATGTGTGGTTAATTCACTGCAGCGTCGGCTGCTGGAAACCAAAGAAAGCATTTGCTTCATTTTGAATTTATACGCAGACTCATGAAATATTAGAGCTTATGTCTCTTTTCAACCCTGTGGGAAAAAGGTTTTACTTACATTGGAAAAAACGATCTAGAAATAAGTAAAAATGTCTTTAATTAAGTGAACTTACCTTTAATTTGAGTAGGTAAATTAGATGATTTGCCAATGGAATGAGTATTTTTACTCTTAAAATTAGATATTTAGATAAAATGCACTTGAAATAAGACAATGCAATTGTGTTATCTTATTTTAAGTGTAAAATGTCTTGTTCCATCTTTTACTTTTTTAATCCTAAAACAAATGCACTTATTTTAAGAAAAAATTACTTATCTAGATTTTAGATTTTTTTTTTTCCAGTGCAGCTGTTTGGAAGATTAAAGCACACTATTTTTCCTTTGACTGTATCTTTATTTAAAAAAGAATATATATATATTTTATCATATTTTCATGTTTATGTCTCTAGGAGGCACAGCATCCAGACAGAGGGGTTTCCGAGGCTGTATACGCTCTCTGCAGCTGAACGGAGTCACTCTGGACCTGGAGGAAAGGGCAGAGATCACGCCGGGGGTTCGACCCGGCTGCCCCGGTCACTGTAGCAGCTACGGCTCCCTGTGCCAGAATCAGGGACGCTGTGTGGAGAAAACCACCGGCTTCCATTGTGACTGCAGCCTGTCTGCTTACATCGGAGCCTTCTGCCATACAGGTACGCAGAAAAGAGAGGTGACTTTAAGTCTATATTTGAGCAGAAAACAAGAGCTATAGAGCTGTAATCAACATTTCAACATCTCACATCAAGGCGAACTGTGGATAATGGTGAATAAAGATAAAAAAGAAGCCTTATTTCTTAGTTCATATCTTGCATAATGACCCACAAATCTGTGATATTTATTTAAATTGGATATTTACATATAGACAGAGACCCTAATCAGAGTAATAAGGTTTATACACTCATAATCACTTAGAATTATGACTCTGTTGAGGCCAAATTTCTCATTTTTCATTAGTCTGATGTAATATTCTTATCTTAAATGTTGTAATTCTATATGCCATCAAAAACTCATCATAGGTAACAAAAATGAAGGCTTTAAAACATCAGACTTTGTCCATTTACTATTGTGTTTGACTAATTGAACAAAGTAACCAGGAAGGTTTTCAAAGATATCCTGTTTTATTATGTATGACTATTTTTAAGTTATTTAGCAGTTTTTCTCCTGAAGAAACAGAAATCCCTCTTGAAACTTCCCTAAAGCTTCTACATCATGCTTTTTATGCCTTTCAAAATCACCTACAGGCAAATATATAATGAAACAACACCTTTAGCACTACATGGGTATTGCTTTTTAATAAAATATGGTTCTTTTCTTCCAACCCTGAAGAAAAAACACTTGCCTTCAAATTGAAGCCAACTCCTCCCGTTTCATGACCTCGCCTTATCATGCCAATAGGAAGGTTGAACAAAGTCAGAGACCACTCGCTGCCAACAACAGATTTTCCAGACTTAGACATAATCTAAAAGAGAGAGGTTTCTGACCTGTTTTGATTAGCTGCCAGAAGAGAGACCTCTTCTTAACTTTGCACTCTGCTTCACATCACTCCTTCCTGATAGAAGATAGTGGGCATATTTTGCAGTCAGATCAGAATACCTCATCCGACCACCATAACCATAGTCAATACCCACTATCCCTTCAGTTTATCCCTTTACTGTATCCCTTCAGTATATCCCTTTAGTCATGTATAAAAAAAACAATTGACTTACTTACTTTTTGGTGTTTTTTGAAGCGTATGGTGATCTGACCTTAAATAGTTTTTTTTGTACATGACTAAAGGGATAAACAGGACTAGCATACGCGTATGCAAATCTGAGATCTTGAGCATGTGTATCGACTATGGGTATGCTGGTCTGACAGGGTATGCTGATCTGACAGAATGCCGGCACTGCGTGGTTAAGGTAGCTGCTTCCAGGAGTGAGCCATCTTATTTAGATGGCTTCCACATGCTGATTTAAATAGGTCAGGGAGGTACTACAGACAGCAGGACTCATGTGGATTACGCACAGATGCATAAATCAAGAGAAAATAAAATAAAATAGAATAAAATAAAATATAATATAATATCATAGAATGTATATTAGGGATGGGACGATTTATGAAAACCGTCAGAACCGTTCGGTTCGACTGTCTCGGTTCGGTTCGCGTGTGTTTCGGTCGGTTCATGCGCTGCTTCTTTTTCTCATAGGCGAAGCGTTTACACTCCAGAGCAGAAGGTGGCGGTACTGCGACCAAAGCCAACCACCAGTAGTAAACAAGAAGAAGAAGAAGCGAAGCAGCTTAGTGTAGCAGAAAAAAATCAGTTGTTGTGGAGAATTGTGTCGGAATGGCGAGTGGGAAAGAACAGGAGTTGGAAGACGCGCCAGCAGCACTTTATATGTCTGCTGTATGGGACCGCTTTGCATTTAGAGTGACCTACGATGACGGCGGAAAGAAAGTTGTGGATAAAAGTGCAACAGTGTGCAAGCATTGTGCAACACGTTTTGTTTATGCTAACAGCAACATGACCAACATGTCATGCTAACCCCGAAATCCCTCATACTCCGTCAGCAACCCCCGCTGCGCTCCGCCCCGCTGCGCTCCGCCCCGCTGAGCTCCAGACCGGCTGCTCAAAGCAAAGCCTACAGCCTCCACTGTGGCTCCCGTCCGCTCCCCTCTCTCTCCCTTCGAGATGGTAGAGGGCATGCGCCAGATGATTAAATTCAAAGCAGCAAAACATACGGAAATGATCCATGGTTTCCACGGATCATTTAAAATAATTACAATCCTTTATTTTTTGGGTGATTTTTTCATTAATTTCATAAATTTTGATGGGATTTCGGTGTAACAATCAACATATACCGAATCGAACCGAAAACCGTGACCACGAAACCGTGAATCGAACCGAACCGTGGCTTTTGTGAACCGTTCCACCCCTAATATATATATATATATATATATATATATACAGTGGGGCAAAAAAGTATTTAGTCAGCCACCAATAGTGCAAGTTCTCCCACTCAAAAAGATGAGAGAGGCCGGTAATTTTCATCATAGATGTACCTCAACTATGAGAGACAAAATGAGAAAAAAAAATCCAGAAAATCACATTGTCTGATTTTTAAAGAATTTATTTGCAAAATATGGTGGAAAATAAGTATTTGGTCAGTTACAAAAGTTCATCTCAATACTTTGTTATATACCCTTTGTTGGCAATGACAGAGATCAAACGTTTTCTGTAAGTCTTCACAAGGTTTTCACACACTGTTGCTGGTATTTTGGCCCATTCCTCCATGCAGATCTCCTCTAGAGCAGTGATGTTCTGGGGCTGTCGCTGGGCAACACGGACTTTCAACTCCCTCCAAAGATTTTCTATGGGGTTGAGATCTGGAGACTGGCTAGGCCACTCCAGGACCTTGAAATGCTTCTTACGAAGCCATTCCTTCGTTACCCGGGCGGTGTGTTTGGGATCATTGTCATGCTGAAAGACCCAGCCACGTTTCATCTTCAATGCCCTTGCTGATGGAAGGAGGTTTTCACTCAAAATTTGACGATACATGGCCCCATTCATTCTTTCCTTTACACGGATCAGTCGTCCTGGTCCCTTAGCAGAAAAACAGCCCCAAAGCATGATGTTTCCACCCCCATGCTTCACTGTAGGTATGGTGTTCTTTGGATGCAACTCAGCATTCTCTCTCCTCCAAACACGACGAGTAGAGTTTTTACCAAAAAGTTCTATTTTGGTTTCATCTGACCATATGATATTCTCCCAGTCATCGTCTGGATCATCCAAATGCTCTCTAGCAAACTTGAGACGGGCCTTGACATGTACTGGCTTAAGCAGGGGGACACGTCTGGCACTGCAGGATTTGAGTCCCTGGCGGCGTAGTGTGTTACTGATGGTAGCCTTTGTTACTTTGGTCCCAGCTCTCTGCAGGTCATTCACTAGGTCCCCCCGTGTGGTTCTGGGATTTTTACTCACCGTTCTTGTGATCATTTTGACCCCACGGGGTGAGATCTTGCGTGGAGCCCCAGATCGAGGAAGATTATCAGTGGTCTTGTAGGTTTTCCATTTTCTAATAATTGATCCCACAGTTGATTTCTTCACACCAAGCTGTTTACCTATTGCAGATTCAGACTTCCCAGCCTGGTGCAGGTCTATAATTTTGTTTCGGGTGTCCTTTGACAGCTCTCTAGTTTTGTCCATGGTGGAGTTTAGAGTGTGACTGTTTGAGGTTGTGGACAGGTGTCTTTTATACTGATTATGGGTTCAAACAGGTGCCATTAATGAAGGTAACGAGTGGAGGACAGAGGAGCCTCTTACAGAAGAAGTTACAGGTCTGTGAGAGCCAGGAATCTTGCTTGTTTGTAACTGACAAAATACTTATTTTCCACCATATTTTGCAAATAAATTCTTTAAAAATCAGACAATGTGATTTTCTGGATTTTTTTTTCTCATTTTGTCTCTCATAGTTGAGGTATATCTATGATGAAAATTACCGGCCTCTCTCATCTTTTTAAGTGGGAGAACTTGCACTATTGGTGGCTGACTAAATACTTTTTTGCCCCACTGTATATATAAATGATAATGACAGATAATAGCAGATAAAAGATTTGTAGATTAAATACAGCTATAGTTTAAAGGGGACGTAAGTGGTGTTGGATCCGTATGTCTATGGTTCCATTATGTGCATGGTTTTAATGAATGAATAGAGTTATAGCATAGTTAAAAACTCAAAAAGCTGATTTTGCACAATATATGCCCTTCAAATCAGTTCTCAAATCTGTCTTAATTAGCTCTTATTTAATAAAAAAAACAACACAGAAATAAATACAAATTTATAATAGCCACAGCTACTGAAATGTGTGAAAACCATGAAGATGTGAAACCAAACAAACTGGGTCAGCAGATCTCATGGACAGATTTTTATATTAAATAATCAGAGAACAGGTTTCTGGATGAATTCACCTGTTTTTCAGAAGTTGTGTTAAGGTCTTTCCGATAATTTCTTTTTTAAATAAACTCTTTTTTCTACCATTACACCCACTGAGAACAAAGTGATTAACAATGCACTTTTATTCTGGCAATCCATAAGTCCTTTAAGTTGAGAGAGTCGATCTGTCTGTGTTTTGGAACGACCCTCTTAACCCACCACCCACCAAGTATTGACATGCGTTGTTCCTGCTGCACTCATCTCCTGCTGCACACTGCGGGTTTTCTTTGTGAGTCACACTGACACACTCACTGAGTAATATTTTACAAAGAAATCACAATTTCCTGGTGAAATAACATCTAAATGGTCTTTAAAAACATACCTCCTGTATTTACAAAAATTTTTTTCCCCCGACTAAACAATCATATAATGTTCCAACAAAAGCAGATGTAGTGCACTGATAAGCTGCATTAAACTACCTGCTGTTTTATTTGCCTCATTTACAGATATCCTCAGTTTTTGATTTTTTTGTCAAACTTTATCTAATATCCTGTATCAGCTAAAGTAAATACAAAAGGCAGATTTAAGGCTCATTTATCTTTCATCATTTGTTAATCCAAAGTAAACTCAAAGGCAAAAAGCCATTGAACCAACCAGACCTTGGTTAACATAAATGACTTGTAAGTTACAGCAGGTTTGATTTAAATTTACCTGCCAGAGATAGGGCTGAATACTGCAAGGTTTTTAGAATCAAGAAATGTGTGACATGTTTGTTAAGACATTAAAAGAAGCAATGCATCAACTAGATATTAAAGCAGCACAAAGTATAACAAAAGTAACATTCTAGCTTAATAAATGCACTTCCATCTGCCTGTGATGGGATCTTATACAACTGGACAAAAAAAAACCCACGTACAATCAGCTTTTAGTGCCAGTGGGAACGGCTCACTGAATGATGTTGACCCACGGTAAGCGACATGGCAAGCGACTTGAGTCAAAAATCACCTTGAAAGGCCTTGGCTCCGATCGGCATACAGTGGGAATATCAGACTTAACTTCCTCTAAAACTGTGGAATTAATTATGAAATATGAAATGGTTTAAATTAATTCAGTGTACGTTTATCTAGACCATTTTTGTTTGTGAAAAATTATGCTTTTTAAGAAATGTAACACAAAGATTTACAGTCAGTAAACCATGTAGACCAGTGGCAGCTGGTGGTTTTTTTTCTAGGGGGGTCTATAACTTCAAAATATATTTTAAAAAAAATTAAATGTACAATAAGGTATCACACCAGTATATTTATATGATTGCCAACAACGATAAACAACATTAAAATGTTCTGAAAAGTGCTTTAAAACAGTGCTCTTTATCCATGCTGGGTCAGATCATGACCTTTGAAAAAGGAGGCGGGGAAAGCAGAATAAAGCTTTAGCCTCACTACATGCAGTTAGCCGAGCCTTGTTGCTAAATAATTATATAAACCTGTCAATCAACCTCAATTTATAACAGACGACTGTGACGTCAGCGCTGTGGAGGGAGGTGGAGTGAAAATAAAGTTGCGTTCAGCTCTGGGCAAAGGAGAGCTGCACCCCAGGATGGTCCTATCATTGAAGAGGAGCTACTGGGCAAGGACAACTTTTACGGAGTCATTGGTGAAAGATTCTTGCACACCAGGGTGGAAATAAGTCACCAGTCCGATGACAAACAAAACAGCTTTACTCATCTTTAAATATTAAACATTTATCTTGCAAAACTAAAAAATATATATTAATATATTGCAAAATAATTTTATTTTTTGGTAAGTTGGGTGGCGCCCTCTATTGGCCAGTCGCCACTGATATAGACTATACTTTCATTCTTCTTTAAGTTAATAAATGTTAACAAAGTTATACCATTCAGGTGATTTTAGTTTAAGTTTAAAGAAGTAAACTACAATGTATTTCCAAACTAAGTCTACCAGCTGTACTGTAACGTTCTACTGTCATTGGTCTCTGTGTGTGATGCATCGTAAACTCCATGTTTGCCTTTATCCCATAATCTCTGCACGAGAAATCAAAAGTATTCCTCTCCTGCAGCAGATTGGGCTGTACTTGATATAGAATTATATTTCAATTAACTAAGGTACTGACTGAAAGGAGGAAAGTTTTTATATGACCCTGTTACTGATAGATAACAATGTTACTGATGCTGTTATTCTGTGACACCATTACTCACATCACTTCTTTCTTTAAACACATTTTAAAAGATATTTTGGGCTTAACTTTCATTTTGAGACTTATCAATCTACAACTGATGGACAGTTTAGGGCAGATTAAAGACAGAGGTACAGTAAATGAAATTACAAGCTTGAAATTTCTTCCCTTATAACAAAACTGATTCAAATACTTTCATCTCTAGATATACTGTATTTACCAAACCGATGAAAGCATCACATGAAAAAATCTGAAGAAAAAGTCATCCTTCGCAGACTGGAGAGAGGTTTAAAAATCTAGTAAACAACATGACCTTTTCACTTAATTTACGTTTAATTACTGCCTGGACAAAACTGTAAATTAGAGGCTTAATAACATCACTGAACAATAAGTCAGCGACACTGATGTTATTAAACCTGTTCTGAAAATGTCAGCAATACCCCAGTTAACCATTTACAGGTAGAAATTAGTAACCTAAGTACTGTTTGGAAATGTCACTTCTGAAGACTTTGGAAAATTAACTTTGTCCTTTTATTATAGGGATAAACTCAGAATAAAATCTACGTGAAAAAAAAATTATTCCAATGAAATTCTGATGGGAATCAAACAAATGATCAAAACAACTCGACTCCCACAACCCTGAAGCTTATACTTCCCAGTTATAGTAAAGCATTAAACATTTAATTTTCAAAATAATAAAAGCTAGCTGTTGGAGATCATCCCTTTTCTAAAAAAGCACCTGTTTTCTGTGATGCTTCTGCATCTAACATTGTTTGCATTGCAGAAAATCAGACACATTATTTTAAAGGGATCTCTTATGTCTTCCAGAGGTGTCAGCCGACTTTAAACCTACAACGTCTGTCAGCTACACAATCAAAGACCCCAAAGAGCTGAGCAGAAACAGCAGTTATTCGCCTTCCTCCTTCCACCCTGACTCCATCCTCAGGGGAGAAAATGTCTCACTGAGCTTCAGGACGACGCAGAGTCCAGCTCTGCTGCTCCTCATCAGCTCCACCTTCACAGAGTATTTAGCTCTGCTAATCAACAGCCATGGTAAGCAGGATGCAAGTTCCTTAAACTCTTTTACTTTCTTCTCAGCTATGATATTCGGTTATATTAATTCCTTTATGTATCTGTCAAATATGTGCAAAGATGAATGTAAAATAATAAACATGCAATAGAAAGTAATATGATGCTAAATTGTTGCATCAACAATAAGATCTCTGTTTTCTAAATATTTGGCATTTAAGTATTTTTGAGCATATTTATGAGCATTAAATAAAAAGCAAAATAACAAAATCAGGAATGTTTGAGGTAAGTTTCTTTTCAAGAGTATAAAAAACATGAAAAAAAAAATTTGGTGAAAGGCAACTTATAAACATGATGAATAATCGGTAAGTCACCCAGTTAGAGCAGCTTTTAAACAATGGTACCACTGGAAAAAAATCAAAATCTAGATAAGTCATTTTTTTTTTAATATAAGTGCATTTGTTCTTTGATTGAGGAGGTAAAATAGACATCTTGCCAATGGAACAAGACAATTTACATTTAAAATAATAACAATTATTGCATTGTCATATTCCAAGTGCATTTTATCTAAATATCTTATTTTAAGAGTAAAAATACTAATTCCATTGGCAAAGGGTAAATACATTTGATTTAATATTTTTTTTAACCTTATTTCTAGATCATTTTTGAAGTGAGTTGTGTAAGTGACCTGTAGGTGGAATGAAGAGTCTGTAGAGTGACACCCGAGATTTATGTGGTTAACCTGTAAGTTCTTGATGGTAGCTGGTAGTAACTGTAAACTTCAAAAGGACTTCTGTAATTTTTAGACTTGGTTACACTGGTAAGATCTTTAAATTAATTATTAACTAACCAGCATATTTGGTTAAGTTCTAGTAACTAATATAAACACTGCAAAAATGATCTAGAAATGAGAATAAATGTCTTAAATGAGGTGTATTTACCTTTAATTGGAGTGGGAAGATGAGGTGATTTTCCAATGGAATGAGCATTTTTATTCTTTAAATAAGATAATTAGATAATATACATTTGAAATCAGACAATTCAATTGTTTTTTTTTTTTTTTTGTTACCTTAAGTATAAATTGTCTTGTTCCATTGGAAAAGTGTCTAACCTCCTCAATTCAAGAAAAAGTGCACATATTTTAAGAAAAAAAATGACTTATTTAGATTTTTTGCTGTGTTTGTTTTTTTTTTAATGAATTTTAGAAAGACTATTAATAATTCAAGAGGTGTGAAATTCAACCCCAAAGTTCCTAAAGTATTATTGCGTTTGTTAAAGTACAGTATAAATTCTTTTAATCTTTTAGGGCCAGCAATTTCTCTCACTTTATACTCAGCAACTATGTTTTTTTTTATGTCAGCTCGAACAGATATGTATGCTACCCTTTGCCTGTGTAACACCTGATGGGCTCTCCTGGGGGCACTATCTCCTGCTGTCAGAACTGTGCCCTAACTTGGCTAATCTAGCAAGAGCAAAGGTCCCCAGATGGATATGCCAGAATTCTTTATTTCATTAAAGTCGGGCAAAACCCTTCATTTATTTCTGTGCTTTTTTGGGTGGTGCAGTCTGCACATCCTCTGCGACTCAATAAAACACTGTCACTCAAATCACATGAGAATATTTGTAATCGTAGTGTACCAACTGATCCAGACTTTGCAATACGAACTATTCAAAATAGATCATCTAAACATGCTGGAATGCAATGCCATACAGCTGCAAAAAATACCCAAATCTATACAGAGGATGGTCCTTTTTCAAAATTCTTAACCCATGGAAATATGCAAGAACAAGCAGCAGCATGACTGCATTCAATCAGCACAGGATGACTGACTGCAGCTTGTAGTATGATGGGAAGGTGATTTTAGACCCTACTTGGAGCAGCTTGTATGTCACTTACTTATGTTACAGTATACTAAGTATATGGTATATTTTGCATGGAAATGGTTGCATAATGTTCCAAAAAAAGAAAGTTAAAAACAATCCACTGGCCTTTGTTGTTTGAAATCCAAAAGAGACGCTGCAGAACATAACGTACATCTACATTTTATGGACATCTTCACATTTTGGACAAAGAAAATAGGGGGTTTAAGAAGGACATGAAGGAAGCCATCTATGTTAAGAAAGAAAAAAACAATTTTAAACAGAGGGGGTTCACTCTGGTTTCAGCTTTTAAATGCATACAATGCAGCAATTGAGTTGATCCCTTCCCGCAGACAAAGTCCAGTGGATTGTTTTTAACTTTCTTTTTTTGAAATGACTATGACCTGGATGACTGGGAATCTTCACCAACAAATTGCATACTGTTGTTTTAATTTAACATTTACTGTAAGAAGTTAAATAAGTTGTTTCTTTTTTCTGATTTTAATGTATGATTTTATTCTTCAACACCCAAATGTAAGCCCTGACTTGGACAGTAAAAAGCGTCCCTCTGTATTGGTTCTGAAAGCAGCTAATGTGCTGCATTGGAATAAAGTCCTACAAATAATGAGCGCTGGTTCACTTGTCCCAATAGGAAATTACCCTACTGATAACAGACAAGAATTAAATCCATAATCAAAACAAAAGTGATGGGGGGGGATCCACAATTAAGGTATCTTTTAATCCGAAACAGATCAATCTGACTTTATGTGTCCTGTATGAAGATCAAATAAAAACAAAAAGAAAATATGTTTTTTAGCAAATAATACATAAGACATTCGTAGCCATTTTGCAATATATTAGTTTAATTAGAGATAATTCTGAAAATATTAGTCCTCATCAAATTATTATATTTCAATATAATTTTTTTATAAGCGTATGGAAGACCTGTAAGGTTCAAACATTAAACCAGAAGATTCTTACAAATAATCCAGTGCTGGAAAGCTCTGGAAAGCAACCATTACCTTTTGGAAATGTTTAGAATGTATAAGAATGAACATACAAGATCTTGGTAAGTTCCTTAATTTAACTGAGACGTTTTTAGAGTTATGTGTAAAATCTTCAAACTAACATCTTTATATCTTTCTATATCTAGAAAGTAACTTCAAGTAAGTTCTATGAAATATCTAGAAGGTAACCTGTTAGGGTGATTTATGGGCTCTGTAATTAATTCCTCCATGAATGTAAATATTTCTATGCGGTGAATTAGCTGTAATACTTTGTGTTCATTGTACGTTAATTTCTTGGACAGTAGTCTGAACCTGACCTGTACGTTTTAGAAGGTTATCTTTCAGTGCACATAATTCAGGATTTTTTTATAGAAGCAGAATGCTGCAGGAATTAGAAAACATCCTGCTGTTAGCAGGCAGATGTCATCACTGCTTAAGGAAATGATTGAATACTTGTTTTCACTGTATGATATGTTTTGGTTCTGCTTCTGATGTGAGTTTCAGAGTCATGCAAGTTGAACTTCAGACTTTTATTATTCAGGAATCAAACACAAATAACACTTTGTAGCTTGATTGGCTGTTAATGTTTTTCCCCTGCTGTTAATGACTTAGAGGAAGCTGATAGGAAGTGAGGCATTAAGAATTTGTGCTGACATCTTAAAATTAAAGCATCCAATTAGATCCCCAAGAGCTTTTTCCCTTATTTTGCCCTCAGATAACCAAGACTTCAGATAAACCTCCTGAGCTTAGCACAAGTGCTTTACTGAAGGCCTTTTTATTTCAAATTAATGGAGCAACACCAGATAAAAGCCTTCATCATTTCCCAATATTACTCATAAACAAGTGGCGGGTTGTGTTTTCAATGAGTTTAAAGGATTTATTGGAGTTTAAACAAACAGTAACAGGTTGTAGAGCAATGTACTGATAAAAGCATTACATTATAGCTGAAACTCTCAGTAATTATTAACTCTTTTGTTAAAGCTCCAATGTAATATGTTTAAATATCGGGAGAAATAAATCCATTGTGTTATTGAGAGGGAATTATCCTCCCAATATAGCAAATGAAATAATTAGGACAGAAACAGACCTGTATTTAACAGATTAAATACATAATCCCAGCCTGTTGGCAGAGATTACATAGAACACCAAGGCTTTCTTCTCACAGAGGAAAAAAACAAAAAAAACATTGAGTTCTAAAAGATGTTCTGACTTTGGACATTTAAATCAGTTGCTTGGCTAATTATTTTGTCTTGTTTGTGAAGACGAGCTGGAGCTGAGATACAAGCTGGGCAGCAACAGAGAAGCAGACGTGCTAAGGAGCAGCATAAGGGGAGTGGCAAACGGGCTGCTGCACACTGTTAGCATCAGGAGGTCGGCCGACTCTGTGTCTCTGCAGGTAAAACCATCTCATTAAGGTGCTACACACACAGAGCAGCACCTGAATCCCTGTAGGTTTTACTCTTTTTTTTTCTCTTTGCTTCTGTTTGGGCTCCAAAATCTTTTCAAAACACATCAAAGCAAATGAACGTTTTTCTTAGTCTTGTTTTTATTGATAGTTTGGCAAAGCTATGCCTAAATGTAGGCTGGTCCTAAACTCTTTCTTGGGTTTTTTTATTCCACCTGAAGAAGAACAGATGACCTTCCATATATCTGTCTTAGATGGAGACTTGAGCACTTTAGTAACAACTGAGGTTTTGTTAGGAGGTTTTTCTTGTTGTTTCAGTCCAATATCAGCCGAAAAGAATATTTGACCTACATGTAAAAACCTATAGTGTGCTGATAAAAACGCTCTGCTTTCTATGGTGCTAAGTTTGTTACATCAAATTTCAGATTTCGGTTTGAAAAATGAAACACTGAAAATACAAACATTGAAAATTTAAATATTGAAAAGTCAGCTTTGGAAATTCAGAATTGCCAAACTAGTACCAGCCTGTGTTAACATCACAGCTCTGCAGTGACACTGAAATCATCTGTCATTGAAAAACTGCTGCAGCTAAAAATCTTCACTTTTGCTTCTATATTCTTTTAGAGGGAATTTTGAATTTTTTTTTATTTTTTTTTCAAAGCCAAATCTTACATTCAATGTTAATGCAAGCAGTCATTAATTTAGCTCCATACACTTATATTTAAAGTTTGTGTAACCTATTAATCAATATGAAATGGGTCTGTTGTTACCATTATTATTATTTATTTTTGTTCTCTGAATATTATCACTTTATCAAGCCTTTTACAACATTCCCCACTACAAAATAAGTAATAGAAAGAATTTATGATTTGTTCTAATATATTATTGGGTCAACGTTGGTATTGGTCAATATTCAAAGCTGCAATAACTGTATCAAATCAGAAATTAAAATGCTGTATCGGGACACCTGCATAAAATCAGCTGAGGTTTTGCTTAGTCTATTTGAGCAGAGCCAGTTTACCATAAAATACAACTCAGATTTAGTTATTAAAATGAACTGATTAGATAATTCCAATCTGATTATTCATAATGTCCAATACAGTCCATTCATACTGTGAGATTGGGACCGAACTACACTCAGACCAATTTGGTCCAAAGAGTAAGATGAAATTCAAAAGTCAGTTTCTTAGAAACCAGTAAAGGGTTACCCATCTTAATTAGACCAGGTGGTTTTATCCAGTTACTGACTTTGTGAGAGTCCCTCTTTCTGGAAAAGCACACAGTGACAGTGGAGAGAAACAACTTTGTTTTAAAAGCAGAGTAGCTCACTGCAGAACCAGCCTCCGTCAAATCGGCTAAAGATCTAGATTATCTTGAAACTTTTCCTTTATTTAACTTTTTTTAAGCACTGTGTCCTACACTTACTGTTTTGGTCACAAAACTTAAAAAGTGGGTCTTCTCACATGGATGAGAGCTGCAGTCAGAGAGACTTGAGAAGGGTACAGGCCTTATCTGCAGTGACTGCCGATGATTTAGGAGACAGGAAGGAGAAACGCAAAGAAAAAAGAAGTACTTTCTATGGACATAGAACCCAAATATAATTGTATCCATTTTATTGAAAAGGTTTAACATTACTGCAGAAAATTGATAGGTGGACACCAAAGCATATAAATTTAGCTGAGTGCCACGCAATTCTCCTCAAATTTCCAGGGCCCTGGGACACACGGCGTTAATGATACTGTGTATTGTGTATTGTCTTATTTGACTGGCTGTTAAATTATCGCACTGTTTCCCCAGCTCTCAATGTAACATCTCGCTCCATTCATGTTGCCCCGTGTTTCCTATTTAATTATCAATTTTTTTTACTAGACTATATTAAAAAGGTCATTTCGCATCCCACTACAAATGAGATAATAGGGTATAATGCCTCTATGCGATCCATTTTCAAAAACAGGCTCTTACCACAATGATCACTTTATGTAAACCCACTCTGTTTAAGTATAGTTAGTGTATGTTTTTATGACACAATATGCAGTCCTCGTCCCGGCGATTCCGTGGTAAAGTTGAAACATAGACTATAACAGATTATAGGCCCAGACTACAGCATAGACATTGGTCCTAGGTTTTAAGTCAAAAATGAATTTAAATAAAGTCGGAGCGAACTGGAGCGGAGCGAAATCCTCGCTCCAGCCTTTGAATTAAAAACTGCTCTGCGCTCCAACATATTTCTTCCACTCCGCTCCACTCACATGCTCTGGTGGACACATCAACACAGCAAAAGGTTCATCCTTTACGCTAACAAAGTAAAAGTATGAATCGTGCATTTCCTTCCTATGAGTTAACTTCCGTAAAACCTGTGTTAGTGTTGATATAGAAGAGGTAGTGATATGGCCAAACTGGCTTTCTACTTATGGTGGCATCCTAATAGTGGACGGCTGATAAGACCCCACACTGTCAGTTTTGACTATTACCCTGTAACTCTATTTTTAACAGTCTCTAATTGATTTAACCCCTGAGGCAGGGTTATTAATGAGGAAACTAGGTGTTGTCTCTGTTGCACCAGATGCAACCTATTGAGGTTTTAGCATCAAGTTCATCTCAAATACTGGTAGTGATGTTTCAGCGCATGTTAGAAAAAAGGCTAACAAAAAAGTTGGAGAATAGAACACCAACTACAAAATGGATGCAAGAACAGAGCAAACCTCCCAAATAGTCCTATAGTTGCAGTCTGAAGCATGACTCTCAAGTTAAATCTTAAAAAGAAAATCATCTCACTATCTGGACAAACAGAAAACATGATCAACTTGTGGCTTTTTCCACCTGAGGAGGTAGGGGGATAAAAAAAAAAGCTGTAGACCTTCACCAATGCTGGGAAGCAGCAGCTGCCGTTCACTTTTAAACCAACACTAAGTAACTTTTCAACCTACATAAAACCAAAGTAAAATATTTCTTTATTTCAACATCATCAACTGACATTGTATCACCAAAATTAGATTCATTACAGTACCTCATTACCGTTGATCTTTCACACAGCCAGTGGAAACAGAAATGTAGTTCAACTGCAGGCGACCAGGAAATAAGGGTTTTACCACGGTATGGTCTTTACCTGCTCCTCATTGGAAATGCTGTCTTCCTTCAGGCAAAACAATACAGCTTTTGTTTTCAGATGGGAGCCAAAATCGACCAAAACTGAAGTTTCTTTAGTACTGCTTTCACTATTTAAATGAGCCCAAGAGGTTTAGGAAGAATAAATCATTGTGCAGGACAGAACCCAAGGTGAAGACTTGAGCATGAGACTGGCTTTATGACATTCTGGAACCTGTAGCCTGAGGAGGGGAAGATGGATTCAATCCGGTGTCAGGAACGACAAACAGGACAAGGATTCTAAGCATATCTCTGGCAACCAAGGCTTGATTTCATGAGAGATCTTCAAAGATTCCTTGTTACATGTAATCTTAGTAGCGTTAAGGTATTTAATTTGATATCTGCAGTGTGGGCTGACTTATATTAGATACCCCAACCTGCATTTACATCCAAATCATGCAATTCTTTATGGATGGTTACGTTTTGTCCAGTTGAATTGATTCATCTGCCTACACAGTCTGCATAGATGCACATGCTTGTGCTCCTTTTAACATGCAGATTTATGGGTAAAATGTTGGCGTGTGTTGCTGTGAACCAGCAGCTGCCGCATCGGCTGGGTGGAGGGCATGCTGATGTAAACGAGATGTAAATCTGATTATCACTAAACCTGCTCAGTCTTCATTTGCCAATGAGGTGCACATTTCAAGGGCTTGTAGACTCATGCAAATATCCGAAGGGAGTACCAAGATACATTTTATTCATCCATGTATTAAATTTCTACTCAGCACTTTTGTGTCACTTCAGCTTGTGTCCAAGAAGCTCTGACAGGGCAGCCATATGTGGTGAAATATGAAGCACCCTAATCATATCTGGACTTACTGAATCACCGATCTTGTTAACAACTTCGGATGATATACGAGCATCTACGGAGTACCCAGCAGTCAGTGGGTATGTGTATGTGGGTGTATGTTTAATTATAAACACAGTGAGATAAATAACAAGGTGACCTCGTCTCGCCCCGGTGCTGCCTCCTGATTCATGCCGTTTGTGAGGTTCCAGTGAAATATGAGCCTCATCTTATCCGTTTATATCATCCTGAATTGTTTTATCTTTACTCGTCTGCATTAAAAAGCAAGAGGCATGAGGTGATCGTGGGGAAAATTATCTCTGCAGTCGTTTGCAGCAGATTTACATTTGCCGCAACTCCTAATGCGTTTTAGGCATATATTTTTTTCCTTCATCCTTTCAGATAAGAAATATCTTCAGCTTGTTTCTTCAGCATAAATACTGAGCATTATTCTTTTTATCTTTCAGATTGATAATAATGCCAGAGAAGACTTTAACCTCAGCTCCGCTGAAGAACTCAGCAGCCTCAAGTCTCTTGTTCTGGGTCGAGTACAGGGTAAGTTAGGTGCTGAACACTGTGTGTTTAGTTAAGAGGCTCTTTGACTTATTAGAATAACGTCTTTGGGGTGTTTGGCCTTGTTTCTCCTTCAGTTAATATAGATGTTATCTCCAGGACTGATTCAAAGGATTTGTTAGAAAAGTCCGAGACCAAAACAGAAAGTAGAAATTAATCAATCCCTACCAATTCGAGGCTATGAATCTTGTATTACCTTGCTTTTATTATATTTCTGTTGATCAACGAGACATAGTGAAAATCTAGTTTCATTTTCAGATTTTGTTGCCTAAATTATTTAAATGTGTTTTTAAAGAGCGCTGCAGACTTTAATCTAATTTTGCAGTAAATGGCTCGCTTTTTACTTTCCTTCCAAGAAGCTAGGCTTTATTATAGTATTTTGGAGTGAAATATTAGCTTTTTATAGTTTTTGTCTTTTGGATGTGTATTCCTTTTTTCAGTCACATCTTTTAGGGTAACTATGGTAAAATATTTTCTTAAATAGGAAGGTAGATATTTGATAAAAGAAGATCAGGCTGAAAGGATTTTCTTTAGAAGATTAAAAGGATTTGAAAGCAGGGACCCTGCATATTTTTCATTTGAACTTTCTATAGGTTTTGCAGCGTCAAACTTATAGATTTCTTCTGCATTTCTTATAAAGATCTGAATTTTGTGATGAAGTACAAATCGTTACCTTGGAAGTGCTTTTTACTGCCTCATTATCTGGTCTATAAATCAGGAAACACAGTTTGTTTACTGATTTGTAGGTCTTACCTAAAAAAAGGGGACAAATCCTCGCTACTTCTCCTATCTAGCAATGCCTATCCCAATCCTGACCAATCAGACAATTGATCTTAGACATGCTGCAAGGAGAGAGATCTGCTCAGACACTGTGCTGAGAAGAAGCAGTGAGAACACCCATACCAGCCAAGCCTTTTGGATCTCATCGGATGTATTTAAAGCAAATACAGAACTAATATATACCTGAACATGTGTTAGCAGAACCAAGGGTGTAATGGGAATATTAAGGTTACCATCATCCATCCATTCATTTATCCATCCATCCATCCTCGCATTTATCCATCCATCATCCACCCATTCATCCATCCATTCATCCATCCATCCATCCATCCATCATCCACCCATTCATCCATCCATTCATCCATCCATCCATCCATCCATCATCCACCCATTCATCCATCATTCACCACTCCATCCATCCATCTATTCATCCATCCATCCATCCACCCATTCATCCATCCATCCATCATCCACCCATCCACCCATTCATCCATTCATCATCCACCCATTCATCCATCATTCACCACTCCATCCATCCATCTATTCATTCATTCATCCATCCATCCATCCATCAATTCATCCATCCATCCATCCATCCATCCATCATCCACCCATTCATCCATCCTCGCATTCATCCATCCATCGTCCACCCATTCATCCATCCATTCATCCATCCATCCATCCATCCATCATCCACCCATTCATCCATCCATCATCCACCCATTCATCCATCATTCACCACTCCATCCATCCATCTATTCTTTCATCCATCCATCCATCCATCTATTCATTCATCCATCCATCCATCCATCATCCACCCATTCACCCATCCATCATCCACCCATTCATCCATCATTCACCACTCCATCCATCCATCCATCCATCCATCCATCCATCTATTCATCCATCCATCCATCCATCCATCCATCCATCCATCCATCCATCCATCATCCACCCATTCATCCATCCATCATCCACCCATTCATCCATCCATCATCCACCAATTCATCCATCATTCACCACTCCATCCATTCATCCATCCATCCATCCATCCATCCATCCATCATCCACCAATCCATCCATCCATCCATCATCCACCCATTCATCCACCCACCCATCCATCCATCCATCCATCCATCCATCCATCCATCCATCCATCCATCCATCCATCATCCACCAATCCATCCATCCATCCATCATCCACCCATTCATCCACCCACCCATCCATCCATCCATCCATCCATTCATCCATCCATCATCCACCCATTCATCCACCCACCCATCCATCCATCCATCCATCCATCCATCCATCATCCACCAATCCACCCATCCATCCATCCATCCATCCATCCATCCATCCATCCATCCATCCATCCATCCAATCAGTAGCTCATCATGTCAGTCCTATTTTAACCACTATTCTTTGTTTAAATGAAGCAAACCAACAACATGAACTGAATTGAGATTCTTTTGTTGGTTTAAATTAACTAATAAGTTACCCAATTAACATCTGTCTTACAGTAAAACACAAATAACCTTCTTTACATCATTGCAAATTTCAGACAGTAGTAGGTTAAAATCAGAAAATAAAGAGGATTCAACAGAATTTAAGTTATAATTAAATGGTTCCAAGCTGAACTTAAAAGGAATGTCAAAATCAGCTAAATTTCTGCAAAAAATGTAGAAAACCTGAAAAACTATTAATCTGCTTAGAGGATTGTTTTTTCTGGTTGATTTGACAGATCAACGATCTGTCATTGCTGATCATAGCTGTTCTTAGCTGCTTTTTCATTGAATCAACCCTACTCAGTTAAACTCTAACATATGCTGTAGGTATGAATTGTACTAACAGAGCTTGGTTCTACTCCGCAGATCAGCCAGGCATGAGATTAACACCTTTATGGTTGATTTACTGAATAGTTTAAAAATAAGCTTCACAAGGACATTTCGTGTTCCTATAGAAGAAAATTACTCTGATACTCAGAACTCATAAACAAATATTTGACCAAATTATGCATTAAAAACAGCAGCTCAAGTTTAGATCTGACAAGATACCAAATTACATTTGGAGTGAAACATATTCAGACTTCAAGGGAAGATAGAGCAGTAACCTGATTTCTTCTGCTTCAATATCAGTAAAAATGCAGCTACACTGTTAAGGCATCAGAGCTTTATAAGAAAAAATGTTGGAAAGAGAGCATAATGGAGAACAAAAAAAAAAAACCAACAGCCGGGTTTAAAGACAGCTGCATCATGCTGTAGGCATGCATGTCTTCTATAGAATTTAATAATCTAATGAAACACAGTGGAGGGAATCCTGATAGGCTGCAAAAGTCCTGAAACTGGGATGGAGCTTCATCTTTTGCCCTAATGTCAGCCAGAGCTACAATGCAAGAGGATTCGTGTGTAATTCAATTCAATTCAATTCAGTTTATTTATATAGCGCCAAATTCACAACACATGTCATCTCAAGGCACTTTACAGTTCAACCAGATCATAAAGTCAAATTGATACAAAGTTTTCTATCTAAGGAAAACCAGTTGATTGCATTGACTCATTGACTCAAATACAATCCCTCACACTAAGCATGCCCGTAGCCAGTGTTGGGAAAGTTCTCTTTCTACGTGAGGTAGTTCAAAGTTCAGTTCACACATTTTAAAATTAACTAGTTCAGTTCATAGTTCATAATTAAAAATTTTGAACTAAGTTCACAGTTCCAAAAAATTAACTAGTTCATAGTTCTTTTTATATATATATATATATATATATATATATATATATATATATATATATATATATATATATATATATATATATATATATATTGCTCAATTACACCATAGCCTACTGTGGAACCACAGACAGCAATTATTTTATCAGTTGTAACACTGAAACTGTGCGTCAGATTTCATCTTCATATCCAGTTTTGAATCCTTATCCAACCAGGGTTTACATTAGTAATGAGGGGACAGCATTTCCCCATTGTTGCTTTAATGCTTTGTTGCTGTCCATTCACTTCACACTAGTAGCAGCTGCAGCTTTCACCCCTACAGTATATTCTCAAAAACATCAGGAAAAATGTGCTGCTTGAATGGTCTTTTTTATGAGGAATTATTAAAAGAAAAACAGGAAAGTAGTCTTTAAGGAGCAAATGTTTTTTTTAATTTTAATAATTTTTTCCATTTGAAATTTCATTTCAGTACATACTATAAAGGAATATTGGAATCCTGGAAAATTATACCAGGCAGGTTTAAGTGCGGATTTTTTTTACTGAAAGCTGGCGGGCAAAGTTTGCAGAGAAATGTAAGATTGTTGCCATCATCCCCGCCAACCACCTGGTCATAAACCTGTTTTAAGTGATCATACTGCTGCTTTGTCGCCTCCTCGGTCGCCTCCATGCTGCTGTGGCTTCCACGCTGCATTTTGTTTTTATGACGCACGCGGCTGTAGGCTACGACACTGGTAGCTGGTGTTGCCAGATTGGGTGTTTTTCCCGCTACATATTAAGGCCTGTTTACGGTGTGATTTAGCCGGGGTTTCGCCTGGAGGGCTCTATAGAAATCTGGCAACCTATTGAACGGAGTTGAACTGAGAGAGCGTGCCGTTCACAGACACCAGAATGAATGACTTCACAATAACGTTCATCAGGCAGTAATACAGTACGTTCAGTTCACGTTCGCCCAAAATATGAACGAGTTCATGAACTTTCGTTCAATGAACGCGTTCAGGCACAACACTGCCTGTAGCGACAGTGGAGAGGAAAAACTCCCTTTTAACAGGAAGAAACCTCCAGCAGAACCAGGCTCAGTGTGAGCGGCCGTCTGCCGAGGCCGACTGGGGTTGTAATGCATGTGCCATTAATGGTCTAGTCAAAGTCCGGTATAAAATCTGATGATAAACTCAAACTAATTTGCAAAAAACATTTGCAGCAAGTCTGGTATTTAGATATGCAAAACAAATTATCTGTGACTGAGATTTCAAGAGGTGCCCTCCCCGCTTTATTAGCTCATGGGGTCTGAATTAGAGACTGACATTTTTTCGGGAATCCCACGGGTCACGGGATTCCCGTGGGATTCCTGTGGGATGGGAGTCAGTATTAGTAACGATCACGTGATTTGGACGGTACAGGATTAAACATTAACGGTAGCAGATGGGAGCGGGAGCAAACCAATAGTAACTAAAAAAAACTAGGATCGATGCCAAAAAATAAAATAGAAAGAAAAAAAAACCAGTACTGGCACCGCAATTTTGTAGTTTTTTTCCTAGAAGCCTACACTATAATACGAGTCCACAAAACTACATGACCCAAAAACCAACAGTGCTTCCGCTCTGAGTTTTTCACCCGCGCTCAAAAACAACAAGAATGGGAGTGGCGCAGAAGCGGGAGTCATTCTGAATGGGAGCGGGATGGGAGTGGGAGTAATTTCATCAGGAGTGGGACGGGACAGGATTTAGATTTCTACTCTGGCCAAGGATCGGGATGGGACACAATTTTTTTCTGTGGGAGTGGGACGGGACAGGAGTGAAAATACACTCCCGTGTCAGTCTCTAGTCTGAATCGATATGAGCCTTACACACTCCATCATTTTTGTAAAAAAAAAACAAACACAACCCCTCATTCAGCAAAGCATATATCAGATTGATCTAACTCAAAACTTGGTGTTGTACAGTTTGGTTGAACCCTGTCATGTCCGAATGTGACCCACCATCTCAGCTCTTGAGCTGGAGCAGGCAGAGTCAAATCAGCATCAGAAAAAGCAGCAGTGAGCTGAATTTTCTGTCGTTTCCTTCTAAGCTCATCATCCATCAGGCTAACTAATGGAGCCGGAAAGAACACAGGGAGACCTGAAGAGATGGAGAGAGGTGATGTAGCGAGCAGAGTAGCAGCTAAAACAGTGCTGAAAGGTTTCCTGCTGCCCTCATCAACATGCAGATGTGTTCAGGTAGCAGTCAGCTCTCAGTCATCTGATCAGACACTGATGGAGCTGTTTATAGCCGCCATGTCGGCTCTAACAGCTGCTGTTTATGCTGCTGCGAGGGAGGGCAGATAAAAGATGGAGGGGGCCTGAGTCAGTAAAATCAACAGATAATGGCAGAGAGGGAAGATTTGTCTCATGGAATAATGGATGCAGAGTTCACGCTGGATGTTTGATAGCCTGTCAGCTGATTTGAATGTTTTTATGAACTAATGTGAGTGATAAAATGAATCGATGAGCTCTGGAAACAGCATGAAGTGAAACAGAGTCTGTTTACTTGTTTGTGCATGTTTTATTATAGGCCAAAGGAGTTTGAAACATTGTGAAAATCTTTTTTGAATCCTCAGATTTGGATGACTTGGATCCGGATCTGGCCCATCTGGGATCTCTTGGTTTCACAGGCTGCCTTTCAGTGGTTCAGTTTAACTCCATCACCCCCCTGAAAGCAGCTCTGCTGCACCCGGAAACCAGCCCTGTCCAAGTCCTGGGACCTCTCGTCCGGTCCAACTGCGGCTCATCAGTTTCAGCCAATCCCTTATCGGCTGAGAACACACGGCACCTATCAGGTAACAGGATGACTGTCACTTGGGTAACACAAGATATGATTACAAGGATTCTCACTATTAGAAAGATAACTTTAAGGTCTGCAGGCCACATTCAACCCACCTTACATTTGCATCCTGTAATAATTCTCTTTTTTTTTTTTTTTTTTTTTTGGAACTTGTGGATGTTTTTTTTCAACAGTAGACTGACAGGAGAGGGGGTATGAGAGAGGGGAGAGACATGCGGCAAAGGAACACAGGTCAGATTAGAACCTGGGTTGGCCGCGAAGAGGACTAAGGCCTCCTTACATGGGTCATGTGTATGGAGGATAAAAAGTGCCAATATTAAATAAATAAATACAGCATTATAAAAATAATTAAATGTGTCAATAATTAACTAAATGTGGAATTAAATAAATAAATGTGTCATTCTTTAATTAAAACCACATCACTAATATAAAGTGCCACAATTAAATAAATAAATACAGTGATTAACAATTAATTAAATGTGCATTTCATTAAATAAATAAGGAATTAAATATATAAATGTGTCATTAATTTAATAAAATACGTCTTCATTTTATTAAAAAAATATATATATAATTATTTCAGTGTGCATTTAATTATTTCATGGTCCTGTGTCGCAGTGCATCGAAACCATTAAAAGAATCTGTCAAACTCACCCATCAAAGTTAGGGGGCAGTTATCTAACACCTGATTGGTCACCCTGCACATTAAGGCGAAGCAAATCGATGACAGAGACTCGATTCGTGTTAACCCCGCCCCCTAACTTTGATGGGTGAGTTTGACAGATTCTTTTAATGGTTTCGCTGTATTTATTTATCTAATTGTGCCACTTTATATTACTGACATGGTTTTAATTAATGAATGACACTTTTATTTATTTAATTCCACATTTAATTAATTATTGACACATTTAATTATTTATTTAATGCTGTATTTATTTATTTAATTTTGGCACTTTTCATCCTCCATACATGCGTGCTCTCTCTTTATTTATTTAATCAAATGAAATAACACTTTTTTTTCTTGCTAATTAAACTACACATCCCATAATGCAACACAATTTGACTACTTGATTTAGATGCATCGCAGAAACCTATAGGACTTCCTGCGTTGCAAAGACTTAATAGACCCAGCCACACCAACGGTGCACATGTTGCTCCTAAAATTGCCGCGCTGGGTGATGGACTTACAACTGTTTTGTTGTCCATTCGGTTTTTTTATGTGGAGAGAGCATGTGCAAATAACCAGATGGCCTTCATTGAACTGCGGTATAGCAGCACATTCAAGGTAAAATATGACTCTGTGGGTCCCACATAGTTTTCCTCCCTTGTTTCTTAATTAATTTCCCAACCCAACCTCCAGGCTGCCCTCATGCTCTGCATGTTTGGTGTGGCAGCAACAGACCTGGTTGAGCCGCTTTATATTTTTTTCTCTCTGGTAAGGACAAACAAGAAGACACACTTAAGCTAAATCCCTGATATGCTGCTCCAAAGTACTTACACTCTGAACATCAGATAAATACTTGCCAGAAAGAGAAGGTAACATGTCTTTTAAACTGTTTGTGTCAGGATCTGCAGGTTAGTATTGGTTTTGAGTTGGTAAGTTATGACCATATATTTTTCTTACTTTTGCCAGGTTTTTTTGTGTTTTGTTTATTTCTCTTTTTTTACATCTGTTTTTAGTTGATTTGGTGTTTTTGTTCTCTTATTTCTGTCTGTAAAAAGGTTCTGTTAGCTTCTTCCTTGCAATTTTCCCTCTTTATAATAATTTCTCCGTCAACCAAAGACTCTTTTATCCAGTAGATTCTGTTCACCTGTGCCTCCTTGCTTTTGCCGTTGTCTGCACCTGTTTTCCCCATTACTGAAGCCTTCATCGTTGTGAATCATAGTTGTCAGTATTGATTTGGTTTGTAGCTTTTGCTTCATGTCTCCCTGCCAGTTTCCCCGTTTACCAGCAACTATATTTGCATTGAATTTTAAAACTCACCATGCTTCCTCTGTCTGCGCTTAGGTCCAGAACACCAGAATTTGACAGTTTTTACGACTCCAGTAGTAGTTGAGATCAAAATCGCAATACTGTTAAAATCTGTAATATTTATTTTTGATGACACAATGAGAGGGTTTTAGTCAATAGTTTTCACTTACAGAGGAGTAAACACAATGCTAAAGAAAACTTTGTAGTGTTTGAGCATATTTATGCTCACAAATGAGATCTGGAGGAAACTCAATGGTCTGGCTGTTGACTCCACTGGAACTATATCACATCCATTGCATGAGCTGTGTTACTTATCCATTAGCCTTGGATGTTTCCTTGATAAAGTCTAGTGCAACAGTTATTGCATAATTCTGAAAAACCAAGTGTTTTAAACAGAAAAATAGTTTTTTGTTGGGTTACAAATTGTTATATACTCACCGGCCACTTTATTAGGTACACCTGTCCAACTGCTTGTTGACACTTAATTTCTAAGCAGCCAATCACATGGCGGCAACTCAGTGCATTTAGGCATGTAGACATGGTCAAGACAATCTCCTGCAGTTCAAACCGAGCATCAGTATGGGGAAGAAAGGTGATTTGAGTGACTTTGAACGTGGCATGAATGTTGGTGCCAGAAGGGCTGGTCTGAGTATTTCAGAAACTGCTGATCTACTGGGATTTTCATGCACAACCATCTCTAGGGTTTACAGAGAATGGTCCGAAAAAGAAAAAACATCCAGTGAGCGGCAGTTCTGCTGGCAGAAATGCCTTGTTGATGCCAGAGGTCAGAGGAGAATGGCAAGACTGGTTCGAGCTGATAGAAGGGCAACAGTGACTCAAATAACCACCCGTTACAACCAAGGTGGGCAGAAGAGCATCTCTGAACGCACAGTACGTCGAACTTTGAGGCAGATGGGCTACAGCAGCAGAAGACCACACCGGGTGCCACTCCTTTCAGCTAAGAACAGGAAACTGAGGCTACAATTTGCACAAGCTCATCGAAATTGGACAATAGAAGATTGGAAAAACGTTGCCTGGTCTGATGAGTCTCGATTTCTGCTGCGACATTCGGATGGTAGGGTCAGAATTTGGCGTCTACAACATGAAAGCATGGATCCATCCTGCCTTGTATCAACGGTTCAGGCTGGTGGTGGTGGTGTAATTCAATTCAATTCAATTCAGTTTATTTATATAGCGCCAAATTCACAACACATGTCATCTCAAGGCACTTTACAGTTCAACCAGATCATACAGTCAAATTGATTCAAAGTTTTCTATCTAAGGAAAACCAGTTGATTGCATTGACTCATTGACTCAAATACAATCCCTCACACTAAGCATGCTTGTAGCGACAGTGGAGAGGAAAAACTCCCTTTTAACAGGAAGAAACCTCCAGCAGAACCAGCCTCAGAGTGAGCGGTCATCTGCTGAGGCCGACTGCGGTTCAGGGAGAAGGAAGCAGAGACACAAAAAGCAGCTGTAAAAGGCGGCACCGTCCAGGAAGCACACAGCAGACGAGCTCCGAGCCAGCTCCCATGCCAGAGGACGAAGAGAGCACTTCCACCCAGTCACAGGACCACACTGGAAAACAGGCCGATCTCCAACATCTATAAACAAGGGTGTTGATGGAAGCAGCACAGCTGATGTTTCTTTCCAGGATGACGTCACAGCCAAACAGGAACAGACGAGGCAAAGCTACTCTGAGGAAAAGCAGAGAGAGCAGAACGTTAGAGATTGAACAAACAGATTCTGCAGAATAGGAGAACAGAGAGAGAATGAAGCAGAATGATGAAATGGGGGTCCCTATGTCCTCCAGAAGTCTAAGCCTAAAGCAGCATAACTATAGAGATAGCTCAGGATAACCTGAGCCACCCTAACTATAAGCTTTATCAAAAAGGAAGGTTTTAAGCCTAGCCTTAAAAGTAGACAGGGTGTCTGCCTCACGGACTAAAATTGGTAGTTGGTTCCACAGGAGAGGAGCCTGATAACTAAAAGATCTGCCTCCCATTCTAGTTTTAGAAATTCTAGGACCCACTAGTAAACCTGCAGATTGAGAGCGAAGTGCTCTGTTAGGAACATAAGGAACAATCAGATCTCTGATATAAGATGGAGCTTGGCCATTTAAGGCTTTATATGTGAGAAGGAGGATTTTAAATTCTATTCTTGATTTAACAGGAAGCCAATCATGGTGTGGGGAATATTTTCTTGGCACTCTTTGGGCCCCTTGGTACCAATTGAGCATCGTTGCAACGCCACAGCCTACCTGACTATTGTTGCTGACCATGTCCATCCCTTTATGACCACAATGTACCCAACTTCTGATGGCTACTTTCAGCAGGATAATGCGCCATGTCATAAAGCTGGAATCATCTCAGACTGGTTTCTTGAACATGACAATGAGTTCACTGTACTCAAATGGCCTCCACAGTCACCAGATCTCAATCCAATAGAGCATCTTTGGGATGTGGTGGAACGGGAGATTCGCATCATGGATGTGCAGCCGACAAATCTGCGGCAACTGTGTGATGCCATCATGTCAATATGGACCAAACTCACTGAGGAATGCTTCCAGCACCTTGTTGAATCTATGCCACGAAGAATTGAGGCAGTTCTGAAGGCGAAAGGGGGGCCAACCCGTTACTAGCATGGGGTACCTAATAAAGTGGCCGGTGAGTGTATATTTGTATTAAAAATGTCTTTTTGTCAAGAAAAAGGTCTTGAATGAAGTGTCTTCTTCTGTGGTTTTGGACAGCAAGTCATCATTAATTTATAGTAGTGGATTCCTGTTTTAGAAAGGCATCAAAATGTTTGTTTTTTTTAATCAGAAAAGTATTTTTAAAATACTTTGCTTAGAGAAACAATTGAAATATTGTAGATTTTCTGGCTCTAAAGTTCTGTTATTATGTCAAAGATACCATTTAAACCATAAAGCAAACGTTTTTTTTGACTAATTAACTTCAGCTTTAATGTAAAGTTTCTGTTTTTTCAGATACTTTCCTTTTAATCTGACTCTTGCTATGAACTAGGCTATGGCTCCATTAGCACTTTTTTGTGTTAACATTGAATAACATTAAATCCAAATCGACATTGGGATATGCAGATATAAAGTGTATTTAGAACATGTTTCTGATCTGGATCCAGACATACATGATTGGAGGCAGATGGGCCTCAGTAGGAGCTTAATGTTGAATTTATATCCTCAGGCCACAGCTGTAAATATGTTTCATAAACAAGCACAGGCCCATTTCCTTGTTCTGAAAATAATTGCCCAGCCATATGCTCTTTTGATTCACAGATGGTGTTTAAGTTATCAGCAGAAGAGCAGAGCATTAATATTTACGGTGAAAACAACAAAATAGTTTTTCTCAACAAGTATTTTAATGTTCTTGAACATCTTTAAGCTCTGATCCCAGAAAAGCTTTTTTCAGTAATCAACATAGCATAGGAATTTTAAGTTTGGAATTATGGTACAATTTACAAGATAAACGGGGTAAACAAGTAATTGAGGATAATATTTGAGCTGCACAGAATAAAAATTATACATTTAAGCCAAATATATATGCATTAATTCCCACAAGTGTTTGGTAAAATGAAACAAGCATTTATATACTCAATTATTTTTACTTACTAGACTTTAAGCATAATGCACAAGCTATTGATAGAATTATGAGTTTAAACCTTTACCAGTGTTGGTGTCTCTTTGGGATTATTGTCCACATTCCAACCACCCAGCTGTTGATTTTATTTGAAACTGATCAATTATGAATTTTTTCCTTAATCCAAACATTTTATGCAATATATGGCCTGACAGGCAGCAAACAAACCAGCAGGTTTACATTAGTGAAGGTATCAACATAGCAACTGAGCAATGAAAGGACTTCCTTCAAATCCTCAAAGAAAGACTGTAAAGAACGTATACTTCATTTTGAACATGAAAGAAACTATTTAGAAGATAATTTGCAGAGCTTTATTTATGTTTTTTTTTTACTTCAAAAGTATTTTTAAATAGACTAAATGCTGGGAGTGTTTAGTTTGGGGTATTTAATGAGAGTTCTCAAGTGTATTCAATTGTACTAAATGTAATTTCAAACTTATTGTCATATTAGTATTACATTACCTCTACTAATAAATTTTATAATACAATTTATATTTTATTAGGCTTTCTTGATTTAAAGTAATATTTTCTGCGTGATTTTAACATATGTTTGTAAATCTTTGATGATATTATTAATGAGGATAAACTTTTTTCCCATATCACTAATAGTTTAAGTTTCTATTTTTAAATATTGACAAATTCAGTAACTTAATAAAATAGTTTTTGTGGTCTCTGTATTTAATAGGTTTTCATTTTTTAAATTCAAAGGTTTTTTCATGTGATATAGGTCATTATTACATGAAGACCTAGACAAAAATGTTCTGATTGCTCCTTTATTCAGTCCTTGCTTGTCTATTGTTCTGTTTTCTAAGGCTGTGTTATGAGCTAATTATATAGCTGGTTTCTGTAAAAATTACCCTGTAGAGGATTTGGACCACTCCTATTTATTTCTGCTGCTATTTCTGCCTCCTTGTCTAATTCAATTTAATGACAAAACTCTGTTTCCTCGCTTTAAAAATCCTGTTATTTGCGTTCAATGCTTTTAAGTTTTATTTTGTGCATTATTAATCTTGTTTCTTCTCATTGTTCTTTCATGTCTCTCCTCCTTTCCTTTGTACCCATTTTCTCTCCGCTGCAGACCAGTCTGGTTCTGTGGGTTCTGGTCAACCTCTTGTTAATGCCATGAAGAGGGACTCAGCTTTGATTGGAGGTATGTTTTGTGTAAAAAGGATGTTTCTTTTTCTTCCTATCATACCGTCTACTCCGTCCATCATCAGTGAGAAACAGTCCTGCATTAGTGATGAGATATTTAAAAAGTATAAAAAATATATTCCTTTTCTTGAATCGAAACAAAAGAAAAATCGGAATTGTTAAAGTCAGTTAAAATGGTATAAATCTGTAACTTGTACTCGGAACACAATGACTGTAAAACTAATTAAAGCTGAAACCCCTACAGAAACTTTTTTCCTCTGTAATCTTTAAATGTGTTGAAGTTTTAAAACCATGGCGATCCAGTAAGAAATGATTTCAGACATATTCTGGAAATCCAATTAGAGGAAAGTTGAAGAAATGAGTCAAAGTGAAGGACCTGACTGTGTAAAAGTCTTGACAGTTAGTCGAACAAACAGGCTGCAGGGCAAGAAGAAATGATTTAACCAAGACATGCTGAGACCACCCGGGTAGATTTACTAAAGGACTCAATACAGTTCATGAGTTGTTAAATATGATCTTTTTGTAGAATAATTTTCTGCTCACTCTGAAATCTCAGGCTTCATTTATTTATTTCATAAAAGCCACTCTAGCTAATTTTACTTGAGTATTTATCAAAATGATCTTAAAGCATTTACACTAATTATTCCCATGTTTTTTCATCCAAGTAGGATATAAAGGTAGACCGATACATTGGCCGGTCAATGTTTTAGGCTGATATTAGTGTTTTTTTCTCTGCAGCGTTGCATTGCTGCACTCCATTTGCATTCCATTGCTATAAAGGTTTTGATTTATTTACATGGAGACTTGTGTAACATTTTTTAGCATTGTATCAGTTTTATCATATCCTTTTCAAAAAGGTTGGCCACCAAAAAGCTGCCTGCACATGATGATGAGCTAGACTGAAGTCAATAATCTGTGTCCAAGTTAGCCTAAATGTAACCCATGTGGGTCCATCTCTAGTAGCGTATGATGCCATATCTGGATTTGGTCCACAGTGATGTGAAAAGACCATAGAGATTTTTTCTGGTAGGGTTTTTAATCATAAGTATTTAAGATCATCAAAATATTGTTTCTTGCTGTCAAAGATAACCGGTTTAAAAAAGTTTTCAAACCAGGTTCTATGAGGAAAAAAAGTAACTGCTTTATTGGGCAGTGATTATCTGTGATGGACTGGGGACCTGTTCAGGGTGTACCCTGCCTAACGCCCATAGGCAGTTGGAGAGCCCCAGCTCCAGTGCCTGACAGAACAAGCGGGAGAAGATGGATGGATGCTTGTCATTCCTGGTCACAAAAAATTCCATTAAAAAAAAGATACTGTTCAACCACATTGGAGGGTTTTTAGAAATGACACCCTTTGTAGGACTATTTATTACAGAATCTCACTTAGATTTAAGCGGTTGGAGAAACTGAACTTAACTTCTCAAAAACCTCTGGTTGATAACTGATCACGATTCAACATGTAGGCGGTACGCATTTTACAGAGAGACGTCATTCATTGGAATGTATTTTTCCTTTATAGTATAACCTTTATAGTAAAACTCCTTATTAACTCCTTATTTCTAACTCTGGTTATCTTCGTCTAATATTATTGATTATCTGAACTTTACTAAGCAATAACATGAATATGAAAAGGAGGGAAGTACTTCCTAACAGCACTGTATTATCAAATGTTTGTTAGTTAAAATTACCATGGTCCATGATCTACTCATTTTATATATAATAATCATTTTGACAAATTTTGCAACAAACAGGTTATGGAGACCCAACATTTAGCCTGGCACAACAAAATAAAAGGCTTTAAATGGTTTAATAAAATTCAAACAGGCACAGGAGCCATTATGGGCAGAGGGATCAGGTTAGTGGCGGTTCAGCAACTCAGGGAATTAGAGGAATTCAAACTGAAAGCTACTAACCTCTTCTGAATCCGAGGATTGATTAGGATCCTGAATTTGGTTCCTCAATGATGGAGGTTCACAGATGAGAACCGCTCCATAGAATAACCAGGAGTTTGTAAGGGAGAAATCCTGGCAGGCTTTAACAGGGGGCCTGACAGGCATCAATGGTTCAGAGGCAGAACTGTATCACAACCAGGGGGGCAGAATTGGAACGTACAGTTGGAATATTCATTCAATTCATTTTCATTCATCTCCTGTAAAATAGCAGCAACTTTGGGTGGCCAGTTTTGGCTTTTACTGAAGAAAAAAGAAAATACATCAGGTTTTAATTCTAGAGTGAGAACATCATGCAGCTTAACGACTTGGAATTGAATTAAAATCTAACTTCCAGGCTATAAAACATAGCAGATCAAACACTAGAGCAAGATGAAATGGAAAATCTGATAAGCTAAATTCTTATTTCCAGAGTTTCATAGAAGCATCTCTTGCAGCAAGAGGTAATCGTTTTCTCTCATTTCATCCTTCACTGTTGAGTAACTTTGTCAATCTCTGCTTTTTACAACATCACCTCATTGCCTCCTTGCTCTAGCTTGGAAGAAGCCCCACCATACATGACTCTAGACTATTTGGTACAAATATGGGTTTACTTTACTGAAAGGTGCTGAAGATGTGCTACAAAGCAAATCCTGCAGAAACCTGGTTTAACTCGCCCTAACATGAAAGGCTAGTTAAGGACTCTGAAAGTCAGTGTCACTTTAAAACCTGTGTGGATCTTGATTGGTCCTTCTCTTCCTGTAAATTTCTGGAATAGAAGAACCAGTTAAGGTGATTTTACAGAATAAAATCCTCATGTTCTATAAAAATATAAATCATTCAGTTTAGCCAGCAGAAAAACTGTTATTGGCTCAAGTTCATTTTATGCCGTTCAGCATCTATGATGTTACATAAATTGTGTCATGGTTGGTTTGTGGTTTTATAAGCAACATGAGTGTGAAGGTTAAGCACTGCACAAAGCAGCGTGGAGAGTAGGAGGCCCTCTGTACTCAGAAACACTTGATAAATGATGATATCTGCTCAGCAGCAGCCTTTTTAATTAAGAAAAGCAATTAACATTAAGATAGATTGTTGATGCAGTGCCGTTCTTTTCATTTCTTAATTTTTTTCAGGGCTTTAATGGCCTTTATTTCTATATTAGAAGGGTTTCAAGTTTAAATTACCAAAAGATTCCTTCAGCATTTCTTTTATGCACATTTTAAACTGTCTGATGCTAACAGTTACATTTAAATGAACTGACTGAATTTAACAAACAAAAGTATTTATACAAACTTGAGCTGGTTATTGACCTGTTACCTTGGCATCCTGTTTATAATAGCCAAGCGTAACCTAAACGTATAACATTAAACTTTGTATCATCTCGGTAATTTGCATAACATTGAATAGAATGTCTTCTTTTCTGACAAGTTTGCTTGAAATTCACATTAAATTCTATGGAAACAGAACTGTATAGAAAAATTTCCAGGTAAAATGTGAACCAGCAAACCTGACGTTTCTATAGCTGTACAACAAGCTTATATTTAACCCTTTAAAGCCCTTATTTGGCCTTTTAACAAAATATGTAAAAAGAAAAAACAGAAATACATTTTTGATATTGATAATTTTTTACTATGCGATAAGTCAAGATAATTTTCTGTGTAGTCTTCTGCCCTCTGTTATCAGGTATATCTGATTGTGTACAATAGGATTTTGAGCAAAGTTTTTACCATTAAATTATGCAAAAGGTGTCAGACGCAAAACATTTCAGAAACCGTATGTATCAAATATGATACATTTGGCATTATAGGGCTAGATCATCTCCACCTCTTGAGGTGCTTTTTTTCTGATTGCTGGGTTTTAGTTTGTGCAATAAAGGTAAAAATATCTACTTGCTCTCATTTATCCAAATAACTTTGTTCTAGAAGTCAGACGTTTTTCAAAATGTTCTATACTAAACTTTAAAGAACATGTGAACTGATGCCTCTAGAAGAGAGCCTTTGGGATTCTGCAGATCTGATCCTGACATCAATTGCCTTGGATGTACACTCCTGTAAAGATTAGAAACTTCTTTGATTGAATGTTTATTCTTTGTAGACTTAGAGTTCTTTTATTTTCATTTTTATAAACAGAGTGTATCCAATACAAAATTTAAATTTTTTAAAGTGCAGCAGTGATTAAATATAAGCATTGTACATTTGTAGCGTTCTGAACGGCATATTTTGAATTCGGTTACTATATGTGGTCGCTGCCGCCAGGCGCTGCCATGACTATGATTTAATTAAATCTTTCTCTTTACAGATACATTGTCTCCTTAGGAGCATAAAAATTCATAATAGTTTTTCTTTTTTAAAACTTTGCTCTTATCCCTAAGTACAGAAAAATGACTGGCCTGCTGAAATGAAAACAACGATATGTCAACAGATGCAAAGTTTTTATATGCAACACCAATGTGGCCTGGAACTACTTGCCTAGCTTGCTTCAGACATTTAATGATGTCATTTTATATACTAGTTATCAAAGCTACTATATTACCATTGTGCATAAATAAAGTAGAGTTCATTTTTTTTCCATTAAAAATAAACAATTCAGGATGAAAAACCTTGCTGTCATCTTTTCCCCGTACTTTGATTTTTCAGTTTGATGTCTAAACCATGAAGGAGCGTTTATATCTTCAGCTTTTAACAAGTTAGAGGACTATTTGTGTAAATTCAGAACTTTACCGAAATAGCATTATAGTCACTAAGCAGAAAGTTTGTTTAAAGAATCCCAAGAAATAGATTATATTATTATGACAACTGTAAGTATGCTTCAGATATTTGTATGTCAGTATAATCTGTGCTGGATGCACATACCAACAATGCTCTCTGTTCTGCAGGTGTCATTGCAGTTGTGATCTTTGTGATTGTGAGCGTCTTCGCCATAACTGCCAGAATCCTCTACAGGAGAAAAGAGACATATAGAAGTCGTGAAGTCAAGGGAGCCAAACAGGAAGACAGCCAAGATTTCCATTACAACAACCAGACTGATGCCCAAAACGTCTCTGGAGAAAACTCTAAAGACTTTTTCATGTAACTAGAGGCCTGTTGGGATGATGTGCTGCTGTTTATCTAAGAAGAGGCTGCAGACAGTTGTCTGACCATGCCTCAGGACTTCACACTGCACTAGCAGCCAGTTACACACTTTAATGGATGCAAAATGGTCTCGGGAGGGGGGTAAAAAGGAACAAAGCACACAGTTTTGTCTTCTGCTGTATATTGTTTATATGCTGACTTAAACAGACAGCAATACTGGAACTGAGAGGTGTTCACATACTTGTTTAAAAACTGTAAATATCTAAAATGTAAATGTGGAAGTAATGCGTGGTCGGTGAAAGAACTTTGAACTTTGTGTTTGTAATGTTTCTGATGGCACTTTTTCTGCAAGAATGAATGTTTGCACAGTGTAAGCAGGTTTTTTTTTAATCTTTTCTCAGTTCCTTGAAACATGTTCTGTAAGAGCTGTTGTTTGCTCAAGGGCAACCCTTTTTATCGTGTGTGCTGCTTTGTGGAATAAGAAAATCAACCCTTCAAATGTTTTGGACCGTTGTTGAAGACTTATAGGATCCTTTATTAATTCTGACATGTTATTGTCAGTAGCAGTAGTCACTAACAGGCGGTCAGCATAATTAGATTTGGAGAAACAAGGAAGAACCATTTGGATGAGCCATCTTTACAGCCAATGAAATCTCCCACCATTTAGGGGAAAGAACCAAAAATAACCTAGCCGTTTGATCTAAAGCCAGACCTATCCTCTTTTTTGCTGTTTCTACGCCTGTACATATTTGGTGCAAGTTAATTAATAAGTTTATTAACATTTTACTTTTGTGAGTGGTTTAATTCCTTTTCAGACCGAAAACTCAGAGCAAACCAACATCTGCCACTAAAACCAGGCAAAGTTATTCAGTCTATGTATTGCTAAGAGTTTTCTTAGTGGGTTAAAAATGTATAGAATGTAATTAAATTATTATTTTGTTTCATGCTGCTATTTCTGGTAATGTTATTTAAGAGGAGTACCAATTAATTTCAGCAGAGTTCTTGAAGGTTGCATGGATGTTAATGCTTTACAAAAGAGATGAGCAGCCACTGTTTATCGCTTAATTCACTCTAACAATGGCAGAAAAGCCTGGCTGCAGAAGGGCTTTTGGCTCAAGCTTGCAGAATTCACAATGTTTACAGATTTGGATCACATTCCCGACATAAAAACGACTCAACTGCTCGGTTTTCAGTCCACACACTCATCAGAATGCTGTGTTCACTTCTACACAAACAAAACTGGAGTGGGTAAACAATTGAGTTTGTTTCAAACAGACTAAACACATCAGATTTGAAAGCACATTTTATACTGTTTTGTTTTTTATTTTACATAAGAATAGTGTTTTGGTTCTCCATGTTTTTTCTAAACTAAACAACATTCAGTTTGTTCCAGTTAATTGAATACAAAATAATAGCTTAAGATAATCTTTCACCAATAAACAATTACTGTTTTCAGTAATTCTTATTTATGAGATATTAAAAAAAAGGCTCAGCAAGCATTTGAGTCTTCTAAAGTAAATCCCTGTGCATTCTGTTTATGCCTCACTAAGGCCCACTGTGTAAATGACCATTTTTAGCCAAGCCAAGGGGTAAAAATTCTATGTAAGGATAGAAGTATGAGGAGCACACATGGGACAACGACTGCCTTTGCAAAGTACAACTTAGATATTAGTCAGAGAATAATATTGTGTAATTTTTTCTAAGTGTTGGATGGTGTGCATTATTTAAATGTGAAAGCTTCAAAGATAATTCTCATTGTACCTGTAAGAAAGATTTTTTTTTTTAAGGATTGCTGTTATTTAGAACCAAACAAAGCAAATATACGTAAACCTAACCTGACATAAGCCAGATTGATACCGTGTAGAATTCAAATTTAACTACACAGATTTATCCGGGGAGCCTCAGGTAGAAAGTGTTCGGTACAATTCTTCCAGTTGATTGGTTACCCGCCTCCCATGTTGAGTTTTTAGCCAATCACAGCAGCAGTAGCAGCTTGCTGTGTTTCACAACTAGTGTTAATTGATCAATCAGAAATGTGCAAACATCTTCCCATCCACAGAGGCACATTTCATTCAGTCCACATTAAGGAAACTTCAGCCTTTCTCCTCAGGTTGATGCCTTGGCATCATATTCATCACCGCATTTTTTTGGACCGAAACCTTTCTGTATCACTGCGAATGCATCTGCCGGCTTACAGCAAGATCTATTTTCAGGAGTTTGTCTCGCTACAATTCATCTTCTTGCAAGGTAAGCAAAGTCCATGCCATCTCCTATCTGGCCATGCTATACAGATCGCCATTGAATTCTTTAAATTTATGCTACATAAGGCCCTTTGACATTGCTTTTCAAAAGCCAGAGGCTATTGAGAACACCAAACACATTTGCCCAAGCAACTTAGTTTTGCAGGGCGGACCTAGTGCTTTCTATCTATTTTGTTTTTTTACATCTGCAATGCTTTGTACCAACAATAGCGGCACTAAAAGATGAAGGTAAGTGTACAAGTAGATTTCATACTTTTAGTTTGCCACAAAATAATTTTAACATGTTTTGAAGAGAGAAAATACACCGCAGAAATGTATCTGTGTTTTCATTTTATTCAGACATAGCCTAGGTTCAACTCTATGAGGAAGCCACAGAGTCCTGTGCTCTCTGGTCGGTGGTCTGTCAGATGAGCACCTTTAATTTAATAATTACCTTTTAACTGAAACAATTCTGTTTGTACTGCAGATATCTGAGAATTACCTGGACATTATTATAACAAAAGAAGTACAACTGTGTCAACATTTTTAGTAGTTATTTTAAACATTTCATGCTGTTAGAAAAAAAAAAAAACCTGCCCAAATGCAGGTCGATAGAAAAAGAAAAACTCTAAAATATTTATTTAAACTTTTTAGAATATTTCATTATAGCTGATCTGCACTGGAAGTGTGTTTTTTTCCCCAGATGGAGGCTTTTAGAGTAATGAGAAAAATGGGATTGGTTTAGCTGGGTAATATAAATCCTGGAGCTTTCAATGGAATTGGGGCTTTAGTTAGCCTAATAAACTAGCCCCACTCGCCAGCGGCCAAAATCATTTTTGCCTGCGAGTGGTCTAGCCTAGATCAATGCCCCAGGCCCCAAATCAGGCGGGCCAATCACAACGCAGGCATTTGGTTGGAATATCTGGATGCAAAGCGGGCGGGGTTTTGTGGGCGTGATGATAAAGCTGTGCGACGCTGAAGAAAGCGCAACTAGCAGGATTGTAACAACTATTAAAAAGTTCTTGTTTGACTCAGCTTTGGAATAAGTTTTGGAAGGATTAGACTTGGGGTTTTCGTTGAAACGTGAGCAGGAAGAGGTATTCTCCAGGCTGTTTATTTACACTCCCCCACCAGCTTTCTGTCGCGCTTACTACGTCACAGTCATTTGTTTTCATTGGTCAAAGCGTTAGCCAATAGGCAGAGACATGGTTTAAAAGACAACAGGTTGTTCTCATCAACAAGCTTCCGATGTCTCATTCATCAGGCCCAGATTTAATTACACATTTAATCCCACATATAGTCTGGTTTACCAGGCTAGGCTGTAGTGTAAATTAATAATACCAACTTTACTGACAGAATGGATTGGACTTTCTGTTTCGTTGCTCATCTGATGTCATCATTTAACAAGCTTAAAGCAGTCCAGCAAAATAGGACTACACCTTTTTTTTATATTGTTCTTTAGATTATACATTATTGATTGTGATATCACATTATACATTATTTGAGCACAAAAATATTAGTTTTCCCAAATTCACTACAGTAAAACCTAAAAATGCAGAGCTGGTAGGACAGTACAGTTCAGAGGACAGAACTCTTAGTTCTTCGCATTAGTTTAATTGACTCTGAACTTCAGATAACTTTATTTCAGTAGCTGTTCATTTTATCCTGAGATGGCCGTTTACTGCAGGTTAGCCGCATACTGCTCATTACTAATTCAGCAAACTCACTACAACTATCAGACCATACCATTAAGACTTAAATTAGCCCACTTTTTAAAGCACGCTGAAAAAATTATATATCTTAGTAAAAGAAACTACAAAACATTTTGGTATGGAATAAAATTGCTCTTTCTAAACATTAATGTTTATTATCGTATTTTAATAAAATTGTGATCATACAACTACTAAGAGGTCAGTGGGATTCTGATGACTCTTTTTTGTAGAAAAAAAAAACATTTATTTTTATCAGGCCTGTACTTTAAACCTCTGATAGTTCACCTCTCACTAACTTCATTCACTCTCCACAGTATCACAAATTATCTTCCAGATTATCACAGAAAGATTCACTTAAAACATTCCTCAAAAACCCTGAAAGTTGTAATTTAGTTGTTGTGAGAAAAAATGTAACATTTGTTTTCACACATCTCTGCTACCCTGTCAAGATTGTGCATATTTGGGATGTTTGTCCAATGCAGGAGTTATTGGTAAATTATTTGCCTCAGTTGTGATTTCCTCTTTTTACGGTGTTGTTGTACTTTTTAATCTTTATCTGCAATGGATGAAAACAGGAAAATTAGGCTGAAGAGCCAGAATAGTTTTGGTTTCATCAGTCGACACACTAAAAATTCATTTTGAAAAGGGTTACGAGGTCAGACCTGAAAATGATGCTTCTTTTTAAAAATCACTCCTTCACCCTTACTTTCAAGAAATTTTTAAGATAATGATTTGCTCTGCTTTGATGTCTCTGTAAATGAAAAGGTTTTTTTAAATATATAACAGCTAAAAGTATTTGCGTTTTCTTTTCAAGTCTGTAAATGTTATTTAATACACTCCTTAGTTCTTAATCATGTTAAATTGGTGCTTGTGTCAAACAGTTTTTGATGAGTGGTATTTGTAAGTCAATTTTTACGTCTGCTTTCTATGGTGGTAAAAGGAAATTTGTAGGATCACCAAAGTTATCTGTCTCTTAAATGTTCCACATAATCAAAATAATCATAGCCAAACAAGATGAGCTAAATGAGCACAAAAAAGCTGTTTTTCAGTTATGATTTTATTTATGTATAGGGTGTAAATCTTATTGAGGAAGTAAAATAATGAATTGATAGTGATTAGCCACTTAGTGGGCTTCGCAGTGCAGCAAGAAAGATCCAGGTTCGATTCCCGGCCCGGGGTCCCTCTGCATGGAGCGTTCATGTTCTCCCTGAGCATACGTGGGTTCTCTCTGGGTACTCCTCCCACAATCCCAAAACATGACTGTTAGGTTAATTGGCTTCTCCAAATTCTCCTTAGGTGTGAGTGTGAATAATTGTTTATCATGTTTGTCTCTGTGGTGCCCTCTGACCGACTGGCGACCTGTCTAGGGTGTACCCCGCCTCTCTCCCGTAGACAGCTGGAGATAGGCACCAGCACCCCTTGTGACCTCGCTTCGGATAATTGAAAATGGATGGATGGATAGATGGATGGACGGACGGACGGACGGACGGATGGATGGCCACTTTCCTAGCAACACCCATGCCTAATTACTGCCTGATCTGCAGAATTAAGAAATCGCTTTAAAAAGAAGCTGTCAGACAGTGTGAAGTAGGCTAAAACTTCCCGACAGTCAATTTCCCGCTCTGACAAAGACATTCAGATGATGATAAAAGTCTCAAAGTGCCCATTATGTCCTTTGGTGAAAAGTCTGACAACTTAATGGAAAGCCGAATTGATCATGGCAGAGATAGTTAGAAGAGCTCCTTAATGTTGAGGTACTAGCGGTGGATGCGATTTGCTTCATGTTGCTGAAGCATGGGTTGATGAAGGGTTGGTGCAGTTGAGTTGCCTCTTGAATTTCAAATGGAAGACTGTAAAAGTGCGGGTTGGTGTTCCCTGTCTTTAAGGATTGGGTTTGAGAGTTTGATCCTATTTCTCACCTTCCCTGGAAAAAGCTTGCTGCAGCTAAATGTAGTGTGATGGTCTGAGCCTGTGTTGCTTTATCAGGACCTGGATAATTAGACAAAATGAGTCATAAATTATGCTCCCCCATCTAAAGATCCTAAAGAGTCTGCAGCCTTTAGTTCATAACCTTGCCCTCAAACAGACTTGGGTCAATCAGCTAAACTAACATGTTTAGCTCTGATGGATAAACAGAAAATGTTTTAAGATGATCAAGTTGAACTCTGGACTTAGTTTTAAAATAAATCATTTATGAAGACCCTCCAATATGACAGAATGAAAATAATTCTGCAGAAATTAGCATGATTAATTCCTATGAGGTAAAAGATCCGTTACAACCCATCAGTAACATTATGGCAATGGTTTTGATGAGTTTTTGTATCCCCTGCAATTAACATTTAAAAACTGAGTTATGATTACATAAGTTTGATTTAAAAAAAGAGCAAATACTTGTCACAGAACTTAGCAGCCCAAAAAGTTTCTTATGACAGATTATTATCCATATTAGTTATTGTACTCCACAATTTCTGGACTATTTATTTACATTTCATTGCTTCAAGCTTAAAAACAAATCCACTTGTTGGACCCTTTAGAGAGAAATCCTTTTTTTTTTATTTAGACGATAAACTAGGCTGCTTTGATAAAACATCACAGAGATCTGAAACAGAAATCCCAACTCCCCCATTTATATCAATAAAAGTTCTTTCTCTTCTCACATTTAACTTATTTTCCTTTGAAATTTTTAGAAAAAGCGCTGCTTGAGTTTATTTTTTTAATACAAACAGTCATATCAAGAACACTGAGCCTTGAGGAGTAAGGGGGTTTAAAAAAAAAATTAAGGAGCATTCAGTCAGTAAATCTCCATAAAATACCAACACATTTGATCGTTTTTCAAACTAAAGTCGGCACATGAATTAAACATTTTTATGAGTGATTTTCTTTCAGTGACATTAAGCTACTGCAATCTTTTTTACAGTTATCAGAAGGCATCTTCAAAGTCCTCCTCTCTCCAATCATGCAAATGAGCAAACCTTACATTTGTTTGATGCGTACTCCACTACTCCTCAGCTATTTATGAAGATATTTGAATAAGAGGGGGGTTATTTTACTTTTTAACAATTTTACTTAACTTTCTAGTAGTTTTTGGAGGTTTTAGGGAAAGTCATGCACAGATTGTTCCTTCTTTTTCCCCGGTATGTGTTCTCCCTGCAGAAAGCTTTCCATACATCCCTGTTAACAGCTTTGAGGGCTGAAACGTTTAATGCTGACAGCTAACTTCATGTAGAGCTGCTGAATGTGCTTTTAAACTACTAATCTACTTCGATCTGACTGGTGGTTTGTTTGGTCTTGTGATGAAATGAGAGGAAAATTCCCTGAAAGGCTTTCTGAAGCAGTCGAGGTACAAGAAGAAAAAAATGTGGGGGAATAATAAGGAAATCACTTGAAGTGTTAATCCAGCTCTTGTGTATGGGGGTCTGCGGTTTGAGGCATGATGAGCAGTGACTTAACTCCACTGTGTGAGCTCAGAACCACAGATGGGATTCTAATGACAAAAGTTGCTAAATCTGCAGAGTGAATTATTCATGTCTCAGTTTGAGTTTTTATCACCACAGAGGCCACGATTTGTCATGTTTGTTGAAGTCTTTTCTTTTCTTTTTTTTCATAGTTTGATCTTTTGAGTAGAGATAATTTGGACTTACTCTTTCAGCTCCTCCACGGATGTATCTCTTTCAGTGTTGGGTTGTAGTGCACATTTACCAAGGTTTTACAAGTTAATAGATGGTTGCTGTTAAGGTAGAGATTTTTTTAACAAACTTTGACCAATTCTTGCAGAGCAATGCCTCATATTTTCCAGTATTAGCAGAATCTTCTCACTTGATTTCCCATGTTATCTTATATGCATCTTTTTTTTGTCAGGATCCTTTATCGATAAAATGCAGGCTTTTCCAACTACTTCAAAAGGACAAGCAGGATCTGATTTGCCATTCAACACATTTTAACTTGAGTAAAATCCCATTCTTAGTCCGTAAGCTTAATATGTCATTGCTCCATCCAGGTGGAACAGCTTAGCGTCTCGGGGGGGGTGGCTTTTAACAAGCAGTTAAGGAGTTTGATAATTGGATTATTTGGACATTTATTTCTAAAGCACATTCATAATGTCAGGACTTGATGTTAAGCAAATTGGTTTGACTTTCAGTCTCAAGTTAAATTTATCCCTAAAATGTTTGAGATTTCAAATGATTGCATTCCCTCATCAGCAGCCACCAAGGCTTGTAGAAGCCTGTTAATCACCCATTTATTTAAGCCAGGTGTCTACAGGCAGGAAAATACCTAAAACCAGTGGCGACCGGCCAATAGGGTGCCGCCCTCACCCACCCGCTGACCTTTATTAAAGGTATAGGGGAGCATTTTCGCGAAAGACTCGCCCTTTCAACTTAAAAAAAAATGCACATGCACAACCTTGTACCCGCCCCCGAGAGGGAAAAACTATTAAACGTGTGGGAGAGCATACTGGAGTCCAGTTCTCCTCATCCAGGCTCTGTTTAAAAATGATTTCTCTCACAGGTCATACAAGCTTACTGTGCCCGAATGTCCGCCCTAACCCCTATATTCCTCAATCACCATGCACATTGACTGCCTGCCCCCTTTTTCAAATGTCAGGATGTGACCCAGCATGGATAAAGACATGTAGGACTGAATTAAAGCAGTAAAAAAAAAAAAGGCGAATAGAGAAGAATAAACAATCTGGGATTCACATGGAAAATACTATTAGGACTTTTTTTTCTTCTAGATAATTGTTAAATTACATAGTGGCCCCTAAACAAACACATTCTCAGAAAATAAATTTTAAAAAACATAAAACATTTTTTAAGTTTGTGACACCTTATTGAACCATGCAAAAAACAGATTTGCCTTCACAAAGCCTCAGAAGGGCAAAACTTGTGTACAAAAATAAACCTGTGCATATAATTATGCTTTGTTTTAATAAAGTGTTTTATAATGTTTTTTGTCGTTGGAATTAATATATATATACTGGTGTGATAAATTGATATTTGAATTCATAGGAGAAAACTCAGAGAGCTGCTACTGCCTAAAACACAAAGGACTGAGAATTTCAGCAAAACTCTCCTCCTCTTGCATGTTTCCGCTGTCCATAGCATTTCTTGACAGTGTTGTTTCTAAGTCACCAATTTAGTGCTACTTGGTCCCAATGAAATTTCCTAATAGCACTAAGTTGCTAAATGGTTAGCAGGATGCTTCAGAGGCACCGGCCACAATCAGACTTGCTTGCAAACCTTCCGCCACAACAATCCCTCCCTCTTGATAAGCGACCAATCACATTCACTTTATTTACTCGTGTAAAGTCGTGGACACCTCGTGAGAATTCGGAAATGCTAGGGTTGGTTGAGCCGTTTCCCTACGACTTAAAAACCCCTATTCAAGTACACTAATGATGGCAAGCAGTCACAGCTGCCCTGAGGCAAACTGATATAGGGGATGCTGGGATGCACCAGTGCAACCTTTATTCTATTTTCTTTAGGTTTGAAGTTCTGCTTGGCTATATACGACACTCCCAAGGAAACATAATGATTGAGTAAACATAATTGGCACAAACATTATGAAAAGTGGCAAGCTTAGCCAAACACTGAAAAATGTTAATGTAGTTATTACTTAACTCCACCACAGAAAAAAAAATTTCGGTTCAAGCTTGAATTAAAAAATACTGTGTTAATTCCAAAGGGAGAATATTTTCTGTTGTTACTCATAGAGGGGTTTCTTCAGCGTGATTTTATATAAGGACATATCTCCCACTATGTCTATCTTAGAGCAGAACTGGATAAAACTCAACAATTTACTGAAGAGGATGCTCAGGATTTTCCATAAACTTCGTCACCTTATGAAGAATTATTCTTTGTAAACGCTGGAGAAGATTCTCAGCCATCCAGGTCCTAGTCATTCCAAAAAAAAAAAACGAAAATTAAAAACTTTCAAAGACTTACAATGAAACAATTGAGTTCCAATCAACAATCCCTTTCCGCTATCATCATAGCCCCTATACAGGAGATCGGAGGACCTCGTCTATTCAGCCAGGCCTTTCACACATTTAGACAGGTATTGGGCATAACAGGCTAACAAGAGAAGCCAAACGACCACCATTCCAAAGGGGTGGACCCCTTCGTCCATTAAATTTGCATGTTTTAAAAACAAAAAACAGGCTTTGTTGGGCTACTGTATAAAACCTCGAACTCAACGCTATACATTTTGAATTGAAAAAGCTGCTTGGATGTGAAGCAAAACGTCTTTAAACTGGAAAGTCCAGTTGATTGTTTTTAATTTTCTTTTTTTTGGAACTCTTTGTAAAATAATCTTAGGTTAGGACAGAACAAACTTTCTCTATCAGCTTGTTGAGCTTCTTTAAGTCATTTGTCCTGATGCAGTTACCCAACAAATGACGGCAGGAGAGATCACACTCTCCCTAGCAGACTCGAAGAAGCTAAGCTTCTTCATAAAGTGAAGTGGGCGCTGTGACTTCTTGTTGACAGCTTCACGCTTTCGTTCTCCAGTCCACAAAATTCGGATAGGAAATGTGAAGCTCAAATATGAGTTAATAAAGCAGAAGCTGGCATTTCCATTTGTCTTGTGAGGTTAGGGAAAATCAGAATAAATGCAATAGCTTTTAGACCTGACACCCTAGACAGGGATTTAAATGTTCTCTGTGACAAGTCCCGACTGTCCTCAATTCACTATAGATGCAAATGACAGCTTAAGACAACAGCCATAACTTTAATACCTAAAGAAAACACGCTCAGGTAGATGTAGTTTTCCTCACTGGCCTTGTAAGCAGAATATTTCCTTTCAGTTAGCCATGTAATGGATGCGGAAGGTATAAAAGCAGTGAGCAGGGGCCGCTAAAAGTTTAACTTTTATTTAGAAAAAGTGCTTCTAATTAAATTGTGGTGATCTAAAGGTAAGCTCACAAAGCAGGTCTTGATGGTTGTTCATTTTATTATCTATGAGATCGCCATCAGACCACAGTCTGAAAGGTTCACAGCCTCCTAGCGCTGTTAACCTTGTAAATGTCACACAGCAGCACACTGATTATTCTGACATCTCTGTATAATTATTGAGTTGTGGAGTAATGTGAGTCAACGATTAATGACCACATCGAAACAAGGGAAAGAAAGGTGAGAAAAAACCACATGTATAAACAGCCCGTTGTGAAGCAATGATTTTTTATACTGCGACGCTTTGAAAGCTATCGGATACGTATCCCATTAAAAACACATGGAAGAGTCACAATTGTGTCACACTTGCCTGTTGTTTGGACATAATCTTAGAATCCTTGTTTAAAGTGTTTTTCTGTTTTACCAACAGCCTGCCAAACATCCATTTACTGTATTCCCATTATAAATGTTTCTCCACTGTGATAGTTCATATACTGCTTTGCAAAATAGGTAAAAAAAAAAAACAATTCACTGGACTTTGTTTACAAGTTTGAAGACGCTTCACTTTCTGTCCGGGGAGCAAAACATCTTTAAAAGATGACCTGGATGACTGGGAATCTTCACCAGCATACTTCATTTACAGCTGTTCTCTACAACTCAGCTTAGCTCAATTTCTAGTACTGCTAAGTCCATTGCATGAAGACAAGCTTCCAGAGGCCTAAGTTACAGGAAGATATATTTTCAAACAACTTAAATTTGAAAAAATTATTTAGCTTGGAATCCTCTGAATGAAACAAAAATAAAAATATCAATCATTCTTGCTGTCATAGTCAAGAATTTCAGTATTTCTGTAATCAGGCATGGAGAACAGTGTGTTCAGATGTGTTATCTAGCAAACAAAACTGAAGAAATAAAGTCCAGGTTAAAATATTTTAACAGGTGATTCCTTTACAGTTAAATTTCTGTTACATGAGTCTGATACTCATTTAAATCTGATCCCAATTTGCATACGTTCACATTTACTGTATTTTTATTCCTTCAAATTGCACCGTGGAAGGAAGCACATCCTTCAGTGCTGACATTTCTAACGGTTGTTAACATCCCAGAGATGAGAGGAAATATGTAGATCTCCACAGCTTTGAGGAGCGGTGGGTGTCAGAGCGATTCTCTGTGAAGAGCCACTTATCCTCTCTGCCTGTTTCAATCTTTAGACACCTGAGGATACAAGATGATTCAACTGCCTTAGATCACTAATCCCCACTCAGTTTATCTAAATCTCCTTTTACTGGATGAGATCAGAGACCAGGTGCGAGGCTGATAACAGACATCTTAAACATATGTGAAAATATAATTATGATCAAATAATCTCTGCAGACTGCTATAATTACAATTTGGGGCTCCTCTGTGGGCTGTGCAGTTTAACCATGACTTTGTCATTGTCAGGGATCCAGCTAGGTGAGATTCAGTCTGTAAACCTGGAGAATATTCTATTCTAGGATTTTATAAAACAAACCTTGAAGTGCTGATGTTTCATCTGCAGCTGAAATTTGACATATAGTGTTTTATGTATTCTCGTCTGCTGTTGTTCTCATTGATCCCTGCTGCGTTTGCATCTGGAAAAGACTTTAGAGTAGCAGCTCAGTTTCTCTGACATTGTGCAAACACTGCAACATCAGACAGTTATATTTGCTACTATATCATGTGCGTGTTTTGAAGCAGCATCTATGAAGCAGAAATATGGTGTATGTCTATTATTACTATAAATCGCACTTCACAATATTATCTTTATCTTTCTAGGTTTTAAGAGGATTTGGTTCCTCTTAGAAAGGTTTGAGGTATCAGGCAGGATTTCACAGAGGAGCTCTGCAAAAATTATCTAGAAATAAGTAAAAAAATTGTTAAATCAAGTGTATTTACCCCTAATTTGAGTAGGTTAATGGAATGATTTGCCAATGGAATGAGTATTTTTACTCTTAAAATAAAATATTTAGATTAAATGCACATGAAATAAGACAATGCGATTGTGTTTTCTTTTTTAAATGTAAATGAACTTGTTCCATTGGCAAAATGTCTCCTTTAACTCCTCAATCCAAGAACAAATGCACTTATTTTAAGAAAAAATGGCTTATCTAGATTTTGATTTTTTCCAGTGGCATTAAAACAAAGATTTTTTTGTTCCCTTAAAGATCTAAAACACATTTCATGACTTATCAAGGATCTTAAAAATATTCAGTTTTTCTATTGGAAAAGACTCACGTCACGGGAGACTTTTAATTAAATTCAAGTAACTTATGGTGATGATGCCCGTTATATGACATTGCAAAATGTTTTACAAGGTTATATTATGGGACATTATCACTATAAGTTGCTTTCATTTGATCAAAAGTCTCCCGTTGTGTGCGTCCTTTCAAATAAAAAAAACTCAGATTTGACTCAGTTTTAACACCAGTAAATCAGAAACCACAATTAGTTCAGAGCTGTCATTTGCTATTTAATCTATAGAGATTTAAAATACTTCACATGCAAAATTCCAGCTTGATCAAACATCTGGAAGTGGGCCAGGGGCATTACATATTGAATGCCCCTCGTAGATAGCACTCTTTGGCCAAGGGCAACTCAAAGTGCTTATGCATAGGCATACTTACAAATACAAAAAAAAAGGTTATAATAAGTTAAAAATAAATAAAAGTATTTAGGAAAAAGACAACATAACCCAAAAAAAGTTTGTCATTGTTATAAAATATGATAAACAAAATTTATTGATCCCACATTGGAGAAATTTACCTCTGCATTTAACCCATCCCCTTGGGGAGCGGTGGTGCCCAGTGAGCAGTGAGGGGTTAAAGGTCAGAGACCCAGAGTGGCAGTCTGTGGGAGTTGGGCTCAAACTCAGAAGCTCAGGATTCCAAGCTCTATGCTCTAACCACTGGGCCGCTTCACAACAAGAGCTCAGTGTGGAAGCTCTTTAAAACAAAGGTAAAGCGATTTTCTGTGGCAAAAAGATACCTGTCAGACTCATTGTATATAGTTTAATAGGTTTTAAAACTTCTAAGCAGCTGAAAGATGCTTATATCTGTAAATCATTAATGAAATGCAACCTCTGTTGCAGTTGTAGCACCATGTTTAAACTCAAACAGATTGCTGAAAATGTTCCTTTTTCATTCATTATATAATTGCAAACTAAAAGGGTTATCAGTAATTTCGATCGTGCATCAATATAGAGAACTTTCTGTGCTTTTATTAGGTGCTGCCATCGTCTGAGATTCAAATCACATTAGAATATTAGTAAATTTGATGTAACAGCTGCACAAGGCTACAGAGTAAAAACATGCAGTGGGTTTGTCCTGTTTATAACTCATTCATCTTACCATCAAATCTGAACAGCTACCCTGCCCAAGCATTGAGGTTTTCTGACTGAGAGGTCAGCAGAAGACTTAAAGGACCAGTAAAAACAAAGATGTGTGGGAACTAATTACCAGTGTTGGGCACGTTACTTTGAAAAAGTAATTAGTTATAGTTACTAGTTACTTCTCCCAAAAAGTAACTTAGTTACTAACTGAGTTACTCCACAATAAAAGTAACTAGTTACTAGTAAAAGTAACTATTGCGTTACTTTTGCGTTTCTCGCCCCCGTAACCCTCACAACCCAGCCCCCACCTTCTCGCGGTGTGTTTCCAAAGCCAGCTGAATAGAGCGGACGACAAAGACAAGAACCTGCAGAGAGTTTAGCATTTATTGCAACTCAACGTAAATGACATCAGGGGGGAACGCCATGTGAAGTTTTTTAACAGGGCATTCAGATCTGGTGAAATTAATAACTGGGCATGTCTAATTCTGAAATCCTGTGTGTTTGGGTTGTTATAGATACTGCAACATCTATCTAACCATCTATCTATCTAGATGTATACTCTGCGTGTGACATAAAATATGGATCTCCATCCCTGCCACAAAGGCCATCAAATAATGTTTAAAATAAAAAATACAGTAGGTTGAAAAGGCAGAGTATCCATCCATCCATCCATCCATCCATCCATCCATCCATCCATCCAGATTTCTCCCTTTCATTTGATCGTTCACGCTCTCCATAGTTCTCCTGTGGCGCGAGCACAGGGCGACTGGTGCGCGCCTTTAGCGAGCATGCGCGTTTCCTGTCGCTTGCGCGGTGAATCGTGCCGCCTGCGCTGTGTGGAGATGCAGAGGAAACCGTATGTGATGGGGAAACGCAGCTCGACGTAACACCTGTATTTCCATCAGGAAAACGCTGTTTGCTGCTGGATCCTCCTCACTCTCCATCTCTCTGTGTGTGCTGTACGTTAACACCCGCCAGCAGAAACACCCACCTACCCAACTGACAGACGGAATCTCACTATACATCAGCCATTCTCATCCTCCCCTCTCTCATGACAAGGCGCGCACCTCTGGATGAGCTAAAAAATAATCTTTAATATCTCTTAAACAAAAGTAGCACAAACAATATTTTTTTCTGCACAAATCTGCACTAACGTTGCACTAACCATTCAGTCTATTTGCAGAGTTTTTTGACGTGGGTGGGGTGTCAGCTTCACGCAGCTGCGCACGAGTCCTATCATGAAAAAAGGTTCATTGTGCGACCTGAGTAACGCGCAGTAACGGGGTGTCTGCAATGGTAACTGCGTTATAGTTACAGTCAAAGTAATTAGTTAGATTATTCATTACTAAAACAAGGTAACGGCGTTAGTAACTCAACGCCGTTGGTCCCATCACTGCTAATTACAAGAGCTGTTAATGCAATGGTTGCATTGTTATAGTAGTAAAATAAAATTAATAGGAAAACAATTTGATATGAAAAAGGTGCTTAAAAAACATGTCTAAAAGCAAAAGCAAGTCAGTCAATGAAAATTACAGGTGGAACAAAGAGGTGCAAAATATCTTATAAATGCTCAATATGTGTTCCTAATAACCAACAAGACACAACATTAGGCAAAATCTCCTTTTTATACACATGCTTAAGGCATTCATTTCTTCTGCATGAGAACAGACTTACTTGGTTATTATTATAACAAAAGAAGCATAAATGTGTCAAGGAGTTTTGGTAGTTATTTCAAACAAGTCATGTAGTTAAATAAATGATTCTTTCCAGATACTGTCCGTCATCCCTTCATCACACTCTCCATCTCTCATAAAACAAATCAATAGAAAAAAAATAATGGTGAAACTCTAACTTGGTGAAGTCAGACAGACCCAAACCCAAACATTCCTGATTTAGTGTAATAATAAATCCAAGGAGCTGATGTGGAGTGAAATTAATGCAAATTTTACCATCATAAGAGTTTCAAGTAACAAGTTGGTGAACTTTATTCTGAATTTTCTATCCATTTTCTGTTCCAGGTGTTGTTTCAATAGTAGCTTGATCACACATAGAGCTCACTGATTTTCTATTTTGGCTAAGAGACAACAAATTAAACCACTGTACCCTGGAAATGGACGTGTCAGCTGCAGGTGTAGTGACCAATAGTTCTGTCACCAGCGAATAAAAATGGTAATTATTAAGAATTGCAGAGTTGCATAATATATGATGATGCAGCCTAATCAAATGCTGGTTTGGATAACAGATGATAGAATCCTACATCAAGGCTGGAGCAGACGTAAAATGTGATTAGACATAAGAAAAACAAAACACAAATTCAACATTTTCTCCTAAATGCTTCTATGAATCATTTAAAAATACATTTGTTGGTACAAACATTTCTTGCAGGAGGCCTTTTAGGCATTATTTTAGCAGAGTGCAGTACTTTAAGATATCCTGTCAACAGATTGTCTCACCTGAGCTGTTGATCTCTGCAGCTCCTCCAGTTTTACTGGGTTTTTTGGTTTTTTTTTTTTTACTTCTTCTCTCATCGTTTCCTTCCGGGGTGTGTTCTAGTGTATTAAACATGCTGATGAAGATTCTCAGTCATCCAGGTCATAGTCATTCCGTAAAAGTTTAAAATACAATCCACTGGACTTGGTTTGAAGACGTTTCGCCACCTCTCCAGGAAGCTTTCTCAATTCAAATGTCTGGATCCGTAGTGAGTTTGAGTCTTATATAGACAAAGCATTGTATTGCTTGGAAACATGCAAATGGTAACCGATGAATGGGTCGTTTAGTTCCATCTTTAGCCTGTAATATCTGAAACCTGTCTATGATTCTGAAGGTCGGTTGTTAAAGAGAGGGATTGTCGTTAAAGGGGGGGATTGTCTCCTGTAATACCTGAAACCTTTCTATGATTGTTAAGGGTCCGTCGTTAAGGAGGTGTTGTTCACCGGCTGAAGAGAGGAGGTACTTTGTTCCTCTGCGATGGGGTGGGGGGTTTGATGATACCTGGAAGGGATCATCTCTATAACTGAATTGTACGTTTTTGGAAGCTGGAATCTGAGTCCACCACCTCTGTTTAAAGTTGTTTTTTCTCTCTTAACATAGATGGCTTCCTTCACGCCCCTCTCAAACCACCTATTTTCTTTATCCAGAATGTGAACATTCTGGTCCTCAAAAGAATGTCCTTTGTCCACAAGGTGTAGATGTACTGCAGAGTCTTGTCCCGAGGAGGCCGCTCTTCTGTGTTGTGCTAGCGTCTGTGGAGAGGTTGTTTGTTTTCTCCGATATAAAGATCAGAGCATTCCTCGCTGCACTGAACAGCATATACCACTCCGCTCAGAGCGGAACATGTAAGGAATTGTTGTATTAACCATGCATGTAAAGAGAGTTTTATGGGGCCCCCAGGAACTTGGGAACGTGTGAAAAGCTGCAAAGCCACCTGTGTCCCAAATGATGAGAATTGGGTCACAGGTAGCTGCAAATTTTTTGTTGACCGTGGCTTATCCATGCACACACACATTAATATTATCTAGGTCCAACCTGTTTGGTCTCATTACTTCAAAATTCATCTCTTTATGCTTTGATAGTTATGTGTTCTTGCAATTATTAGTAGTAAAAACAGTTTTTATCACATTCAAATTGCTCACATGTAAATGTTTAGAATCATCTTTAATATCTAATATAATAATATTATGTTTTTTCTCACATATTTAGGACTAGCAGATCAGTGCTTCTTTGTCCTGTTCTGTGTGCTCTGTCTTCTCGGCCTCCCTGTTGGTCATGACAGGAAACAGTTCACACTAAGCCTAGTTTAAGCGTTCCTCTTGTTAAGGGAAATTTAATTTTCCACTGCATGTTCAGTATGAGTGATTGTTGCAAAGTCGACGACATGATTGAAGCAACTTGCTTCATATTCATCTAATGCAGGGATTCCGGCAAGACAACGACTCAAAGCAATTGATGAGTTTTTAGAAGCATTTTTGCTTGAGGGCAAAAGAGAGCTAAGTACAAGTTGGTAGCATGCAGAGAGGAACAGATGTTCTGCAGCTTAAATAGGCCAGCCAAATTGTTTGGGTTTTATAAATATATATGTATTCCACAAAGTGTGGGAAAGATCACATGTAAAACGGGAGTACAGCTCTTGCTGACTGCCGGAATTGTTTTGCAGGCATTTACATATTAAATGTAGGACTGCGGCTTTAGTATCAACAACTGATTCACGAAAAGCTCTTGTTGAGACAAAAATGCTACTTGCAGCTATTAATGACTCCTTGCTAATCCCTTCAATGGCATTCAGTAAAAAAAGGAAGCTACAGTATTGCTGTTTTGGGATAATATGCGTGGTGAACAACATCTCAGTTGCATCATCTTGTGTGTCAGAATCACCATTTCATCACAGCAAACCTCCCTTCCTACTGGAGCTCTCTGCTGCTATTTACAGGGCAGGGGTTCAAGCTAATAACCAAGAGATTAGAAAAATTGAATATATGCTATGTGGTGCAAGGACCGACTGCATAAAAAAACGTGGATGATTTAACATTTTTAATTTTCTGCATCTATATTAATGATTGGAAAATAAAAAATAATCCACTGGACTTTGTTCCCAAGTTTGAAGACATTTCACTTCTCATCCAAGAAGCCTTTTCAATTCAAAATGTCAGGAATAGCGTTGAGTTCAAGGTTGCATACGCTATTCCTGACATTTTGAATTGAAAAAGCTTCTTGGATGGGAAGAAAAATATCGTCGAACTTGGAATGTTGTTATATCTGACAACTCAAAAAGACATTACTCAGGAGTGATAAACTTTAAAATGTATGATGATGTAACTGGCTTTTGTCATTTATGGTGTTTTTTGTTAAATCCTCTAAATCTCTCAGAATGTTTGATTCTCTGAAGAACATATTATCATACAACTGGTGAATGCATTGGTTCTCTTATAGAAGAAGAGGTGATAAACCAGTGTGACACAAACTCAGTAACCACAAGAGCTAGACACAAAGTCTGTATCAGCCATCAAGACCAGCAATTTAATGGCACATTATTGATATAAATGTAATTTAATTTACTATTTTAGTTTTTGGCCACCTGGAAGGGAAGTTAGTTTTAATGATTCATTGACCCAAACTATAGATTTAAGTTGTTTAATTCTGTTATTTTCTAGAATTATATCCATCCATCCATCCATTATCTGACACGCTTGTCCCGAGTGGGGTCGCAAGGGGTCCTGGTGCCTATCTCCAGCAGCCAATGGGCGAGAGGCAGGGTACACCCTGGACAGGTCGCCAGTCCATCGCAGGGCAACACAGAGACACACAGGACAAACAACCATTCACACACACACTCACACCTAAGGACAATTTAGAGAAGCCAATTAACCTAACAGTCATGTTTTTGGAGTGTGGGAGGAAGCCGGAGTACCCGGAGAGAACCCACACATGCTCAGGGAGAGCATGCATAGAATTATATATTTATTCTATAATTATTCTATAATTTAGCTTACTGCTTATGAAATTCCAAATACAGTTTTGTCACAAAATTTAAATAAAACAGCGGATCAATAAACATTTTTTTTCTTTTTATTACAAAATGTCATGATTGTTACTTTCCTCACAATTATGGGAAATAGAGCATACATTCTCAACATCCATAAGCAGGGTATGCTACAAAGGGTCATAGCTAAAGTTTGCAGTTAAAAATACTTGTTTCTAAGGTTTAGTGGAAGGAAAAAGTGTGGTAGAAAAAGTTGGCCAGTCAAGAACTGGGTAAATGCATCACTGTGCTTGACTGGCCTGCAAACTAATCTGACTCAAACCTCAAAAAGAACTGTGGCGTATCTTTAAGAGGAAGATAAGAAACACCAGAGCCAGGGATGCAAGACGAGATAAGGATAAAGGAGGTTTTTTTTGAGTTGCCTGAGCTTTCTCCACATCTCAGCAGAGCTACAAGCTTATCACCTCCAGGCCATGCTGCACTGATGCAGTAATGAATGCAAAATAAGCCCTAAACAATAATTTAGCACATATACAAATATAATATATCTGCCTTTAAAAAAAGAGGTTCACTTTTGCAAAATTGACGAAGGCGCAGTTATACATTTCTGGTCTTTTTAGAGAAGGAATTTTCTTTATTCCCAAAGTCATCAGTGCCGGTGTTGCTTTTGTTGCAGTTTCAAAATACAAACTATAACTGATATTTATGCAACTTATTAGAGACTAAATTCAACTTTAAGATGCAGAAAAGCAACATCGCATTTTAGAATCCTCCACCAGCTCATTCTTAACTTATTTCTGTACACCTGCAAAGTGCTTGGTAACTTCATTCTGGCTATAAATAAAGCCAGGTTCCTTTATTCTGAGACAGGTTGCCATTGTTTTTTATTTCAGTTTATTTCTTGAGCAGTGTCTGTTTCCTGCAGGATCCTGGGAATTGAATGTTTGGACAAGCTGCCACTGCAGCTCTTTGAATCTTTTGTACGTAAATAAACTTTTTATTTACTTATCCCGTGTGTCTGTGTTTGGGTTATTTTTCATTTGATTTACCATTCAGCAGCAACAATTTTCATGATGAAATGTAAAGGTCAAAAATTAAAAGGTTCATGTGTTTTATTTTTACCTTTGAAATGTATCTCTTGAAAGAAGAGTCTACCAAAGGAAGATGTTTGATGTTTATATTTGTAGTACTGCTCATTGTTCTAAGCATTTCCTATTGGTGAACAGACCAAGTCACATGGAATATAATTATTTCAAATCAGATCTGGGCCACATTTGTATTTAGTTTGAAACCCGACAACCTGATTAATCCAGGTGTATCTGGCTCGTTGCTGTGGTTCTTTTCTTTCTATCTCTCTTCTGACTTTTGATTGCTATTTTAGATTTTTCTCTCTTCTCCTGTTCTTTCCATCAGTCTCCCCATCTCTTCCTTTCTCATCTTCTATCAATCTTAAACTATTCTAAAACAGAGACATGATATTATAAGCCCATTGAAAAACATTATAATGTATGAAATGAAAAATTACAGTTAAAACTAAAAGTTAAAACAAGTTTTTGTTTTACACAGCTATTGTAAGGTGGTTATTTTTAGATGAGGTACTGGGGTTATTCTGGAATCTCATCATAAATATTATTTTCTTTTTTTTGTCATGATGGGCTTCATAGACTTAACCCACATGCAGAACACACCACGGACACCGGGGTAAAAAGTTCAAAGGTTTATTCAGAGTTGCACAATCATATAAACACGGTTCAGGTATAAGCCGGGACAGACTTCTTGAGGGTTCTCTGTAGAGAAGGGAAAGTTTGGTTAGCCAGATGTCTGGAGTTTCTTGACTGAGTTTGAAGTTGGATCGATACCTGGAGGTATTCAGACTGATTCGAAGAGAGGGGGAACCAATTGGGTCCAGAGCTTGTGGATCCAGCAGAGGCTTGATAGCAGCAGCGTTTGTCTTCAGAATAGAGTTTGTTTAACAGACCTTGAGGGTTTGCCAGGGTTCTCTCCTGAGAACAGAACACAGATCCAGAAGTGAGTCTTCAGGTTTGGCTCGTGAGGGCAGGCGGACAGGTCTAGGAAACAAAGAGCACAGCAACAGGTTAGAACACAGAAATGTTCAGAGGCACGTAGAATCAGACTAGCGGGCTTGGCTCAGGTTCTGCTAACCATAACTCGGCAACACTCTGGCACTGAAGACAGGTCTGGTCGCTGCTTATGTAGGTCTCCTGATGGGCTGATGATCCTCAGGTGTGCAGGAGGCTCCAGCTCAGGAGACACATAGCGCTCTCTGCTGGAGACAGGTGGCAGATCTCCAGATCGCAACATTTTTATTATATGTTATTTTTTATCCTGATTTAATATTTGATATGCTAATTACCACAATATTTGTAGCTGTAAGCCAAAATAAATAAATTAATAATTAATAAATAATTAATAAATTAACATTTAACAGGTGGTTACCTCTGACACCGTCATTCTCAGATCATGCAGATCTTGTCTCTTTAAGTTTTCCTCTTACTGAGTCCTACTTTTTCATGAGGAACTTTCATTTATCCAAACTGACCAATAGAAAAGCACACCTAAGCCTGGAAGTGCTTTGTTGTTTTTTTTTCTTTAACCAAAGATTTATCGCAGGGATCAGCCCAATCCACATCAAATAAATTAATTAGCACACTCACCCATATATATTTGTTCTGTAGGTGCAGTATAAGGAAAAGAGGACAGAGGGAAAACAGTGGGAACATGCAATAAAGGCTATATTCACATTGCAAACAAATTCGGCCCAAATCTGAATTTTTTTGCCATGAAGTGACTCTAGTGAGGTTTTTGTAATGACTGTGTGAACAGGCCAAGTCACAGGGAATCTGACTATTTCAAATCGGATCTGGGCCACATTTGTATTTGGTTTGAAATCATCTCATCATGGTGGAAATGGATTTACAAAATGACTGGCAGTGTTTTTAAACATAGAAAGCCTGAAGAAATTTTGCCATTTCTAGGTTCACCAGATTCCCGGAGACAGAACTAGTATGTGAATACCACCACCACCTCTGGTTTTGTCTGCATGCAGAAGCAGAAAGTTGAGTCAACCATGTTTTTATGTCTTCAGGACATGTCTGTAGTCTATTTAATCAGAGATGGCAAAAGTACTCACTTTCCATACTTGAGTAAAAGTACAGATACTTGTGTTAAAAAATACTCTGGTAAAAGTGGAAGTACTGATTAAACTTCTTTACTCAAGTAAAAGTAACAAAGTACAGGCTTGTAAATTTACTTAAAGTATAAAAGTAAAAGTAGAATCCACTTTTTTCATGCCGTTGCCTACATTTTAAATGGATGTCTGCCAATAGGACTAGATCTCCGTTGTGTTCATTTTCAATCATCTCGTCGTCCATACTACTATGCTAACGCCACCGCTACCAAGCTGCAATGATTTGCCGCGAATGAATACCGCCGAATCTGTCGATTCATCTTGTAGTGGTGCGTCAAATGCAACGTAGATTCCCATCCAATTAGACTGAATTTGGTATTTGTGAGAAAACGGCTCGCCAGCTCCCGTCTCACGTCAGAGGAGGAGTAAGCAGATGACTTGCAAAAAGGTGGTAAGAACCAGCGGACAACAAAATTCCAGTTCAAAAGCGTGTAGCGGTTTATTTACTGGTGCAACAGTGAAGACATAAAAAAAACAAAACAAACAAAATACTTTCAAATAAAGAACACAAAACCGGCCATTGCAGGCAATACAAAACACTGACAGCCTCACAGCAAGCTGACTTTAAATATAGTCTCTCTCTAAGCAGACCTTCAAAAGCAGTTTCTCCAACCAGTCTCTCCAAGCAGCCCCCCTAAGCCATTGGGAGTGTGCCCCTTAAATAGACCCACCAATAATCAGCCAATTGGGACAGCCCTACTAAACAGGAAGGCAAATCGCCAATAAAGCACAGTTAACATTGTAGAAAAATAAAAACAGACAATAGCATCATTCATACAAAAACATACATATTTATGAAATAATTTAACCATACTAACATTACCATTTCACCTACTTATTACCATGCAAACAATTATTACATATATTGAAATCCCACTTAACACCCCTGCCCCCTAATAGTCTTTTCCAATGCCCTGGGACAATGGATAAGAGACTGGCTCCGATGCGGTACGTGTTTCCACACGGACCAGTATGCTGACGGACTAAGGGAAGAGAATGTGTAATTTGACTGGGAAGTTTTATTGCCGACTACGGAATGTATATTAAAGCTGTCGCAGTGGGTACCTTCAGAGTTTGCTACGCTGGTGAGTAAATAAAGTGTTGAATGAAAGGTGACGTTGTAATTTCGGAACTAGTGTAAATTACCGGGTGAATTGTTTGGAACTGCCGCCGCCATGACGGCCGGTCTGTGGTGCATGCTGGGAAATGTAGTGAAGGATGTGACGCTGTGTGTGATAGACGGCGGCTACACTTTGGGAACAGAGGGGGAAAACGGCTCCGTTTTCACAGCATTGATGACGTGAAAAATAGGTTCAAAACTAAAGTAACGAGCCAATTTTTTAAAATGTAAGGAGTAGAAAGTACAGATATTTGTGTGAAAATGTAAGGAGTAGAAGTAAAAAGTCGCCATAAAAATAAGTAGTAAAGTAAAGTAAAAATATCAGAAAAATCTACTTGAGTACAGTAACGAAGTATTTGTACTTCGTTACTTCCCATCTCTGTATTTAATAGGTTTGTTTCATTTGGATTTATAGACAGAAATATCTGAGTATCATCAACATAACAGTGGAAATGAATCCCAATGTTGTCTAATAATTCTACAAATAGGGAGCATATATATATATATATATATATATATATATATATATATATATATATATATATATATACAGTATAGTGAAGAGAATTGGTCCTAGCACCAATCCCTGTGGTACTCCACAGGTAACCTTTGAGCATGAGGAAGATTTATCATTAACGTGAACCACCAGATAAATAAGATTTAAATGAACATTGTGTTGTTATTTAAATTCCTACAAAATATTCAAGTCTTTCTAAAAAAATTATGATCAACTGTGTCAAATGCAGCACTGAGATCTAACAGGACAAGCACAGATACAAGTCCATTATCTGAGGCCATGAAAATATAATTAGTGACCTTTACAAAAGCTGTTTCCTTGCTATGATGAGCTCTAAAGCCAGACTGAAACTCTTCAAAAAGTTAATTATGGTTTAAGTGGTCACACACTTGTTTGGCAACTATTTTCTCAAGAATTTTAGATAAGAAAGGAAGTTAGAAATAGGTCTTTATTTGACTAAGTTATCGCCAAGAGACGAGTGTTAAAGGACGTAAACAACTTAAAAGTTTAATTACAGCAACCTTAAAAGCCTTTGGTACATATCCCTGTAACAGGGATGGATTATTAAACATCTAAAATGGAGGAGGAGGTCAAAGGGAATACCTCCTAATCAAGATGGTTGGAACTGGATCCAAAATACAAGTTGAAGGCTTAGATGAAGATAATAGTTTTGCTAACTCTTAAACCGGATCAAAGCAGTCTAAAGGCATCTGTTTACCTCTGATACTGCCTCACCTTACATAGATAAACAAATCATATTTAGAGGGATGCTAATGATCCTATTTTTGAAAGAACCTAATTTATAAAGAATCCCATTAAGTCAGTACTGCTAACAGCAGGGGGAATGGACGGTTCAACAGAGTCATGGCTCTGAGCTAGCTTGGTAACTAAGGTAAAAGAAGTCTAGAATTATTCTTATTTTCCCGTATTAATGAGGAGAAATATGCTGCTCTTGCTTTATGAAAGGTCTTTTGAACTGTTTTTCCAGACTAGATAGGACTCCAGTAGGCACATAGAGGGTCATTATCTCTCCAAAAGCCTGGCTCTGCATTAAATCAGGGAGCCAGCTCTTTATTTTTAAAGGTTTTCTCTTTCAAGGGGGCAACGTTGTCCAAGGCAGTACCCAGGAAACCATTAACCCCATCAACAAATCATAAATTTTGAAGCAGAATAAATTAAATGGTTGCACTTTTCAGTATTGTTCAGTGATAAAGAGGAGATAGAAAGTTTAATACATTATTTAAAATGTATAACTACATTATCTGATAATGATCTGCAAAAAGTGAAACCTGCTTGTTGAGCAAAGAGAACTCTGTTAAAGTTATCCTGAAGGTTATTAAAAAGTGGTCAGAGAGGACAGTGTTGAGAGGAAATACTGTTAATCCTTTGCATCCAATTCCATATGTCAGAACAAGGTCCAAAGTATGAAGATAGGAATGTGTGAGAGTATTCACATTTTGATCAAAGCCAGTTAAATGCAGCCTTTAATATGTTAGCATTAAAGTCTGCATTCAGTCTTAACCTTAGCATAAGCCTAATGAAGGGTTTACAAATACAGTGTATAGTTTCAGCCTTTATCGAAAATTCACCAGACCCAATAAGATCAGAACTTGCATACCGCATAAATAGATAATATTTTTACAAACCTGATACATAGCAACACAACAAGTGGATTATTTATTCATGATAAGAGCCACCATTGGCCAGTGGTTGCTGTTAATCACAGCTATTAGAGGATTAAAGCAAAACTGTTTATTCTCTGCAAAAATTACATATTTAAAGGGTCACTAGTTTCAAGTTTGTTTTGGTTGAAGCTGAAACAGGTGTTTTCTGAGTTTAAAGCAGCTCTATTACATCAGAGATAAAAGGCTGAAAAACTGGCTTAACAAAAGAAAATTGTCCTTAAATCTTGGGGAAAAAATATCTTGTTATTTTGAATTTATAACGGAAACAAAGATGTGAACATCATGATAAATGGTGTAAAGAGGGAACAAGTACAAAAATTAAAATTCATGTGTGATTATTGACTGCATGATCTGCTAGGAGCCTCACATCAAACATGTCCAAACTAAATTATTGGAATTTCTAATAAAGCAAATCATAATATGAACTAAAAAGCACTACACATTATCTACTGTTGAATTGTTTCCCCATACCTCAGCTCTTGTGTTAAAGCCTGTGGTAACATCTACAAGACATCAGATAACAGGATAATTCACAGGGCTGGTTATCATGTCAACACTAATCCATTTTTTATTTTCTCCTGCTTGCTTAAAGGGCTATCTTTAATAACTGTATAAATGAAGATGTGTGTAAGCACTTACGAATAAGTTTATGTTTTTATGTACATAAACGTATATGCTCACTTAATGGACATGGAGCAGTATGAACTAGTAAGTAAAATGGGGTTTGGGAATATGGCTGGTAGGATGGACTATAGGTAAAGGGGAATAATTGATCTATTTCTTTACCGGTTTGTCTAAAATAAAGCTATCCTTTATTTATTCACTGCTTTAATGCCAATGTTGCTTTGTTTTAAATGCAAAGTGGCTTAAAAGCAAAAAGACTGAAGACACTAATATAATATTCTGATTTACCCAGTATTAAAGGGGATACATTGTTGACAATAAAACTAAGATACATACATTAGTCAACTTTGGCTCTCCATGTAGGAGCAAGTCCTAATATTTGTCTAAATGTGTATATGTTGACATGGGTATAATACCTCGGAGATATAAACGGCACCGTTTTATTTCACCATCTCTTGAAAGCATCCCTTTATAGGCTTTAACATTTTTTCCCATATAAATATTTTCTTATTTGTTTCCAAAAGCAAGCTCTCATCCAACCCTTATGCTCCTGAGCTTGAGCCAGAGCAGTAATAGACCACAGAGATCCTGTGTCCGCTGACTTACTGTTTATCTGAGCTTTTGCCCTGAAAACTTGAAGGAGTAACAGAGCAAAGTTAATGCATGGTTTCTTCCTTGAGTGCTGCTGTTGTCTAGTTAGAAAAGCCTCTGTAGCTGCATTTTTTAAGCCCAGGGCAGCAAATATTGATCACAATGGCAGGGTGGTCTTTAATACCACCATCCCTTCACCCAACCATGGGATTCCCTAGACTGTTTGCTTGCTTTCAGTCAATTCTAAAGCTCAAATATTGTTAACATTAACTCCATGATTTAATGTTTTTAGGAGCTCATCTTTTAATGTGGAGTAAAATATATTTTTACAAAGAGAAATAATAATGACTGAGGAGCATGTTTTCTTGCTGCACAGATTTATAATAAGAACTGACTTTTCTCACTCACTCATAAAGTTTTGCTTGGTAAAAACTATAATAAATCCCTTTAATAGCACAGTTTTATTCACGTTTAATGGTTTTAATGCTGGAGTTGCCACAGTTTCCCATTTTCTATAATTCTGATTTTTTTTTTTGTATTTGATAAATAAATTAAATGGAATTAAAAAAAGAATGTCCATAACTCAAACTGGAACTAAAACTATCTGGTAGATGCCATCAGATATCTATTTAAAATATGCATGTCACATATTTGATATTTAATCTGATGACTGTCAATAGCTTTTGATGGGAGAGCAGCCCAACAGCATGTGTGATCACCCGGTTATTAATTTGAGAGGGAAGGGTAAAAAGGAAAGGAAACATCCTGAAATATTAACTGAATTTATTCTGGTCAAGTTTAACCAAATCATTGCTATAAAAAACAAACTCATCAATGGGGATGCATTGTTCCAGCATCTAAACATCTCCAGGGTATTTCCTGCTCCTTCTATCATGGAGAAACCTATGACCCTTTAACCTTTTAGCCAAAAAACATTGTCTGTCTCCATGGTTCCTCTAGCTGACACTCAGGGGGTGCATAGGCATCTGGTTTGATATTAAACTTTTAAACAGAGGAATTACTACAACAGCCAAAAATTAGCAAAAGAATTACAACAATACTAGGAAAATTAAAAGTCATGGTCATTAAAGTTCTCCACTTACCCTTAGTCTTTTTAATTTTTATTTAAAAGGGCCTACTGCTGTACTGCCTTTCCTGAAATAATCATTAATTTAGCAGTAGCAAAATATTGGATCTTTGCAATTTAATTAAAAATAAACCATAGTATGTCTTATAACACTCCTAAATATTTTTTGACTTAGAAAACATACATATTGAACCGGAAGAACCGGAGGAAACCATCACTTGGAAATGGGGGTAGTTTGGGAGCTTTGTTAGTCTGTCTATATCTCTGAAAGGGGGGGTGATTAGAGGGAATTGTTAGCCTGGATGAATAGATTTGTTTTTGGTCAACTATATAAAGCCTCAAACTCAATGCTATTTCTGACGTAATTGAAAAAACTTCCTGGATAGGAAGCGAAATGTCTTCAAATTTGGAAACAAAGTCCAGTGGATTGTTTTTTGGAATACAATAGATTGTAGTACTAGAATATAGTCAACACAGCAAGACCGATATTTGCATTTACAGAAAAATTTTTCACCCAATTATCAGTCAGTAAAGGTGAGATCGAAAACTGTAATGTACTATGTCAGGTAGGAGTCACTCCCCTACTGTCCTGCACCACTCTTCATACTGTTCCATGTACGAAACACAAAGTACCTAACATGGTCTGACTTTGCTGTAAGGCTGGAAACTAGCAACACCTATATGGTGTTGCTAGTTTGTGTATTTGTGTATTTATGTAATTTAAGCTGCACTTAGGAAGGTGCTATTGATAAGCAGGACTATGAAGTCATAACTCAATATGCGGTTATCAGTCACAGCCTTTCTTTTTCTATATGCATTACTTCTGAGTTTGTTGAGTGGCTAGTTGTGTTAGTGTGGAACTGTGAACTAAAAGCTGGTGGCTATTTATTAGACTTTCAATGGTCAATCAGCAATGCTCCCAAATTAGCCAATTTTCACATGACTGGGTGACCAGATGGTCATTATAAAGACCACCGATTTCAAACACAACTCATTGTGTTGTTGATGAGTTTTTTCTGAGCTAACATGCACCTTTCTTCTACGTTTGGTCCATGTTTGCTTTTGTCAGAGTGCAGAAAACAGAGGGAAGGAGACAGCATTCTGAGCTTCAACAGAAGCTGCAGGAAATCAGCCAGCCAGGCCTCCTTCTGGATTTAAGGAACCAGAGAGGTACAATAGAGCAGACAGTGTCCTCCTTTGTCAAGTAAAATGTATTTTTACTTTGTTCCCATGTTTCTGCTGTTTCCACACCCATTACATGTTTTTTTTATCTAGAAATAATATGTAAATGTCAATTACCATTAACCACATTCACATTAAACAGAACATAGCGTGAGCTGTGAACTTTTAAACCCTGCAATTTGGCCCTACAATTTGAGCTGTAGCTGAGTACGACTGAAAATATTTTACAGTATATGCCCACCTTAACGCTCACAGGCACACATTTGCTATAAGCAATAACAAGCGCAGAAATTATTCACTCAATTTCTTCTAGATCACTCCACAAACATTAGATAAGTTCTCCGTTAAAATTTTTTCTTATAGGAATTGATAGTGGTGCCAATAATAGTTGTACCTGTAATGAATAATAAGAAAAATACTAAAACAAAGATTTTCCAAAAGCATTTTTTCCTTTCAATGAATACACAAAGCATGGAAATGTAATGTTTTTTTTTGAGAGTATGTTTTTTGCATATGTTTACCAAGGGTGCTTATGAATGTGTAGGCTGCATAATTGTCAGTTTTGGTACATTTTCAGCTCAAACAAACGCAGAGCAGTGAGATTTCAAGATTGTTTCTATATTTTAAAACTTTTGCCTATTATGAGATGATGCAACTTAAATAAATCTGTTGACCTGCCCAGATGCTACTGTAGCTTCTCAGTGTTTTCTTCAAATGGGTTGGACTGTGAGGTGGCATGCAGTGCACCCATTGCCTTATCAAGTCAGGAGGGTTTATGTGAAAGACAGCGGCCCACATCCCAGTTGGACGGCTCCATTTTCATTCAGGTATCACCTATGCTGTGCCATTACTGTAAAGATGTAGCTTTTTGCAGCTAAACACTCTCATTTACCCTCCGGCACACCTGCCATTACCTTCGCCTACAGACTGACATTTACAGAGGCCCTTCATTTGTTATCTCACAGAAGGAAATGGTGAGTTATTTCACATCCCCAACCAGAGCTTAATACGGCTCCCTTTTATTGACAAGTTGGCACAATGTAATTTTTATATGAACACAGGATGCACATATTGTCAAATTCTTCCCCAGTTTATTTCTTATCCAGATGGGATGTAAGGAGCTCCATCGGGGTTGAGGGTAATTCTGACATTTTAGTGCTTTTCTGCCTAATATGATACTCAGAAAAAAGGTCCATTGAGCTGAGGTTCAAAGAATAAACACAAATCTCAACACACCGTTTCCTGAAGAGACAGTAGGATTTATATAACAGACGTGTAAAGTAGGTTATAGTCAGCTGTAGCTGGAATCATTAGTGTCAACCCGAGCCTGCTGATGCTTTAAAAGGGCAATATATTCACCCCACAACCAGGCAAGAGAAATGTTTCCCAGCTATAATTTAAAGCCATGTCTGCTGAAGGGCACATGAATAATGCATTCATAAAGAGATCTATTTAAGCTGAGATAGGGGTTTCTGTATTTATTTGTTTTGCTCACAGAGTGGAGCAGAGCGGACTCCCAAACGCAGTTTAATTTCCCCCTACAGGCAGATTCTCCTGTATAGAAACCTTTTTTTGTATTTGCCATTTTAAAGTCACTGTGAGACAGCAACGTCGATTAACATTGTTGCAAATTAAAATGACATGATGTTTCCAATCCTAAATCAATAAAGATCTTTAACACAGTGCCTTGCAGAAATATGCATAGAGATTAAACCTTTTCTACTTTTGTCCGATTGCAACCACAAATTTCAACGTGTGTCATTGGGACATGTAATAAGCCAATACAAGGTAGGGCATATGTTTTGACGTGAAAGAAAAATAATGCATTAAAACAGTCTGGAAAGTTTTGCTTTTATTTGTGTATACCCCTTTTATTATAAAGATAAAATCAGGCACCTAATAAGCAAATAAAGTCCACCTGTGTGTAATTCCATCAGCATAAATCCAGCTGCTTTATGAAAAATAGTGGTTTGTTAGAGAACATTAGTGAATTAAAAGCATAATGACGACCAAAGATAGCAGCAGCAGACAGACTGAGGAAGAAAGATAAGTCATAAAACAACCTCCTGAACTTTGAACATATCACAGAGCTCTGTTCAATTCACCATATTAAAATTGAAAACTGGTAATTCAACTGTAGGAATACATACAGATGTTTACCCCACCCAACCTGAGGCGTTGAGGGTGAGACAATGTATTGACGGGACAGCTATTACACGTGATCTCCAAGAAGACATTTTAAAAATAGTTTTTAGTTCACCAAATGTCATTTAAGTGCAAAATAAACATGTTGAAGAAGTTAAAATACAATATGCTATGAGATAACACTTCGTGTTACCACAAACACACCAAGCCCTACTGTGAAACATGATGGAGGTGGCATCATACTGTAGGGTTCTTTGACAGGGTTCATTTTAGAGTTGATAGAAAGGTGGACGGGGACACAAAAATGGGAAATCCTAGAAGAAACCCTGTTAGTGGCTACAGAAGACTTGAGACCAGGACAACAGTCGACCGCAAGCATCCAGCAACAATAGTTAAGATAAATACATGTTAGTGTGTTAGATCAGCCCAGTCAAAATCCAGAAGTCCAGATATAAATCTAAATGGTAATCTCTGAGCTTCAGCTTTTCCACAAAAAGGAATTTGCAGATTTTGTATAGATGTGTAAAGTCTGTGGAGACAAACTGTAGAAACTATTTCCTTTAGATTTTACTATCCATTCAAAAGCCTCCCCACTTATACTCTACATTTTGAGAGTCTATCACCTCAACCCCCCGCTCCCTGTAGAAGCCAATGTCTGCAAAGTCTGATTAATCTAATCTAATCCAACTTTCCTTTTAAAGCACTTTGAAATTTCACAAAGCACCAAAGTGCTGTACAGTGAAACAACATAAACGATTACAAGACATAAAAACATAAGAGCATTAAAGACATAACAAAACTTAAAATCAGAACTATAAAACCTATAGCAAAGTTAAAATAAATTAATTTATCACAGGCCAAAATCAACATCTCACATAGTTTTGAAAGCCAAGGCAAAATGATTACTTTTTAGAAGCGATTTAAAATTATACTTTTGAATCCACATCGGAAGCTTTTTCCACATTTTTGGAGCTGCCACAGAGAAAGTACAAAACCTCCTAAGCTTCAGTTTAGTTTAAGTCACCTCAACACACGGGCAGATTTAGGAAATTTGGGGCCCTAGGCAAAGACAGGAAGGGGGCCCTCTGAACTGAGAAGACAACACATAACACAGACCCATTATACAGGTACAGAAATCTTTATAGAATAGACATACATAATTTTTTCTACTTTAATTCCCGCTCTTCTTATCCCTTTTCTTGCTGGTTTCTTTTGTCCCTTTTTCTTTTCATATTGGCAATGTTCTCAGCTGACTTTTAATGCTGTCTCAAAAGGAATGAAAAATGTTTCAATCACTAAGCCCCTTCTGACTTAGCTAATTGCTCCTTCCTGTCTTTCCAAAAAAGGCAACTGCAAAAGTAAATAAAGTCCTTCTTTTCACTGTAGAAAAGCCACGATCTGCTAATCTCTTCTCCATTTTTCATTAGGATGAAACAATAACTGCATGAATCATGACAGCAGAAAAGATAGAGGAGAGCAGGAGGCGGGGTTACAAATCTTCTTGCTCTGGATAGCAGAGTTCGCTGCTTTTATATGTTGTCGCCAAAGTCTCCAGTAGCAGACAAAAGTCACTAGATGTGACGCTAGGTGCTTTTTGGAAATAAAAGTGTTGGAAAAAGTCTGAAAAGTAGTTAAAGCAACAAAAGTGTAAATTTGGCAACACTGCTCTTCTCATTGTTTGTTTACAAATGGTTTGGTGCTGTCTGTTTGGACCTTTCTGAACATGTGCAGCAAATGGACTGATCCAATATGGTGGACACTGAAGGTTGGCCCCTGAGACACATATATATTATAATATTATAAGCATTCTGATCGCATTTTAACAAAATGATTTTTATCAAAAATGTAATAAATGTGCACAAATAAGGAATGGTTGTATTAACCATAGATGTAAAGAGAGTTTTATGGGGCCCCCAGGAACTAGTTTTGCCCAATGGTAAATCCGCCCCTGCCTCAAGAAGCAGCTGATTGAAGGCAAATCAGTTTTGACCACTTGTAGTCAAAACTAGACTAAATTGGCTTTAGCCTTAAACATTTGGCAAGTTACACCAGAGGGTTCAATAGATTTGAACCCTCTGGTGTAACATGACAAAATGTCTAAGGAAAAATGTTTAAGGATTAAGAAAACTTTTGCAATCCACTATAGTTGCACTACAATTGTATACAGCAGAAGGTGACTGAGATCCCCACCTAAACTCTGAGACCCTGATTGAAATTCAACAGTCTTACGGACACTGGTGAGAAATCCTCCCCCTGTACCAGGTGACAAATTGAAACTTAAAGAGTGGAAAAGAAAACAGCTGTGATTGAGTGCTCTGTCAGGTGCAGACCAAGATCTCCAGTATTTTTTATTCCCTTCTCGTCCTGTGGGTTTCACTCAGCTTCTCAGAACAGAAGAGCTGGTATTTAAAACCAGAAAATGTTTTAGTCATGCAGTAAAGCTATTCTACCTCAGAGCTTTTATATTCCCGCTCATCCAGGCAGCAAGCGGCTGCTAAAGTTCAACCACGCAACCATGATACTGTTCATGTCCCAAGGTCAGAGCCACAGTGATGGATTATCGCTTTGTGTGGCTCTGACCTGTGTTGGACAGAGACGGATTTGGGTGAATATAGAAAAAATGTGACTTTACCGCAGACCGTTTTGCTTCAAAGCATCAAAGAGCCTGAATGAAAAATGGCCTGCATGTTTTTCTTAGAATTTGACATTAAACAACACTTACAATCATTTTGATACATTTTTAACAACAAAGAAACAGGAGCTTATCATTACTTTTGTTGAGATTTATACTAATGCAGTAGTCAAATTATAGACCAATGCATCACCAGGGGGGCTGCTCAGTGGAGCAGTGTGCAGCAAGAAGGTTCCGGGTTTGATTCCCGGCTTGGGGTCTTTCTGCATGGAGTTTGCATGTTTTCCCTAAGTGTGCGTGGGTTCTCTCTGGGTACCCCAGCTTCCTCCCACAGTCCAAAAACATGACTGTTAGGTTAATTGGCTTCTCTAAATTCTCCTTAGGTTTGTGTGTGTGTGAATGGACTACTGGAAATCAATATCCCAGAGCTAGATGAGAGTCCAACTGATTTGCTTTCATGGTCCCTCGTACTTGTTACAGGACCAGGGGAGATCGCTCCTTTCAAGAGGTTGCGCAGACACCCAGGAACAATCTCCTGCTTTCCTTGCACTTATCTGATTCTGTTAATGTAGAGTAGACTGAAACCTATTTGTTTAAGAGAGCATTTTAATTCTAGTAAATTAGGGGTTGTTTTATGACCATGTCTTTTGTGAATGGAAATGTATTTTTATCTGCATTGTGATTTTGTGAAGCACTTTGTGACCTCTATGTCTGTGAAAGGTGCTTAATAAATAAAAATTACTTACTTACTTATTGTGGTTGTTGCTTTAATTAATTATTAATTAATTTATTCTTGGTAGTTCCATATGAAGCTTAATCGAACATTATTTAGGGAGTAAAATCGTATGCAACTGACACTGAGATGGAAAGGTGAGAAAGAGAAGGGGAAACTATCAAGGTGGAGAGAGAAAGAGATAGAAACAGGAAACAGTGCATGACAAGAGGGTAAATAAAACAAAACAGCAAAAATATAGAACAGAGAAGATATACAGTAAATCCTACTGGTCTGGTTCCACACCTGTAACACTAATGCAGCTGCAGCTTAGTGTTTAGAATTAGTCTATATCCGTGAACACCTGGAACCAAATTTCTGTGGTATGTCTGCATGTTTATTTTCGTGTATAAAGGATTTACAAAGCTTCTTCAGAAAGAAAATATGTTTAATAGCAGTAGTGGGTGGCCCCAGACTCACCCTAGAGCGCCCAGGATTAATAAACAGGTGGCTCAAGCTCCAGATATTCGAAGGCACCCCTGATCGCTGGTAGACAAGGAGGGCAGACATAACGATGGTCGTACCCACACTGTAAGTAATTGTCCTGTAAAATAACAGTAAAGAGCTGGCAGCAGAGACGCCAGCAATATACTGTTATTTTTACAGTATTCATCCGTAAATTGATATTACAGTAGTAGACCGTAAACCAGAAAAATTGTATATTTCTGTATTTCTATAAGTTACGGTAAAAAGCTGGCAGCTAGGACACCAGCGATATACTGTAATTTTAGGGTTTTCATACTGTAAATTCACTTTACAATAATAGTCTGTTTTCTCACTGTTCAATTATTTCACTGTCTAATACAGTAAAAAATAAATGCATCATATTTCTATTATTTGGAAATTACAATAATATTCTTTTTAAGTTTACTGTAGAGAGGCACAGTAGATACACATTAAAATAATTCAGTTTAGCAGTTTCCTAAAATATCAACCTTGAATACATGCAATCAATATAAGAAGCAATAAATTCAAAAAGAATCAAAATAATTTATTTAAAAAGGCAATATAATACTGAATATTGCTACTTTCAAAAAATTGAGAAAAAAAAAAAACAGAAAATATACCGTGTTGGGAGATGCTGAGAAGATATTTCGAGTAGCAAACAGAGACAGCTGACTAGCTGACTTTGAGCCAATGTTAATATTATTTAACATGGTCTTTAACACACATAAGTTTGAACACTTGTTCAACAACACAATAGGTCTAGGAAAAAGACCAAAACAACAAATACAGAGGAAATAAGAGTTTAAACATTATTAAGACTACTTCAAAGCAGGAACATTAAGACCTTTTTGATTATGAGTCAAAACATTAAGCAAACCAGCATGTGTTTTTCCTCTTAAAATAGTCCTGTGAGGTGGATTAAAATTTTCCTCTAAACTCCATTTAAAACATGTATATTATGTAATCTGCAATGTATTTTCTGATGTCTGTGAAAATGCAGAATGCTGTATGCAGAATTGACATTTAGAAAACAAACGTAAGAATATTTGAAAAAATGCATCAAGGCCATTTCAAAACTATTACAGTACAGTTAGAACATGTGGATTTATACATCATTACAGTAATATGGATAAAAGAGAACATGTAGGGAAGAAAATGTACTTTACTTCTTAAAGTAGTCCTGTGAGGTAGGAGTAGTAGTAGTAGTAGTGCCGGGAATCTGGGTGGGTGTGAACCACCCTGATTCAAATCTTGGGGATCCAGGAGAGATGTTCAGTTTGTTAGCCGCTGTTCCTCTGCAGTATTATTCTAGTGGAGCCACTGTCAAACAATAACAAACAAATATTATACAATCAGGAATGTACAATATACTCTCCAAGCTAATGCTTATAAAACAAATTAACTCTTGTGGCTTAATGGGGCAATGCCAGATTCTCAAAACAACACATGGACAAACTGCAGGATTAAGGAGAACTCACTGATCTATATGAAGTCCCTTTCAAAGTCAAGGAGTTTCTTCAGGAGCATGGAGACATGTGTGTTGACTGTGGAAGACTTCTTCTGGGAATCACACCTTTCTTCTTGGAGACAACCTTCCCCCTTTTGGCGTTTGTCCCTCCCTCTGGATTTATACCAATGAAGCGCCTAAAATCATCAAAATAGTCTAAGATCAGAGTGGAGTAAAGTGGGGCATGCGTGTGTGTAAGCTGTCATCCGGCTACTGTATATTATAGTTAACCAAGATTTAACAACAACAACATCAAAATAGCAGAGTAGTAGAGTAGAATATAGTAGAATATTGACTACCCTATTCAAATCTAAGCATCACTGATAGCTTATATATAGCATTAGCCTACATCAAACATTCTTGACACTATAAATAAAATAGCAAACCCAGAGGCAAAGACAAAAAGATTTTGATTTACGTACCGTTACATTTTCGTTGTGATGAAGACAGATGGTAGCACGTTGTGTGTTCTGCAGTCGTCTTCTGGAAAATTTCCGGAAAATACTGTAGTATCCCGTTATTTAAAACAGCCGCATACCGTTTACGGCCTCTGTCCAGTTGCTCCAAGTTAAGAAGCCCACAATGCATTGCTTACTACAGTACCGAACTGTTAAACATGAAAACAGTATTTTAGTGTTGAAAAATTGCTGTAAATTTACAGCAATTGCTTATAGTGCACCAGAGAAGAGCATACAAGAGCACCTGGGGCCCCAGCCTATAGGGGGCCAAACCCCAAAGGGACCAAGTCCCTGAGGGGCCAGGCTCTAGCAGCCATATTGCTCAGAATCCACGGGGCTGCCCCTACGCCCAAGGTGATTCCTGATAAGAGCCCAGGGGTGCAAGGCCAATGAAGTCAACCCCGCACCTACAGAACCATCAGCATGCCAGCAGACATAGGGCTGATAAGAAGGGGGAGGAAGCAGGCCCTGCTCATACTTGGGGGTACAGTTTTCTGGCAAGTGGAAGGGGGCAAACACTCAACCTGAAAAGCAGACTAAGACAAATTCACATTCATCCTGTCATATTCACACAATCCCTCCCTTACACCCATATGGACATATACAAGCACTAAACCGAGGCGCACACAGGGGCAGACACTGAGCATATTTCCTCATACATACACCATCCTCCCAGGTCTAGAGGTCAATCCCGCTCTGAGGAACTAAGGGATTGGATTCCTCCTGTTCCCCCCCAGGCATGTTCTGTAGAGGCATGACAGCTTCTGGCTACTTACCTGCTTTTTCATCTGTTTAAACACACAGCTTTTTCCACATTCCTAAAACAGAGACATAAAAACTCCAGACCTATAATCATATTAATGGAGACAGTGGGATGGCAGCTTTATCTTCCTTATATAAATTCACAATCAGGCATCACATAACTTCACTATCTTATAACCAGACAGTGAACTCGTGTGGGAGGAGGTTTTTGATCTGATGAAGTTGCTCCCTGGTAATTTCTGGAGGGGAGAAATGGGTCAGGAGGAAAGCTACGGACAAAGCATTCTGTTGAATTCTGGTTATATTGTTGTCATAGCTGCCAAACACCGGATAAAAATGTTCTTTTTTCAACAGTGTTTTTTTCTTTGTCTATTTTCTTTGTGGTAACCCCAGCCTGAACCTTGGAAAACTTTATATTTTGCTTTCAAATCTCACCTTTGTTGGCTTAGTTTTATTTTTATTTTACTCTCTATGGTGTATTTCTTCCATATTCACAACAAAGTAAGCTATTTTTCACTCAAATAACCTGTTTCTAAAAGTAATATTAAATCAAGTTGAAAAGATCATGGTGATTTCAAACTAATCTCTTCTTCTTTTTATTAACAATTTTTTTTTTTTTTTACAAGTTCTTCACCGTGGGCTGCACAGTGGAAAGTGGGTAGCACTGATGCCTTGCAGGAATCCAGAAGGTTCTGAGTTTGATTCTTGCCCCGGGGTCTTTCTGCATGGAGTTAGTATGTTCTCCTCATGCATGCATGGCTCCTCTCCAGGTTCTCCGGCTTCCTCCTACAGTCCAAAAATCATGACTGTTAGGTTAATTTGCTTCTCTAAATTGTGCTTGTGAATGTGTGTTCACGGTTGTGTGTCTCTGTGTTGCTTGGCGACAGACTGGCGATGTCATGATGGGTTTAAGGTTCTTAACCCACATGCAGAACACAACGGAGGCTGGGTAAAATTTTAACAGAGTTTATTGAAAGTTTCAACAACACAAGATAATGTACTGGTTCTGGAACTGGTCCGGGCAGGTTCACTGAAGTCTGCAGAGATGATAGTTTGGTTAGTGGAGCAGGCAGATGAGTTATGAGTTCTTGATTATTCAGATTCTACCTTGACTGAGTCCAGGCTTCTCTTTGAGAGAGAGGGAACTGTTGGGTCCAGAGACTGTTGGTTCAGTAGAGGATACGACCAGCTGCAGCGTCTAACTTCTGACTTTGAATGGCAGACCTTGATCTGAGTTTACAGCTCTTCACCAAGAGCAGCAGGGGAATCCACATAGGAATCTTCAGGTTTGGTTCACCAGGGCAGATTTGGCAGGTTAAGCTCACCCAGAGCTTCAGGCTAGAGACAGGTTTCCTGTGAGGCAAAAACAGAGAAGAGTTAGAATCTGATCTCTCAACAGAGACAACTAGATTCTTTCAGTTTCAGAGGCTCAGGTTGCTAACCAAACTAAGGTCAACACTGCGGCGTCGAAGGAAGGTCTGGCAGCTGGTTATAAAGGAGAGGTCTCCTCATGAGTAGATGCGTCTCAGGTGTGCTGGAAAGCTCCAGCTCCAGGAGACCCATGGCGCACTCTGCTGGAGGAAGGTGGTACAGCTCCAGATCCCAACAGGCAATCTGTCCAGGGTGTACCCCGCCTCTAGTCCATAGACTGCGGCAAATAGGCAACCCTGACAAGGACTAAGTTTTGGATGGATGGATGGATGGATGGATGGATGGATGGAGACAACAGGTTTAATTTGGGAGACATGGAACGTGGGATGGATGCGAAGACTCGGAGGTAGGTGCAGAGGGACAGCAGAGGGGTTGATGATCTGGGCTATTTTATATGGGCCAATGAACCGGGGTGGCAGTTTCCGAGACATACCCTTGAGGGGAATGTCTCGTGTAGACAGCCATACCTCTTGGCCTATGGAGTAGTCAGGGGCCGGGCGTCTCTTGGAGTCAGCGAAGCGTTTAGAGGAAGCTGATGAGCGGTTGAGGGTGGCGATAGTGTCCTTCCAGACTCTCTGACAACGGCGGATGTGATGTTGGACTGATCGGACTGAGATCTCTCTCTCGTCTGCAGAGAAAAGTGGAGGCTGATAACCGAGAGACACCTGGAACGGGGATAGACCAGTAGAAGCAGATTTTAATGAATTGTGGGCATATTCGATCCAGGTCAGAAACTGACTCCAGTCAGTTGGGTTGTTAGAGGTCAGGCAGCGGAGAGTGGACTCTAGTTGCTGATTCATTCTCTCCGTCTGCCCGTTAGACTGTGGGTGATAACCAGAGGTGAGAGATGACTTAAAGTTTAACGCAGAACAGAAGGCTTTCCAGACCTGAGAGATGAACTGTGGACCGCGGTCGGAAAGGATTTCTTGTGGGATGCCATGGAGTCGGAAAACATGCTTCACGAGAAGCTGGGCCGTCTGGAAAGCCGTGGGAAGTTTCCTGAGGGGAATTAAGTGACAGGCCTTAGAAAAACAGTCGACGATGGTTAAAATGGTGGACATACCTCTGGATATCGGAAGACCAATGACAAAGTGTACTGCGATATGTGACCAAGGACGGGTTGGAACAGGTAGAGGATGCAGCAGGCCAGAAGGTGGTTGGTGAGAGGTTTTGTTTCTGGCGCAGATGGGGCATGCCAAAACGTACTCCTTAACGTCTTTGTGTAAGGATGGCCACCAGAAACGTCTTGTGATCAGGGCAATAGTTCAGCTTACTCCAGGATGGGCGGAAAATTTAGCAGCATGCATCCACTGGATCAGTCGGGATCTGACGGAAGATGGAACATAGGTTTTATTTGGAGGACCGTTACCTGGGTCAGGTTCAGAGGCTAGAGCAGCGTTGATGAGATCAGTGATCTCCCAGGAAACCACTCCAACAGTACAGGAGGCAGGGTGGACAGGCTCGGGTGTCTCAGGTTGGTCAGCGGAGTACAGACGAGAGAGAGAATCGGGCTTGACGTTCTTGGATCCAGGTCTGTAAGAGCTAATGAGATTGAATCGGGAGAAGAATAATGACCATCTTGAATGACGTGGATTAGATTGTTTGGCTGATTGGAGATAGGCCAGGTTCTTGTGGTCTGTCCAGACCAAAACTGGATGCTCGGCCCCCTCGAGCCAGTGTCTCCATTCCTCCCAGGCAAGTTTTATGGCAAGAAGTTCCCGGTCTCCAACATCATAGTTTTGCTCCGCAGGTGAGAGTCTACGTGAAAAAAAAGCACAGGGGTGAGTTTTTTGGTCTGAGTCAGATTGTTGAGACAAAACAGCTCCAACACCGGAGTCTGATGCATCCACCTCTAAGATAAACTGTTTAGAGGGGTCTGGCTGGATAAGGATGGGTGCTCTTGAAAACAGGTTCTTTAATCTTTCAAAAGCGCTCTGGGCTTCAGGGGTCCATTGAAAAGTCTTCTTTACAGAAGTCAGGGTTGTGAGAGGTAGAGCTGTTTGACTGTAATTTCTTATGAAGCGTCTGTAAAAGTTTGCAAACCCAAGGAATCTCTTAAGCTGTTTGCGGTTCTCAGGTGTCGGCCAGTCCAGAACTGCTTTTATCTTATCTTCGGATGGCTTAACCTGCTAGCCCTCGAGCACAAACCCTAGAAAAGTGACAGATGGTTGGTGAAATTCACATTTTTCTGCCTTCACAAAGAGCTTGTTTTTCAAAAGTCTCTGAAGAACTAGACGGACATGTTTCTTATGCTCTGATAGGTTCTTGGAGTAGATCAAAATATCATCGATGTACACAAAAACGAATACATTCAAAAAATCTCTGAGGACGTCATTGACTAGAGCTTGAAAACAGGCAGGAGCGTTTGTGAGACCAAAAGGCATGACCAAATATTCAAATTGGCCTAAGGGAGTCTTAAAGGCTGTCTTCCATTCGTCTCCTTCTCTTATCCTAAGAAGGTGATAAGCATTTCTCAAATCGAGTTTGTTGAAAATAGTTGCACCCTGAACAGGCTCAAATGCTGATGCCAGTAATGGTAGGGGGTACTTATTCTTGATGGTTATCTGATTTAGGCCCCTGTAATCTATACAGGGGCGCAGGGAACCATCCTTTTTGCCCACAAAAAAGATACCAGCACCATGAGGAGAAGAAGATGGGCGGATTATCCCAGCAGCTAGAGACTCATTGATGTACTTCTCCATGGTCTCACGTTCAGGCTTAGAGATGTTATAAAGTCTACTGCTGGGCAGGGGAGCTCCTGGTAATAATTCTATGGCGCAGTCATATGGTCTATGAGGTGGAAGAGACGTCGCACTGACCTTACTGAAGACTGGTGCCAGATCAAGATACTCGGGAGGAACAGAAGTAAGGTCAGGAGAGTCCATCTCCCCCCTACCTCTAGGGGACTGCACAGCAGGAGCTGCAGAACGAAGACATGTCTCATGACAGGAAGTGGACCAAGACTCAATGTGGCGTTCAGCCCATTTAATATGGGGGTTATGGCGTTCCAGCCACTCGAATCCCAGCACCAAGGGGGAAGCATGCAGAAGGAAAGACAAAAAACGTTAACGTCTCACGATGATTTCCAGAGATCAAAAGTTCTAGAGGTTGTGTTTGATGAGTGACTTGATGAAGTTTCTTTCCATCAATAGCGGAAACTCTGAGAGGTTTAGACAAAGGAACGGTTTCAATGTGTAATTGTTGGACCAGATTTGAATCGATGAGATTACTTTCCCATCCAGAGTCAATGAAAGCAGACAAGGTGAGGTTCTGGTTAGGAAAGAAAAGAGTAGCAGGTAACATCAGATGAGGAGCCTTTTCAGTTTTCAAATGGCCTGTCAGACTCCTCAATTCCTCTGACAGGCCCTGGCTTTTGACTTAGCCGGGCATGAAGCTATGAAATGGCCAGTCTCACCACAGTATAGACACAGATTGCCCCTACATCGTCGTTGTCTTTCCTCAGGGGATAGCCTTGTGTGTCCAATCTGCATGGGTTCGACCTCTGCTCCATCTGAGTGAGAGACATGGACAGGCACAGAAAGAGTCTGGTTCTTAGACTTTGGCTTGGAACTGGGTTCTGCGGATCCAGAAAAAACAGAAGCATTATTTAATGCAGGAGCTGACACAGAAAAATTTAGACTTCTTTGTCTAGTGTTGTTTCTAGTTCGGAGCCTGTTATCCAATCTGATTGTTAAACGGATTAATTCCTCCAAACTAGTTGGTTCGTCGATCGTGGCTAGTTCATCCTTGATGTCTTCATTTAAGGCCTTAAAATAAGCACTTTTGAGTGCATATTCGTTCCAACCTGAGGCTGCGGCTTTGACCCGGAAGTCGATTGAGAACTCAGCCACTGTAGAATTTCCCTGTCTTAAATCTAGCAGGGCTCGGGAGTCAATAGTTTTATCTGAGTCGTGGTTAAATACTTGGGAAAACTCAGATATGAACTCGGAAAAAGTACAAGAAAAACTGGATTCTGAAGAGAACCTTGCCTCCGCCCATTCAAGAGCTCGTCCAGAGAGTTGAGAAAGAATGAATGATATTTTCTTTCTGTCATTTGGAAAACTGCCAGGAGAATGCTCAAAAAGTAATCGACATTGGAACAAAAATCCCTTACAATCTCTTGGGTTACCTGAAAATCTTTCAGGCGGACTAGGACGGAAATCAGGAGGTGACGTCACTGCCGGTGACCTCAGAGGCGGAAGTGGATCCGGAACTGGACGTACCGCTGGCGTGGCGTTAGCATTACCCATGTAGCTGGCATACGTTTGTAGTATTTGGTTCTGATGTTCAATCTTTGTGTGTAACTCACGGAGGGTATGCGCATGTCCAATGATCTGAGCATCCTGTTCCTCAAGCCTCCTCCGGAGGTGATCTGCTGGGCTTTGTGTTTGGCCGCAGTGTTCTGTCATGATTGGTTTAAGGTTCTTAGCCCACATGCAGAACACAACGGAGGCTGGGTAAAAGTTTAACAGAGTTTCAACAAAGTTTCAACAACACAAGATAATGTACTGGTTCTGGAACTGGTCTGGACAGGTTCACTGAAGTCTGCAGAGATGATAGTTTGGTTAGTGGAGCAGGCAGATGAGTTATGAGTTCCTAATTATTCAGATTCTACCTTGACTGAGTCCAGGCTTCTCTTTGAGAGAGAGGGAACTGTTGGGTCCAGAGACTGTTGGTTCAGCAGAGGATACGACCAGCTGCAGCGTCTAACTTCTGACTTTGAATGGCAGACCTTGATCTGAGTTTACAGCTCTTCACCAAGAGCAGCAGGGGAATCCACATAGGAATCTTCAGGTTTGGTTCACCAGGGCAGATTTGGCAGGTTAAGCTCACCCAGAGCTTCAGGCTAGAGACAGGTTTCCTGTGAGCCAAAAACAGAGAAGAGTTAGAATCTAATCTCTCAACAGAGACAACTAGATTCTTTCAGTTTCAGAGGCTCAGGTTGCTAACCAAACTAAGGTCAACACTGCGGCGTCGAAGGAAGGTCTGGCAGCTGGTTATAAAGGAGAGGTCTCCTCATGAGTAGATGCGTCTCAGGTGTGCTGGAAAGCTCCAGCTCCAGGAGACCCATGGCGCACTCTGCTGGAGGAAGGTGGTACAGCTCCAGATCCCAACAGGCAATCTGTCCAGGGTGTACCCCGCCTCTAGTCCATAGACTGCGGCAAATAGGCAACCCTGACAAGGACTAAGTTTTGGATGGATGGATGGATGGATGGATGGATGGATGGATGGATGGATGGATGGATGGTTTTTCAACATTCTAACATTTGATAGCTTTCAAATTTTAAGAATTTATTGCCGATACAACTCTTTCAACATAGAACCAGCTACACCTATACTACAGGAAAATAAATAGCTTCTAAAATCTAAAATGTTTGTCTCACTAATAATTTAAGTAAAATCAGGTTTGTCTGCCTCCTTTGAAAAATATCTTTGCTTGTTCTTTTTTTTAAATTTACTAATAAGTTCCTCCATTGCAGCCCTGTATGTCCCTAATTCATGATAGAAATATTTAAAATACAAATGTTACCACCATGCTTTAATTGTGATTATTATGGTAATACTGAGCGATCTATGTCAGTGTTCAGTGCCAAGAGACCCTGATTTATAGGGCAAAAGGCAGCTACTGTATATACTCCATGAGAACTGTACTTTTTTTTCTTGTTCTCAGGTCGCAATACAAAAGAAAACAAGAACAAGAAGAAAGTTTGATTTTCCTCAAAGCATTAATACTCTATGAGATGCTGGGCCTGGAGCTCAGTCTGCCCTGCTATAGCACACGTCATTGAAGATCGATTGAGAGTGAAAGGAGGAGGGGGGCAAAGACAACTGTTAGAGCAGGACAGGTGAAGAGCTGAACCTGCGTAGAGAAGCAGAGAGAAGAAGGAGCTAATGGTTTGCCCTGGTGCTATTTGAAAAGACTGCAAACACTGGGGAGTTTGGTGCTACAGGGTGGGACTGTTTCAGTAACATCCACTATGGAGGAAAAACTGCCAGTGAACAGAAGCGGCATGTTCGGCCTTTTAACCCACCAGAGTTGAACTGTAGGACTACGGTGTTCAACAGATAGGTGACGCATCTTCCCCTTTTCCAACAGAGACACAGCCATCTAAATCCTGTCCAATCACAGTACAACCATTGAACACCCAGCGAGAAAGAAAAATTCTGCCCAGACATTATGTTAAGAACAAGCAGAGAGTCCCACCCCCAAGACAGCAGAGAGAGAACAAAACAATGTTATTTGCTTCATGAAAATGTCTCAGTTTTTGAGTATTTAGCAGCGTTTTGGATGGGGATGAGAAGTGGGAGTTTAGCAGGGTGTGGCAGCTAGCTTAGCTTAGCCATATAGTAGACAATTAGGGAAGCTGGTAGTTACTCTTTGAATAGATCATTTAAGGTGGAGGTTGTCCGTCTTCACCAGATGTTAAGAGAGGTTTTGTTTAACCCTCCCTGGCCTTATCAGGTACTTCAAGGTGTCAGGATTAGGTTGTGGTTTGAGGACCCAAATGCAGAGGCAGGGAGGCAGAGGTGAGTTTTTTTTTTTAGATTTAATGAAAGGTAAACAAACAATTGAGGCAGGAATCCAAAAAATCCAACATGAAAAAAGGTAAAACAAACCAGAAACCATGGAGCCTTCAGAGGAAAAATAATCATGACAAGGAAGACACAGTAAGACGGTGTTGAATGAAGTTAGACGAGGAACCAGCACAGGGGGTGTATTTATGGGAGACTGAACAAAGAGAGGACTAATGAGCAGATTGGGAGCAGGTGTGAACAGAGCAGACTGGGAAGGAGCAAGGGAAAAAAACCAACACAAGAGGGCAACAGAGGGTAACAAATAAAAACATTAGAACTCAAATATATCCAGAGAACACAACAAAATAAGAATTAAACCAATAAAACTAGAAAACAAGAACCAAAGTTAAACTGAATACTCAAAAGAAAACATAACAGAACCAAGACTGTGACAGTACCCTGCATTTGTGTCCTCAAACCACAACCAAACCCTGACAAAAGCTAATAATTCAGCAATGCATAAGGTCACTGCTGCTGAGGCAGCAGATGAAAGGATGACTTGTTGCAGAGGTGTCTGAATGAGTTGTTTTTATACCTGAACACGTGGCTATGGTGACAAATGGCTTTACGAGGGCCTGTACCAGTATGCACTGCTTCAACTAATAGGTACATTTGACTGTAGTAACTACTGTTCAGCTAATTTGGCAGCATTGAAACAGGTTTGAGACACATCATGTGGAGCTAGAAAAAAATCCACATGAAACGTTAAAATAATGCACAGTAAGGTTAAAATAGCGACCATGTTTACACAGTTTCAATTCAAAGTATTTGTCATGATCTGGCCTGTTTGCTCTCCCTTAAGTAGTCATTCCTTTCACCTGTCGTTTTTCCCTCCCTGCCTCAATTATAATTTATTCCTCTCATCTGTTTCCTCTAGTTTATATTCAGTTCAGCCTGAGCATTCAGTGCCAGATCATTACTTGTCTTTCTGTCAGTCTTTCTGTTCAGTTTTATTTGGTTCATGTCCTGGATCCTAGCTGCCAGTGGAAAGAGGGTTTTAGTGTTTGTCTCGTCTCCTGATTGTCCACTGTTCCTCCCCTGCGGAGTCCTCTGGGTTTTTGGCTCATTATGGGGGGAGGTTCAGTTTTTATCAAAGTAAGCCTGGCTCCAGGGAGGAGACCAGTTTAAAGTCCTGCTTCAAGTTCCGGTTCCTACGTCCTGTCTCGGCCCCCCTCTTCCACTGTGCCTGCCTGTCTGCAGCTGATCCTGTCTGCTCCTGTGCGTGACCACCTGGTCATGCTTCTGGTCCCAGTCAGACTCTGAACCCTCCTGGAAGCCTGTGGATGCCTAGAAGTCTGGATCCTGCCACCTGTTTCTGTTCCTGCCTGATCTGGATCCTGCCTATTTCTGTCTGTTCTGGATCCCTCACCAGGATCAGCTTCCAGCATGACCTCTGGGACTGCAGCACTGGGGACACTCGTGGTCTGGACTGTTAAACCAGGTAAGTGACCAACACAGATAATCTCATATCAGTTTATCGTGGTCACTTACCTGTGTTTCCTCCCTAGAGTGTCTGAGATTGGGCGGTGCCCCGCCCCCCCGCCTGCAGTGTCCGCGAGCCACAGCTCCGCTTTTGTTTTGTTTATTTAATAAACCTGTTTGAACTTTCCTACTGACTGTCTCGCCTTGAATACTGGGTCCATCTGTCCTCGGTTCATGACAGTATTTAGAGTATTTTGTTTTCAGTTTCTCCACTTGAGTCAGAGACTCCTCTCTGACTCAGAGAGGGCAAAGCCCTCATTTATTATTTTTGGGAGGAGCTGATCCTCTTACTGCTCTTAACTGAATCTGTTTTCCAGTGCATGCTGCAGGTCCTGTATAGAGCCAGCAGAACCATGTCATCAACAAAAGAAAGTAATAAAAACTCTATTCCCCAAAAAAGATATCCCCTGGACTTGACTGGGCCTTAGAATCCTGTTCATGAAAGTTCAACAGGATCACTCCTGCTTAAAGTTTAAACACACTGACTGCAATGAAAATTGAAATTTCTCAGAACAACATGGTCACTCGTGCAAGTCCTCTCATCCAGATCGAACCCATGTCTAGAAAAAAAAAACATTTTGCATTCAAAATCATTTGTCTTTGATCATAGAGTGGCAGCTCTGACCAGAAAGTTTCTATTGAAAAAAAGTAACGGCTTTATTTTAGCATCGGCCCCGTTTTCACCCACAGCTATGAGCAGGTGCACACCTGCACAAAACATCTGGCTTTGAAAGGGGCCTGCTGTCACTTGACTGTCAGCTACTGTCCCTGGAGATTTGAGGGGTTCTTTGTTCCTCCTCAGAGCTTTCACAGCAGAAACTTGGCTAGAAAATCAGACGTGGAGGAATGTTTTTCCTCAGAGGAAATGTGCTGCAGAAATTCAACACATCCCACAAATGTTGGGTTGTATAGAACAGAGCAGAACCTTCTCATCAGAATTGATTTCTTCATTTGCAGCAGATTTATAAAGCAGGTCCTGCTTTTTCAATTTTTTTGGATTTACCAGGTGAATTTAAATTAATGTCAAAGTCCTGTGTGGGCAGAAGACTGCAGACATTTCCTCTGAGACATTCTCAATGAACAGTGTCTCTTATTATCACAATTTTTTTCAGATTGTGAAGCTACATTATGGTAAACAGTAAATGACAACATATAAATTCTCCTTTTTTATGTAAATAATCAGTTGGCGTATAGTTGAAAGGGATTAACGTCACTATGGTATTGTCACTATCAAAACATTGCTCTACATAAGCCATGCCCATGGTGTAGACCGGAGGTCATGGATTAGCGGACCGCGGTCCGGATCCAGACCCACCTGCTGGCTAATCCGGACCCAACCTGATTTAAATAATCTATAAATTCATGCATTTTTTCCGACGCCAGTATCTAACTTCACTTGCGCCGCTTCTCCTTTTAATATGGTAAAGCCCAGGACCAGGCTACACGTGATACAAATTAGCCAATGAGCTGCTGTCAGTCTGGGTTGCTGCTGCTGCTACTTTTAGACACAGCAGGCAAACCTGTGGCAAGCCGGGGGATGGGAAAGAAGGAGAAGATGATGAGAAAAAGAGAGCAGAGAAAGTGTGGACTGCTGGAAGAACTGCAGTGAACTGGTGACAGAAAAGTGAAATGGTGCTCAAAGATGACCCTGCACATTTAGAGGATGTTTGGCTCAACCTGCTGCTGTGAAGCAGGATTCTCCACCATGAACAGAATTAAATTAAATATGGATCCAGGCTCAAAATGAGCACCTTGATATGTGCTTGAGAATGACTTTGTCTCCATTCAAACCCAGGTTTAAAGCCTTGCAGGGCAGCATAAAGTCCACTGCTCTCATTAAGACAGAAAAAAGAAAAAAAAACAGTCAGTTCAGGTGTTTTATAAAGTATGTAAATCAGGAATTGTCTGTATACCAAACTGAACGATTGTTGTTCTCTACTTAAAAAAACACTTTAGATTTTAAAATGCAAAACTCTTCTATTTATTTTATATTTTTTATTCAAAAATTCAATGAATAACATTGATACATAAGAACTTGCTTTTTATTTCAGTGTTAAATTGTGTTTAAAGTAACAGATTATAATTAAAAATGTCTCTGGTTGTTGATTTTCTTTATTTGGACCCCGCAGATTTTTTATTGGTTATCCCCGGTGTAGACCATTCTTTTCATTTCATACTTTGCACTACTTTGATTGCTCTGTAACAACTCTGTAAAACAAAGTGGACTATGAAGATGTTACATGACAAAATGTGTCAGTTTTTATTTATGTTACCACTTTATTATAACCATCCAACAAGCAACTGATAGTTTAGCTTCCTGTTGGCACATCTGAGTCGAGAAGTAATGGATGTTAGCTTTAATTATTACTTTTCTTACTTTGATTGCATTTATGTTTTATACTGTACTAATTCAAATAATTTTTTTTGTTTTTTTAAATTCCCTGTTTGTTTTGTGTGAACTTCTTCGAATGTTGAACACCTGGTGACCCTCTGGAAGATTTTTAGAGCAGGTGATAATAAATGCATTACATGTAACTCTCTTCCTCGCCTTAGCATATTCCCCATCTTTTGTTGTTGCTCCTTCTAAATAAAGACTGCTGAACAACTCAAATTGTTCTCCAAAAATCAATCTGCGGTGTCACTCTTAATCATCGCGTTCTGCACCGCTAACAACATGTTAGCAGGAAATGTTTGGCCGAATCAATGAGAATTACTGCAAAGCTGCTCATATTCATTTTCTCCCACTGCAGCAGGAGTAAACATGGAGATAGGAAAGCGGTGATTGCATTCTGTCTGGAAATTTGATGTAGATTAAAGAAAATAAAGATGTGAAGCAGGTGATTTCTGAGAGAATGTGATGAAATTGGTGTTTCAGCAAAACAACGGCTGGATGAAAACTTCATACAGAGATTAGTACAGTGCTGTAAATAGCTTTCACAGAACCATCTCACCCAAGATGCCATAATTGGGGCCCTGATTGTACACTGAACAGTTAATTAAAGCTGAGTGGGAGTGGATTTGTGTTCTCAGCAAATAATTAAACTGGACTTGCAGAAAGGTAAAGACAGCTTACCCATGAGCCACAAAGGCCTGGTGGAAGTATGCGGGTGGAGTTGTGGGTGTTCGCCACACTAGGTGGGTTGACACACTAACAAGCTGCAGACGAACTGCCTGATGGGAAAAGACGTTAAAATCAGACTCAACCCTTAAATAAGAAACATACTGTACTCTCCCAATCTTTAAACCCATGATTTATGTCTTCTTATTGTGCTTTTTCATCAAGTAGGACATAATAATGAATTAAATAAAAAATTATAAGGAAAAACATTTTGTTTGTTTGGAGTGTTATGACAAGAAGCACACAGAAGGGAAATAGGAGATTTTTACTTCCTAAGGAAGCTTAGGTCCTAAGACGTTTGAAGCAAGACATCTTCAAAAAGTCTGTTGTGGAGAGTTTGATCTCTTCTGTGATCGTCTGCTGGGGTAACAGTATTACAGCTAATGATTTAAATGAGCTCAACAAAGGCTGGCTCTGTTCTAGGAAATTATCTAGAATCTCTAGAGATTATTTCACAAAGCAGAATTTTTCATAAACTGAAGGAAATTATGGAGAACAGTGAGAATCCTCTTCAGAATATTTTTAAACAAAAAGTGTCGTCAGTAAGAGGATTCTCCAGATCTGGTGGAAGACAGACTGCTACAGAAGATCCTTCCTGCCTACAGCTATCAACCCCTCTGTTTGAAAAATAACGTATGAGTTACTGCAACCTTCAATTTCCCTTTGGGATTAAAGTATTTTTGGATAGAATAGAATAGAATAGAATAGAGGAGTAGAGTCATTTATTGATCAGTTGACTATCCATTTGGCTGCAGAGAAATGGGAAGGGCTCAGAATTTAGGCCAGAATAACTGACCAGGGACAGAATTGATGAAAAATTAGTCTCTTGTTAAACTGAAATAATTAAAACACCTCACCTGAAAAAACACAGATGACTAAATCTTGGATTGATTTCCTTTCAGCCCAGTGATGAACGCAGCGTATTGGTCAGTTTTGGTCTGCGTTCATTGTCTTCTATATGACCCGTCCTCTTGGAGAGCAGTGGGCTGCCATTGTGCGGCGCCCGGGGAGCAGTATGGAGTTAAAGGAATAGTACACCCAAAACATGATTAGCCTTCATTTTCTACTCACCCCCATGCTGAACAACACTCTGGAGCAGTGGCTGGTGAAAAATATTTTTGGTGGGGCTGATATAGCCTAGTGTATGTCTCCAACTAATCCGGAATAAGAATTCAAATAAACAATTGAACAATACATACAATTTATCAGTAATGATTTAATTTACTATAAAATAAGAGTGACAGTGACGATTTGGGTCACTGTGACGGGGTTCTTTGGCCTCCAAGAATCCAGGCTCAGTCGGGTTACCGGTGTTGGTGATTTATTGTGCTCAAAAACTCAAAACAGGGTGCAAAAGAAACTAAACATATACAAGATACTCTGGGCCTCAGCCTCCCTCCAGTTACCAGCAATGTAACAAAGAAATAGAAAACAGAAATGGCCGCTCTTCTTCCCACAGCCCTCATTAAATAGTTTAAGCCCCTCACCTCAGGCTTTCTTATTTCTGATTTCTTCTCATAAATCAGTTTTGTCCATATATTACCTCCACAAACAATTGATGTACAAAAACAAATAATTTTTACAACTTAATTCTTTTACACAGATTCATTGACTTATTCAATTACACCAAACTGGGTTTGAACCCAGCAAAGACGCAGCCAGACTGAAGATGACAAGTCACCGTAGCATAAACACGTACAGACCCACACCCCCCACACACACACACACACACACACACACACACACACCCCACACGGCTAACCCCACTGAAATATTAAGTGTGCACCCTCAATACGCCAGCAGGTAACCAGGAACAGCTTGTGTGTTTTAAGTTAATGGAGCTACTGGGCTCAGCGCGAGCGTATTGGTCCTCACAAGCACAGGATAACAGGAATATGTGTGTGGCACGCAAAGTTTTAAGCGACGAGGTGGATTCGTCACAGTCACAATAACCATGACATGAAATTTTCCTACCCTACAACATGGATGTCCTTCTGGCAAACGGGTAGATAAATAAGGATCTCACCGAATTTGGTGGAAGCTGCATCTCGCTCGTTACGTTCGCCATCTTCCCTCTAATTGTCTGCACCTGTGCTTGGGTGCAGAAGCCTGTAAAAGCGCAGTATTTCAGAGCCCCAAGACCATAAAGTTCTGAGACGCTGATTGGCCATTAAATTCACGTAGCAATAGTACATGATTGACAGATTCTCTGCAAATGTGGGTCAGTCTGATCAGCGCCCCCAGAACAGAGACGGTAGGAGTCTGTCTGTGGAAATCCATAAATGAATGACAGTAGGTAGGGAAATGTAGTTTATATAATTTGTTTTGCTTATAGGTACACAGTCTAGAGAGTAAAATTGACATTTATGAGTTAATTTCTAAAAATATATTTTACGTTTCTCTCTTCTTATCAGGGAGGGCGGTGCCCCAGCGCCCCCTATGGGCCGGCCGCCACTGCTCTGGAGTACTTTTTTGATATCTCAAATGCGTCTGGAGATCTGGGAGGCTTCTTGCTGTCTGCTGACATTCAAATAATGGAGGTCCATGGCGCCCGAGGCAGAAAGGTCCATAAAAGTCCACAAAAAACGTGTCAATATTCCTCCATACTGCTCGTCCAATGTATTCAGCAGACAGCAAGAAGCCTCCCAGATCTCCAGATGCATTTGAGATATCAAAAAAGTACTCAAGAGTGTTGTTCAGCATGGGGGTGAGTAGAAAATGATGTCTAATCATGTTTTGGGTGTACTATTCCTTTAAGGGTCTTTGCGCAGAGACCCAGAGTGGCAATTTGTGGGAGTGGGGCTCGAAATCAGAACTCAGATTCCAAGCTCTATGCACTAACTACTAGGCTGCCACTCAGAAGTGTTCGAGTCATTTTTTTTTTTTTATCATAAGTCTTCAAACAGATCTTAACATATTTTGCTGATGTAAATACAGATAACAATTTTTTTTCTAAATTAGAATTTAGATATTAGGATTTTCTGCCAGTTTGTTTTGCTTATAAATCAGTGATTTAAAAAACTGACCAATACACTAATTATTGTAACGCATACAGGTACGACTCTGCACCACCAACCACCATGGTGATCTCTCTTCTCCATTGTCGTCATCTGTTCAGCTAATCTAACCGTTATTTTAAGATTTAGGTTTGCAGACTGAGGTAGCAAAGGTTTCTATTGAGTCAGTTAATCTATTTATGTGCCCATATGGCAAGATGTTAAGGTATGTTATTCTGTTTAGATATAAAGCAAACTCTAAGTAGGAAATTTTCCCCCCAATAAATAAATTAACTAAAATAATCTGTTCTTCCAACATTTGTCAAAAAGTATGGTGGATTATGTTAAAACAATGTTTTGTTTGGTTTCCTTTGTTTTTTATTTTACCAAAAGAAATGTAAATATTATAGTTATAATTAAGGATCTTTTAGCTTGTAGCTTTCAGAAAATAAAACTGAGGGGTAAAATATGCTATTTAAGCTAAAGATGTTGGTTTGAAGTTAGTTAACAAGAAAACAAAAGGAGTCCATCTCTTTCCCTCCAGAAATTAATGACGTAACAAGAGGTCTGAAGGTCTGTAGCTATTGACCCTACAGAAAGACTGTGACCCCTGCACACTGTGCATCTCAGCATCCACCGACCCTGTTTGATTTTAAATGGCCTGCCATTTTGTTTCCCAACCATTATTCACAAAAACGTCCACGTTGTTAAAGTATCTCTAATGGTTAACTAATATTTAGTTACGCTGAGAGTTCACAACTGGTTTTAATACACAGGTTGCACCCCTTCACAGGACCATGCTGGAAATCATAGAGCTTCTAAGAGTGATTAATTTTTTTAATAAATGTTTGTAGAAACAGTCAGCCTGCAAAAGTTCTAGATTTTAAACAGGTCAGAGGGATTAACCTCCTTGGATTTAATGCCTGGAATTGGTGAGTCAATGTTTTTTGTCTTGTGTTTGAGGTTCTCAATAAGAAGTATTCTAAAGAAGTTTTGTCTCTGTTGTGCTACTGTCACTAAATAATAACAGTTTAAATTCCTGGGGATGCAAATACCCCAAAAATCTAGGCTGTAGAGCCAATACCTCTGCGTCTCTAAATGGATTTCAGCTTTATTTTCTGGAGATGCTTCAGAGGAACGAACTAAAAGAGCTGCCTTAGAGTTTACTTGCATGTACTGCACAACAGTGTTGTATGATAATTTTGGGGGGACTGAGAGGGAAGCTCTGCAGAGGCTGATAAAAATGGCAGGGAGAATCAGTGACTGTCCTCTGCTCTCACCGGAGGAGATATCTGGCTGCCAGAGCCTCTGTGGAAAAAAAATTCAAAGCCTGCTCCTGACCAGGTCACAAACTGTTCTCTCTTTCCTCTTTAAAGGACAATATAGAAACAGGAATTTGACCATTGGCCCAGAACTGTTTTTAACATACCTGCAGTACTTTGACTTCTGTTCTTACTAAAAAAAACTAATTTCTTAGAATGTTACCTTGTTGATTTCACTATTAATAACTAATTATTATCCAAAAATAAATGCATCTGATTTTAGTAGCTTTTTATTGTTTGTTTCTCTGTGAGCATTTCTTTTAATGGCAGCATGCCGAATCTTACTGTATATAATAGGCTACTCAACCATGCAGCTTCTCTGATCTGAACATTGTTAACACAATCCAATATTCCTCCTGGAGGAGGCTAGTGTAAAACAAACGTATTCTTATTCCTATACAGGAGACCAGAAGTGCATGGTCAGGAAACTCAATAAAATGGAAGTAGAAATATGTCTTCTTGTGCAACTGGCCCACTGCCATTGGCCTTCTGTTCTGTCAGTCAGATGTTTTATGAAATAGTTATTGTAATTTTCTGCACTCTTTAAATAATTGGATTCTCAACTGAACCTTTTTTTAGACTTCATTGATCTTCTTTCACCCATGGCACCCCTCTCAGGATATAAACTATGTTTATATCTCTATATTAAGATCATATTCTGATACATTTATCTTTTGTACATCAGAGTGAGTTTTGTTTTTTTCTGATCCAACTCTTAACCAAACAGCTCTTAATGGAGAGCATAAAAAGCAAACACAAAAAAAATCCTTTCTATAAAGCGCAAATATATAGGGTGTCCTTTTCCTAACATTGAACCTGTATCAATCCTGGATGGAGGGAAGGTAAACCCGGATTATTTTCTCTGCCAACATAATTGTCTATTTTACATTGGGACTGTCCCTTTTCAAAAGTGCCAAACCACACAGTGATGGATGAACACATGGCAGACTGAATAATAGCATCTCATGAGGAAGGTTGTACATCTCTGTCTCTGGTGGGGCTTCCGTAGAGAATGTCAGGTGTTTAGGAGTTACCATATAATAGTGGCAGAGAGCAAAATAAACACATAAAAACACAATGTATACAAGTTCAAGAGAATTAAGCACTGAAGCTAAAATTTGCAGAGCTATCTTGGTTATACATACTGCATACAGGGATAAGAATTTCCGATTTTGTTGCTGTAAAACTGAATAAAGAAGAAAGAGGTCATTATTTGAGTCTGAGGTTCTGAGTTGTAGTACATAGTTGTCTTTATTATGTTATTCTGTGCAGAACTTTCAATCACTTCTTTATATTTGACTCAGGGTTCTGCCCTCTGTTTAAGTTTATTTTAGTTACTTTGATATTCTGTGTCTTTGTATTCTGTTGGTCTGGTATTTCTTTAGTTACTCTATGCTGCCCCCTTGTGCCTGTTCCTTCCCCTTGGCTGCCTCCTAGATAGTTCTATTCACATCTGCTCCATATCAGCTAATTAGCCCATCCTTTTTTCTGTTACCCATATATACACCACCCCTCCAGATCCTATTTCCTGGTTTCTTGTTGTTCTGTTGCTTCCTCGTCTCTTTCCTCCTCACGTGTATTTTCCCTGATGCTTATAGGTTTTTGTATGGTTTTCAGTAGTGATGGTGAGATGGCTTTTAAGGTTGCTGTAATTAACAGCTCTGGTGAAAGTTGCTAATGATATTCTCATGGCCTGAGGTAATGGACTTGTGTCTGTGCTTGTCCTGTTGGATCTCAGTGCTGCATTTGATACAGTTGATCATAATATTCTTTTAGAAAGACTTTAATATTTTGTTGATATTAAAGGAACAGCACTAGACTGGTTTAAATGTTATCTATCTAATTGATTTCAGTTTGTTCACATTAATGACAGATCTTCCTCATGCTCAGAGGTTACCTGTGGAGAACCACAGGGATCCGTGCTAGGACCAATTCTCTTTACTTTATACATGCTCCCAATCGGTAGAGTTATTAGAAATTGTAATGCTGATGACACCCAGCTATATCTGTCTATAAATCCAGATGAAGCTAACCCATTACATAGCTTACAGGCATGTCTTGAAGACATAATAACCTGGATGACTCTTAACTTTCTCCTTCTGAGTGCAGACAAAACAGAAGTTATAGTATTTGGTCCAGAATCTTTGAAAGAGCAGCTGATTTGTCAGTCACTTCATTTGGATGGGATTAAACTGATGTCGGATAATAAAGTAAAAAATCTTGGTGTTGTTTTTATTCAAGACCTGTCATTTAAATCCCATATCAAAGAGGTTACTAGATTTTCCTTCTATTATCTGCCGAAAATTGCAGAAATTAGAAATCTCCTGTCTAACTAGTCCATGCATTTGTTACTTCAAGGCTGGACTATTGTAATTCTTTACTATCAGGAAGTCCACAAACTGTAGTTAAAAGCCTTCAGCTGATCCAAAATGCTGCAGCCAGAGTTCTGATGAAAATTAAAAAGAGAGGTCATGGCTCTTTTGGAAATCCTGGGCTGCATCCTCCAAGGACACGGTCTACCTAGACTGGATCCTTCGAATTCCTTGAAAATAAGGAGACCAGAAGAGTTTTGGCTGTGAATTCGACCAAGTCTACCCTTCGGCGGGTTTTACCGCCGTAAGCTCTGTTGCTTAGCAACCGTGAAAGTTGACACACAAAGCAGGAAAAGAATGAATACCGAAGTTTTCAAAACTGTTTGTTTATTTATTTCTTTTTCATTGTAAAGTGAACAAAGACTACATTAACAGGAATCCAGAGTGGAATAAAGGTTCCAACTACCGGGAGCAGGAACAAGTAAAATCAAATGTAATGATAGAAACCTTAGTCAGTTAAATAACATGCTGATGTCATTTTGCACATCTCTGATGATGCTGCTCTTTTCAAATATCCATTACTGTAAAAATGTCCATAGCTGCATATTGGTTATTTATTCTCCAGTATTATATTGTTAAAACACTTTAAAGTACTTTATTGTTTATATTTTAACTCTTCCCTATTATGTTATTCTTAGACATTTCTAAGGTCCACATTTGTGTGACCATTTTCAATAATCTTTCTGCAACTGTGAAGTATGATCCTCATGATTAACAGATATAAATACTTCACGTTTCTCTCTGCGTGTCTTTTAAATATGATACCTAAAATAAATGACATTTTAGATCATAGTCAACTTTAAATGTGCAGAATGTCTGCTAAAAGTAATTGTTCTGATTTCACCACTCTTTGGTTTACCTACTCAGTCATCCCAACTCTCACCCTCATCTTAAAATAGAAATCGGAGCTACAGATGGGACGCCTCGGCGGCGTCTTTGCTTCACTTATTTTTCTCCTCTCTTCACAGCCTGCTGCAGGTTGCTGATAGCAGGTCTTCAGTCAGAGCTGAGATGTTTATATCAGCAGTCAGATGAATGAACAGACCTCAGAGTCTCTTATGCCGCTTTGGTCCTTTTCCTCTTTGTAAGCCTCACCTTGTTGACAGGAAAAAAATAAACAGATCTAAAAACACATGTGGGTGTCAAGGAAACTTAAAAGCAAAGCTTAATATGCTGCTCCATCTGCATTCATTATTCAAGATTCAATTATGTTGTGGTAACTATTAATCTTCACAAAAGAAGGACGCTGAGTGCAGCAAGTGTTCAAAAGCTGACTATTTATGGTTGTTTTTTTAACCTAAACACAATGGGCTCTCTATTTTGTTTTTTTCCACTCCCTATAATGTCATACAGTTGAAGACTAAAGCAACAGAAACCAATCAAATGAAAACATGCAGGCGTTAGATATGTCACAGCTTGTTTCAGCCTCTGCATGTATTTTGCTTGCAGCAAATGACAAGAGGAGCAAAGTGACTGACTTAAAAAAGATTCAGAAAGAAGGTCAGATTAATCAAGCTGGTTCTAAAGTCCAAATACCTGTGATTTGAATTTTGCTGTTTAAAAATTATCATTTTATTTCAATTAGCCATTACAACATCCCATTGGAAATGCTCTTTCAACCTCACCTTGGAGTAATTAGGTCATATATCCTACCAGGAGTGGGGTTCGAACCCACGAGGGCTTATGCCCATTAGATCTTAAGTCTAACGCCTTAACCACTCGGCCATCCTGGTTCTTGCTGTTTAGAGTGAAGGTATACGGCATGACCATATACACCTGAGGAATGATTCAAATAAATGATTCAAAAAAAGACCTTTAGACCAGAATAAGAACAAGAACAAATAAGTTTATGTCCTTGTAACAGTGAGTAAAACCCCTTTGGATAATAACTTGTGTCTAATACAAGATCAGTTCATCTTTTTAGCTTGCGCTGTTCTGCAAACATTTCTAGTAGTAATTCAGCAAAAGCATCAGAATAATTTTAGTAAAACTTTATCTAAAGGATCAGTCAGGGCCCATTTTTCTAGCCATTATCAGTTTTAACGTACTGCATTAATACCAGACTCTTATCGGGCAATAAAAAAGAAATCACCTTTAATCTTTTCTCACAGTTGGGTTGGGAGCTGGGTCTATACTAATAATGACTTTCATCTTGGCATTTTAGCGCGGATGTATATCTGGTGGCAAGAACAAATCAGTCTTCCAACCTGTGTAGGCGTACTGTGTAATTACCACATTGTATGTGAAGTGCTGACATGGATCCAGCTATCGATAAAAAACACGACAAGACTAGATTTGTTTGGACCTTGTGAAAAGCGGAATTGGTTAAATCTAGGAGTTCTGCCAGTCTCAACTACCACGTAAAGGCAAAGCGTCCCTTAGCCAATGCGAAAGATGGTGAAAAGATGGAAAAAGTCGGCCCATCAGCAGAACTCTTTGAGACAAGCTAACCAATACCCTCGCTCTGTGGATAGACACATGCTGCAGGCGCATCAGCGTGATTGAAGATGATGGGCTTGAGCTGGTTCTTCGGGCGGCTACAGGTGACCCATCTTACAAACTACCTGCGAGACGAACTATTATGGGTAGAATACATGACCAGCACTCTTCGGAGAAAGCCACGACGTGGTTAAGGCGATGTGTGTAGCACTGACAGGCTTCATCAAATAGGGGGACCTTGAGCTGTGTATAGCTGACACACCACCCATGTCTAAAACAGCAAATAAAGTGAATGGTTACTGCATTTAATGTAAATTGGGTAGTTAATCTGTACTTTGGGCTGCTTTGGTTCTTAAGATATAATAAGTTACATTAGTGCTGAATATAGAGAATCTAAAGTTATTGCATAACATACTATTTCATTCCAGTGCTGGTATTAACTATAACAGTGGACATATTTATGTTATTTAGTGGGTGAAATGATCAAATCTTTAGTAGTTGGCCACCAGGCTACCAGATCCTTCGATTTGGATCTGCCGTTACCCCTGGCAACTCTATAGCATTTCCTGTCTAAATCTTACTATCAGGACTTCACAATAAAAGCATTGGGGAAGACCACTGCTAAACTGGACTCTATGGACAACTGTTAATTGAGCTGGGAAGATCATACATTTTTGGAAAAGCGCTGGAAGCATTAAAAACAGTAGTCCATTGTGGTTCATTCAGAGTATTGTCTAGATGGTTGGATTTAGCAGTACATTCCCTTTTTAATCTTTTGACAACATTATGTTCTCTATACACCATTTTACAGGAAACTTATTTGCAGCTTGATGACACATGACTGCTGTCAAGCAGGTGAGAGCTCTCATCGCGTAAAATTTATCACTGTTCCTTGCAGAGTTTGCTTAGGGATGCTATGAAAAGAATATGCCTTTGCAGGAGTATATGCAGCATTATTTCCAGGTGACAACTCCTCTAATAACCATCAACAAGGTTTCAAAATCTTGCTATCTGGACTTTACAGTGAAAGCATTGGGGAGGAGTTACATTTCAGACCGCCATGATTGTGTGTCTAAAGAACAAGATTCTTTTTTACTTTACTCTTCAAGGAGAAATATTGCCTTCACAATATGCCTACCAGGAGTGGGGTTCAAACCCACGATGCCCATTGGATCTTAAGTCCAACGCCTTAACCACTCAGCCATCCTGGTGTCTCACTATGGTGATGATATTTCTACCAAAGGGGGAGAGATCCAGAATTACTTCACTGCTTCAGCCATTACAGCTAGAAACCAGTGATTATGGCAAAAATATTGGTTTTATAATGGACTCAGACCTGAACCATCAAAGGTTACTACTAAGTCAGCCTTATCACCTGAAAAACATTTCCAGGATTAAAGGATTAATGTCAAAGCAGGACCTAGAAAAACTCATCCATGCATTTACTTTTAGTAGAATCGATTACTGCGATGCTGTCTATATATCTTTGCCTAAAAAATCCATCAGACAGCTGCAGCTGTTCCAAAACTCTGCTGCCCGTGTTCTCACTAGAACTTACAAAGTAGAGCACATCATTCCGGTTCTGAAGACCTTCCACTGTAGCTCAGAGAATAGACTTCCTCTAATCTATAAATCAGTAAATGGATCAGCACCTCCTTGCATAAAGGATTCGTAGTCAGTCTATCAACCTCAACCCAAATCACTCAGGTCTTCTAGTTCCAGCCTAGTCTGTACACCAAAAACTAGAATCAAACATGGAGAAGCAGCATGTAGTTCCTATGCTCCACTAACTGAAACAAACTCCCAGAAGACTGGAAAAGTACTGAAAGCCTGAGTTCTAAGTCGAAGTTCAACCCCCATTCTTTCCAACTGCCTTTGACTGTTAAAGTTCAACTTTTAACTGAGATATAATTTGGTTAAGGTGTTGGTCTAACGGTGTTCTGATTGTTTTGGTAGCTGCTCTTATATTTTTATCTTTACTTGTTTTCATCCTACGTTTGCTTCTTTTGAACTCTTTCATTTGTGTAAACCAGTTTGAATTGTGTTTACTTTACATTGTGCTCTTCAAATAAACCTGCCTTGCCTATATATGATGAAATATATATCTCCAGCAAGATTATTTATTTGCTAAATATTAGTTAGGACCGGTAATGTCAGCTCTATATAGACATTGATCTCATTTTTACAGTATAGTACAGTGAACAGGAGTCATGATGATTACACAGAACTGGATTTTTCTTCCACTAGTTTTGGGGTTTAAAATCAGAAGAGCCTCTAACCATTAAATCTATCTGATAAATCATCTATTCAGCTATACTGGTAAATTATTTACTTACTGTCTTATCTGGAAATCTTCTTTCCATGAATCCACTTATTTTCCAGTATATTAGAATGAGAAAATTAGAAAAAAGTGGTAATTAAAGATTATAAATAGAAGAAGGGAAAACAATCTGAGAAGAGTAGGAAGCTGTCAAAGAAAGGATGGGCAACATGTTTTCCTTCTTCCGTGTGTTCGTTTCCCTTCAGACTCCCATCCATCCATCCACGCATCTTTCTTTCTCCTTCCTGCCTCAAAGGCTAGATTCCCTGATGAGGTTCCTGCTGCTTAATTTCTGTCTATTTCCCCTCTAAGTCCATGGAGATGCTGAAAAGGCTGAATATTTCTCTTTAACCTGAGCTGAATTCATGTGTCCTTTCCAGTCTCTGCTCCCTGACATGACCTCCTAAAGCTTTTGTTATGTCCCAGCATTGCACCACAAAATAAATTATCTCCCAGTTTGGTTGTTCAGGCCTGTTTTGACACCTTTGGGACAAACTGAAACAACAGATCCTCTCATCTGACATCAGTGGCAGAGCTCATTGCTGTTTTTTTTGCTTCTATATTTAAAATCTGGTGGAGAAAAAAAACTGAACCCAGAAGAATTAAGGCTGTTTTAGTAGCAGATCAAAGGGTTTGGAAAGCGTTTGTGTTTATTACCCTCTGGGACCGTTGATAGGAACTTTGCCCTAGAGGTGGAATCCTACCAATATTGTTGATCTCCATTGTTTCCTCTGACCAAAACTGCAGAGACTCCTGTCATCTCCCGTTGTACATTGTGTTTACTCAAAATAGTTTTCCAACATAGTTTGGCCTAAAGCATCGCTGTACATGTGCAGCCATGCATAACTGCTTATATTTTTCAGATATGTTATTTAAAAAGATTTTAAAAAGCTTTAACTCTTAAAAGTACCTGTATTCTCAACATTTTTTAAACTGTTTTATATTTTTCTTATTTTGATTGCATTGCTTGCATCCAACAGAAAAACACACATTCAAAGCTTGAACCAATTTTCAGTATTATAAGCAACAAACTATCGTCTAAAACTTTCCCATCCCCATTTTTATTATTGATTTCGGTTGTTTTACTCTATAGTTACTTGAAGATGTTTTTCATTTTTTCATTTATAACAGAATAATTAATTATCCTTTCCTAAAGCTAAGCAAAACCGAAATACAAAATCACTGTCTGAAATGTGTAAACACTCAAAAAATCCAACTCTACAGGGGCTTAATTTATTATGACATAATTATTATAGTGTGTTTATCTTTTTGTAAAATTTCTGGCAAATATAAGCTTTAGGCTTTACTAAGTGTAAGTTAAAGTTTTCTAATGCTTCAGGACCATATATTTGAAATCAAGTAATTTGTTTAGCAATTGTTTTCATAGTGTCTGGTTAGGGAACTGACAGGGTTTCATCCTTGGTTTTTGTTGTTTCTATCTTCTTAGTACCGTAACGATTTGCAGCATGGATGAGAAAATACTATCTGGAACAAAATTTCTCCCCCTGCATCAATTAAACAAATTCAAGTATCTTGATGTCTGGTTAACAGAGATGATATTGGGATCAGTAGATGGCAAAATGCTCATGTAGAAGCCACACTCATTTGTCTTACTCTTTTTTAAATATATAAATCGTAGTGTTGCGCCGATGCCATTTTTGGCTCCGATAGCGAAACCCAATACCTGGCTGTGCAGTATTGACAGATATCGATACCATACAGGTACCATCTGTTTAAAATTGATGTGTATTTGTATATATGAAGAACTGCATACTACTTGGATGTAAAATAATTGCCATCATAGCTTTGTCAAGCTGCTGCCTACCTTTGTGAAGGAGGAAAAAGACTAATACAAAGTGAATCCAGCAGAACTTTTTATTGCCTACCTGGAATGGAATGCAAAGTGAATTTGAAGTCTCTAACTTAAAAAAAACAAAGAGCCCTTCACTAAGATGCATCATGACTTAAAAACAGAAAATGGTATGTTTGATTCAAAATGGCAGACTTCCTGTTGGGTTTGGACCATGGCTCCAATAGACTTTTTTGTGCATCCTGTTGGGTTGTAAATGTGTACCAAATTTAATAATCCTCAATAAAAGCAGGGCCTACGGCAGTTTTGTCATACTGTCAACAGTTACTATTGGTAACTTGTCAACAAGTTACCAATAGTAACTGGTAACACTAATAAATAGTAAACCCAAAAAGCGAAACTCTTGACTTGCCAGTCTGTCTACATTCCAACCTTCAGCAATGGTCATGAGAATGGTCATCTTGACCTAAAAAAACAAATACCCTTGGTACTAACACCTTGAATTCGTTTCTTCAGCTTCTGACTTTCAAATATGGCAAAGCTCAGTTCTAGAGATCAGAAGATGTGAAAATGTATACATATGCTGTATCTTCCCATACTGCCTGGATGCCTCCCATAGAGGATTTTCCAGTGATGTTTGAATATGCCTGAGGCAGACCCAGAAGTTGCTGAAGCAGTAGCAGCAGGTGGAGGAAGTAGATAAGAGGGGGTCATCCAGGAGGAAACAACCACATTCACCAAAATAAAATATTGCAAATACACTTTTTGTCATCTCAGGTCACAGCTTACCTGCATCCCTTGCACATCTAAAAAACATATACAGTATCAATACGTTTGAAATGTTACGTCACGTCCCCCGGCTGGGTCTAGACGGTATAAGGGACCAACAGAAATTTAGACAGGAAATAAAGGAGTCAGAAAGGCATTTAAATAGGTTTATTCTGCCATTTATTTTTAAATTAATAATGGTAAAGGCTTCAGGGAAAGCTCGGGCTAAAATAACATACAAAATAACCCTAAAAGAAAAAAAAAAGACTTACCAAACTCAATCTAAAACCAAAATACACAAACCTAGAAAAATAACCTAACCAACCAGCACATAAGCAGGAGAAAACTGGGGTTTAACAGAAAGGCACCTCTCCCCCTACAAAAAACATCTAAACAGGTTTACACGGCAGCAAATTAACAGCCCATTAGATGCTACAACAACCACAGAGGTGTATGGCAGACAAAAGGCCCAGAGGCCCTGAAGTACATTTTCAAAGGCCTTAAATAGTGTGCAGTGGATCTGGATTGGACTTAGACTCAGGAAGCAGCATCCAGTCCTAAAGGCGGAGCCTAAAACAGAGCAAGGTGTTACTTGGTGGAAAAACAAAATTACATCCATCTTGGGGATATAACAGCTAATTTAAGATTAAATTATATGTATAAATTATATTTTTTTATGTCTTAATCAGCGTCTTTCGGTGGGTAGGGCGGAGCCCTAGCGCCCTCTATTGGCCAGCCACCACTGTGCTGAAGGGGTATTTGGAGATGCTTTGAGGTCTCGCTACATCAGCTGGAAAGCATGGCAAGAAAATATTTAAGTTTCCATACTCATGTGTTCTACATATTTTTAGATAACTGGTAGGTTGATGCATTCCTTTAAGGGTTGAACTTTGGCTTGTCCTCAACATTATCTATAAACCAACCAGGCTCAGTAGATAAACCATTTTTACTTTGATTTCCTTACAATAATATAAACAGGTTGGAAATAGTTGAATTTTGTAAGGCTGCTATTTAAATTAGATTATTCTTAATTAAGTAAATCCACATACATTTGTTGATTAAGCATACTCAGATTGTTGTTTTGTGGTAATCCACACAGGTAGCATTTTGAGAGATTCAGATTTCCATTAACCCTTTATAGGGCAATCCAAATTTCCAGCCAATAGTGTTATTGGAATCCAGGAAAGGACCTTATTACCTTTGTAACACTCAAAAAATGTTGGACATTTTGATGGCAAAAATGAACTTTACTGTAATAACAACAAACGCCATCTTGCCCAAATATATTAAGAAAATAACATAAGTGCTTCTATAAGAAATTCATGAAAAACATTTGTTTTGGTCCAACATAACCTTAGAGACATTAATGCAGATACTGCACTTACATTTTTTAGTTTATAAACCTAAATTAAATTGTTAACTAGGCTTATAAATTATTCAACTTTACTTTTTAACTTTTTAATTAGCTTTATTACATTTTTTTAACTTGCTAACTTTTTTGTCTCATCTTAATTTACAGTGTGTAATATATCATTCAAGGGTTCATCTAATTGGTCAGATGCCCAAATAAGATAAATAAATTGAACATTATTGATCTCACATTTGGAGAAATTTACCTCTACATTTAACCCATCCCATTGGGGAGCAGTGGGCTGCCATTGTGCGGCGCCCGGGGAGCAGTGTGGGATTAAGGGTCTTGCTCAGGGACCCAGAGTGGCAGTGGGGGATCAAACTCCCAACCTCAGGATTCAAAGCCCTATGCCCCAACCACTAGGCTGCCACTCCCCTTCAATATGTACAGCCATGTAGCAGTATCCTTGCTGAATGGCTGGATATAGATCTTGTGCTTTTAGACCTCACTGAGGGATGGGGGGACTCCATTTATAAGGGGTATGCAAGTGACCAAAAACTTGCCCTATAAAGGGTTAACATGAAACAACAATAACAGGAGATGGCAATGTCACATTAAAAGTAATAAACCCCATCCTGCAGCTGAACACTTAATTCCTCACCCTTAATCTCACTAAACCTGTGCTATTCAGAACAGGAGCAGATCAAAAATAATACACATACTTTTCTTAACATCAATTTCCTCATATTCAGGTCCACTAAACTTGCATGTTAGTGTGCCAGTATAGATGGGTGAATAAGAAAGATTGAGCAGCTGGAGTGAAGATTCAAATACTGCTTGGGTGGTCCTGCATGCATCAGGGTTAAAATATGTATCTAATATATAAAATGAAATAGTTTGTTCCCAATTTCTCCCCCACTGAACTAATATAAAGTTCAGTTTGCCTCAGTGTGCTCTTTTTGTGTGTGAATGTAGAGAAACTGTCTGCTTATAGTAAAAGGAAAACGTGTAAAAAGGTTTCAGAAAGCCTCAAGAAGGGTGAAAGGATGTTAAAGGGTGTTTCAAATTACACAATTTTAAATAATAACTGAGTTTCCCACCTATTAGCGAAGCACTTTCCTTAAATTCTACTTTTAGAGAGCTTTTCTAGCCATACTGACAACTAAAAAGCACTTTTCCAATTGTGCTTTATTTGCCCATCTAAACACTTACCACCCAAACACTGGTTTGTAAGCAACTTTGTGTTAAGTGCTTAACCCAAGGGCATATAAACAAGTGTTAGGGAAAACTGGGATCAAACCCATAACCTTGTGATGACAGAAGTACTTGTCCATCTGAGCCACAGTCATTTCAATACAAGGATGAACTGAGGAAATAGGTGGGAGTTTTTTTTTTGCCAACTCTGCAGTCTTTTCAAGCTTTACATTTGCAATGTGTGCCATTATTTGTCCTGTGCCTGATGGTATCCACATAAAAAATATTCATGCTTTTTAAATGCCACGCAGTTCAATATCTCATCAGGGAACACTACAAATTATTTCATAAGCAAATAAAACAGCGTCACGCTGGTGAAGGAAATTAACTCCCCCACCAGGGTCAGTTTTAGCTGATCATGAAAACACTGCTGGAAACTTCATTGTAATTCTAACATTCTCTTGGGGGTTCATTGTTTGTCTTCATGTGAGAAGATGCAACGTTGACATTAGGGGCGAAGAAAAAGCACCTCGAATACTCCAAGCAGGACTTCACCTGGGCACAAACAAGGACAAACACAATCTGATTTAGACAGTAGGGAGTCCACAGAATCCCATCAGGGCTGTAGAACCCTGCAGTAAAACCCCAAGTCTGACCTGCACTGACACGGGTCAACGAATGAGAGGAAAATAAGAGTTTGAAATGCCTCGATGAGGCTGTGCAGTAAACTTTGAAATAATAATTAGTTCTGCTGCCTGAAGTGTATAAGGCAGAGCAACCAGACAGCTGGGTTCTACTACTGCAGGAGCAGCAACTGGCTGTAAACAGCTGAATTAGGAAAATTAGTGAGTAGAGCTACTGTAACTAGGTCTATTTCATGAGTTTCTGTCTTTGATCATTCAGTGGGAGAGTGGTTGGAAAACGATGTCTGACTTCAATTCTCATACAATTTGTTTTTATTATTAATTTTGTAATAAACTGTGACCATTGTGTTTTTTTCTGTCCTTTTAAAAATAAGTAAAAAGGATTTGAAATAAGTTTCTTTGCTCTTAATCTGATTAGGTAAATAAGATGATTTGGCAATTGAATTACCGTAGTGTTTTTGCCCTTTAAAAAAAGGTCATTAGACATTAAGCACTTGAAATAACATAATAAAGGCTTTTTTGTCTCACTTACCTGCTCAATCAAAGAAAAATGCACTTATTTTAAGACAAATTGACTTACTTAGATTTCTTTTTTTTTTAAGTGTACATGCTTTTTTTTAATTCTGTAACATTTTACAAATAGTTTTTTACTCATTATTAATGCTATTTATGTCAGGAATCCAGTTTGTGTGGTCTGTTTTTGTGTTTCTTTTCCTCCTCCACCAGGTGGTGCCCTGTCCTGATTGGGTCTCCCTGCACACCAGCAGCTCCTTGCCTCATTACCTGTGGAGTGCTCTTACCCCTTGCTCACACTGGCTCCGGTGCGGTTACCGAGCCGACGGAGACCGCAACTCGCGCACACCCCCTCTCACTCCGCCCTTTTGACTACGGTGCGGTGCGGTTCTGCGGCTCCGGCAACAGGTCCGGAGATTTAACTCGCAAGAACAGAAGTTCACTTGAGTTCACGTAACTTCCCGCGATAACACGGCCAAAATAAGGATATTTGCGAGAGCTTGTTGCGGAGGGCTCCGGCACGCCGCAAGGATAGCTTTCTTGCTGAATTTTCTGCAGCCCCGGAGTGTCTCGGTAACCGCAGCCGGACAGCTCAGCAGCCGGTGAGAGAGGTTTACGTCTTTTTAATGACTTGGAATCACTGCGGCGCCGCACCCACCGCACCGCAACGGTAAGACCGGAGTCGGTGTGAGCCGGGGGTAAAGCTGCTGACTGCCACTACCTAGACGCCAGAGTGTTTGCCAATACAGGGTACTCTAGCCATGCTTAGTTTAGCAGAGTCTAACCTGAGTCTTTGTTTGCCAGTTTTGGATTCTCTAGTCAAGCTGAGTTTTTCTGAGTCAAACTGAGTTTTTGTCAACCTGAGTCTTAACTTTGTTTTTGTCTTTGTCTCTTGGCAGGAAGTCATCCTGCCAACTGCATTTGTTCAGACCTCCTCTCTCTGGAAGGATCAACTCAGCTTCTAACTGAGTTGGGGTTCCAAACAGGAAGTTTGGATCCACTTCCCGCAGTCTGAGTAAAGCCTGTCCACCCAACACCAAACAAGACAATCACTGGAATCTTCCCACACAGACTGGATTCCATAAAGGACACCTTTTCCTGGAGAAGTGAGTCTGCAACCTATTCCTCCAATTCAAGCCTAAGAATCTAATTTCCCACTGAGCCTGAACTAACTGCAGTGTCTTCCCTCACCTTCCAGTTCCGGTTTGACAGTGTTCTGAGCAGCACTGGATTCATCACCATATTCTAATAAACCTGTTAAATTTTTCCGTGGTCTCTCTGTTTGGTCTTCTGCATTTTGGCATCTGACCTTAAATTAAATCATGACAATTTATATGTAATGTTTTGTATGGTTTGTTTTGTATCCAATATTGTTTTCCCCATGTTCCCCTTGAAAAAGAGATTATTAATCTCATTGGTGACTTTCCTTTACACATAGAGGTTTAATGATAATAAACAGGTAATAGGTGCAGTAATGAGGTAAACCAGTCAAGAAAGAAAAAAACATCTATAATCCACAAAACTATTGTTTTGTTCCATGCAGTTTAATTTTTGTATGCCTTTCGTCAGCTTTAATTTTATATAGTGTCCAGATTTCCAATTTGTGGTGCATTTCTGTTGACCTTCAGTTCAATTAATTTATGCAGCAGCAAACTAAACTCAGGAACCACCAACGTCACAGAGTCAAGAAATATTGTTTTTTTTTTTACCCATCTCTATCACAAATCTTTCTCCATTTCCCATACAAAGCCTATTGAGTAGCAGCAACCATCCCTCACCCAGTTCTAGGGGCTGTGTGCTAATAATCACATATTAGTAATATCACTGGTGGTAACCATTATATTTATTTGTGGTGAACCAAATGAACCAAAGTTTTTTCTCTCTATTCTCCCTTTATACAATGATTGCAATCCCCCAAATGTTCTCTGTAAGCATAAACCTTTCATCAATTGAAATCTATCTCAAGTTTGAGCATCAGAAGCACCTAAAGTCCATCCAAGATGAGCAGTTTATAAATCATGAGTGTCCATTAAAATATAATAACCATAATCATATATGCTCCCTAACAGTCCGTAGGCATTGGTAATATGCACACATGAATATTGCAGCGGTGACTGAGGTTTAAGATACTGGGCAGCTTAATGCTTAAAAAAAAACAAGTAATTGCTGAATCAGCAGGCGTATATAAAATGAATAATGTATCAAATCAGTTTATTGCCTCCACAATCTTTTTTTATTAACATTGTTTGAGTCATTCAGCAAATCTTATCGGTTTTAATAAATAATACAGATACATTATGTAAAGGAGGGGCCACAGCATAACGCTCCCATCCTTATCATTAGTGTGTTGGGTCTTTGCACTAGTTTGGTCCCAATAGAAAAACCACTACTCTACCAAGTTTTCATTGCTATTTGGTCACTGTCTGTTTATTCATGTTTTCCACATACACAGTACACACATAGAAAAAAAGGAAATAGAGAGGATTTGGACATGTTACATATATAAAAAAACAACTTTTTTTTTTTGGAAGAACTGAGCTCTATATGTTTCTGTTTGTTTCTTTTCTTTGTTCTCATATCTGCAGGTTTTCTTTTTGGTGTTTTCCTTTGCCTTATGCAGACTTAAGTTTCCTCTTACTAAAAAAAAAGATGAATGAAGAATAATAAAGTTCATTAAAGCAGTTCCAACAAAATGAACCCAATCATTGGTCAGTGCCCTCGGCCCCCACACAGTGAGTTCACCTTTCTTTAGAACAGCAAAGGAAGGGGTGTGCTCCGATGGCGCAGAGGTTAGCGCCCACGACCCAAGTACGCCTTAAGCCGTAAGGGCTGGTTATCCTCCCGCAGCAGTGTGTCGCAGTGAGCTTGTGGCAAACATTTTGTCCTCTGGCATGGCTGGCTCGGAGCTCGTCGGCATGGCTGTGTGTTTCCTGGACAGGGCCGCCTTTTGCAGCTGTTTTTTGTATCTCTGCTTCTGTCTCCTTGAACCCCAGTCGGCCTCAGCAAATGGCCGCTCACACTGAGCCTGGTTCTGCTGGAGGTTTCTTCCTGTTAAAAGGGAGTTTTTCCTCTCCACTGGCGCTACTAGCATGCTTAGTGTGAGTGACTGTATTTGAGTCAATGAGTCAATGCAATCAACTGGTTTTCTTTAGCTAAAAAACTTTGAATCAATTTGACTGTATGATCTGATTGAATTGTAAAGTGCCTTGAGATGACTTGTGTTGTGAATTGGCGCTATATAAATAAACTGAATTGAATTGATATTGAAGTGTGGTCTGTGCTATGTTATTCCACGCCACAATGCAAGAGGGAGAATAACGAACTAGCTGTGGGTCTATATATGGCCGAGGTGGCAAGGAAGTGGGGGCAAGTTTGTGCGATAATAGAGGAACATGAGGGCGAAAAAGAGCGGGGATCCAGGTGGAAAAAGGTTCCCAGCGTTCTCGCTCACCTCGCTCTTCTAGGTGGTCCATCTTCACAAGTCGTTTTCCTCAATGGCGATCATACAAACAAAACAAGCCAGTAAGGTACCAAAGAGGAAATACTCATAGGGCCGGATTTATCAAGATCCAATTTTGCGTGCAGTAATTTGCGCTCGCAAACTGGAATTTTGTGCGAGGGGCTGAACCATGGTTTGCGGGTGATTTAACAAGAGTGATTGCGTAACTGGTGGCAGGTGCAAAACTGTTGGAGACGCCCTATTTAAATGGGGGTTTTGCGCGTTTTGTGGTTTGCGGCAAAGTAGTTTGTAGTTTGTACAAACTAGTGCATTAAGAAATGTAAATCTTACAGTGACCCCCAACATATATATATATATATATATATATATACATATACATATATATATAAAAAACTTTGGCAACCTTTATTCCCTAAGGTGGTATGTGGCTGAATTTCTACTTCACTGCAGTAAAAAAAAACAAACAAAAAAAACAGGTGTTTTGTATTGGCCTGTAGAAAAATGCACATACCAAATGGCTCACAAGACGTGATCCCCGCAGCATTGGCACGTTGCTCCACAGGCGCAGGGGGAGAACCCCGACCCCGTCGGACAGCACTTCTGAAAAAACGAGATTGGGAGATCCCAGGTCTCGCTGCAACCGTACGCTGGAATGACCCAGATGCAAAAAAGTGCAATGTTGCAAGGAGTTTTGTGATATCTGGTATTGCGTGGGTCCTCCTTGTGGCTGGCTCCAAATCCATTCGGAGTTCCCCCAACAGCTCCAAAATGGCAATGCTGGATAAACGATATGTTTTGATGATCGTTTCCTCGTTCATTCCAAAAATTTTCACACGGAGTGAAAAAATGCGTTCTCTGCGTCTCCTTGCTTCATTTCGATGTCTCCTTCTTGCGACAATAACCGCTGCCATGTGTGCGCAATTACGCATACAGACCATTTGCACCTTCTTTTGAAACGTGTTAAATATAGAGTCAGATACCGTTAGCAAAATTGCTTTCAGGTTTAATAAATCACTTTGCGAGTGCTAAATTAATATATTTACATGTTCTCCTCCCGCAAGACGCACTTTTGCGTGTAAACGCCCCATATTGCATATTCATTGCAGAAAAAGTACTAAATGGATAAGAGGCGCTATTTAGCACGTTTTAAAGACCAAATCCTTTTAGCTCGCTGTTGATAGATCAGTTTGTACATTTTTTGGCGTGCGCAGTGAAATAGCTCACGTTTTTATACACGCAAACCTTTGATAGATCCGGCCCATACTGTAGAGTGGATGTAGATTTGACCAATCAGAGGCCTCTTGTCTACGGCACTGTCTGCAGTCACCTACAATTTTGGAGAGATGCAGCAGTGTCCACGGGCGACGCGGGATTGAATCCGGCCTGTGGTCCTTTGCCACATGTCTTTCTCCCTCTCATACCCTCTTTCCTGTCAAACTCAAAAAAACAGAGAAAACTCACAAAATAAAAAAGAATAGCAAAGGAAAGCACCATGCGGCACGAATGGGTAAATCTGAACAATCCATCAAAAAAAGACATGTGCCATATGTCTTTTCAAAGTTCTCAAAAGACTTCTGAAGTGTTATTAAAGCATAAAAAGTTACCTTCACCCATGCCTACAAGTCAGCAGTTTGCTTACTTTTTCGTACCTTTATTCTTCTTTGCAAAGTCTATAGAGGATCCCAAGCAGAGCTGAGAGGACTGATTTCCTCTAGTGCTAACACTATTGTTGGTGAGTTAGCTTTCACATTGACCGTTTCTTTCAAATAGTTTCTACGTCAGTGTTGCTCAGGGAACGGTGTTTTACTACAGAGAGAGGCCATTCTTCTTTACCTCTTCTTTCCATCCTGTTCAGCTCTCTGTACCTGACTCTGCCTGTGCTTACAAAAAGTTCTGATCACTACAGTAATTCAGAAATCCATCGGTTCACTAAGAGTTTAAAAAAGAAGCACGAGATGTTCTAACTAAAGTTGAAAAAGGTAAATTGATCATATCAATTAAAAAAGAAGAGGATATTTGGTTTCTAAACTGCAGCCTCGATAGCGATCAGTGTTTGACTCAGTCATCATGAGGATGGTTAATGAAGTAGAAAAACAGGGAATTGCTGCGCTCAGTAGTCCTCAGTGGTCTGCTGTTTGGGGGACCTGGTTATGTTAAATGGTGCAGATAAAATGTGCCTGTTGCCAATGGTTTAGAGCTATTATATAACACTTTATCAAAAAAAAGCCAAAAAACAACTTGTAAGCTGTTTATTTATGGTCTTTATCACAGAGTACAATGGCAAAGAGATTTAAAAACTACAAAGTTCAGATATTAAAGGGGTCTTACAATGATTCTTTAAGGTATTTGGTCCTGGTCCTTAAGGCCTCTGAATAGGGTGGTTGGTTGGGCTAAAAATGGCACATTTGCTGTTGTATGAGCCCTAATGCAAGCCTGGTTAAAAGGCTGATTTGGTGGTTTACAACAAGCAAAACTGCTGCGCAAAGATGCATCATAGCAACAAGCACTCACTCACTGAAACATCAAATTGTTGATATGGTAGGGTGACCAGAGGTCCTCTTTTTCCTGGACATGTCCTACTTTTCATACCTAAAAAAATCTCCGGGGGGAATTTCAAAATCCTCCAGGATTTTGGTCGACTACAGTGCAGCAGAACCAAGACATGAGCTCCGGGGCTGATGGGGGCCGGGGATGGAGCGACCGAACCCGGTAAGGGAGGCAGGGGGAAACATGCCGTCACTGGGTCGGGTTTGGTCGCTCCGTCCCCGGCCGCTGGGGTTCCCGGACCAGCCCTGGAGCTCACGGCTCAGTTTAAATGCCCAGTCCAGTCCAGTCAGTGACAGCAGCCCCCCAAAAATAAAAATGCGTCCTAATTTTGAGAAACCCAACAACAGCTTAGTGATAAAATAATACTTCCAGTTTGGGGCTGTGATGGCCTAATGGTCGAAACAGCCCCTCGTTTCAGTAAAAGAAGTTCAGCAAATCCTGCTTTGAACTGTCCAAGATTTTGAAAGCAGTATTCGCTCAAATTAACAGCTGAGCATCAAACTTGGCAGGGATCTTCTGATCTGACAAAAATAATCCATGCCTGTCGAGTCTTTGGATCCTTGGGAAGACTGTGAAAATGTTCCCCTTTCTCCGTGCAGCCTGGAACACTGCATTGACGATACTGAACCAGTGGGCTGGTCTGTATGTTAATTTCGGGGCCAGAACCAAATAAGGCAACATTCCCGAATTGACGTCAGTTCTGCGCTTCATTTGGATTCGTCTGTTTTATGGTGGAAGTTTGGAATTGTGAGATGTGCAGAGAAAGGAGGTGTCCATGGGGTTTGATCCATTTCACCCATTGAACTATCGTTATTCATCTATGACAATGTAAACTTGCATTCTTTGATCCCTTTAAATAGTAAATCAGGCTTGTCTTAAATAAATTAACTTTAATGCAGTTTATGCCTTTCAATCTTGACAGATACATCTCTCAATAACAATACAGATGAAAATGTTGATTCATTTAAGTAGTTTAAACTTAAACAGAAACTTATATTTATTAGATCCATTAGTCATGGAGAAACACATTTTATACATTTATTCCTCTTTATTTTGATGAGCATGGTTTACAGCAAATAAAATACCAAAAAATTCCCTTTCTCAGAAATTGTGGAAACATTATCATTGAATAAGAAAGAAAAAGATGTAACATCTGAAATGTCAGTTATCTGAAAAGTAAGTCTATATGCTCTACAGAACTGAGGTGGGGACAGAAGCGTGGTTCTGCTTATTTTGTTACTGACTTTTAGCTCTTCTCTGGACTTTTAGCTCTGTGGGTCTGGATGTCTTTGATCTTGGGGTTTTCTTGAAGCAAAGTTTCAGATCAAAGAAGCCCAGTAACGCCTTGGTCATTTAGGGTGGAAAATGACATCAGGACGCCCATAAAGCTCCTTAGAACAGAGAAGCAGAGAGTGCCTACATCATTTTTAATAGACCGCTCAACTGACTGTGGCTTGATTCGATGCAGTTCTCAGATTTTTAAGCCATGTTTTTAATTAAAAGCAACTTAAATCCAACAGTAATGCTACCTTTGTATAAAATGAATTCATATTTTTTGTTAGCTGTTGGCCAAATTTGTAAATAAATAAATTAGCCTACATAATGATATCAAGTTGCAGCATTTTCTACCTGTTTTCAAAATCCACTGCAGAGTTGAAATGCTGGTTGTTTGTTCTTAAGCATATCAAAGTAGAAAATCAAAAATGCTTCTTTTGTTCTGGGTTTATTTTATTTTATTTATATTTTATCTTTTAATCATAGAATCAACAAACAAGCTTTTACTTGGTTGACTTAAATTAATACTACTTTAGTCTCAGAGAGATTAGACTTTAATTATCTTCTTTTTTTGCAAACAGATCAGAAGTAAATTCATGGGGAAAAAGTTTTTTTTTGGTTTGCAAACTTTGAGACTTTTACACTTACAAATTTATGAAATATGAAGGATATTTCTTTCTAATTTCTAGATTGGTTAACAGTAAAGTATAATGTCAGTTCAATAGAGGAGTCTGAGCAACAATCTGTCATTTTTTTCCTGCTGAGAATAGAAGGAAAATATGAACTTTTTAAAAGTTTTTAAAGCCATTCGCCGTCCTCAATAAATGTGAACATTGTAAGAAAGTGTACTTGAGTCTACTATGAAATATGTCACCCACAGCGTCTGGGTCAGCCTGGTCTCCTCTCGAAAACCTGCTGTAAGAACTGTTATAATTTACTCCCTTAGAGAAAATTCAGCCCTTGAAAGCAATCTGAGTTTTAAAACTAGACTTTTTACCTTTTTCATTTTAATAGTGGAAGACACAGACAAAAAGCTCTCAGGCTGTAGTGCTGAGACTGACAGCGACAAATACATGAAATGTAAGACAGTACTTTCTAGACAGACTGTAAAGATGGTAAAATGGAAATGTTTCAGTAAAGGAAAATGTTAATCCTGCAAATTTGTGATTATTATCTGACCTACAATAATTTCATAAAATGTGAAAGTCATTTGCTTTTAATGTGTTGTGGCATAAATATAGAATGTCTGAGACAGAATTATATTTTAAGATGATGTATTTAAGATTGATATGCAGATGTACACGTGTTTGATGGGCTGTGGGTTTATTGCTAGAAATCTGAATTGTGATCATTTTAACCAATATTGCGATAAAGCTTTACACATATCACAAGCATGTGGATGTTTCACTCCAGAGTTTCATTGTTTTCATGACCCTTATAGCCTGCTTGTCCAGAGTCCATGGTTCAAGGACTTGACTGTTTCCCCACTTTAAGCATACTACTGTCAGCTAAAGGGCTGGAGGGGTAAAATCAGCGTCTTTCTAATTTTTTAATGGGGGATAGAGTTGCTAAAAATGATACTTGAGTAATATTTACACTACTTCAACATATTATTACTCAAGTAAAGGAGTAAATAAATAACCAACCAAGAAATGACTCAAGTAAGGTTAGAAAATATTCAGTAAGAAGCCTACTCAAGTACTGAGTAAATAATCACAACATCTGATTAATATTCAAAACTAGGTTTGCCAACCGTCCCTTGAAAAACGGAATCGTTCCGTATTTAGAAATAGAAGTACCTATCCCGTATTTACTTGAAAATAAACGCACTTTGTCTCGTATTACCGTGAGAGTTAAAAAAAATAGTAAGTAAAAAGCTAATGGAAAATGAAGAACAAAACTTACGGTAAACTTGTTCCCGGGCCCTGTCCTGCGTTGTGAACAATGATCTGACAACATATATGTAACGATCCAGAATCCTCTCATCCCATTGGTCGAGCCAACTGTTGCTCACGGAGAAGATAGCGGAGACAACAGAGCGGTATGGGGGACGAACGGAGTCATTTAAATGCTGATGCTCCTTCACTCAGCTTTACTCTGCAGCACTCAAAGACAAACAACTCCTCACTGCTTCAAGAGCTCAGAGGAAATCCAAGTGGAAAACGTAGGCTATCGCCACAATATGTGGCATTTAGCCAATTTTTTTTCTCTGTTTTACAACTTCAGCTTATGATCATTGCATATAAAGCACAGATATGTTTACAAGTTTGCACAAGTTTGCTGTTGCACCAAAAATGTGCACTATTTATTTATTGTTTTATATTAATTTTTACAGTTTAAAGTAAAGTTCATTGCTGGATAATAATTTGTTTTCCATGTGTTCATGTCACTCACAAATATGAATCTAATTCAATGCAGACTTGAGTACAATAGGGGCTTAAAGAAAATCACCACGCCAGGAGAGGTAAAGGCAATCGTGTCATGATGTGTCCCTTTTTTTCTTTTCAGGGAGTTGGCAACCCTATTCAAAACTAATTTAATGAAACAGAAAAAATATAAAATTATTTACAAATTCTGGTATTTTAAAGAAAGTGTAAATTCAGAAGTAACAAAATCTTTCCTAAATACTTTAGAGTTTGTCATGACTCAGAACAGAAGGACCCAGTATTCAGGCAAGACAGAGAGTGGAATTACTCAAAAAGCCTTTATCTAAAATAAACAGTCCACGGATCTGGAGTAGCAGTGGCTAGGGCATCTCAAGGTAGGAAACCAAGGAGAGAGGAAACACAGTTTAATCAACACGAAAACCTGACAACGGATGATCTGAACGGTTGAGTCCCTAACATGATCTAGGGTACAGTCCGTGCCCAGAGAACGAGGTAGATATCAGCTGAGAAGATGCAACGGTTGCCGCACAGGGACTTCCAGATGGCAAAGCCTAGAACTTAATAGAACTGACAGGAGATCAGATCCTAGCAGACAAATGATCTGAAGACAGGTCAGGCAAACACATCAGAACAGGGACAGGCAGGCTCAAAGGTCTGAAGACAGAAACGGGTCAGGACCGGGCAATCAGAACACAATCAGTAATGCTAGAATAATTCTCACACAAAAGCTCAAGAATAATCTGGCGCTGATGACTGGGAACAAGCAGTTTAAATAGAAGCTGAAACAAGGGGATATGATGAGCGGTAATGACAAACTGGGCGGGGCTAGGCAGTAGAATGAAATGAGCAAACAAGACACTGATCAGTAGGGTTGGGAATTTTCAAGATTCCAATGCCCTTATCGGTTCTGCGAAACGATTCGACTCCTTAGCGATCCTCTTAGCGATTCTGTGAAACAATGATCTTGGTAAGTGCACGGTGACATTCGTCTACCTTCGCCTGGGACATTCTATTTCTGCCTGCCTCGGCAAAAACAGAAAGCAGTGAACGAGAGCTGACAGCCTCTGAGCCAGCCAGGCTAATCGTCTAGTCCCAGTCATCTAAATCTAATGGAGAAGGCATCCATTTAATGAAAAAGCATTACTGTACAATTTCGGGATATAAACTCATCTCCCCCTGATTTAAATAAACAAGCATCACCTTCCTCTCGCTCCCTGAACTGCAGAGCAACTTTGTAGCATGTTTAATAACCCCAAAGAGAGGTTGGAAACTGGTTTATTTCCAGAAATGTCATATGATTTACTAGGAACCACAGTAAGCACAGCCAGTGATATAAAACTAGCTTCTTAACACCAAAGTTGCCTTCCATGCAGGTCATAACTTTAGCTGAACTCACTGTTCAACTACTCTGAAAAGATATATTTCAAGTTATGAGGTAGATTTATTTGTGTGAAATCCAGCATTCAAAGCTCCTCTTTAGTTGATCCCAAAGGTGTTCTATAAGGTCCAGGTCAGGACTCTGTGGAGGCCAGCAAAGTATTTCTTCACCAAACTTTATCTGCTTGACCCACCCAAACAGCAAAGCCTGAGCACAGACAGGAAGTCTGAGTTTAACGTGTATGAAAAAAAAAAGTTTTTTATTCCATAGAGTTATTCATGTAGGGCTGCATAGCCATAAATTGTGCTCAATTAACAGTGGCAAAACTTCATGTTCTCATTACTCATGTAAAAGTAGAAAGAACAGTTCAGGAAAGATACCGTAAATCCTCTAATGTAGGCCCGGGCCTTTATTTTACTCAAGTGCATCGCGGTCCAGGCCTTTATTGGAAAGAGGCCAGAATTAGAGACAGGCCTATATTGCTATTTGAGCAAAACAGACTACCAGTGGAATGAATAAAAATGAGATTTTGTGTCTATTTGAACCTATAAAACACTAGGTTCATTTATTGAAAAAGTACAGTTACCATAACGGTATACAGAAATTTAACAACAAATAGCCTACCTGTAATTCACGCTAAATTCCAGTGACAAAAACGTAGCAAATATACCAGTAGTGCTACTAGTGCAATGTAAACACTTAACCATACATGGTGATAATTAGGCTATTGTTTTATAACAAAAAGCAACTTACAGGTTTAGACACCTCATCGCTCACTCAAATTGTCTCGCTTGGTTTGAAGTAAAAAAAAAATAAAAATCCTCCAATTCTGTTTAATCTTCCTCCTCAGTTTCCTCCTCCTCTTCATCTCTCCCTGTAATCTCCTCATCACTTGCGCCAGTCTCTATAACAAGTTCATTATTGTACAGTTCCTCTTCGTCCTCCTCATGTTCTGCTGCGTGTCTGTTCTCTTCCTCGCGCAGACGGGCGAGTCAGGGCCTGTCTTCCAGCAGCGCAGGGCTGTGGTACTTGTATGTTACTACCACAAGTATAATGTTGAGGTATGCCCAGAAAAAACGTTTATAGCCCTGGCCTGTATGAGAGACCGGCCATTATTTACCTCCTCTGACAGCGAGACCGGCCAATGTTAGAGTCCTGGCCGCTAATGGAATACAGGCCAATATTAGAGAATTTACGGTACTCCTGAAAGTACATCTTGTTGCTAAAAAGTTAGTAAAGTAACTGTAACTGAGTAAAATGTAACTGCTTACTACCAATCTTTGCTTTTGTGTGATCTGTTTACCTGTGATTATATTGTAAATACAATTAATTACCCATCCAAGAAAGGAGTGCATCATTAGGTGTCATTTCAGGGATTAAATCTAGATGCATATTTTTTCACTTGATCCATGTAATAATAAGAAAGCCTCAAGTTTTGTTTAAAGACACATTCCACCATATTGTATGATATGGTGACCCATTCCTTTGACACATACCAGTGACTAAAAGCAAGAAAACATCTGATTTTCCCACATTATTTACCTTGCTAACATACCTTTTCTTCAGTCACAGCGAATCTCAGAAACCTTGGTTTTATTTTTGGCTCTGTGCCCAGATGGTCGTTCTCTTGGATTAATCAGAAACTGTCTTGTTTTTTCAACTAAGAAATATTTCTGTAAGCTTCAAACTAAGAAGTCGAAATCTGCATTAGAGATGATTGTGCATGGCTTCATTTCATGCGGTCTTGATAATACTAACAGCGTCTTCATGTTTGAATAAGAAAATTCAGACTGCTGCGCCAAGACTTTAAACAAATAGATGAAATATACATCACATCATCCCAGTTTTATTCTCTTAATATTGGCTAGCAGTACGTTTAAGATCTCATTTTAGAATTGTTGTCTTTATTTTGACAACATTACGTGGTCAAGCATTTCTATCTCTGACCTTCTAGACGCCTGCACCGCCTCTCCCAGTCTGAGATCTTCCAGTCAAAGACTGGCAATGGCCCCACAAATACATTTTAAAACCCCTGGGAAGAAAACCTTCAGAACTGTATCTGTGATGTTTTAGTGTGTAATTTGTTCTGATGTGCCTTGTGTACAGCCACTGTGTTTGTGTAAAAGCCTAGCTGGTGACTGGCATTGAGAATTAGCCTTAGTTAAAATGTTGTAGTGTGTGACATGATTCATGAAACATACTTGTCCCTATCAAATAAATAAATAAATAAATAAATAAACAAACGGTGGCTCCGAGATCATGGAACGCTTTGTGCTTTCTTGATTATTTCCAAGGAGCAATAAGTAAGTCCCTTATCGGTTTTTCCCTATCAACAATGTCTTTATCATTTTTTTTTTTTTTACTCATAAAACTAGATGTGCAGAACAGTGTGCAGCCTGTGTTTACTTCCAGGTTCCTGAGCCAATCATATTAGAGTTCCCAGGGTTACTAAAAACCGAATCTACTCTATGTTTGCAAAATAACAACAGCCTGCAAACATGACAACCTGCAAGAGAAGCAGACCAGATATAGTCTAAATGATATCCAAGAAGCCTCAGCATGGGTTAGGTTTGGATTCGTCTTGGATGAGGTTGGAGCTCAACTGAGAAATGGTGAATAGCTGTTATTCTGTCCTCTGTTAGAACAGCTCTGCTCATTCAATGACAACTAGAGATGCTGTAATCTTCGTTACAGACCTCCAGCCTTATAGTGTTACTGAGAGCAAGGCTTTTTGTACCTTTCTTTTTTTCTTCATTAACTCCTATTTTAGCACATTTGATCTCCCTCACTGTCTTCATAGTTATCTAATTAGTCCTGAGGGTTCTACCTCAGAGAGCATTCAATAATTGATAGATTCGGAACACCCACACACACATACACACCATAACTGGTAGTTTTATTATTCTTTATTTGTTCAGGGGGTCATTCACAATTTTTATACACTTTTCAAAATGATCCTTGGGCTCCTACTATTACCCATTTTATTAAACTTGAGCTGTTCAATGGATATTCAAAGAGCTGTCTTTTATATGTCACATATTTTAAACATGTTTTACTTTAGCACGTTTGTAAGTATTCAGCAACAATCATTTTACCGCAACATAACCACCTCTGTTCGTACGCTCTTAGTCCTGGCTACAATAACATAAGGATGGTGAACAACATTTGTAACCTTTCTTTTGCGGGGAGGAGATGTTTTTCAAAAAGAGTAAAAAGATTTAATTTTCAATAAGTAAGCCATTGATACCTACGGACAAGGATGAGGGCCACTGAAAAAAAAAAAAAGTTAACTGATTTTTAAATTTTATTTCAGTTTAACATGGGGAAAAAAGTCAGAATTCTGACTTTAATCTCAGAATTCTGACTTTTTTCTCAGAATTCTGACTTTTTTCTTAATTCTGACTTTTTTCTCAGAATTCTGACTTTAATCTCAGAATTCTGACTTTTTTCTCAGAATTCTGACTTTAATCTCAGAATTCTGACTTTTTTCTCAGAATTCTGACTTTTTTCTCAGAATTCTGACTTTAATCTCAGAATTCTGACTTTTTTCTCAGAATTCTGACTTTAATCTCAGACCTTAATGTAGATGGGCACCATGAAGGAAGAGATGTGGAGCACTCAGCTTCACTGGCAAAGATGTGAGTTGTTTCAGGTGGCCAGTGACACATTGGTGGAAAATGACGGAATTAGGCAACTTTTTACGTGCCCGAGGGGTCCCCTCATTAATGGAGGAGCAGAAGGTCATTAAAACAAGAGAGCTAGTCTCTAAAACAGACATGGCTATGGCTTGATGCTAACATGTTTGTTAGCTGTCAGAATTCTGAGAAAAAAGTCAGAATTCTGAGATTAAAGTCAGAATTCTGACTTTTATTAAACTGAAATAAAATTTTTAAAAAATCAGTTAACTTTTTTTTTTTCAGTGACCCTAATCCTCTTCCGTAGATACCCCTGCTGCCCTATATCAGAATAGAAAATCACAAATGCAGTTGCAGAAAATTCTTACTTTTGTTCCGCTTGTTATCTTTTTATGTAAATTATTATTAAAGCTTTTTAAAACAGGAGCCTATTTACACATTTTTCTGAAAATAAGAAAGTTCCTAATAACCAAAGGAATTTGGCTTGCTAGGAGAAGAGAGTAGTCTAATTTTCTAAGATAGTTTTCAGGTGACATCTTACTGTGAAATTTTTTCTTCGGATTTATTTGCTATCAAATGTTTGGATATGAGACATTGTTATGACCTCAGGTACATTAGGTCCTTCTATGCCCAGATAGTTGCAGTGTAGTTTATTCCCTGATTGAAACAGCCTCAACATTACATCAAAGTTTCATGTAAGAGCTTTCATTCATGTTACTGAGCATTTTCATAAAAAACAGTTGGTGTTGTCTACACCAAGTAGGCTGGGTGACATGACCTTCAACCAATATCACAATAAATTGGGCAGTATTACATTGATTATTAACCATAAATACACGATAAATGCTCCACTCCTCTATCAAATATAAGGGCATGTGCAGGACATGCAGCTGATCTATTTATTTATTTATTCACCAAATCATATTACATATTACTTTCAATTAAATACTAAGTTCTTGTATTCATTCAGTTTTAAACATTCAACAATGTTTCATTGAACAGGAGTAAAAAATGTCCTCTCTTGCAAATATTTTTGAGCTGTGGAAGCAAATTTTTCCATGGCCTATTTGTGAGTTCACATTTTTTTGAGTGTGCTTTTACTCTGCCTAAATAGGGGTGATTGTTTAGAAGTCTTGTATCAGTATGTATGCTGGAGTTATGGAGTTAAGATTGGGGACGGCAGAAAGCAGTTGCTTCCATACTCTAGACAAGAGTGAAGGGAGGGTCATGAGAGATTAAATTCAGTTTATTTATATAGCGCCAATTCACAACACATGTCATCTCAAGGCCCTTTACAGTTCCCCAACGATTCACAGTTTTCTTTCTAAGTAAAAACCAGTTGCAGTGTCTTTCACAGGATTTTAGGAGACTGTGGTGGGAGAGTCTTTGACCCTCGGGGGTTTTGCACATTTTTAAGCGTGGTGTATCCCACTTAATGGGGAACACGTTTTTTTTTTTTTTTTTTTTTTTTTACATTTGGCCCTTGATTTAACGTTATTACATCATGTTCTACTCACTCATATGAGTTTTGTGTCATTTGGAGCCGTTCTGAAGATATTCGGTTAGGTTATATCCAAGTAACGTCTTCCTATGGGCAACAACTTGAAGGCACAAACGGAACTGTTCATAATTTATTCTTTATGGTACTCCAGCATTCATAACATGTAGACGAATCACTGTCGCCCAGACATTCATGGTTATATTTTTTATATTTATATCCAAGCGGAGTGTGTATGATGTCATCTGCGTGCGCCAGCTACCATTCATTCTTCCTGTCCGCTGAACTGCTGCTAGTTTTCCTCACATGCCTGGAAGATGTCTAGTGCTACTTCCACAGATGATCTTGCTCTCCAAATGGAATTGATCGATTCAGACTAGCTAGCCGAATGAATAGAAGGAGTAGAGCGTAGCCGCCTGTGGCCCGGGCTGCCTGTCACAACTCCAGTCCAGCGTGCGGATGACGTCATACACACCCCACTTTGATTTTAAAAATCATAAATATAAAAAATATAACCGCGGATGTCTGGGGGACAGTTATTCGCCTACATGTTATGAATGCTGGCGTACCATAAATGATAAATTATGAACAGTTTAGTTTGTGCCTTCAACTCATTGCCCAAAACATTACTTTGATATAACGTAACGGAATATCTTCAAAACAGCTCCAAATTACAAAAAAACTCATATGGATGAGTAGAACATGATGTAATAATGTAAAATAAAGGGCCAAATGTAAAAAAACTGGCGTTCCCCTTTGAGTGCATTTTTGAGGCCACTTTTTTCCCTTGTGCTCCACTAAGGTGCCTACAAATCATTATCTTAGAAAGGAAAACACAATGGAAAAGTTGATTAAGTGACTGTTGCTGTGTGAATCAAATGCCGTTATTTAATATAAAACCTTTTAAATTCAGTTATTTATTTTAGACCAAATAACATTTTACATTTGCATCCCGCTCGCTCTCGCGAGGGTGCATGTATCATGTTTACCGTGAGGGTAAACCTGCTGTTGCTCTGGCTCTGTCCGAAAACCAAGGCTGCATCCTCCAAGGACGCGGTCTACCTAGACTGGATCCTTCGAATTCCTTGAAAATAAGGAGACCGGAAGTGTTTTGGCTGTGAATTCGAACAGGTCTGCCCTTCGGCGGGTTTTACTGCCGTAGGCTCTGTTGCTTAGCAACCGTGAATGTCGACACACAAAGCAGGAAAAGGATGAATAACAAAGTTTTCAAAACTGTTTGTGTTTTATTTATTTATTTTTATTATAAAGTGAACAAAGACTACAAAGACTACGCTCACAAGAACAAATAAAATCAAATGTAATGATAGAAACCTTAGTCAGTTAAATAACATGCTGCTCATTTTGCACATCTCCAAGGTTGCTGCTATTTTCAAATATCAATTACTGTAAAAATGTCCATAGCTGCATATTGGTTATTTATTCTCCAGTTTTATATTGTTAAAGCACTTTACAGAATTATATTTTTTATATTTTAACTTCCTTATTATGTTATTCTTATACATTTTTCAAAGGTCCACATTTGTGTGACCATTTTCAATAATCTTTCTGCTGCTCTAGATTTGCCCATTGTGGGACAATAAAGGGATTTTCTATTCTACTATAAAAGGGGTAGAAATATATAAGTAAATCTAAACAATGTATGTATAAAAATATATCTGCAACATCTCTAATTTTCAACAACAAAAAATTAAGCATATTGTGCAAAACAGCAATCAAAAAATTTAACACCCATCAGATTTATAGTCCCCACACTGCAGATATATTAGAATCTGCCCTTAAATTACAGCCAAACCCATTTACACAGTAACAGATAAAAACCTTTAGATAAATCAAACATTACCGCCACATATCTGACTCTATAACCATTAAAATAACGATTTTCATTAATTTCAGACGGAACTATTCACAGACTTGTATTATATTAAACTGAATTTCCAATTTTCACCACTGTTCGGCGCCAAGTAACCTTTCCTCTGATCACATAGCAAATCCCGGCTTGCTTGGTCTCGCAATGAATCCTGGGTAAACCAAGGATACAGAGGATACATCAGACCCCATCCTTCAAATCGGGCAAAAAGAAGGACGCATTTTAAAGTCGCATACAATTCAATTCAATTCAGTTTATTTATATAGCGCCAAATTCACAACACATGTCAAGGCACTTTACAGTTCAACCAGATCATACAGTCAAATTGATACAAAGTTTTCTATCTAAGGAAAACCAGTTGATTGCATTGACTCATTGACTCAAATACAATCCGTCACACTAAGCATGCTTGTAGCGACAGTGGAGAGGAAAAACTCCCTTTTAACAGAAAGAAACCTCCAGCAGAACCAGGCTCAGTGCGAGCGGCCATCTGCCGAGGCCGACTGGAGTTTAAGGAGACAGAAGCAGAGACACAAAAAGCAGCTGTAAAAGGCGGCCCCGTCCAGGAAACACACAGCCAGGCAGACGAGCTCCAAGGCAGCTTCCATGCCAGAGGATGAAGAGAGCACATCCACTCAGTCACGGTCAGAGAAACAGGACCACACTGGAAAACAGGCCGATCTCCGACATCTATAAACAAGGGTGTTGATGGAAGCAGCACAGCTGATGTTTCTTTCCAGGATGACGTCACAGCCAAACAGGAACAGACGAGGCAAAGCTACTCTGAGGAAAAGCAGAGAGAGCAGAAGGTTAGAGATTGAACTAACAGATTCTGCAGAATAGGAGAACAGAGAGAGAATGAAGCAGCATGATGAAATGGGGGTCCCTATGTCCTCCAGAAGTCTAAGCCTATAGCAGCATAACTATAGAGATAGCTCAGGATAACCTGAGCCACCCTAACTATAAGCTTTATCAAAAAGGAAAGTTTTAAGCCTAGTCTTAAAAGTAGACAGGGTGTCTGCCTCACGGACTAAAATGAGTAGTTGGTTCCACAGGAGAGGAGCCTGATAACTAAAGATCTGCCTCCCATTCTATTTTTAGAAATTCTAGGAACCACTAGTAAACCTGCAGATTGAGAGCGAAGTGCTCTGTTAGGAACATAAGGAACAATCAGATCTCTGATATAAGATGGAGCTTGGCCATTTAAGGCTTTATATGTGAGAAGGAGGATTTTAAATTCTATTCTGGATTTAACAGGAAGCCAATGAAGAGAAGCCAGGATAGGAGAGATATGATCTCTCTTTTTAATTTTCATCAGAACTCTGGCTGTGGCATTTTGGATCAGCTGAAGGCTTTTAACTACAGTTTGTGGACTTCCTGATAGTAAAGAATTACAATAGTCCAGCCTTGAAGTAACAAATGCATGGACTAGTTTCTCAGCATCACCCCTGGACAGGAGATTTCTAATTTTTGCAATGTTCCTTAGATGAAAGAAGGAAATTCTAGAAACCTCTTTGATCTGGGATTTAAATGACAGGTCCTGATCAAAAATAACACCAAGATTTTTTACTTTATTATCTGAAATCAGTTTAATCCCATCCAAATGAAGTGACTGACTAATCATCTTATTTTTCAGGTCCAAAGACTAACCTCTGTTTTGTCTGCATTCAGAAGCAGAAAGTTAAGAGTCATCCAGGTTTTTATGTCTTCAAGACATGCCTGTAATCTATGTAATGGGTTAGCTTCCTCTGGGTTTATAGACAGATATAGCTGGGTATCATCAGCATAACAGTGAAAATTAATCCCATGCTGTCTAATAACTCTACCGATTGGGAGCATATGTTAAGTAAAAAGAATTGGTCCTAGCACTGATCCCTGTGGTACTCCACAGGTAACCTTTGAGCATGTTGAAGATCTATCATTAACATAAACAAACTGAATTTGATCAGATAGATAAGATTTAAACCAGTCTAGTGCTGTTCCTTTAATTCCTTTAAGTTTTTAATACCAAATCAGAAAGGAACTCTGAAAACTCATCTAAAAATTCACAGTAAGGACCTGGTGGACGATACAAAGTTACAAAAAGAAGAGGTTTTCTTGCCTTGAAATTTGGATCAGGGAAATTAAGGGTTAAATGTTCAAAAGAGTTGTAGCTATTAACTGTTTTGGGAGTAATCAGTAAGTCAGACTGGAAGATTGTTGCTACTCCTCCTCCTCGCCCAGAACTTCTGGGTGTGTGAAAATTTAAATAGCTTGAAGGAGTTGCCTCATTTATGCTCACATAGTCAATTATCACAAATCAAGTCATTAACTAGCAGACTTTTAGAGGAAAGAGATCTTATGTTAAACAGGCCGCATTTAATTTTTTTTAACTTTTTCCCCAATTAGAGTTATTTTGATTTTAGTTAGATTATCATGATTTACTCCTTTGGGAATATTTGCTAATTTATTAGATTTTGGTCGTGGGCAAGACACTGTCTGGATGGAGTAAAGAGTGGGTAACAGTAGAGAAGCTGCAGAGATGTGTGTTAAACTACAACTCTGCTTCCTGGTCTGCACCCTGGGTTGTCAGGGTTTTGGAGGACTAATAAATGTGGCCAGATTCCTAGACAGAAGAGCTGCACCATCCAAAGTGGGATGGATGCTGTCTCTCCGAATCAGACCAGGCTTTCCCCAAAAGGATTGCCAATTATTAATGTAGCCCACGTTGTTTTCAGGACACCACCTAGACAACCAGCGGTTGAATGACGACATGCGGCTAAACATGTCATCACTGGTCAGATCAGGGAGGGGACCAGAGAAAATTACGGAGTCCGGCATTTTTTTGGCAAACTTACACACCGAAGCAACACTAATTTTAGTGACCTCCGATCGGCGTAACCGGGTGTCAATACCACCAGCGGTAATAACAATCTTACTGTATTTAACCTTATCCTTAGCCAGTAGTTTCAGGTAGGATTTGATGTCGCCCGTTCTGGCCCCCGGCAAACATTTGACTATGGTCCTTGGTGTCTCTAATGCCACGTTTCTGACTATGGAGCTGCCAATCACCAGAGTGGGCTTGGTTAGAAACGTGAACGGGTTGGTGGTGACCAGTGGGCAGAGATCCACCACTACGCTTTCTGCGTACAGTTACCCAGTCGCCTGGCTGCTCAGGCACTTTTGGAGGACAGCTACGTGGGGGGCCTACTTTAACTCCTGGATGTTCAACAGCCTGAAGCCTGGATTCTAACCTGACACCCTCGCCTCCAAGGCTACAAAAATACTACACTTATTACACATCCCATTATCACTAAAGGAGGCAGAGGAATAACTGAACATCTGACACAGAGAGCAGGAGAGAGGAGAGGAAGAAGGAAGAGTTGGAAAAGAGTCAAGGGAGGGAGAGAGAGAAGCCATAGCATTGCTAAGCTAGCGCTAGCCTAGGCTAGCTACTCCTTGCTATCAGAAATAAAACCGTGTGAAACTGACAAGTGCTCAGTAGAAAAGTGCAGCAGAAGGTGCTATGTTTTAAAGTAGTCAGTTAGAGTTACTTAGATACAGAGATATCACAGAGAAAATAACTTAACTTCAGATGGAGTTCCTCTGGACAGCTGCAACAGCTGCACACTCAGTTAATCCAAACAGGAAGTGACGGATTAACTCTTGGAATCCAACCAGACCTTGGCGCGCTATGACGTCATCGTCCTGGAATCTGGCCTTCTAAGGACGCGTCCTAGGTTTTCGAACAGAGCATCTGACTGCTGCGCTGAGAGGGAGGGACTCCTGCGGGGTTGGGAAGGGTAGGCGCCCCATGGCATCACCTGCCACTGGAGGACAAGAGTAAGAACGATACGTGCTTTCACGTAAGAGTCTCCAAAAGCCGTCAGTGAAACCAGAAAAGTCGCTAGATTTTGACGCTAGTCGCTTTTTTGAAAAAGACTCGCTGGAGGAGTCTGAAAAGTTGCTTAGTATAGCGACAAGGTCGCTGAGTTGGCAACACTGCATGGGCGAACCGGGGCGGCATTTTATTAAGGAGGGCGAGACGAGCGCTTCGAAAAAAAGAAATAACTGGTGCTTGGAGTGGGTCTCGCCCGGGGAGTAGAACCGCCACTGACCATCTATGAGCATGGCTCGCATTCTTCCTGTCGCTTGGTTACGGCCATAAACAATTTGTCTCTCTATGGCGCTGGGTTACGGGCGGTATGAAAGTACAGCTGTGGAATGGTCTGATAAATTGACAGATCTTTTTGTTGTTGGTGTTTTCTCTCTCTCTCTGTCTATATCAGACTGTGGCGGGCATTAATGGGAAACACTGCAGTTGATAGCATTGGCTCATTGACTTGAATGCAATCCCTCATACTAAGCATGCTTGTAGCAACAGTGGAGAGGAAACACTCCCCTGTAACAGGAAGAAACCTCCAGCAGAACCAGGCTCTGTGTGAGCGGCCAGAATGAGTTCAAACATGCCTCCTTCATAAACGGCAGACCTGTTCTGAGTGTTTATCTGGCTAAAATGTATGCCCTTGATGAATTGAAGTGTTTTTTCTTGGGAATAATCAAATGTTGAATAGTCAGAAAGCTCTTTATACAGGGGGTGGGGTGGTTCTCCTGGGGGGAGTGTGAGTGTGTGATTTTGTAAGGTATAAATATATGTACTGAGCTTGCCGCAGTCAGAGAGCTCTATCTCTCCGTCTGAGGACATTGGATAAATTTAAACCTTATTTCTTGCACTTCACAGCGCAAAGGTAATGGAGCCTTTTGCACATCTTTGAACTCAACTGCCTGGCTGCACTGCAGTGGTGGAGGTTGGATGCGTTACTTTGGGTAGTCCAGAGAGTTTTCAGACAATATTAGCATTTGGTGTTCTGTTGCTCAACATCGATGGTGTAAATTAGGTTCCACTGAACGGAGTGTGCAGTGAGAACAAAGTGCAACATTTTAAACTTGCACACCCTCACTCAGAAGCGGTATGCCGTGCGCTCCACTCTGAAAACACATAATATGTGGCCAACATTTGGAAGAAGAATGTTTTCAAGATGACTTGAATAATGGCGCGTTGTTACAAACACGCCGATACCGCACCGTGATGTCACACACCGGTAGGTGGCAATAGTGTTCTTTGACAAACATGAATGCCTCCAGTAAAGCACATTCAAATTAAAATTACTTTTAATTAAAAACACTTATCATGTATTGAACAGTATATAAGAATTTCATATTTAAAGTACTTTCAGAAGTTTGTATTATGACTATGACCGGACTTCTTTAACAACACAAAACATAAGGGGATGGGTTAAAAGCAGAAAGTGAATTTCCTCATGGTGGGACCCTAAAGGGATTTAAATTTTATTTTACATAACCATTTATAATTGATCACTAACCAAACCTGGATATGTTATTGTGCTATAATTAAACATGTAGAAATATAAGATTCTTATAATGCGAGTGACTAAAAAAAAAAGCAATTGAAACAATACTGTGTAATTTTGAGCCCCAACATAGAGGGCACTTTGGTCTACGATTTGGCTCAGGAGAGGGCAAATTAGCACACATTTTGGCTTCATAGAGGGCACTGTAGTGAACATTTTGGCTGGATTTTGGTTTAGGATAAAAACTGCATGTGCCTGAATATAAAACAAAATATATTACAAGTAAGTTCAAAAAAACTTTGTTAATGTAGGTATTGATAAACTCTTTCAGCACAGTTCAGAAGGGTTAGTTACTCTTCGATTTAGTAGAGTAACAATGATCTAAACACCATCTTTCCATTAAAGCTACAGTGTGTAATAATTACAGGGATATACAGTCAGAAATGTAATATATTATACATAACTATGTTATTTATCATCATCTACGAGCTCAGCCTCTTAACCTTAATATTTGCGTTGCCTTAGAATTCGTTATTTATAATTACATAGGAGCGGGTCTCGCAGCCATGGAGGCAGACATCTTTGCGCTACGGCAGCACAGAGCCAACAAACTAGCGATTGCGAGATCGCCCATTACGCTCGAAAGTAACTACGGCAAGTTGAGAGAGATGAACTGAGACGGTACTGAACAATAGATGGAAGTATTATGCCTGAGAATACTATCTGTAAAATTATCTATGTAAACAAACCTCATCACTTGAGAAGGTAGGTGATGCGGATGTCGTGGAAGACATTTTGTCCCATAACGCTAGCCGTACTGTTGGGGGGGAGAAGCGGTGGGGGGGAGATGTTCATGTTGCTGCGGTCTGCAGTCTGGACGTTAGATGCCGCTAAAAATTACACACTGTAGCTTTAAAAAAGTACATTGTTCTGTTTTTTTCAAACTTGTGGAGTTTAACCGCTTAATCTTTATTCGTTATATACTGACAGCTTTGCAGAATCGATCGCGTGTTGCATACTGGTTAAATCACAAACCCCCATATCACAATATTGTATTGTGACCTTTGTTGACTCCCAAAGGGCACTATTGCACATGTTTTAGCTCCAAAGGGAAAGATCATTTTAGCATTCATTTTGGCTCCAGAGAGGGCGCTTTAACATTCATTTCTGCTCCCAATACGCACACTTTGACTCCCAAGAAGGCACTAGCATGTGTTTTAGATCCCAAGGGGTAGGGCTGTGGGAAAAATGTTTGGGCGATATTTTGTGATTTATTTCTGCCCAATATAATATCGATCTTTCAGCTCCTAGTATAATTTTTTTTTTAAAACAAGACATGTTTTACCTAAAACAAAGAGGGAAAATGGGCAAACTGTGCACGGCCACTCTGGCAGGTAGTGCTGCAGAGCTTTTTTGCTGTGCAGCGCAGCATCATTTCTGTAGTTCAGGCAGTCCAACTTTAAAACGTTGACTGACCCAAATCTCAACTAACATGAATACCAAAAAAACGTAAATGATCAATGTCTTCTGATGAACACATACAGCACTCGCTTTTTTTATCTATTGATTTAATTTTGACAACAGAGAAAAATATCACAACATATCAAGATACTGCAATGTCGTGATAATATCGTATCTTGACCCAAGTATCGTGACACGCATCGTATCACAACACCCATGCCAATACTTACCCCTACCAAGGGGGCATTTTAGCACATGTCTTCCCTACAAAGATGGCACTATAGCACAGGTTTTTTTCCCCCTAGAGGGTGCTGTAGCTGACATTGTTTAACAATTTGCTCACGGTTTTGGGATTCTATGTTTATTCCAACAAAGGTTTAAACTGCTCCTTGAAACAGATCCCAGGTTTAGCTTCTCTGAAAGCAGCTAGCAGCGTTGCATGGTCCCTAAACTAAAAACGGCAGAACTTAATGAGATGTAAATGTTTTTGCTTTGTCTATTTTTCTATCTAGCTAGCTGATAGCTGAGGTGTGTTCACATAACCCTCTCCTTTTATCTGGGCTTGGGACCAGCACTAGGAGCACATAGTACTGTGATCCTCATGGCAGGATTGTTATGTGTGTGTGTGTGTGATGTGTGTGTGTGTGTGAGGTGTGTGTGTTTGTTTTGTAGGTGTGTCTGTTTAAATGTGTTGATATTTGTTTGTTGTTGTTTTTTTTTTTTTGCTTTTTTTAAAAAAAATTATGTTTTTTTTTATATTTTTTGTTTCTTTTGTATTATTTTGCAATGTTTATAGAAAAAGTGAAAAAAGTGGTGGTAAAGTTAGAAAAGGTGGGATAATCCCAGAGATGGGTGTCAAAACAAAGAGCGAGTTGGAGCTTGGAGAAACCGATGGTTTCGTTGGAGGAGGTTTCATGAGGTTTCACTGTTCCTTTTTAGAGCGTTTAAAGAGATTTTTCATTTTTCTCCCAAACGTTTTCTTATCAGGTTTTTCTTGTAAGTTGTTGATCTTTTCTTGCTGATTTTTCAGTTCATCCTCTTTGCTCTCTGTTGACATATTCTCCTCCTGTAACTCTTTCAGAGCGTTTTTGGCTGCTAAAATGGCCTCCTGAAGGCAGGTCTTCTCTGATTGCCACTCCTTCCTTTCATTGAGTAGACCATCTTTCAGAGCTGCTTTCTCATTCCTAAGAGTTTCCTGCTGCTCCAGGAGTCCGAGTCTTTCCTGGTCCCAGAGGTTTTTTTGTTTCTCCATATCTTTCTCCATTTTGACTAAAGCAGACTTTAATTTAAAGCTTTCCCGGATTTTCTCCACTAAGGATGTCATTGTTTCAATCTGATTAGCCTTCTCAGCACGCAGAGTCATTTGTAGTTCAGTGGCTTTTTTATCAGCATCTTCATGGCATTGCTTCATTTTCTGCTGCTTCAAATGGAGAGCGGCTTTCTCCAGTTCTGCCTCAGCTTTCTGTAACTCCAGCTGCTTTTTTAGCTGCTCCACCTCATCTCTTTGGTGTTGGCTGGTCATGAGATGGGATTTTTCCAGCTCCCACTGTTGTTTCTGATTTGCCAAAGCTGTCTCTGTTTGGATGAGAGCAGCTTGAAGGGTGGATATTTCCTCTGTTTGCTTGGCTAAGCAGTCCTCTGCCTCTTTTGCTCTATTTTTCACTTCAGCCAGGTTTTTCTCCAGCTCTTCTGCCTTTTTGATGGCAACTTGATGGTCTTTCTTCCTCTTGATCAGCTCGTTGTACAGCGCAGAAACCTCGACCCCATGTGTAACTTTCTGCGACTCCAGCTGAGCTTTCAGCTTTTCTACCTCGGCTGCTTCTTGTTTGTTGGTGAGAAGACGGCGTTTTTCCTGCTCCCACTGCTGCTTTTGTTCATCAAAATCTTTCTCCGTTTGGAGCAGAGTAGCTTGTAACACAGACATTTCTTCCATCTGCTTGGCCAAACAGATCTCATTCTCTCCTGCTTTTTTCTTCTCTGAGATCAGATTAACTTTCAGCTGGTCGGCCCGTCTGATTGCATCCCGTCGGCCTTTGTCTGTCCTGATCTGTTTATCATGCAGAAGAGCAAGTTCGCTCTCATGCTCCGTTTGCAGATTCTCTATTATCTGCTTTAACTTCATCACTTCATCTGTTGAATCGTTTTTCTCCGGTAAAACATCACCTTCACTAGATCTTACACAGACTTCAGTTTCCTGCAGCTTTTTCCTTGCAGCTATTAACTCAGACTCAAGCTGCTGGCCTCTATCCTTTTCTTGCTGATTCAGTGTTTTCATTTTATAAAGCTCATTACCAAGATACTTTGTTTGTCCTGACAAGCTGGCATTTTGTTGTTGGAGTCCTGAGATCACTGTATCTTTGAAGCGTAAGGATTTTTCAGCGTCTTCCAGCTTTTTCCTTTCAGCGGTTAACTCATTTTCAAGCTGCATTGCTCTCTCTTTGATTTGTTGGTTCTCTGTCTGTAATTTATGACAGTTGTTACCAAGATACCCTATGTTCGATGATACCTTGGCATTATGTCTTTGAAGTCCTGAGATGATATTGTCTTTGGAGCCCAAGATAGCATGAAACTCCAACTCTGGTGACGTAATAAGCAGTGTGGTGCTTGTATCAGCAGCCGGTGTCCTAAACATGTCTGTCTGCGATGGGGTCACCACAGTATTGGAGATACGATACGATACCAGTTGATTAATACCTTTCTGAGGCTGGGCAACCGTGGGATTTCCAGTAGCGTTTGGCATTATCTGACCAAATCCAGGTAAACCTTTCACACCAGCTAATTGCACCATTGAGTTTGACTGACCAGATTTGGAAACATTGACAGAGGAGTTTGTAACTTCCAGGGTTTTTTGCAGATTCCTGAGTTGGTTCAAGGGTGAACTTCCATTGGTAGATTCCATTTTTCTAAAATATGCTTGTTAGTTTTAAAAACAAAGCTTTCTCTGATGATGGGACTGATTTTTCTTCACACTAAAACACTCAAAAGTGTAAATCACTCAGGAGCTGTGGACGCCAAGAAGGGTTTACACAGAATGGAATGGAATATGGAATTTCTAAATATAGACTGTCCAACCCACTAATAATGTCACGGAACTCTTGGCCACACCCTCTCAGACAGGGGAGGTCTTAGTGTGGGCGGAGCCTTTTGAAGCCATTGGAAGTAATCAGTGTGGCACCTGACCACTATTGAGGAATAGTAAACATTTTTTTTTCCCTGGGCTGTTGATGCAGATAGATCTTAAAGAAATGTAACAATGGATAAATAAACATTGATTTATTCATATAATGTTTTTTTGTTTTGTGTTCTGAATCAGGCACTATTAGTTAAGATCATTTGTTAATTCAATATAAACACAATAACCTCGGGGGTCTGGTATACAATGATGCTTTCCTCCCTGCCTCTTACTCCCTCACTAATGCATCAGCACACAGCAGTTAGGTCTTGGTGTTGGTGATGGTGGGCCTTGTGGCATAGGCCACTTTTGCATCAGTGGGGGCAAAAATATTTTTTTTCACACGAACATGCTCTCACTATGATGCAGGGGCGCGCACACACACACATATAGCTCATTACGCATGATTGCACAAGTGATTAGACCATTTTCAACATAAGTTGTTACATTACTGTATACAGTACAATGTAGTTGCTAGGAGTATTCGTTTAAAGAAAGTCTTACCTAGTGCAGAAGTAAGTGAGTAAACCGAGTATTCAAGCCAACAGTACTTTTTGTAGTAGCACGTGGAAAAGGCTCCTTTAGGCTTTCCAAACAATCTTGAAGGAAAATCCGGAAGAATAGGCTACTTAGGACAGCTGTGCTTGTCACCAAGGTCATTTGGTAGTTGCTGTGCTTTAGTACAGCTGCTAGGCAACCTAACTGACCTCGACGACAGCCCAGCAAGAGCCGATGGTGAGCTAGTTGGGTCTGCAGAGCTGATCCCAGGTGTTTCCAGATCAGCATTTGTTGGTACTGGCTCTGGTTCGAATTCTTGCAGGGTGTTGGCAGAGGTCATTGAATATCCATTTGCAGTTGTCACTCACTTACATGAGGCAACTTTATGCCTCATGTTCACGTACAGGCTTGCGAGATTGATAATGAGAGGGAAACCACCAAGTAGCGGACGGAAACAGCAGTCAACGTCACTATGTCACATGATTGCTGAAAAAATGCCCCCCCAAAAACTCTCACTCATGCCTTGTGGGCAAGAAGGAAGCAGTATCCAGTTATAGTACACTTTAGACACAGACATTTGAATCCATTAACACACATTACCCCAGAAACACAGATGCAAACCCCAGGAAGGGGTTGTTGTGGAAGTTAACCAGAAGATTATGAAAATAATAAATAGCTAGAACTGAAAGTTATAGTTAATTAATAGGTCATTCGAATCAAGGGTAAATCCAATTAATGATTATTAGTTTCATGATTATACCTGTAACTTGCTTACTCAGCAGTTCTTAGTCTTTACATAATGGCTGGAGTCCTGGATTGAATTGAATTAATTTAATTTATATTGCGCCCATTTATAACACTTCATCCCAAGGCACTTTACAAAGACAACTGTCTGTTAAAATCCAGTTGCTTTAAGAACTATAAATCATCATTAGATTCTTACTCTTCTAAATCCCTTTACACCAAACCCAGCTACATGAATGTTTTTGAATGAACCTTGCAGCTTTACAAGATAGCTGCATCAGGCATAAACCACAGGTTTATATATATATATATATATATATATATATATATATATATATACATATATATATATATATATATATATATATATATATGTGTATATATGTATATGTGTATAAAACAACGTTTTCCAGATAGAAATACCGGTGTTACGTCGAGCTGCGTTTCCCAATCAGATACGTTTTCCCCTGCATCTCTGCACAGCGCAGGCACGATTCACCGCGCAAGCGACAGGAAACGCGAATGCTCGCTAAAGGCACATAACAGCAGGTGCTCGTGCCACAGGGGACATACGGAGAGCGGGAACGATCAAATGTTAGCCTATATGGAGAAAGGGAGAAATCTGGATGGATGGATGGATGGATGGATGGATGGATGGATGGATGGATGGATGGATGGATGGATGGATCGATCGATCCATCGATCCATCGATCCATCCAACATCCCCAGTTATTAATTTCATACACTCACAAGATCTGAACGCCCTGTTGAAAAAACTTCACACCCATGAGTAGAGGTAATGCAGCCTGATGATATTTACACCGCATCAGATACCGTTCCCCCATGTTAAGTAGGGGGAACGCTATCTTACGGGGTTTATAGGCCCGTCAGATACCGTTCCCCCCGATGTCATTTCGGTTGAGTTGCAATAAATGCAAAACTCTCTGCAGGTTCTTGTCTTTGTCGTCCGCTCTATTCAGCTGGCTTTAGAAACACACGGCGCAAAGGTGGGGGCTGGGTGGTGAGGGTTACGGGGGTGAGAAATGCAAAAATGACCCAATAGTTACTTTTACTAGCAACTAGTTACTTTTATTGTGGAGTAACTCAGTTAGTAACTCAGTTACTTTTTGGGAGAAGTAACTAGTAACTATAACTAATTACTTTTTCAAAGTAACGTGCCCAAAACTGACTGTGAGCCACAAGTAGAATGGTCTGCAAGGTTTTTATCCAGTTCTTTTACTGTAAAACTAACACAGCATTTAAAAGAAAATGACTAGTGCATCAAGATCTGAACCTGTCGTCAGCCATTAGCTTGTGACCTTAAAGTTAAGTGCATCTGGGTTAAACAGAAGTTCAACCTGAAAAACTCAAAAGAATTTTATCTAAAAGAATTTTATTGATACAATTACTTTAGTCTTTTGCACTAAGACCTTGACAGGAAACATTAGCGCAGAATTTTGCTTTGATATGCATAAACAGGAGTAAAGAATAGGGATGTTTTCCCCCCAGGCCTGAAACTAGTGGTGGAGTGGAGATGGATGAGGTTGGTCAGTCCATGTGTGCTGTATGGAGAGATCCAGAGGACTGCGTGAGCTGAAACTAGTGCTTGACTAGGGGACCTGGAAGATGGAAGTCCAGCTTGAATAATACAGGCTGCAAGCACCTGTGCATGATGAGCAAGCATGAAGCAACATTGAAGAGGAAAAACTCCCCTTTGGGAAGAAACCTCTGGCAGAACCAGGAGGTCTTCTGCGGGACTGGTTGAGATGAGACGGGGAACGCAGTAAGAATCCGGGAGGAATGACACTCTGATGAAGCTTAGCTACAATGGTGGAGAAGGGGAGGGAGTTGGGTTGATTCGGGGTCCTCTGAATCAAAATCAGACATAGTGCAACCACTGCCTGTGCTTTGGTAGCAGACTAAGATGTGGATTTGGACACTTTTTAAGATGAACCATTGATGCTGATGGGCTTTTGTGGAGGTATGGTTGAAAACTGATTGGCCTGAGTCAGGGGCTGATAAGTAATCGTTTATTCAATTGAACATCCACCTAGGCTCCATGACTATGGTCTTATTCAGCATTTTATATGCTGAATTACAACCACTAAAAGCCACATAAAAATGACAATTTTGGAATAACTTAGTCAGAATCCCCTTTGGATTAAGAAAAAAACACAGTTCATGCTTGAAAACCCTCCAAAATGTCTATAGAAAAACTAAACTGCGAACACGAGTAGGTGTAAAATCGCCTAATGTGATGTAAAACTAAATTATTATAATTTTCATCAATCATATATATTTGACTGAATATTACAGCTGACTGAGTTGACAAATCCATGCATTAGGAAAATAACTTAAGTTTAGTTTAAATTTTAACACTGTTATCCTCAATCCGTGTTTATTTGATAATAACATTTATTAGATCAATTGATGTAAGAAAATAGTTCTTACATTTTAAAGTAGAGTCGATGAAATATAACAGAGTGAGGTCGGCTCCAAACATGGACCCTTGATGATCAATTGTCATGAGTTTATCTAGAGCTCTGACCCACATGCAGAAGACCAAACAGAGAGACCAGGGAAAAGTTTAACAGGTTTTGTTTTTGAGAAAATGAGATGAGTCCAGTGCTGCTCTGAACCGGAACTGGAAAGTGATGGGGAAGATACTTCGGTTAGTTCAGGCTCAGTGGGAAATTAGTGACTTTGACTTGAAGAGGAGGAATTAGGTTGCAGACTCACGTTTCCAGAAGAAGGTGTCTCTGATTGAATCCAGTCGGTGTGGGATGTTCCAGTAAATGTCTTGTTCGTTGGAGGGCGGACAGGGTTAACCCAGATTGCGATGAACGGAGAAGCTGACTGCCACTTAGTTTTCCTGCGGTACTTGAACGGGTTATCGTGGAGATGAATCCCCTGCTCAGAGAGAAGCAAGAGGTTATAAAATAAATGTTTTCTGCTTGGTTGCTGAATTCTTTTCAGTGGTTGGTTTTATCATTTTGCACCAAGCTTTAGTGATTTTGTTCTTTCAAAGCCATTATATTTAACTGAAATAGAGCTGGTAGACATAACTTGTTTGCAAAGGTTCTTTTATTAAAGTAATTATTAAGGCATTTACCCTCAATAGAATCAAATCTTTACCTTGCTTTGTTGCATTAAGTCAAATTGAATCAGAATTTAGCCTAAAAATAAGATATTTTAACTCTACAATAGGAGTGATAAATACTATTAATTTCAATTTTTAATCTTTTTTCTATATCAGAAAGAAATCAGTTTATCAAAATGCATGTCGTATTTGACAAATTTTTTTTATGATATTGGAAAAAACCTTGTGAAACAGATTATAAAAGCTTAAGGAAAATAACTTTTAAGTTGTGAAATGTCTGAAATTGGATAAATTAGCCCATTCCTTATTTATATTATCGGTCATATCTTTCTGAGAAGTAAGATCTCAGTGATGTTTAGTTTGGTGTATTGCTAAATGTTGAATCGCAGAGCCTTTAAAAAAGTACATATATAAAAGGTCTTTTGAACTAGCTGTCATAAAACAATTATCTAAATAATAAATATTGGAAAGATTAACACAAAGTCCAAAGAACCAGACCTTGAGGTGGTCTGGGCCCACTTAGGCTCAGGAGTGGTTTGCTTCACCCAGATTACCATAAATAGTCTTTACCTTTATGGACGTATAGAGCCACTGTAGCAGTGTCTGTTGAGATATCATGTTCTTAAGTCTTTGTCAGCATGATATGCTTCAGCCTAGGGCACATTGTTTATTTCAGCATGAAGCTCATGTTTGTTTACCTTGCAAGCAAAATGAATCTGTGTGAGATTTGTGAATTCATAAACTGCCCCAAATACATTTTGCCAGAAGGCAATAAATAAAATTTTTGATACTCTAATAATCCCAGAGGGAAATTACTTCTCCGCATTTAACCCATCCCCTTGGGGAGCAGTGGGCTGCCATTGTGGGGCGCCCAGGGAGCAGTGTGAGGTTAAGGGTCTTGCTCAGGGACCCAGAGTGGCAGTCTGTGGGAGTGGGGGATCAAACTCACAATCTCAGGATTCAAAGCCCTATGCCCTAACCAATAGGCTGCCATTCCCCTTAATTAGCCTATAATAAAGGCAGGTTTTGAACCAATGAAGTGCGGTGATATGTATATAAGGTCAACCAGAAGTGTAAGGCTGAAGGAAGACAAACAGCTGCAGGTCTCTTTTGAAAAAAAAAAATGAGTAAAATAACACGATCTGTGCTTTTATGGATGTGAAAGATCTTTCTATATTTCCCCTGACAGGATTTGCCAAGAATTTGATTTATCAGTTAACCCTCAATAGTTGTGAAACAAATCAAAAAAATGATACGTCATAGATGCTTCTGCTGCTGTGATTGGCTAAAAATTCAACATGGTGGCATGTGCCTCTTGATGATTTACCCAATCAGGTCGAAGAATGTCCTGAATGTCCCTCCCTTTTCAAACACTTTCTATGGGAGCCTACATGGATTCATCTGGCATATTCCAGTTTATATTTTTTAAGCATAATTGGAAAAAAAAAATGTAAAATGACGCTCCTGAGAAATGAAATGATTTTTCAGCTGCAATAACAGTACAATTATGCAAAAAAGAAAGGCAACATTCAGGACTGTTATGTTAGGTTTCCATAGTATGAAGGGCTTCTAGTCCTATCTGTCAAATGGCAACATTAATTGTCACACATGTTGTTATAACAAGTAATGGTTCACTCTGTTTGCATGGTTCACTCAAATGTTTCACAACAGATAACATAAAAAGACGAACTAACTTCCCCACCATCTCTGAAAAAAAAAATTGATAGATTTTGGTGCATAGCAAACATGCAGAGGACTTTTCTGTTGTGAATATAGCTTTAAAGAGATCTGGTTGAACTGGATTTTCTTGATAGGCAATAATTGAGACAACTAGGTATCATTTTCCCTCCTTTTTGTAACCTGCCTGTCCTTTAAATATTAGCATACAATCTGAATAGAACACATTAAAAGATTAAGATGTAAACAAAAAAGGCAAAGCGGTTGTAAATAGGGATGCATGATATTGGAATTATGACCGATATTCAATATGCAGGCATTTTGACACTAAACTGACCCATAACGGATACCAATTTTCTTTTTTTTAGACATGCTTAAAGACACTATGTAGTTTCTTCCTGTCTGCTGCAGTCATAGCATATAGCCGTCTGGATATCTGCTTCTCAAGCTTAAAAAAAATCTCTAATATTTTACTTCAGCAGCTTTCCTGTGGCAAACTCATGCAGTTGAGTGTACGTGACCCGTTGACATGGCAGGCCTGATCCGCATCAAAGAATCAGTGCCTTTTACATTAGTGAGCTATATGTGTGGGATGGCAGATGTCTGATATTTAGTTTTAAAGCCAACATCAATGGATACCGACAACATACAGATATGATCATGTATCCCTATTTGTAAATACCTTTGCAAGAAACTCATTTGTTTTTGTCTGGAGAAAGTTATTAGTTATATTTATTAAATTAAAAGCATGGGGGGGGTTGTGCTTAGACATTATCTCCCCACGACTTTAACAAAGTACAAATCTCTCTTTGGATTACCTTTAGAAATTAAATTTAATCTGCTAATGTCTTACTTGTTTACTCACTGTTGAACACTGTCATTGACATGATAGCATTTTCTCTAATGATGTGTTTGTGAATGTCATACATAAATTGAGAGTGTTCACACTCTTCTAATCTAAGTGTCCTGGTGCAAAACCTGTAACTTTAAAGGAAACACAACAGTGAATTCTGTTTTATGATCAATATTTCTGTCCTTAAAGACCAACTCTATCTGAAAGTGGTGATTGCAAAGGAAAGTTGCTGTCCTAATGGGTTTGTGTCATTGCACTGAATACCTCAGCTTTCAGTCTTTCATCCAAAGATCCCAGAGGAAAGGAAGAGTCTAATTGATGACTTTGATATTGGATCTTTTTTTTTTTTTTTGGAATGATTCCTGGCACAAAACAATCTTAGGCTGCTACTTTTACAGTCAGTCTGCGATTGTTGTAAAATTGATTTGAGTCTCTAATGAACAATAAGAATGCAAACATACATACAGACTGACAGCTTGATTAGCTAGCTGTGGCAGACACGCTCCCCCATCTCATCTTGTCCTTAAAAGAAAGGGCCATTACACTGGAGATGTATGGTGGCGGAGACACTGCAGAGCAGATTTTCGGATCAACACAGAGAAGAGCGCTTCAGCTGCAGCTCTGGGATTATTCAGTGAGAAGGAGGGGAAATAAACAGGTTTATTATAGAACTGGGCTGTCAGTGAGCCACATACACTATAAATGGGATGTGTGCAGAGAACCAGGATTCTGATAAAGGTAATAACACAACTATAGTCTTAATCTGAAGGTATATGCATGAGACCCTAAAACACATTCCCAAAACAGCGTGAGTAATCTTTGACAGACTCAAGGGAATGCCGCGTGCTGATATGGTTCCTGTATTACCTGCACATTTAAATACTGACTGCTCACTACTGCAAAGCAAATATAGGCAACCAGAAAATTTCAGGGCAGGCAGGAAACTAAAGACAAATAGACCCTCCATCCATTCAGTGAAGGAAGTATGCAGGAGTATTATCCAACTGGATTGTATCCTGTTGCAAAAAGAATCTTCAGGTGGGCACATCTGATCTATGATGAAAGTATTAAAAAATTAGACCTAATTAGATGCATGATGCAGGTGTGAACTTGCTTTTTCCAAGGTAGGTGGGAGGGTGATGGGAAAAGTGATAAGGAATGAGGTGTTCTTCACCTTTGAGAGTTAGATATCCAAGAGAGTTAGACATGCAAGGTATGTTCATGAAAGATTTCCCTCTTCTCACAGAGACCAATGTTTCCTAACATCTGCCCTATTCACTATATGGGGCACTACATAGTGGATACGCCATTTTAGTTGAGTGTTCGAACATCAGGTGGATGAAAAAGTAGTGGACTCAAAAGTTCTGACAAGGCATTTTGAAATGTAGTGATCATCCATGGTCACTAGACAAACAAATCTATCCCGGAATGCTTTGTGAGAGCCCTCCTTGCAAAGCATCATGGGAGTTTTTGTGGCAGCGAGAAAAAACAAAGATGGCACAGGTAACTTGCAGGGACCTGGAGTTACGTGACCAATGGGGAGCGAAAAGTAGTGATCATCTGTCCGTACGGTCACTTAACTGAGTTCACTCTAAAGTCCACTATATAGTCTCTGTATTGTGATTGAGGGTTTAGGGTGGCGTTCAGAAACAGCTCAGATCTAATATGATTGAAAGGTGGATGTGATGTTGATGCATGTTGTGATAAACATTATAAAAAAGGAGAGAACAGTGATCAAAGCCTGACCATTGAACTACTGTCACACGCCTTCCATCCTCTGTTGTGGCTGAGACAAAGGCCCCCCTTTGTTCCAGAAATATCCAGTTTCCTCCAGAATCACTTCACTCAAAGACCAATCACCTTGGCGACGCTGTGATGCAAGCACTGCTTTTTCAAACATCACTTCCCTCAGACTAATTGCCTGGAAATAAGCTGTGATGGAGGTGCTCTTTATGGTCGAATCGTAGAGGGTCACCCTCCTTGATTACTGTTAGTTAACTACCTCCATGGAACCCCTTCAGGTTCCCTTGTTGTTTGCATCAGACTGATCTGAGATTTCCCAGAGAACCAACCCAGTTTGGGAGACGGATTTGAGTAGAGCCGACATCTGAAGCTGCCTTCACTCTGCCTCAGAAACAAACCTGCAAATCGTCCCACAGTAAAACCTTTCCATTATTCCATCTGAAGCTTTGAATAAGCTGCTGAGCTTGGGCGAGCTACTTAAGTCAGGTTTTGTAAAGCATTTATCTGAACTTTGGGACTCTTTATGCCGATGTTTCATCCGAAAAGGTTTATAAAGAGCTTTGATTTCATGGTGTGAATGAATGTGAATGAGTTCATGTGTTTTCTTTCATCTTGATTTTCTTGTTTCCCCCCTTTTGTCCTGAGGTTAGAGTATTAGAGTAACTGAGGATTGTAGACCGGTAAAACCGTGGGTAGTCAAATTCCAGGGGTAGTCATTTTCCTGAGTTTTATGGTCTATTGTCTGGAGATCTGTAACCCCTCCTCTTTCATAGGATAGGAGCAGCCATTTTGTGACTTCATAAATTAAGATATACCCCATTGTAGTCCAACCATTTCTCTTTAGTCACGTGATAAACACCCGGATTTTTTCCAGCCTACTTTTTTTCCAGACCATATTGTAGGGCCCCACCATCTTGATCCTGCATCAAAGCCCCCTTCCCCCTTTATCTAATTAAGTTAATTGAACGTAATTTTACTGAGGTGCTACAATGCTATATTGTTAATGCATTTGTAAACATTGTTTTAACGTTATCTATTATTGTATTTATGTATATCTGCTGCTATTTTTTTTACAAACATTAATGAATGTATTGACATTTGGTCTGCTTTGGATACCCTTTATAAGCAATTTCAACAGAATCTTAGAACCCTTTTTCCCCTCTTACCAAACTATTCATTAGCCTACCTATTTTCTAGTAGTATATTGTGTTTGCATAGATGTTAAACTTCTTATAATCCTGGATTGTAGAAATAAAGAAATCATTATTTTAACCTGTAGTCATTTGTGCTTTTTGTACAGTGAGTGATTTATCACTCAGGCCAGATCCAACCTTCTTTTGGTGACATTTGAATAAACGGAGACAAATATTTCTTTGGTTTGTAATTAATAGCTCTCCTGATAGCTTAGCCTAAGTCACTAAACTGGGGAGAATAACTGGATTTTGACTGCCGGTTAAGAAGCCACCCGGAATGTGAAAGGCCTAAAATACTAGTAAACAGGTTATAGTTTTTTATTCAACAAAGATGATTAAATTGGTTTTACCCTCGATTTTGATTTATTTAAATAATTAACTACAACTCCAGTCCTAATTAAACATATATTCATAATCTACAGGTAAAATATAACATTATAATATTGTCTGACTTACAAGAAAATGCTGATTGATGACAAAGATGCCATAACATGGTAGCGTGTGACCAACTTGTTGACCAGCATAAAGGGGAACTGTCAGGTTTTCATAGTTTTGTACTTTTCTCCCACAAACTACGAAGATCAGGATGATATGTCTAGGTCAACTTGAATCCTACACAGTATCCATTGGAAAAGTTTTTGCAAAAAGGAGGGACATTCATTGCAGTTCTTTGAACAATTGGGTACCTGCCTCACATGTCGAGGTTTTAGCCGATCAGCAGAATTAGCACTTGTGATGTATCACATTCTTGATTTGTTTCACAACTAGCAGAGTTAAAAGATGAATCAAAATCTTGCCAAATTCAGTCAAGAGTAACACGGAAAAATCTTCCTATCAACAAAGACAAAAATCTTGTTCTTTTGCCTGTTTTTTAAGAAGAAACAGAATATATTCCAGCTAATACCGGTCCAGCTATGTTTGTCTTGCCTTCCTCTTCTAATGGATCTGGTTGAGCAACTTAAATATATTTATTGTATAATATATTGTAAATATATTATTTAATCATATATTATTTGGACTGTCATATATTGTTTATTTACACATGTCCTACTGGCTGTGTTAGAACAACAAATGTAAGTGTGAATTGAGCTCAAATCATTGTAAAACAGATTGCTCTGCACATATATGGAATAAATTCATCACAACTTCCATTCAAAATATGTTAATTACCAAAAATAAACTCAGTTCCAAGAGAAACATTAAAACTTTTGTTAAAAAACTGTTGACTAAGCTAGTGAAATTCAACTTATCTAAGCTATTATGTACAAAGCAGTTAAAACATGTTTGAAAATCATAATCTGTTGAGCTACGTCACTTATGTTCTTGCAGCTGACGTTGCATTCCGAAGAAGAGTAAGAGAGATGATTCCTCTTTAGCCACCTTTCCATATTTATTTCACTTGCAGCTGACGCAACATTCCAACAGCCAAGATCACGTTAATTTAGTACGGTTAAACATTTTGGACAAAAACAACACAGTAATGCAAACGCCTCCTCTTCCACCTGCACCTTACTGTAGTTCCCCCTTGTGGCTTATGCTCAAACAAAACAATACCGCATTCTTGGTATTACAATTGAGGACATTATGAACATCTTAACATAATCAATGAGATGATGCAATGATATCACAGTTTAGCATGGATTTTATGTTTGAGAACTAAAGTTTATCTTGAAGAAGTTTGAATGTGATCAAATTAGCTTTTTTATGTTAATTTCTTCTGGGCCTTCTTTGATTGAGCTAGCAAACACAAGGACTCACATTAAGTTACTTTTTGTCAAAATCTGGTAACAAAAATGCAAAGACGATATGAGAAAACACACAAACATTATATTGGCATTTAAACCCTTAGTGAATTAAAGCTTGTTCTAGCATGTTAGTATGTTACATGTTATACTAACATGTTAGTATAGAGAACTGTGCTGTCCATCTTGTTTGTCTTTACACTAAACACATGAAATGGTCAAAAATCACCAAAAGACATTGTTTAACTGGGGAGTCTGTCCCTAAATGTGCCAGATATGCAAACCTCTGCTGATCGGCTTGAGTTCTCTCCAGCATTAAGCAGGGCATACAGCCAGCAGCTACAGCTCACACTGTACAACGAAACCGCAGGGTTTCATTGTACAGTGTGAGTTCATCACTCACAATGTATGTTCTCACACCGTGCGACCCGACGCTCTGATGTGATCTACCTTCTCACACTGTACATGTAAAAAACCACGTTGCACTCGTGGCGCCGCAGTGAGATGGAGCTACTTGGACTCGTTTATCCAGAAGCCAAATGAGCGGATCAGGGATGTGAAGCTCACTAGAGTGAAACACGCTGCCTTGGCAGTTTGTGCAATTTTGTGCTGGAAGCCCTAAAAAGAAAAGCGACGACGTATTATGACAAAAACATGGCTGAGCAAATGTGGCTACTACGGTCTGTCAATCTTACAGACAGAACTCCATTTCACTCGCACCCCCGCCATGCTTTTGCGTTTTCATCTGAGAGGAAGAAGAATCCTTGTTTGCCCACTGAGCGATTTGCCCACAACGGCCGACTGAATTTCAAACATTTTTGTTTTCTCCCGACCTCAGGATTGCTGATCGGGAGGTGGTCATGAGAGGCTGATCGCCCGTCGTTGCCCCCTGTACACTACACTATGCACGACGCACGATCACGCTGAAAGTCAGCCTGATCAAAAATTTCTCGCACGACTGGAGAATCGGCCCGAAAAGGGCAAAAAAATCATACAGTGTAGTTCCGGGTTTTAAGTAGCAAAACAATAGGCCACACATATCAGGGGTTCTTTTGTTCCACTTGCAACACATCGGGGATAGGGTATCCTTGTTCTTAAATGTCCCACCAACAGTCAGCAAAATCAGAGATTAATGATGCAAACAGTCTGTATAGCAGCAAGTTGGTTTTAATTTCGCCATTAGGCCTGACTTAGCTTCTGTGGTGTTTTCTGCCCTTAATCACAGTCAAAGGCACAGTTCTGTCGGAGTGTCTTGTGATACTGTCTTTGGGAGGTGTTGTAGGCCAAGTCGGCTGCAGAGCAAAACTTTCATCTTCCTAACCCAGTGGAGATGTTAATATAAATCATTGGTTCCCAATGTCCAAAATTATTATCCTGGCTTATGGCACAAGAATCTCATACATGTCACTGCATTTCATTGGTTTGAAACATTTCTGTATTTGAAGCTAATGCATTTGTATTGGCTTTCTGGCAAGAAGAATTATTTGCAGTTTAAAACTACAATTTATCTTGCTGGCAAGGTAACTAAGATCCTTATTTCTTAAATGAAAGTAAATTGGCAATTTGTCTTGTTTATTTAAGCTTTAATTTTTTTAACAAAAAAATGGTGTAAATAGCAGTGGACCCTGAATTGAGAGAAATCTGCTGTTCAGTCCAAATCTTCTTCACAAATGTGACTCTATTTAGTGAGAAATAGGAGGGATTGTTTTTGTCATCTCACAAAAAGTTGGTTAAAGTATGAATCCATTTGGGTCATGCAGAGACTTAAGATATACATCTGTATCTTGGTAATCCATTAAGACCTTTGCTCGGCTTTCCGTATGACATTAAATCCTGGATGAGGTTAAATTAGAACAATTTGAATTACAACAAAGATGTGGATATTTTACTTGTTAAGGATTCCTCTTTTGAAAAGTGATGCTTCTAGTTGTTTTAGTAAATATTCAGGGAGCTGATGTTTTGACAAGTGGACTGCTATCTTGATGTTTATTTTAACAGTGAATCTGACTGGAGTTTAAACTGATTTCTATTTAAAAGGAAGCTTCGAGGCTCAAGGTTTTTAAGGTATTGAGACTGTCAGTCTCCTTAGCAGGTACAGTCTACTCTGATCCATGTAAAAGACCAGTTTACTGTTCAGGTGAACACCCAGATACCTGTCCACTACTTCTGTGCCATTTGAATAGAGGTTAACTGGTGGTGGATTCCTGCAGGATCTACATTAATCAGTAGCAGAGGTGTCAAGTAACAAAGTACAAATACTTTGTTACTGTACTTAAGTACACTTTTTAGGTATCTATACTTTACTCCATTACTTATATTTCTTCCTACTTCCGACTTCTACTCATCACATTTTCACACAAGTATCTGTACTTTCTATTCCTTACATTTTTAAAACAAACATTACTTGTTACTCTTTGGCTTCAGTTTAATGTTTATAAATATTTATTCCATGTCATGTGCGCGATCCAATGCAGATCATTGGTGCCATCCACATCTAGTGAAAACTGGTGTAATTGGATGAGTCATATAACGTAAACACTCATTGGTTAGCTAAAGAAAATCATCAGAAGACAGCAGGTGTTCTTCAAACTGCTAACTTGAATTGTCTATGCCAAGCTACAATGTAGGATTCAGAAAAACATGTTGAAATGTCTGAAAGTTCGGACACAGGCGAGAGCGTATCAGGAGACGGAGACCAACAAGACCTCCCTCATCCTTGGCCCTCAAAGAATTTTTCGAAATAGTCGAAAAATTTTGCTTTCAGTTTATATAGTGGCATCTGGCTGTTTTTTTTAAGGTGACTTTAAACTTTTATACTTTTAGTAGTTTTTGGAGCACATACTTTTTCACTTTTACTTGAGTAAAGAGATCAAGTTGATACTTCAACTTTTACCAGGATGTTTTTAAATTGCAGTATCTATGTCATGGTTTTGGTTATATTTGGCTTTACTTTGCTCTATGTTTCCAAGTTTAATTCCCTTTATGTTGTAATTTCTAGATTTATGTTAGTTCTCATGTTTTTCTGTTGTCCTCTGTAGCCCTCGTGTGTGTGTGTGTGTGTGTGTGTGTGTGTGTGGGTGTGTGTGTGTGTGTGTGTGGGTGTGTGTGTGTGTGTGTGTGTGTTCTTTTCCCCTTGGCTCCCTCGTTGTCTCCTCTCACACCTGCTCCTTGTCAGCTCGTTAGCCCTGCCTTTGTCTGTCAGCTACATATACTCTCCCTCTGCAGTCACTCCTTGTTGGTTCCTTGTTGTTGCTGGTCCTGTCGTCGCCGTTGTCCTCTCACGTTGTCTCTCCCTGGCTCCTTGTGTGTGTTTCCCCTTGATGTCTCCATGGTTCTGGTCTGGTACATTTTTTGTTGGATTTTTGGATTCCTGCTTTGTTAACCATTTTCCTCATTAAAAACTACAAGAATTCACCTCAACCTCTCTGCCTCTGCATTTGGGTCCTCAAAACCACAGCCAAAACGTGACACTTAAGTAACAAATGTGGGTACTTTTGACACCACTGATCAGAAAGTAGTTCTAGTAGGGCTGGAACATATGGCAAAAACGTATTTCATGATATATAGCTCATATTTCATTTGGAACAATATATACTGTATATACCGAAACCAATATAGACTATATGAAGGACAATCATATGAAGGACAATCAAAATCTATGAAACTATTACCAAACACATTTTTTAAATTTTGTTTTAAAAATATATTTGTTATCGGCTCTTGCTTATACAGTTGTGGTCAAAAGTGTACCTACACTTGTAAAAAATCATAATGTTATGGCTGTCTTGAGTCTTCAATAAGTTCTACAACTCTTATTTTTCTGTGATAGAGTGATCGGAACACATACATGTTTGTCACAAAAAACAGTCATAAAATTTGGTTCTTTCATAAATTTATTATGGGTCTGCTGAAAATGTCACCAAATCTGCTGGGTCAAAAATATACATACAGCAACATTAGTATTTGGTTACATGTCCCTTGGCCATTTTCACGGCAACTAGGCGCTTTTGGTAGCCATCCACAAGGTCCTGGCAAGCTTCAGGTCGAATGTTTGACCACTCTTCTTGACAGAATTGGTGCAGTTCAGCTAAATGTGATGGTTTTCTTGCATGAACCTGTTTCTTTAGCACTGTCCACATGTTCTCAATGGGGTTTAAGTCAGGACTTTGGGAAGGCCATTCTAAAACCTTAATTCTAGCCTGGTTTACCCATTCCTTTACCACCTTTGATGTGTGTTTTGGGTCATTGTCTTGTTGGAACACCCAACTGCGCCCAAGACCCAACCTCCGGGCTGATGGTTTTAAGTTTTCCTGCAGAATTTGGAGGTAATCCTCCTTCTTCATTATCCCATTTACTTTCTGCAAAGAACCAGTTCAACTGGCAGCAAAACATCCCCAGAGCATAATACTACCACCACCATGCTTGACAGTAGGCATGGTGTTCCTGGGATTAAAGGCCTCACCTTTTCTCCTCCAAACATATTGCTGGGTGTTGTGGCCAAACAGCTCAATTTTTGTTTCGTCTGACCAGAGAACTTTCCTCCAGAAGGTTTTATCTTTGTCCATGTGATCAGCAGCAAACTTCAGCCGAGTCTTAAGGTGCCTTTTCTGGAGCAAGGGCTTCTTTCTTGCACGGCAGCCTCTCAGTCCATGCCGATGTAAAACACGCTTGACTGTGGAGACTGACACCTGTGTTCCATCAGCTTCCAAATCCTTGCAGACCTGCTTCTTGGTGATTCTTGGTTGACTCTTGACCATCCTGACCAATCTCCTCTCGGCAGCATGTGATAGCTTGCGTTTTCTTCCTGATCGTGGCAGTGACACAACTGTTCCATGCACTTTATACTTGCGTATAATTGTCTGCACAGTTGCTCTTGGGACCTGTAGCTGCTTTGAAATGGCTCCAAGTGACTTCCCTGACTTGTTCAAGTCAATAATTCGCTTTTTCAGATCCAGACTGAGTTCCTTTGACTTTCCCATTGTAGCTTTTGTAGCTGAGTCTAATCACTGGGTCAAATGAGCCCTATTTAAATGGGCTCATGAGAAGTCAACAGCTGTAGTCAATCAGAATCACTTAGAAGAAGTGAAGAGGCCATGACATGAAGCTAATTTGATTGACACAACTCGCTACATCACCAAAGTTGACAGATTTTGTTGCTGTATGTATATTTTTGACCCAGCAGATTTGGTGACATTTTCAGCAGACCCATAATAAATTTTATGACTGTTTTTTGTGACAAACATGTATGTGTTCCGATCACTCTATCACAGAAAAATAAGAGTTGTAGAACTTATTGAAGACTCAAGACAGCCATAACATTATGATTTTTTACAAGTGTAGGTACACTTTTGACCACAACTGTAAGCAACCTGCTTTCTAGACGGTAACTATAATAACAGTCAGCATCTGAGGCAGGCTATTGGATTTTCCATGGGGACACTTGAGAAGGAAAGTTATGTGTGGGACCTGGCTTAAAGGCTTCTTTATAATTTCAATTTAATTTGTTCATTAAAAGAAAGTAACATTCAATTGTTTTGACAAGTTGGTAAATGAGTCAATGCAATAAAAAGAAGAGAGGTTTTCTTAGAAAAACAATAATTATTGAACCAAATCTAAAATCAATGGTAAACAAAATGTGTTTATAAATTTTTACCATTTACGACTCCTTAGACACATTTAAACCCATTCATCCCAAATCTCACTTTTTTTTTATTTCATATACATTTGCAGAGGTTTATAATGTTCTTAAAGTCATAGGGAAATCATATTTAAATGTCAAATTATCCTGGCTTAAACATGTATTTAATTTACTCTTTATTTTGTCACAAAATTCAGAAAATTTGTATTTAAAAAAAAAAATCTTGTCTTGTGTTTTTTTTTCCGGTTATTTTGGCAGGCCAGTTAGTTATACGTCAGCCTGTACACCTAAATTCAGCCAATCATATATCAACAGTCATCTGTCAATCAATTTTTTTCAGTCAGAGCATCAGGATTCTTATGTCGCAGCTAATATACGCAACGGTAGAAATAAGAATCATTTCCTTTCCCATTGAGTTCCGTCCCAGTGTTCACAGGGATGGACGTCTGTGTCTTCAGCAGGCGTAGAGCTAACAGAACTGGCAGCGTTGCGAGGCAAGGGCTCAAACATGTACGGCTGGAAGCCTTCTACACCAAACCAAGCTTCTGCGCCCTGGCGTCCTCTTCTAGAACATCTTCATCCCCGCTTTCCTCCTCTAAATAAAAAATGTATGATGGAGGAGACTCATCCACGACCTCCAACACTAAACTCTCCTCCTCTTGCATGTTTCCTGCTGTCCATAGCATTCCTTGACAGTGTCGTTGCTAAGTCACCAATTTAGTGCTACTTGGTCCCAATGGAATTTCCCATTGGGAACCTACTAGCACTAAGTTGCTAACTGGTTAACAAGATGCTTCCAACAAACCGGCCACAACTAAACTTGCTTGTGAACCTTCTGCCACAACAATCCCGCCCCCTTGATAAACGACCAATCAGATTTACTTTATTCACTTGTGTAAAGTTGTTCACCACTCGGGAGAATTCGGAAATGCAATGGTTGGAACAGCCGCTTCCCTACGAATTTAAGATATCACATGTGATATTTTTTACAGCAAAAATAAAATATATGGTTATAATAAAGGTTGTCACTCAGGTAGGATTTCAATGGAAAAAAGCTTGAGAAGAAAAGCGAAACCCCCTGCTAGTTATTGCCTTTATATTTGCAGTCCAACCACCTCACCTGTTTTTCAGTGAGAGAAATCTGATGTGGAGCTTTAGCAAGTCAAGGTCAGTACAGAGGTGATCAGCAGATGGTGTGACTTCTTTCAGAGTTTGCATGTTAGTGAGAGTGCTACTCTACAGCTTGCTTGAAAGAAACTGCAACTTTCTTATAAAAGCGTTCACCAGGCTGAGCATTTCATGATCATAAAGGTCCCTGGTTGCAGTTTGTTGTTTATTTCATTCATCAGACAAATAAACAACAGTAAAAGAGAAAATCTGCCAGCCAGTCCTCATCAGTGAGCTCTGGGATGTTCCATTGTGCTCCATTTTTTGGTCCCAGAATCTCTTTAGCACTTTTCCCAGACTGAGCCGTCTGGCAGTTATTTGTTTGCTGATGTGACTATGTTTAGTTTCGCTTTTCTCTAAAAATGCAAACAAATTATCTGTGGTTTAAAGCTTGTGCCTTTGAATTTATGAATGAATTTATATATTTTAGTTACATCAATAAGATGGGTGATTTTCAGCACTGACCTGCAAAACATATGCAGATGTATTAACGTACCAACATTTGATCAGCATCTATTTCAGTCCAGCAACATTTTTTTTTTCCATAGTTTTTTTCCTGTCAGATTTGGGAAACCATCTTTTGCGACACCTGCCAGTTCAGTCCCAGCGTGTCCATACATCCATTTACCTCCTTGAACAGATCACTCCCTGTCGCCGTTCCTTTAATCAGAAGCATTTCTGCAAGCTCCTCAGTCATCTTAAAGTCTATTATCCTACAGATAAATACGAACTTCTGGGCTGTATCAAGCAAACCAGAGCTTTCCTCCAAAGTAGAGATCAGCCAATACAGGAGTTTAACAGCCGATACCACTGCCAAGTGATCCAACTCATCTCTGATATGTGCTGCTGATGTTTTTGGGAGGAATCTTCAAACAGATTTTCCTTTTTACCCTCTGTTTACATAAAAAGAATAACACAATGACAATAGATATTTAACAGGTCTCAATTTAACCTCTCAAAACCCTCCACGTCGCCACTGACCCGTTTTAAAGCATTTACATCTAATAACTCAGAATCCATGAAAATTACACTTTGTAAAATGTTTATCAATATAGACATGTTGGAAAGCTTAGATTCTCCACAATTCAACCACCAAGTTCATTTTATGGACACGGCGAGCAACAAAGCAGCCACAACAAGCAAGTACGTCTTTATTACTCCTGTTCAAAAAAGACCTATTATTTTCAAGGATAAACAAAACAACTTTGAGTCATATTTGAACTGATGTAGCTTGGGCTTTGTTTTACTCACCCAATTTTCATTTATATATTCAAAAACTAGAAGGTGTTATCTTTCAAATAATGTATCACACATGTAATTTGAGCTTAAAGTTCCTAAGTTATTTGCTTTTCCATTTGGGTAAGCGAGAATTTCCCAAAATGAGGTGGATGTTAAGTTAAGCAAAACATTTTTAAGAATCTAACAAAATTTTAACGATGGATAGAAAATGCAGGGAATGGGATTTATTCTCACTGAATGCACAAATGAATCGGCCATCCCATGCACACATCAGCCGATGGATTCCTAAGATGAGGTCATATTTTCTATCACGGGACTGAGAAATGCATGCTTTTATTACCTCCCATCAGATCCTTATATTATGCTGTTGAATTGTCTTCTGTTCTGGTTTGAAGGAGTATGATCATATAACTTCTATCCTGCCCTCTCTCCCCTCCCTACCTTTTTATTTTTGGATTGATTTAAAAATTTTATTACTTTTAAGGTTTTACCTGGACTAGCACCCTTGTACTTGTCAGAATATTTTCCTATCCACCTCTCGGGTGATCACATCCTTATAGACTACCTCATGGCCAGGTAAGAGCAACGAGGTCAATGAGCTTTACTGTGGCAGCTTCAGTTTTGCAAAATAAGTAACCCCACTAAGGACACATTTTAAATCCCTCATTTAATTTCCTCTGCATTGGGTTTCAGCAGTTGACACCATTTCTAAATGATTAGATTTTATACCCCGCTGTATTTTGGAGAATTTATGCACATTGGTAGATTTTGTTTTGTGCTGAATAGCTCTCTGTTTTATTGTTCAGTACTGTATGCTTTAAAGGTGCTATGCAACTAAATTTGACCTTGACCTCACACTGAAAAAAATCTAAATTTAGATAAGTAATTTTTTTCTTAAAATAAGTGCATTTGTTCTTGAATTGAGGAGATAAAGGAGACATTTTTCCAATTGACCAAGACAATGTAGATTTAAAATAAGAAAACACATTTAAATTGTTTTATTTCAAGAGCATGTTATCGAATTATCTAATTTAGAGTAAAAATACTCCATTGGCAATCTAGCTAATTTACCTACTCAAATCAAGGGTAAATAAACTTAATTTAAGGCATTTTTACTTATTTCTAGATCATTTTTCCAGTGCAGTCCTTCAGCATATCGGAGAAGCAGAAATAAAGAAGAATTAAAGGATTTTGTTTCTGTGCAGAGGAAGGGGCCCCCTCCTCTCTGTTTGAAGATACAGTCTGCAAAGAAAATCTTGTTGTAGTTAAAACAAAGCTTTTATTTTTAAGTTTAATGTTTTTAAAAATATTAATTGGAAATTGTTTGATTCTGACTAATCATTCTTATCACTTGTATTATGTTAAGATTGTTAACACTTTTATTGGCCTGATTAAAGACTGTTGTTTGTTACTGCGAACCAATTACAGAATAACAACTTAACTAGGAGATTTAAGTGTATACTGAACAGACCCAATCCTGAGACCTACTTTAAATAATTACTGCAGTCAATGTATTATTCAAGCAGGTGAGGTTTCAGGGACCCCTGATGCAACCAACCCTGAGGAGGCAGATAGGCAGAAACCCTTCCTGACTGCAAAAGACCGTAAGTTCCCTTTTTCTCACTTATTTAAATACTAAACGCTCAAATCCAGAATGTAGACTACGACTGATCCCAAAGCATGTGAGAGGTAATTTCCAATTTGCTCAGAGTTACATGGAGAGGTTGAAGAAGTTTTAGGATTCTGTGGATGAATATTGAAGCGTTTTCTCCCTTTCATTCTAAGTCTGGAAGAGGGAAAGAATTTCACAAGTCCTAGAAGATACTAGAGCAGCAATCACTGGCACCTGACATGAGCTACATTACAAATCGCTGGTAGATTTTGAAAAAGGCAGCTGACGGGTGCAACGCAAAAAATATTGATGAACTAGAGGCATTTGCCCTTTGGAAGCCTAGGATTTTGGTTGAAGCTGCTGTCTGGATGAGAATCAGGCTTGCAACAGGTCATTACAGCAAAACGTGCTCTAGTTGGTAGAAGTTGTGTTATTTTAAAGCTTAGTAAATGTGGAAGTTTTTTTTTCTAGCTTAATTAAGGAGAAACTACTTGCATTATTAGTTATCTTGAGTTATTTTATTTGGTTGCAGCTCCAAGATTTTACACCTCCTATTTGCCATAAGGGGTGTTGAGTGGCATCCTGTCTCTTTAAATGGAAATCATGCTGCCATACAATGTGCAGAAACCCCATTTCTTTATAAGTGAGCACATTTCTAAAAATCATTTCTCCTACTGTGTCTTTCTGACATTAAAAGTTGTGCTTCTGTTCTGAAGCTTTGTTGCAGTGACTCTGCAGCACTGCCTCTCAGTCGTAATGATGAAGAAGTTACAGATATTATGAGCTGCTTGGGATGACTCCATCAGCATGAGGCCTGTAGTTCAGACAGAGAGATTGTGATGCATGAGGAGGGGAGAGAGAGACAAACACAAACAGAGACAGATATAGATGGAGAGGAGCCGGGGGGACATCTGAACTCAGAGCAGCCTCACAGGGGCCCGTGACAGACAAACTGTTCCTCCCTGCATGGCTGCTTTAATGACAGGCAGCAAACTCATTCAGGAGGACAAACAAATCACTGAGATCAGCCTCAGCAGGCCTTTCACACATGTAAACACTGCCCCCTGCTGGTAGGATGGGGAAACTACTGGTAGATTGAAAATAAGTATGGCTTTAGGTGGTTTGGACTTGATTTCATGGTATTCTGCAGTTTATGATTCCTTATCTTGTTTATCTTAGTGATTACGTTCTCTCTTTCATTCTGATCCTTTTGTCTCCGTTGAACATAATAATGAATAGTTGGAGAGTTTTTGACAGACAGGTGTCAAGTGCTTCAGTGCATCTGAGTTGAGACAAAAAAAAATAAATAATAAAAACTTTAATTACAGCCTGTTATCACAGCTCTGATGCTTCTTTGCTCCAGAAGGCAAAGAGTTGCACTCTGACAAACCTGATTCGTAGACAATACTGTGAGTGAGCATTTAAAAATGTGGTTGTTTGTGGGGGCAGATGCATCAGTTACCATGGAGACGGATGAAAGGTATAGATCAGAACACCCTCGACTGTCTGGGCTGATGAAGAGAACAAAAGTAGATATAATGACAGGAGTTTTTAAAGGTAACTCATACATTAAGATCACAGTTGCTTTAAAAAACTAAAAAACATTTTTAGTATTTTCTTTCCACTGTGATTTGTTTACCTCAGGGTTCCTTTATAGTCTGGAGAACTAATGATGGTTTTAAGTGTTTTCTAAGTTCAAGTGCATACTGTATGGAAATAAATAAAATAAAAAAATTGAAATGAAATCTTTTATCTGTCCCTAGTTTGTCCATCATCTCTGCATTTTTCCATTCTTTATCCATATAGAAATTTATATTTGTTGATGTTTATTGACATATTCATGCATTTCTTGTTGCCAACGTGTATTGTCCTGACTTTTATCTGTTCATGCCAAAAGCAGGTACATTAAATGCATACTTTGAGGTTCACAGTGTAATACAAATTTCAAGTGGAAAACGCTTAAAATATGTGGTGCTGTGTTCCAGATGTTATAAGAAAAATGAAAGCTTGACTCATAAGAAAATTTTAGTGAAAAATTATATGTGTTGTGTATCATGATAAATCCAAAATACACTTAAGAACAGTTAAAAATGTCAGGAACTTCAGTTTTGCAGAGTTGGATCTCGAGAAGGTTCAAGTTTTACTTCACAGTGTTAAAAGAAGAAATGGGTCATACATGCAACCAGAGAATACCAGAAACTTGTTAGAAATGTAGTAGATTCATTCATTATGTTTAGGAATGTGTAAAAGATTTTTGGAAGAAAATGATAGAAAAAAACTTGCTTATAATCCCTCCCTTAGATGAAAGAATCTGTGGCCCCATCAAAGTAAATTTACAGATTCCTCACTATTACAAGCCCTAAAGGTTTACCATAACTAGAAAAAATGTCTTAAAAAAACTAGATGTTTATGAAGACATTTAAAACCTCTTTATAGTTTGCATAAATATGGTTTTGGGAATGTAGTTGTTAAAATGTGAATGAATATATAAGAAAACTTTTCATAAGTGTATACAAGGGAGCATTTTGTTACCAGTTTTTTTTTTTTCTTTGTTTTCTTTTGCTGGATTTTCTGTATTTGTTTTGTGTAACCTGAGAGCATAAGGGGTGAAAAGGCATGAGAGTATAAATGACTGTTTGCATTATTGGATATTGTAGGTCACCCAAAAAAATGAAATAAAGACAAAACAAATGGGAGTGAGAGACAAAAACTTTATAGCGGGAAATTTATTTAAAACAATTACTGAAAATTTGCTCTTCCGTTAATAAAACTTTTCATAAAAGACAATCTGCACAGAAAAATTGGATTCCAGGTTGTTTTCGGTCAAGTTCTCACACTGAAAAGACCCCCTGATGGCAGAGTGTACGTCTGATTCACAGCAATATTTCATAAAAGATCCCACACATGATGATAAAAAAACATCGCACCACCGGAACAATCAAAAATATTAAGATATCCGCTGGACTCTCTGGTGCACCATGGCGGTTTTTGGATTTCCTTTGACATCAGGTCAAGACAATCCACCGATTTGAGGTTGATTCTTTCCCAACATTTTTCAGAGCAGACCCTAAACACACAGCAGGACTGTTCCATAACGTCATGCCGTCCTTAAGATAATCCGAAGATTGGTTTAAAAACAGGCCAAGTAATGAACCAGTGAACCAGGCATGACTGACTCTTAATATAAAAATATGGCTTTATTGCAGAAGCAAGGCGTCTCACAGCATGTTATCGATACTGAGGTTGGATTGGGTTATAAAACAAAGCCTCTGCTGAGGATCTGATGCTGGCCATCTAGATTGGGGACAATCCTCAACACAAATGAAGACCGCCTTTTTGGTGCTTATTTGAGATCAGAAACACAAAACACATCTTCAATTGGCATGTCTTCCAAGGTGTAGACACAGAAAGCTCTGTGTCTACACCTTGAAGCTTTCTCTCTCCAGTTCTTTTTCCTGAAAAAGAGATCACTCTGGACAAACTCTTTAAATAACCCTTCATAATGGATATGTATTAAATAATCATGAGAGATGACAACAGATTTTGATATAAACTGTAATCTTACTCAGACCAGAGAAGTTGCTTAGAGTTACAGAAGGCAGCTGCTTATCAACCGCGCTCACGTCTGGCAAAGTTTCCCCAATAAATAGTTAAAGAAGCATTTAAAGGAATACTACACCCAAAACATGATTAGCCTTCATTTTCTACTCACCCCCATGCTGAACAACACTCTGGATTCAGCGTCTGCTCTTGATAATGCAAGCGTAGAAGAAGAAATGTGCTGTTTACCTGTGCAAAGAAAGAAACAACGAAAGAAAAATGTCTGAGGACTTCAGTGTTGAGGAAGAGCATGAGTTCTTTACTGAGCTGAATGCGCACTTTCGCAGGCGCGCGCTTTTAGGAAATCCTATACACTACTGTTTATGCTCTAAAAACATTCTAAATGACTTCGTTTCGAGTAAATTATGGATGCTACCCACTCAGGACACTTGGAATACATTGGACGAGCAGTATTGAGGAATATTGACACGTTTTTTGTGGACTTTTATGGACCTTTCTGCCTCGGGCACCATAGACCTCCATTATTTGAATGTCAGCAGACAGCAAGAAGCCTCCCAGATCTCCAGATGCATTTCAGATATCAAAAAAGTACTCCAGAGTGTTGTTCAGCATGGGGGTGAGTAGAAAATGAAGGCTAATCGTGTTTTGGGTGTACTATTCCTTTAATAAAACTCCATTATGCCCAAACATTACATCATACCAGCTTGCAGATGAGGAGACATCCATGGCTCCCACCTTATTCAAATATTACACTATGTTATTAGATCAAGGACCCCGCTGTCTTTCCATTCCTAGATCTTTGCAGCATTCATTATGACTTTTTATCCTAACAGAGGAAATCTCCTAATTAGATAAATCACCCGGGAAACATTGGTTCTGACTCACAACAGGCAGGTGCTATTCGTGTTTTACAGACTCACACATCATCAATAAACATAACACTAAACCTAACACTGAATGCTAAAAAAATATGTTCTTTAGACTTTGCAAAGAAGCCTCAAAGATGGGACATCAAAAGGTGGAAGAAAGTTATATTCATGAACGAGAAAAAATTCAACCTTGTTCCTGATCCAATGTTATTGGAATCATGAAACCACTATTACAGTTTATTGAGATGCTCAGCTTAAAATGCACACAAAATACAAAAAAAGATTAAATCATGAACAGATTTATGAACCAAGCTCAACCAAACGTACCTAAAGCAGAGCATTTTAACTCAGGGGCAAAACTTCTCTTTATAGTAGTATTATACATTAATGTAGGCCACATATTTAATCTCATAACTATGACTTAATTCTCACATTATGACTAATTTTGTAATTAGAAAAAAACAACATATATTAGAATGGTGAAATACTCCATTGTAGAAATTAAAAACCTCCATAGAAAAAAATAAGTAACCTTAGAGGAAACCTTAACAGAAAATAAAATGCCATTATAGAAATATTTGAAGGGAAACTGTTACAAGAAACATTAGAGTACTTGTAGAAGATATCAAACATCCTCAGAAGAGGAATAACTGCATCAAGATCTAGTTTGTAGAATTTGCATTGAGTGCAGCTTTGGTCAGAGCAGTCTATTAAATGGGAAAATCATCAGGGTGGCATATGGTTTACATCCAATCCAAATTACCCATGGAGCACATTTCAAAACAACGGATTTTTGGCCAAAGTGCTGCAGATATCCATAACAATCTATATCAATAAGACAAAAAAATGAAATACCACAGACATAAGAACAAGGTAGGTCTAAAGAGCAGACTCATGGGGCAAAAAACAAACAACGCAAGCTGTGTTGAAGGTCGGGGGGGAAAAAAGCAGAGTCATTAAAAATGATATAAAAGAGGACAGGGAAGGTGCAGCAGTAACCTGTTCTATCAGCACCAGAGCTGCAACCGTAAAAAGTCCTATCAGCTCCGAGCTTCAGCCTCCACCTTGGAATGCCAAAGAGCAAATATCAGCTGGCTTCAGAGATCATATACGATGACATGGTTAAATCAAATGTTTGGATCAAGGTCATCTAAGCATTTAAAAACATCATGATTTAGTATAGAACCATCTCAGGTGATTTTTCCTTCAATAAAACAATGACTGTGGTGGATGTCCATGTGTGTTAGCAGCAGCTGTTATAATCAGGAAGTAAATGTAGTAAACTAGCATAGGTCAAACCTCTTAGAGAAACGGAGGGATGTGTTCAAGAATTTATTGCTGTGTAGTATTGGAAGTGTGATAAATGAACCTTACAACAGAATTTATTACAAAAATGTTCCCATCTCCTGTTTAATGCAATGTTTCAGAAATGCCTACAGTAGCAGCCACTCAAAATGGCCCTTCCCAGTCAAAGGCCAGTCAAAAGCCGGCCGAATGGCAGCAAGATTCCCTCCAACTTCTAGCCACCGGCCTTCTCATGGGCGTGTCTATTTTTTTACTCTGTCTCCACCCTTTCACTGAGTAACAGGGTCTTACCATGAGATGACACTTCTCTTTAGATCTTAACATCCACAAATCATGACAGAAAGAATATTTTACTACAAAGATAGATGTTTAAAAAGGAATTTTATGGAACCAGCCAAGGACCCATCAAGGAAATTGGGGACATTTCTGAATGACTACTACTGTAAAACACCACAAGCAGCCATTACTTATTGGGGGCAAAATTGAGGAATTTATTAGAAATTTTCCAGTCAGCATCAGACAGTCTCCATCAAAGTTGTTAGAGACATTTTTACTGTAAAATCAGAGCTTTTGGTGCTTTAGCCAAACATAAACAATGAGTGTGTCTAAAGAGCTTTGGTTCTGAGTCGTCTGACAAAGGAACATGTTTCCAGGAAGCAGAAGCTCTCTCCCGGGGTTCCTTTTCATACATGGAGTCTCTTTTTCAGAAGTGCAGTTTTTCTGTTTCATTCTGTGAGCTTGCAGCTCATTGGTGTGCAGAGCTTTAGTGATTGTCTGTGGGTATAAGTCCTGCCATTCATTAGTGTTGTAATAGTTGCTCTGGGATCCTCAGAAACATTTTCTGCCAGTTTTCTTTATAGGGTTGATGAAATATGTCACTTTTTTCTCTAATTAGACTTGTTCTGTGGCTCATTTTTATGATTTTTTTCTACTTGTGACAATGTGGTTTAGTTTGTGTTTACCACTTGTCCCTTATTCTTTCTTCTGAATCTCTGTAATACTTAAATTTAAACATTAGTTTGCAACTTTGACTTTCACTTACTATCCCGGGTTTGTTTGTGTTAGCATTATGTTGCAGTTTCCATCTACTTATGTTTAGGTTAAAACTATTACTTCAGGATTATTTGATTAAATTGTTTATTATGTTTCAAAGTATATTCATGGTTTTTGTTTTCCTTTTTACTTACCATTATTTAAGTATTTCCTGCTAAATTGACTAAATGATGTCATCCATTAATTTGCTGGATTCTACCATTTAGAGGGTTTCCTTTAGAGTTATGCTTTGTTTGTTTTTCTTTAAAGTATCTTTTTGAGTTATCTTGTTTCACACTGTTTATTTTGCAGACTCTTTCTTTATGTAGATGAGTTTTTAAATTAGATTAAGTTTATTCTTGTTTCTCTGTTTAGACTGTTCTTTTTTTTTTACCTGTTTAATTGAGGCTTGGTCCAATCAAGTGCAGGTGTGTTGCCACTTGATTATATAAGCCCTGAGCTCTTGGAAGCTCGAGGAGAAATCTTTTGTCTGAGAGAAAAGGAATAAAAGACAACAGAGAAACTGGAACCAGTGGCTGAAGCTGTTTTTTTTTTTTTGGTTCACTTTTTGACCCCCGACCAAACTACTTTACAAATGGTGGCAGTGGTGGTTCCAGGCTAATATCTGACAACAATGCAGAAATCAGCCAAGTCAAAGAGGCATCAGGGACCAGTGGAGGGTTCCACAGAAGAGGCCCAAGATGATGAAAACCTGCTAAAAGCTTCTGGTGAGCAGCAATCTGAAGCACAAAGTTTCTCTGAACTCTCTGCTTTATTGAAAGGCTTGATGCAGCAGCATGCTGACCAGGAAGCTAAATGGGAGCAGGACAGACAACGCCAAGATGAACGGTGGAGGAAAATGCAACACCAGTTCAGTCTACTTCAGCAGGAGGTCCACAAGGAACGTCGAGAGCATCAGATGCAGCTGGAGGGTGCAGCAGCTGATCCTGGAATGGTTTCCGGTCCTGCAGTAAGACCAAAAGTGCCACAGTCAGTACAAGAGGGAGGAAGCCTTCCAAGCACGTCTGAGGGACCACAAGCAGTGGCGCCTCCAGAAATTTTTCATAGGGGTGGCCAGATGGGGCCACTTAAATTCTTGGGGTGGCACACTGAAGCTAATGGCCATATTTTCAGGATTTTAAGACTTAAATAAACACCTATTGATATATTTTGGGTTATTGTGTGATTTTTAATGTTACTAATGATCTAATGTGCATAGATATAGACCAGGGGTCTGCAACCTGTGGCAAGTGGCTCTTTGGACCTTCCACAGTGGCTCTTAATAACTTTGGCTACACATTATATTTTTATTGTGGTAATTAAATGTAATAATGATAATAAATACAGGTTTTAGCAGTTTTTTTCTTGGAATAATTGCTATTAATTTTCACAACAGAATGATGGTGCAAGTGCCAGTAATTAATTTTAAATCAATATTTTTCCATTATGTTGGAAACTATGATTTATTTTATATCCTTATCCACAAATGTCAGCATCCCATCCATCTTTTTTTAAACCTCAAAATAGACATAAAAGGGCGTTTCTTTAACAATGACAACATATTTCCTACAGCAGATCTTTATCTAAAATATAACTTGTCCTTTTTCAAAAGGCCAGGCAACATTTGGGGCTCTGAACAAGTTTAATTCAAGTGGACTGAAGGCAAAATGGCTCTTTAGACTGTAAAGGTTGCGGCCCCTGATATAGACCAATAACAGTACAGTTAACATTTTGAGTTGAACAATAATTGCTTTGTATTATCTAATCACATTAGGAATAAGGTGTAATTTTATTAATTTATTGAAAACTAAATTATACTGGGGAAAAGCAGATACAGGCAGATAAAAATAAGAAATATCTTTATGTAACAGGAATTTCCCAACAGGGAACAAAGGTCATATAATTACAAGGATACAAAAAAAAGATTACAAGAAACACTTGTTAACTTATTCTTAATATATATATATTATATAAAAATAATTTTACAAAAAGAACTTCCAAGCAACAGTCTCCAACTCTGATTACCAGGCTTCAGAACAGCTTTATTCGCCTGTTGCTATGCTTTTTGGCAAACAGATCCACAAAGTCATCAAAGTTAATGGCCCTAGCCCTTTTTGATTCTACACTTAACACACCCAAACTGCTTAAACGCTCATCAGTCATGGTGCTTCTCAAGGCAGTTTTGATTAACTTTAACACTGAAAAACTACGCTCACAGGCTGCAGTGCTCACAGGTAACGCAAGTGCAATTTTGCACAGTTTAAACATTTGGTGGAAGACCTTCCTATATGGCTCCAGAAAGACAGTGAGCTCTGTTAATGTCTTTGGTATTTCCTCACCACTACTTTGCTTCCTTTCAAGAATCTGCTTAAGCTTGGGATCTCATTTTGCAGATCCTCAGTACTGCAGTTGTATTGTGAGGCAAATGGAAACACATCCTTCTCACAAAATGTGGCACTGTACGGGTTCAAGGCCTGTATCCCTTTCATTATGACACAATTTTCTTTACAAAATCTTCTCTTCAACTCAGAGAGCAGCACATCAATAACTGGAATGAATACACCTGTCCGAAAGGACTCTTTCTCTGTACTGACATGTCTTTGAACTATTGGAGTGAACAAGTAATGGCCTTCAAGCAAAGAGCTTGGTCTAACCTGACGGCCTGGAGGTGTGGCACTGATGTTGCATTGCTCTGTAAGAGCTAGAGTGTTGTCCCAGATATCATTAAAGAGAGAGCTCTCTCTGTAACTCTCCAATGTGTCAACAAGAGAGTCAACAAGTGTTACAGCTGTACCCAAATCAAGTTGAGGGGACTGTAAAATATCTGACAGATACTTGATCTCTCCAAGCACTCTGGTAAATGTTACAAGGAAGCCAACAAACATGAGATCTATTTGGGCTAATAAACCTCTTGCCTCTATAGCTCTGTCACCATTTTGCTCTTCTGATATTTCTTTTAGTAGACGTATGATGGCTGGCATTCTGTCTTTCACTGTCTTGCAGGCATTATACCTACATGCCCATCGTGTCTCTATCAGTCTTTGTAACTCTCTTGGGGCCCCCGGAAACATCTCTCTCTGTACCTCAAGCCATTTTTGGTGCACATATGACCCTGACACAAAGCTATAAAGTTTCTGCAAAATAGAAAAGAAACAATTAGCTTCAGGGATGCATTTCACACTGTCAACCAATACTAAATTCAAACAATGTGCATTGCAATGCACATAAAAGGCTAATGGGGCCTCTAATTTCATGCGTGCCTGCACACCTGTGTTTTTTCCGCTCATGACTGAGGCACCGTCATATGCTTGCCCTACAAGGTGGTTATGGTAGTCAAGACCATGCTTCTGCAAAAGTTGAACTATTTTCTGTGAGGGCAGACTGAAGTGACAACAGGCATAACAGTAGGCAGAGTCTTTACTCCGAGAATATTCGAGCCATTTATATCTGCTGTACCACTCTTTAGAAAAACATCTTTTCCTGTCCCCATGACAGGTTCTAGGGAAGATGTTTAGTTGTGGCTGCTTGGGCTGTTCTGCTCTTGACTGGGAAATATCTGCAATGAAACAGGAGCAAAAGTCCGTTATTCTGAAATCAAAATGATGACACTAATAATAAATGATAATAATACCAGAATCTCCACCGTAATGAATAATTATAGCTGTATTAATGGCCTACAGGCATTTTGATTCAGAAAAATGAAAACTAACCCATCAACATTTTTTTTAATTAATCAAAATTAATTTAAAAAAAAAACTTTAAGTGAGTCCTTATTGATTTGTGATTTAATGGAAACACAAACAAAACATACATTTCTTTCGAGGATATTACTTTCTAGACAATTCACTAATTTAATTTATTTCATTTTTATGGCCACATGGTCATAACTTCACCTGTCGGTCCAGGAACACCTGCTTTTGCTGAGTCCTGCCATGTTTCACTGATCAGTGGTGCTGACTGTTCCTGCTCTGCTGCCTGATGCTTTTCCTCATCACTGTCTACTATCGCTGACTCTGTTTCCTCGTCATGCTAGTCTATCTGTTGCTTCCCTACATCCACATCCTCTTTCTCCTCCTTCTCACTCGCTCTCTGTTGATCCCCTGTCATCTCTTTATCTCTTTCCACTGTTATTTTCTTCTTAAAATAAGAAGATATATCTCTGGACTTTCTCTTCATTGTCTGGAAATTGACAAACCATACATAAGCACAAGCTAACAACGTTAGCTACGTAACTCTGTCAAGACACTCAAAGTCGCTGTAACAGGAGCTGATACAGTTCATTTATGCCCCTCTTCTTTTACAAACGAACGATTTGACTTATTTACTTACCGTTAGTCTTGTTCGCTTTCTCTATGAGTTCTTTTAATCACTGTTGAAGGCGGGCACGCGCTAAACTGTAGCTGTCGGAGAACGCAACTGCTGCTTGATGGGACGGAGTGGGGGCGGGAGGGGGAGGGGAGCGGCTGGTGAGCTACGGTGCGCGAGAAGGTCAAGAAGAGCGGCAGTGTTGCTGGCTCTGCATAATGGGATAAACCGCTAAACTGACGCTACTACCATTTACACTGGCGAGTGGGGTGGCCAGTGGGGTGGCCAGGACATCGCCAGGGGTGGCCATGGCCACCCCTGGCGATGTCCTGGCCACAAGTATCTAGTCTGAGACCACCCAGTTGGAAAGGTCCAAAGATGCAACCCTATGGTGAGGATGAAGATATTGAACATTATTTAACAACGTTTGAAAGAATTGCAACTGGATGTCAGTGGCCAAGGACTGAATGGGCCCTGCATCTGGCACCACTTCTCAGCGGTAAAGCAAGAGCTGCTTATGTAGCTATGGACACTGATGACACAATGGACTATGACAAGGTAAAAACTGCTGTGTTGGAAAAGTTTGAAATAAGTAGAGGACTGAGACCTACAGATCGAGGTTCCGGTCCACGACGGTGAGGGAAGATGAGACACCCAAGAGCTGCGAACACGCCTTAAAGACCTGTATGAAAAGTGGATGGTTCCAAAGGAAAAGACACGAGAGCAAATAGGAGATGTCGTGGTGCTGGAGCAGTTTCTGAGAGTTCTCAGCCCAGATCTTCGAACCTGGGTTAAAGAGCGCAACCCCTCCACTTCAAAAGAAGCTGCAGAGATGGCAGAGGCTTTCCTTGCAGCTCGTCGCCCACAAAAAGGGTACATGACTTTGAAACCTAGTTCAACCCCTTTTATGGTGGGTGAGTCAGGGGGGGCAAATGGACACAGACCAAAGTATTCCAAAGAAAATTCTCCAGTCAGTAGCAATAATCGTTTAGGGAATTTAAACGGAGAGGTCTGTTGGTTTGTCACTCTTGTGGCCAAACTGGTCATTTTAAGGCTAAATGCCCAAATCAGCAAGACAGTAAGACTTACATGTGTTTTTCACCAGAGTGTTTTGATTTGGCAGAGGAAGTACCTGAGTTTGTAGAACCTTCAAGTTCTCAGGAGCACACCATCTCTGTTTTTATTGAGGGAAAGCCTTGTGTTGCTCTATTGGATTCAGTAGGATTCAGGTAGTAGCCGTACTCTTATTAGGCCAGATGTCTTCAGGCCTAATACTTTCCTCAAATTCACCCTGCTTTTTCTATTTCCTTGGTGCAATCTTAAGGGTTATAAAGAGTAACTCCCCTTTGTATGTTGGTCAGATGATTTTAATTCTTAATTATGGGGCGCCATTTCTGAAGTTAAGCAGTCAAAAATTAGGAGGAATATTTATGGTTATGTAGCGGGTTGTAGGAGAAAAATAATGGGTTTATTTTTTTCACCTTGTCATTGATTCATTTATAAAAATCCCAATTTTTTAAATAAATATTTAGTTTGCAAATAATTTTTATTGTTAAATAAATATTTATTTTTGAGCTAAATATTTCGTTTGCAAATAAATATTTCATTTGTGAAATAAAGATTTAGTTTGGAGCTAAATATTTATTTTTGGAAATTTAAATATGTAGTTTGTTGACTAAATATTAAGCTCCAAACTAAATATTTAGTACAAAAAGTAAATACTAGCACCAAGTTAGCTAAATATTTAGCTAATATGCAAATTCACTTGCAAAAAAACGGAAGTAAACTACCAAAACAAAAGCCTGGGAATATCTATACAACTCCTGCGGTTTAAAGGTGCAGTCGGAGATCTTTTCTGACGCATTTTTTATCATGCACCAGCAAGCGGTGAAATAGATGGTCTGGAAGTGAAACTAAAATAAATGGTCCCCGCTGCAGTGAGAAATCAATGAATAACCTCAACCAATCACAAAACACGGTCCGTTGTACACGATTGGTTCCTGATACGTCAATCATGGTCGTCTGCTTGTCCCTCCCCTCAGTGCACGTACCCTGACACATGAACGAATCAACCCCCCAATGCTTTTGCAGGACACCATGGCTGGAAGGTAGCCACTGTTATGCTACGTTCACACCAAACGCAGCAGGAGATGCTTGTACAAGTTTAGTTCTGACGCGCGGTGGAAAAGTGTGTCTGATGCGCGATGGGCAAAATTACTCTATCCTTTCTTTGCCTGGCAGCTATATTTGCTTTGATCAGTGGGAATAAACTAGTTTTACTATGTTTTTAAGTGGGAAAATCCACCTGAAAACATAATCTGTGCAGTCAGTTCCTCCAGATTACCGTCCTGCCTTCAAATATTATTTCTGTTGGAGCTGCTCAGACCCCTGTACACCGGCGGTTTGCTGTCACTAGGAATCCCATTCAACAGCAGCCTCTGGCCCGTTTGCCTCCTCGCGGTTTGCCGCAGCGGCTGGAAGACGGTTTTCATGTACGTAATCCAAAAAGCAGGCACCAGGATAAAAGCGAACATGTTTTCCTGGCAGGTTTTGGCCTTATAGGTCAATTTAGGCATTAATGAACTGTTTCAAAGGAGTGATCATGGTAATCTGTATCATCAGCGATGTGTCTGTCTCCCTGCCAGCTCCTAGATCAGCTTCTCTGATTAGTTGATGTGGCGTGTCGAGCAGCAAAAGTTTAATTTTTCTATCTCAAGCAGCAGCTGCGTTTGCGGTGCGTCGTGCGTGTCACATGCTCAAATGCTCCCGACGCGCTTCAGCTGCTCAGATGTGCTGGCTGCTGCTCAAAATGCGCTGCGGGACATTTTGCCGCGCCTTGATACGCGTCAACCTTTGACTTTGCATGTAAACTAGCTGCTCCTGCTGCCTCTGCTGCTTTTGGTGTGAAAGCAGCATAAAGCAGCAAGAGCAGCAAAAATACTTGTTCTGCTTCATACTTGTACAAGGTTAGTTCTGATGCACGGCTGAAGCATCTTTGCTAGGGTGACCAGATTTGGGTTTCTGAAAAGGAGGACGCTTTTTTGGGGGGGGGGTCGACTGCTGGGCCACTGACTGGACCGGACCTCATTAGGGAGCCATGAGCCGCCCGTCCTCAGCCAGAAGAGGACGGCTGGGGGCCGGTGAGCTGCACCATCATTCTGATGGGGTCTTGGCTGCATCCAGCAGTGCCGGACGGTACTGTTGGCCTGGGGGGCTAATGCTGTACCCCGCTGATAGAAACAAAGAGCTCTGCATGAATGGAGGTTCTTCTAAAACTGTTCCCAGGCAACCTTCAGCATCTAGAAGGGAAGCAAAGCCCTCTGCAGGTGAAAATGAGGAGAGCACTCTAGATGCTACCCTGCCAAATGCTGAACCATCCCCAGCCGGCTCCTCCCGGCCCCCTCCGGCTTCCACACCTTCTCCAGCATCATCTGTCGCTGCTAAACCTGCCGATGAAACTGCTGCTGCTTCAACCACGTCAGCCTCTGCAACCCAGGGGGCTACACCCTCACAGCATCGTCATCATGGTCCTCTTCCTCCCCTGAGCCAGGAGAAGCTTCAGGAGATGGAGGCAGTAGTAGCAGCTCAACAACAACTGCTGCATACCTTATCAAAGCTGCACTTTCAAAAATGAAATTGTCTAGAGAGCTGTTCTAAACGAAATTTCATATTGTTTACACCTGTGTACAAAATGACAAAATAAATCTGTCTAACTCTAAGTAAAAGAGGACGCCTGGTCACCCCATCTTTGCTGCTCTAGTTGCGCAGTGGAAAGTGGGTCTGATGCACGTTGGACGTAGCTGCCCTATCCTTTCTTTGCCTGTAACAATGGCAGCTATATTTGCTGTGATCAGTGGGTAAAATGTAGTTTGAATCTATTTTGAAGTGAGAAAGTTCACCTAAAAAACGTGGTCTGTGCTGTCAGTTCATCCAGATTACTGTCCTGCCTTCAAATATTATTTCTGTCGGAGCCGCTCAGATCCCGTACACTGGTGGTTTGCTGTCACTAGGAATCCCAACAGTAGCCACTGGCCAAGTCGCCTCCTCGCAGTTTGCCGTGGCGGCTGGAAGGTGTTTTTCATGTACTGTACGTAATCCAAACTGCAGGATCCAGGATAATAAAAGTGAACATTTTTTGCCGGCAGATTTCAGCATTTTAAGTTAATTTAGGTGTTAATAAACTGTTTCAGAGGAGTGATCATAGCGCTCTGCATCATCAGCACTGCTCCTGCTGCTCTAGACCCACTGCAGACAGGGGTGGTCTGAAGGCAGAGGCATGGTTGTGTATGTTAAAAAATATAGCTTGCTTGAACCGTTTTTCCAAGATCTTCTACAGCATCTTGGAAAAACGGTAAAATGTCTTGCATGCAAATGTTTAAAATTTCATGCATGATAAAATGGTAGCATAAAATTAACCTATGCCAAACTAAACATTTTATGTGCAAATACTGGGAGTGATTGACTAAGATTGTGTGCAGAGACATAAATCCTGTGTACATAGTAAGTAGATCAGCTTCCCACATGCCATCAAGACTGCAAGTGTTTTTAAATACCCAAACCGTTGGTACATCAGGGCTTTAGTTTCTAATGACAAGCTTTCTGGAACAGTTTTTCCGAGATCTCCTACAGCACCTTTAAGATGAGAGGTTGATTTCAGACACTTTATTTTTCTCTTAAAACACACTAAATAAGAAAAATATTGCTCTTAATTTTTGACTGCCTAACTTTACAAACATCGCCCCATATTAGATAAAATTTGAATGTTTGAAGAAGCTTAATATTAAATACAGTTTGTTCTGTTTTACAGATCTCCTGTAAATACTTTAGAAAGATAAAACCTCCATGTGATGGCCAAATACCTTTATTTTTGCCACTAGTTCTGGAAAATAAACCAAAATAGGTCCAGGTTCTGCATTATAGAGTCAATCTTACCCCAGTTGGAGCTAATTACGGCCTCTCCTGTTTCCTGATTGGCCTCTGACTGGGTTTAAAAAAACAACAAGAAAGCATAGATTTTAGTTCCTACTTTTATGCACATCAATATGTGTTTTTCTGCACAGATGGCTGTTAGCAAACTGGAGAAAATCTATAATAGCTGCAGAAATTACCAGAGAACCAGTTAATTTGCAGTGAATTACCCAACAGTTCATATTAATGTCTCCAATGTGCAACACTTCTGCTTTGGGTCATAAACGCACATCTTCATTAGCTGTAGATTACAATGGGAGTTTCCTACTCTCCATAAAAAACAACTTCACCTCTGGGTCTTCAAATGTCCAATTACTTTTACAACAATTGTGCTGATTTAGGAAAGAAATTAAATGAAAAGAGTTGGTTTGTAAAGTTTTCTTGGCTGTGATGTGACGTTTCATCTGTGCTGACGGCCTGTCACTGTCTTCTCAGTCCAAACAGCCTTCCCTCCTGTAATTACACAACAGTCATTCACACGGATAATTTCTCATTCGTCTCAGTAAGAAAACTAAATGGAAGATTACACAGATTTGTGGCCTTTTTTGTGGAGTGAGGTGTGACTCACAGAGACGCTCAGGCAGCTGTCTGCAAAATGTTTTTCAGCTTTTTCCACAGACTCAAAACTCAGAGCAACAGTCACAGGCTGAAGCGAGCAAAGCGATGGTAAAATATCAGGTCTTTATCTGTTTATAACGGCTTAGAGGTATTTAGATTATTTCAGGATTTTGTTCACCGGAGCTTGAAGTGAGTCAGTGAATATAAATTTAAACACCTCCGTTCCTGTTTAGTGACTAGCTTAGGTGTGATTAATTAAAACTGAAGAACATTCAACCTAATTCCAAAAGATTTAATCCAGGGGTGCCAAACCTTTTTTAAAACAAGATCTACTTTTGAAGTTGATGGCATGCTGAGATCTACCAAGCCAAACCCAAGGGATGGGCAGTATTTTTATTTGCAGAGGTGGAGAATAAACAGTAAGTCCAACAAACAAGGAAATTATCGATTGTGTCAAAAAATAGGTTGCAAAAACAGAACTTAACAATCTCATAAGAACTTCACACCATATCACTCACTCACTCACCAAAACTATAGACAAGAGCAGTCAAGATCTTCAGACAAAGGCTGTGCAGTCAAAAAATCTAAATACACCAATTGATACACACACACACAGTAAAGTAGAGCGAAAACAAAAAAAACGTTAGAACTGTAAATTTACAGTCATATGTTTATATCACTGTTTATATATATATATATATATATATATATATATATTTTTTTTTTTTTTTTTTTTACTACTTTTCAAGGCAGCACTTCTGTTTACAATGCTGTTAACAAAATGACAAATAAAATCTGTCTAAGTCTAAGATGACTTCAAAGCAGGAAGGAGGAGAAGGGAAGTCTGCTATTTCAGAATGATAAACTTCACTTGGCATTGGCATTGGCAGAGAAACTGGCAGATGGATTAAAATTTAACAGGAAAACAGATAAAAATAGGAAAATACTAAATACAAACTATGTGGATGTGAAGATGTAACATACAGCAAAATGGGTTGTTGGCTGTTTCAGAAACTCTTTAATTTCGGGCAAAAGTTCCAAAAATCTTTCTAAGAATCTGCCACGGCTCAGCCACCTGACGTCGGTGTGCAGCAGCAGATCAGGGTGGTCTCCACCTGCCTCCTCCAGCTGTGCACAGAATAGTGCCTCTGAAAACTCCTGGCCCGAACAGAGCAAGCGATCTTCATCGCAACGTCCATGACATGCTTCATATTTAAAGTACTGCCGCACAGCTGTTGCTGAATGATGCAGTGGTTGATCCAAAAATCCGGGAAAGTTTCAGACAGCTTGAACAGAGCAACAAATCCAGCAGTGCGCCCAACCATAGATGGAGCCCCATCAGTTGCGACAGACGTCATTATCTCTGCAGAATCCTCTTTGCGCTTTAGAGTCCCTGGTAACAACCTAGCAACCGTGGCAAACCATGCCCAGCAATCAGCATGCATAAAAAAAGGTTCACTGCATACTTTTTATTTTTCATTTTATTATTATAGAAATATACTTTGGCCTCTCATGATCGATGATTTGATTAGTGTTTTAAGCATTTCTTTTTTTTTTGTCATAACCATAAATAAGTCTACATTGTAAAACTTCTCGCGATCGACTGAAACTCCGCCCACAATCGACTGGTAGCCCGCGATCGACTGGTTGGGCACCCCTGATTTTATCAATTTTAAAACATGTTAAAGCAGTGAGATCTTTCAGACCTTGCTTAGGAAGGACTGTCCTTTACTGGGTGATATTTTTGATTTATTCCATGAAAGAAATGAATATTAGCCTATATTACTAGAATTGCACTCCTTAAGGTTAGTAGCTCTCCAGATCCTGTGCAAGATAGACCAATACAGAAGATCCTTCCTGCCCTCGGCCATCAACACCAACAACATCTGTGTGAAAAATAACAACAGTTACTGCTACATTTAATTTTCCCTTGGGATTAAAGAATTGTTTTTTAATTGATTTTGAATTAAATATACATTTCTAATAATTGCAGTGTAGTGTCCCTGCATGTAATTTTCATAGATGGGGAATCTTTTAGGGCAAGGGTCGGCAACCCGTGGCTCTGTAATGCAGCTGTGGCTAAAATGTAGCTTGCCACCATCAGTGTGTGAGGGTGACTGAATGTAGTGTAAAGCGCTTTGTTCAAGTCTCCTGACTTGAAAAAGCACTATATCAGTACAGGCCATTTACCATATATATATATAAATATATGTGTATGGATGCACTGTATATACTCCATGCACCTTTTGGAGTAAAATTCTCCACTTTGATATCAATAAAGTCAATCAATCAATATTAATCATTCCAGCCTGGAAACATACTGGTGAAAAAGTAGTTTTGGTAAGGTACAGGGGCACAAATAACCAAAGGTTTTTAAGGTAGAAAAACTTTCCATGTGTTTTGTTTGAATATTTTAACAATTTGAAAAAACCCAGGTCTATGTCAGACCTTGATATCAATTAGGACAACTTTTAGTTGCTATCACTCCACTGTGTAGCTGCGGAAGACAGTTCCTATTGCTGTATCACCCCTTTATTACACGGTCCAGATCCGTGGAGGTATTGTTTTTAGATAGTGTACACATGGGAATAAACATATTTAAGCATTAACAGAATTTATTCCAGTTACGCTTAACAAAATCATTAGTAAAAGGACAAATTGCAGAGGAAGATCTCACCTTTCATAAGGCCGTTACGTCGCAAACAATTCAAGGGAAAATCCATTGAAAGGCAGCTTTCCCATTTCAAAGACAGCCAGGAAGCGTCTCACCCAAAAAAAAACAGCATTCAGGCCTACAGCATTACATATAAGCTGATGCTGGAGCCGTCAGCATAAGAATGTCAATTCTGGCTGACCTACATATAAGAGTAAACAAATATAGAAATTAACAGATGTAACAGTTATTTTATACAGAATATAAAACAAAAAGGAATGATTCTTCGACACTATGAACAGAAATAAACTAAACCAGCTTACAAATGGCCAGTGGAAGGATCCATTATGGCAACAGAGGGAAGGTAAAACGCCGTTCCGGAACTCAGAAAGGAGCAGCAGGAAATCAGTGATCTCACCTTCTCTCTGTTGTCCATAGTGGATACCAAACGCCAGCCTTGCGAATTGCTTTCGCTAGCCTGGTAAATTTCAAGGCCAGCGAAAGCAGACAGGCGGCAATTTGCTGGTGCTACCTCAGCAGGGGAGCAGAGGAGAGATCGAAGCCTAAGGTGGAAAACTCTGAGTTTTTGGTTTCACAACGGCTGCTATAAATTAGTTCAATCAACTCTAAGTAGGTCCACTCAGAGTTGAGCACGTGAGTAACAATTATGAAAAGCCATTATCTGTGGAGCCCCGATTTGACGAGTCACCAAGACAACCGACAGCAGGACGTGCCTATTTCAACCAACTGGAACTAGAGATTTTAATGAAGAAATTTTCTAAAATGGAGAATGTGTTTAATGTGTTTAGTGTGTTTTTGAGGGGAGTGGTGGCCTAGTGGTTAGGGCATAGAGCTTGGAATCCTAAGGTTCTGAGTTGGACCCCCACTCCCACCGACTGCCACTCTGGGTCCCTCACTGCTCCCTGAGCGGCGCACAATGGCAGCCCACTGCTCCCCAAGGGGATGGGTTAAATGCAGAGAGTTAATTTTTTTGCTCTGTACTTGTGACAGTGTAATGAAAATAAAAGCTGGAGAAAAAAAAAACTGGGGAAAAAAGACAGAGCTTGAGCTGTGATGGAGAGGAAAATGGTGAAGGAGAAGATTGTTGCTTGACTTAATGGGTAAATTTATATGAAGCGGGCTATGGTAGGCAGTTTTTACATTTATTAAAAGAAGGGAGGAAGGGATGAAGGTATGAGGGACAAGGGGTTGAGGGATGTGAGGATGAGGGGAGGAAGGAATTAGGGGACGAAAGAATGAGGGTTTTGGGTGTCGCTGACATCTGAGGAGAAAACAGAAGGCATGAAGATCTCTGTGTGGGGGTATGATCTCCCATAGATTAACGGAGAGAAGAAAGGGAAAAGGAAGAAAGGAGGGTGGGGTTGACGAATCATAAGAGTCTGAGAGGAAGAGGTGAGTGGATAATAAAAAGGCAAACCTGTGTATTTTTCGTTCTTAGCATGAAAGAAATGCAATTTATGCTGCTAAACTTTGGAGCAGTTTACCTTTTCATGAAACAACTGCTGAGACTGTCTCGACTATAGAGTATTTGCTTTGGACCCATTTCTATTCTTTGTCGCATGATTCTCTCATTGTTTAAGTTTCTTTTATTATAATATCTATAAAGTATACTTATTTTAGTTTTAAACTATTTTACATGTATTTTTCTTTTCGCTGTTTGCAAAGGCTCCTAAAATAACAATTCTGTATTATTTAATTCTAATTTTGAATTTATATCTCATTACATTGGTTTCAACGTTATTTCAATCAGTTTTCATGTTTCCTCAAAAATTAAAAGAAAACAACAAAAAAGAGAAACCTATTAAGGCTTGTGTGAGAATGTAAACTGGCTGTGGAATTTACTGTGATGTAGGGGGCCCACCACCAAAATTGGCTAGGACCGGCCCTGCTCTTATGCAGGTATGTGAAAGTTCTTCCATTTTTTTTCCTCAAATCCTCAAAATTAAAATAACACCAAAAATCTGATTTCTTTATTGTGTTTCTATAGTTCCATCAATGCAACAAAACCTAATAAATTAATATTGTAATGGAATAAAAACTTAAAGCCCCCAATATTTTACAGCGTAGCCACATAATGTGACATTTGCTCCAGGATAAACATTTAATCATGAATGCTTATTTTGTATTTAAGCCCACATAGTCCTTTTTTAATAGTTGGCTAATACATTTAGAGCCCGTGTTGCCATATGAGGCTTATAAAAGACTTTTATATTTTTTGTGGCTCCAGACAGATTTGTTATTTGCTTTTTTGGTCCAATATGGCTCTTTGAACAGTTTCGGTTGCCAATCCCTTTTTTAGGGACTCTAAGGGACTTTAAGGAAAACACATCGGTCATGTTTAAACAGCTATTTCATCAAATATCAAAACACTTGTGCTCATTGTTTTCCAGGGCCAGCAGTCTCAGAGACTCCACAACTTCCATTTCCCCAGACATCTCCAGCTCTTCTGCAGGACACCCGAGGCGCTCCAGGGCCAGCTGAGAGACATAGTTCCTCCGGTGTGTTCAGGGCCTCCCAAGGAAGGCATCCAGGAGGGATTGGGAACAGATGTCCAAGTTCTCCCGGCTGATTCCTCTCGATGAGGAGGAGAAGCGGCTCTACTTCAAGCCACTCCCTGAGATCTTTTCCTTTCAGTCATAATCTACATTTAATAACCATAGATGAGGGTAGGAACCTAGAGTGGTTTTTAACATGTTATTAACATGATTTAGAACATGAACAAGAGGGGACCTAAAAATATCTCTTAGCTGGATGGTCCCCTGTTGGTGGGTATGTAACGACATGACTGCCCCCTGCTGGATAGGTGGGTGAGAGCACACACATACACATTCCCTCACACACAGCCCTGTTTATACCACTTTGCTGAACTAACTTCTGCTGCTGTTGTTAATGCATTTTAACCATTTATCAATTAAGCTGAATGTATTTATGATGTTTTAATTGCACTTTTATCATCATACCTGCTGCTATTCCGAACGGACATTATTTAATGTATTAACATCTGGCCTATCTTGGAAAATCTCAGCAGCCTGTTAAACTGACTTTTAGGGTTTTATAATTTTTCTTTAAACTAGTCAGTCTACCTTGTGTTTATTTTCTAATAGCGTGTAGTGTTTTGCATAGATGTTAATTTCTGTAATTCTGAATTATTAGAATAAAGATGTCATTGTTTAACTTGCAGTTGTTTGTGATCCATATATGCGAATGGTTTATCACTCAAGCCAGATCCACCCTCTTTTGGTAATAGTTTGAATAAATAGAGATTAATAGTTCTTTGATAATAGCTCTGCTGATAACCTAGCCTAAGTCACTAAATTGGTGGGATACTGGATTTTAACAGCTGATCTAGGAAACATCGAGGTGAAAGGCATAAACCCTGGTAAGTAAGCAAATTAAATTGATTTCACCTCCAATTTTGAATAAGTTAAATAATTAACTACAACTCCAGTTCTAGATAATCAATCATTAATTATCTGCAGGATATTATTTTGCACACTATGATCTCCACACTTATTTTTCTTTCATTTCTAATCAAAGAATTAGCAGCATGCAAATGAATGTCGCCAACACACCTATTGGTAATTCATTTACCCCCCAGATATTGTACCAAAACCAGACTATTAACGTTTGGAAACAAAGAAAGAGACGGTTTTAAAGAAAAAACTATTTTAATAGGTGAAAAAGCCAAATAAATAATTACAGGAGAGTCAGACTTTCAGGAAAATAATCGTTGGTCATAACGATTCCCTTTAATCTCATGCCATGAGAATCTGCTGCAGTAGTCAAGTGCAAAAAAGAAAATGGCATCGATCAGAAACAAACAGAAAAGAAAATCAGCTGGTTGTGATTAATGCCAACATTCAACTACCTTTAGAAGAGGAATACATTTCGCTACTTTGTCACATTTTATAGAAATTTGGGCACAATTAGAATGTGAGGCCTTTGTTTGCATAGCATGAATAAAATATTTAATAAATTTGTTATGCAGAAAGATAAAAAAACTTAAATTTTGTGATGTAAAGAAAAACATCTGCTTAGAAAACACAGATTTTTTAGGTAACATGTTGCACAGCTCATGCAAATAAACATCAGTATTATTTTATTGTCGACCAAATGTTACACGCGACATTTTGTTAATTTTCATTTCCCAGATAGATTTCAAATATAAGGCAAAATTGATTTAATTTTAAAGCAACAGTTTTTATTTTCAGGCTTCATCTTAGACCTGATACTTGGAAGATTATTAATGATACCAAACACCTTATCAAAGAGGCTCAATTAGAGGTTGGGGGGGGGTCAAACTTGTCCCTGACAGTAACAGGATCTTTAGAAGTGCATTCATCTATATAACTGAACACAAATTCACAGCTTTATGTGAAATATAATTCGTTTTAACACTAATTCAAAACCTGAATAGTTTCCCTCTTAAAGCTGAATTCCATGGGAATGTCTTCTTCTCCAACATTTTAGACCAACATTTTAGCTCCTCTTAACAAGTGAAAGATGAATTACTAGAAATGATCTAACTTGCTAAAAGTAGGTCAATAAACCCAAAGTGCTTTTCTTTTTTTTAAAAGCTCAACATAGCATATTGAATTCTTTCAGGCATCAGAATATCTACAGGTTGCATCAGCAGCTCTTCGTTTGCATCACAGTGTGAGATTATGCAATCTAATCTAAATCTAAAGAATCACCAGAGATACTAAACTAATAAATCTAACAGTGAAAACAGTCTTTAGGGTATAGAACATTGAACCCATCCCCCGGCTCTTCAGCTCCTGAAGCTTTAAACTGTAGCTCCATACATCCTCTCCTCTCAGAGTAATTGAGGAGGATGAAAGGCACCAATTGGGTCCAACGATGCAAACTTTGGCGTACAAAAATCCTGGAGCAAAGAGAGAAGAGTGTTGGAAATGTTCCTTTCATCTTCACCTTTCTCACAGTGACATTTTGGTCTGGAACTAGTTATGAATTATTCAAGTAGATTTGCAAAGAGATGCACAACACCTAGAGAAGGAATAGATGGACATGGTTCAACCTACCTGGACTAGCTAGTTTAACTTCTTTTTGGTTTTCTTTTTCTGAAAATGTGAGAGACAGATTCATTAAATAGTATCACCATGGATGGACCAAAAGTTGTTAACTCTTAAAGCCTGGAGCTGGACAGCCCTGTGTTCATGTTAAACAGGCAGGTGTCTGTGGGTTTCTTACCAGAGCATGTGAGTGGTGGAGCAGAGTGGAAGAAATATGTTGGAGCGCACAGCAGTTTTCAATTCAAAGGTTGGAGCGAGGATTTTGCTCCGCTCCAGTCCGCTCCGACTTTATTTAAATTCATGTTTGACTTAAAACCTAGGCCTACGCTGTAATCTGTGCCTATAATCTGTTATAGTCTATGTTTCAACTTTACCACGGAATCGCAGAGACGAGGATTGCATATTGTGTGATAAAAAGTGAGTTAAAATATCATAAAAACATACACTGACTATACTTAAGTATACGATATAAAGTGATCGTTGTGGTAAGAGCCTGCTTTTGAAAATGGATCACATTCATGTGTTGTAATGTAGGGATGTAACTGTTTATGAAAAAAGTCCGAACCGTTCGCTTCGACTGTCTCGGTTCGGTTCGCGTGTGTTTCGTTCAGTTCATGCACTGCTCCTTTTTCTCATAGGCGAAGCGTTTACACTCCAGAGCAGAAGGTGGCGGTACTGCGACCAAAGCCAACCACCAGTAGTAAACAAGAAGAAGAAGCGAAGCAGCGTAGCCGGGTGTAGCAGAAAAAAATCAGTTGTTGTGGAGAATTGTGTGGGTATGGCGAGTGGGAAAGAACAGGAGTTGGAAGACGCGCCAGCAGCACTTTATAGGTCTGCTGTATGGGACCACTTTGCATTTAGAGTGACCTACGATGACGGCGGAAAGAAAGTTGCGGATAAAAGTGCAACAGTGTGCAAGCATTGTGCAACACGTTTTGTTTATGCTAACAGCAACATGACCAACATGTCATGCTAACCCCTAAATCCCTCATACTCCGTCAGCAACCCCCGCTGCGCTCCGCCCTGCTGCGCTCCAGACCGGCTTTACGAAGCAAAGCCTACAGCCTTCACTGTGGCTCCCGTCCGCTCCGCTCTGAGTTCCTTGGAGATGGTAGAGAGCATGCGCCAGATGATTAAATTCAAAGCAGCAAAACATACGGAAATGATCCATGGTTTCCGCAAATCATTAAAAATAATTACAATTCATTATTTCAGTTTTTTTCATTAATTTCATTTAAAAAAAATTTATTCATTTTTCAATTTTTTTTTTTTCTTTTTCGGTGTAACAATAAACATAGACCTAACCGAACCGAAAACCGTGACCACGAAACCGTGAACCGAACCGTTGATTTTGTGAACCGTTCCACGACTAATGTGTTATACACTATTATCTCATTAGCAATGGATGCGAAGTAGACCTTTTTAATGTAGTCTAGTAAAAATTATTAATAGTTAAATAAGAAATGCGGGGCAACATTAATGGACCGAAGAAAATGTCAGAAATGCTGTAGGAGCAGGAAAATGAGGGTGAGCGCGGAGCGTCCTGGCACAACTTTCAGCGGTGGAGCGAATGTGCGGAAACTGTGCGGCGCTCGCTCACATTCGCCGTTTCTTACCTTAGGAACAGCAGAAGCTGCATCTGCATGTGCAGCAGGTTCTGTGTCCTCCAGTTTTTTCTTCTTTCTGTCCTTCTCTGTGGATGACGATAGAAGAGGGATAACAGTCGAGCTTTTAAATGAACCTGTGAACAGAAACTCACGGAAATTAGCAAAGAACAGTTATTAATGGAGGGCATCTCACTCTTTTTCTTTGCAGGTGGAGGTTCTGTCACATCAGCAGGAGGTGAGATCTCTTCTTTCTTCATTTTCTTCTTTTTCTTTGAAACTGTAGCTTCTTCTTCAACAGGAGCGTCCTGGATGCTTATTACTGATCCTTTTTTCTTCTTCCTGGGAGGCTGGTTTTCCTTTGATGAACTCTCTTCTTGCTCTTTGTTTATTCCCATCCTTGGTTGAGATAACTTGTCAGTTTCTTCCTGCTTCTGTCTGGGAAAAGGTAAAACAAAATTATTTTCCTCCCAACTTTGAAAATTCATTAATGTTATTCTTTCTTCTTTTGTATTTTTAGAGTCTAAGAAAAGAAACAAACTTTTTTCTTCCCATCCAGAGGCCGGTACTCTGTGCCTTCATCATCATCCCCCTCTGCTTATGTTTTAACCTCCTCTTCTGGCTAAGCATCTTTCTGAGACGTTTCTTCTTCTTTGCAGAGATCAGCAGAGGCAAGTTGCTGCCTGAAAAAGATGTTTAAAGAGCTGCACAAATTAAATGCATCTGCCCCAAGAAATAAGTCTCTTTAAAAACATTTTTTTTTCCTCACCAGCCATAGCGTTTGTCTCAATCTCGCCCTCTGCTGGTTCTTCTTGAAACTGCAGCTCCTCCCTTTTTCTCTTCTTTCTTTTCTGTGTTTTCTCTGCCAAATTCACAGAAATCTCCTGATCTATCCCTCTCTCCTCAGTCTGATCCTCCATCATATCTTCAAGCTTCTTCTTCTTTTTCCTTTTGTTTTCTGATGGGGAGCCACTATCTGTTGCCTCCTCCATATATTCTCTCTTCTTTTCTTTCTTCTTTGGTGTAGCTACTGGAGACTCTTCTGAAACCTCTTTCTTCTCATCCTCTTCTCCATTTAAATTCCTCTCCCTCTTCTTGTTCTTCCTTTTCTTCTTTTTTGACCTGCTTGGCAGAGGAGTATCATCGAGTGGGTCTATAACGATGACATCAGCACTCGCTGTATCTTCGATGTCAACCAGCAGAGTCTCAGCAGAACCCTTTTTGGACTTCTTTTTTTTCTTCCTGGGAGCGATGGAGTCTCCAAAGAGCTCTGCAGCCTCCTGCTTGGCTGCTTCCTGGTCATCAGTCAGGATAATGTGGCCATCTTCAGCATCTTTGTGCAAATAAAAAAACAAAAAAAGTCACACACTGAGCTTGTGTTATGAATGATGTGTCAGTGTTTTATCAGTTATGTGAAGCAGTAACAATAAACACATTGTACCATTGGTGAATTTATGACAGTGCAGCCCAATAACTGAACTAGCTTTTTTAATCTTTTATATCCTAAACAATTGTTTTTTTATCCTTGTTACCGCATTAAAGCTTCACTGGTAGAAGTGAGGGGCCTAATCATCAAAAACTGAAAAACAGCTAAACTGAAAAAAAAAAAAAAAAAAGCTTGGATATTCTACAGAAATCAAAGATGACAAGAAAGTCTGGCTACTTGGTAATTTTACCATTAAATAAATGAAGCCCCTGGCAGTTATTGTTAAACAATTCATAATTTAGGATGAATATTTATTTTTTCTGCCACTCTGCCAGTTAAGCTCAGGTTATAAATAAAGAATATTTAAAATATATATCATTTTACTATGTTTAAATTATCTGAATTGAATGTGGACAGTGAGATTAAATATAAAAGGATCTTTACCTATAAAAAAGTCTTTAAAGAATAACCAAACTGGATTCAATGGAAGCTTAAAGTGAGTTTGAAATGCTTTTCCATTAAATAGAAAATGGAAGCAATTATATTGATAATGAAAAATTGGGCCATTTTTCATTCCATTGTGATAACAGAAGTGAAGTCCAGCAAATTTAACATTAACATGAATAAATATGGTTATTGTTCTGGAGTGAAGAGGATAGGCCAGAGGTAACCAATTAAAAATCAGTGGAGTCTGAAAAAAGAAAAACAACCAGTAAAGGTCCAGAGACATTTTTTATTATAAACTGTCAATTTAAACAGAATTTAACATTGAAAGAAAATTTTATTTTTATGCATCCATTTTATACATTGACTTAAAAAAAATGAATTGAAGTAGAGAACAACAATCGTTCAGTTTAATTCACATATTTTATAAAACACCTGAACTGTCCTTTTTTCTTTTTTCTGTCTTAATGAGAGGAGTGGGCTTTAGGCTGCCCTGCCAGGCTTTAAACCTGGGTTTGAATGGAAATCAATTCTAAATTCTGTTCATGGTGGAGAAACCTGCTTCACAGCAGCAGGTTGAGCCAAACATCCTCTAAATGTGCAGGGTCATCTTTGAGCACCATTTCACTTTTCTTTCACCAGTTCACCACAGTTCTTCCAGCAGTCCACACTTTCTCTGCTTTCTTTTTCTCATCATCTTCTCCTTCTTTTCCATCACCCGGCTTGCCACAGGTTTGCCTGCTGTGTCTAAAAGTAGCAGCAGCAGCAACCCAGACTGACAGCAGCTCATTGGCTAATTTGGATCATGTGCAGCCTGGTGCCGGACGCTCTGGAGGGCTTTACCATTTTAACAGGAGAAGCAGCACAAGTGAAGTGAACTGTCGTTGGAGAAAATGTGGTAATTTATAAATGTTTTAAATCAGGCTGTGTCCAGATTAGCCAGCAGGTGGGTATGGATCCGGTCCGCCGTCCGCTAATCCGTGACCTCTGGGATAGGCGCTTGAGAACTATCCTGATATTTTACAGAGGAAGGAGTAGAAAGCAGGTAAGAATAGGTCCTGGTCACAAACCTTAGATATACTTATTGTTAATAATGAAAGACCTAAATAAGTACGATCAAACTAAGCTCTGTTCCAAAGGCCAACCATTTTCATTTATTCCTGGAAACGATAAAAACTCCCCCAAAAACCAGTTCATCAGTATTCTACAGACGTTTTTAACTGATGTAATATTTAATTTGATATAAGCTCAGCATGTAGACATTTATATGCTTAATGAAGACTTGCCTTAAAAATAAAAACTATTCTTTGACACATTTCATGTGTTTTGTTATGGAATATAATAAAACACATAAGTATAAAACCAAAGACGTCTACAGATTCTAACGCTGAAATTCATTACCAGTCAGGCGGTGTGTTCATGTCATAAAATCATCCATTGTTTCTGCTGCTCCTCCATACCGCTCAGTGATTTATTTTACTGCCTTGTGAAGCAACTCGCCTTTTGAAAGCGGCTCCAAGGCGCACGGAGCTGCGCTCGAAACTTTGCTCTGCTATCTGATGAAAGCTCATGTTCTTCTGACTCTTCTTCGTCTCTCTCTGATACTAACTCAATTATATCTGTGGAAATATGGGATTTTTCTCTGTGTTTTCAGCTGCTGTAGAAGCAGTCAGTTAAAGTGCGGAGGCTCTATTTTCACATCATTTCTTTGTTTGTTTTTTTAGAATAGAAAGTCCCTTTATTGTCCCACAATGGGGAAAGTGTGGTGTTACAGCAGCAAAAGGTTATAGTAGAAATAAAACAAATAGAGCAGAGGTCAGGGATTAGTGGACTGCGGTCCAGATCGGACCCATCCTGATTTAAAACATTTATAAATTACCGCATGTTGTCCAACGGCAGTGTCTAACTTCATTTGCGCTGCTTCTCCTGTTTGTACGGTAAAGCCCTCCAGAGCGTCCGGCACCAGGTTACACATTATACAAATTAGCCAATGAGCTGCTGTCAGTCGGGGTTGCTGCTGCTGCTACTTTTAGACACAGCAGGCAAACCTGTGGCAAGCCGGACGATGGGAAAGAAGGAGAAGATGATGAGAAAAAAAAAAGCAGAGAAAGCGTGGACTGCTGGAAGAACTGCGGTGAACTGGTGACAGAAAAGTGAAATGGTGCTCAAAGATGACCCTGCACATTTAGAGGATGTTTGGCTCAACCTGCTGCTGTGAAGCAGGATTCTCCACCATGAACAGAATCAAAAATAAATATGGATCCAGGCTCAGAATGAGCACCTTGATATGTGCTTGAGAATGGCTTTGTCTCCTTTCAGACCCAGGTTTAAAGCCTTGCAGGGCAGCATAAAGCACACTGCTCACATTAAGCCAGAAAAAAGAAAGTTCAGGTATTTTATAAAGTATGTGAATCAGGAAATTGTCTATAGACCAAACTGAACGATTGATGTTCTCTACTTCAAAAAAAACACTTTAGATTTTAAAATGGAAAAATGTTCAAGTTTTTTTTGTTTTGTTTATCTAATTCAATGTATAACATTGATGCATAAAAAACTCACTTTATTTCAGTGTTGAATTCTGTTTAAGTAAGTAAAATAACAGACTATCATTAAAAATGTCTTTGGACCTTTACGGGTTGATGATTTTCTTTATTCGGACCCCGCTGATTTTTAATTGGTTATGCCTGAAATTGAGTATTTTACTTTAGAGTGTTTTTACAATATGATACACTGTACCTGGATAATGAAAAAAAAACAATAACAGCTGTGGAGATATTTACAGTAAATGATATGTGGAAAAATAGCAGCAATACCAGAGATGTGCAAAAAAAATGACAGCAGCATGTTATTTAAGTTATTAAGAAAAAAACTGCAAAAATCAGCTCTAATGTAACAACTTATTGAGGTTGTTGGGAACAGTGGTGGTTATAGAGTCTTACAGCTGCTGGGAGGAAGGATCTGGTGCATTTAGGGTGCAGCAGTCTGTCACTGAAGGAGCTCTCCAGTTCTGCAACAGCTTCATGCATGGAGTGGAAGATATTATCTAACAGAGATTTTAATCTAGTAAGGATCCTTTTATTTCCCACCGTACAGAGGGCATCCATTCACAGAGCTGGCCTTCCTTTATTTATTGGTTATTTATCCTCCAGGTGCACAGTTTTTATATTGTTAAAACACTTTACAGTACAGTATTTTATTGTTTATTTCGTAACTCCTCACTATTATTTTACTCTTATACATTTTTTCTAAGGTCCATATTTGTGTGGCCATTTTTTCTATAATCTTTTTGCTGCTGTAAACACAAGAATTCCCACATTGTGGGACAATAAAGGGATTTTCTATTCTATTCTATTCCTGATCAGCTTATCCAGCTGCTTTCTCTCAGCTACAGATAATCCACTGCTCCAACAGCGCCATAGAAGACAGCTGATGCCACAATAGAGTCATAGAACCATATTTGTGTACAAAGACTTGTTTCAGTTGGGACATTTATTTAAACAGTACAGTATGTTATCACTGCTATTTTTCCATACCTCTATTATAATAAGAAAAAGACTGAATACGAAATTTAAGGTTTGAAATGAAACATGATGTTTGAGATCAGTCACCTTTTTCTGGACGATCAGCAGCATCACCTTGGTCCTTTATAGACTCTGAGGTCGTTGACTCGTCTTCTGGCTTCATCTCGGACCGAGAGTCCTCCTCCTCCTCCTCCACCCACTGATGACACAAAGGTCAACATGCATCATCAGTCTGAATTATTTCATCGATTTCACTGAAAATTCTGTCAAATAAATGTCCTCCAAAAGGCGCAGCTTTAAATTACCTCAGATCTCTTTTCTTGTGATTTTTCAAAGTCTGCATCTGAAAAAAATTCAAAGATTTAAAATTCAGTTTGAAAAGGACCAATGTGAACCGTCAGCTGCTGCAGCACAGCAGAGAGGGGTTTACAGGACTTTATAGAACTGCTCAGCCATAAAGCAGAAGCTTCAGTATATTTGAGAAATCCCTACATAACTCATATGTATTCAGTCCATTTGTATTGGGTAGCCACTAATAACCCAGTAAAGCCACTTCCCTTCAAAAATCCTCTGAGTAAAGAGTCAAACTTGTATCTTATGCAGTCTAAGTATAAATCCAAGTGGCACCATGAAGACAGCAGATGCCATTAAACAGGAGGTCCATGGTTAGACATCTGAACCCTAAGGTTGGACAATCTGTCAACAAGAATTATTTGCTGTGCTTCCTGTTGGGGTGAAGAACTCAGATATCCTGAATGGTCTAGTCAAAGTTCAGCCCTAAGTCCCACTGAAAATAGAGACAGCAAAACATTTCTGACTGTAAACATAGATAAATGCACCTCTTCCAGAGATTTACCAACAAATCCTTTTCAGAGCCATGCATTTTTTCCCTACTATTTCATTAATATGCACTGCATTAACTAAAGCACAATGGCTACTTTAAAATTCAGATTTGAAACTAAGTGAAAACGTTCAAAGATATAAATACACTCGGCTTTAGGGCTGGGTATTGTTCAAAAATTTTCGGTGCCGGTACCAATACCGATACCTTCACTTCGATACCGGTTCCTGAACGATACTTTTTTCAACACCAGTTTTAGAATATCAATTCGAAGAAAAAGAAAATTACACAAAATAATAAAGTACAAATCTTGAGTTTTATTTTAAGCTTTGTTTTTTTTCCATTTACATTTTTCCTCTTTCATAAAAAAAAAAAAAAAATGAAAAATTCAGTGTCTAATATTCACTGCTACATTGTGAGGACCTTTCTACTTAGCAGTTTTCCTTTAGAAAAATTAACATGTCTGCTTTCTCAGGAGACAAACAAGCCCGTTGAATGGGATCCTATTGACAGCGCACCGCTGGTATGTGGGGGTCTGAGCGGCTCCGACATAAATATTGGAAGGCAGGATGAACTGACTGCACTGATTAAGTTTTCAGGTGGATTTTCCCACTTAAAAACATAATAAAACTACTTTATTCCCACTGATCACAGCAAATATAGCTGCAAGGCAGAGAAAGGATAGAGTAGCTCCGCCCAACGCGCGTCAGAGCCACTTTTCGACTGCGCAGCCAGAGCAGCAAAGCTGCTTCAGCCGCGCGTCAAAAGCTGGTACAAGCAACAAAAAGGAAGCAGCAGACATGATTTTGCTGCTCCTGCTGCGTCCAGTTTGAAAGCAGCATGATTCACTCCGCTCTGGCTTTGCTCTGCCCACGGGCTGCTGAGAGGAGGATGGTCGCGCCGGCTGCGGTCCGCTCTTCTTGCAGTCAAACACCGAGCAACTTTCTGCTCTTAAATTGTTTCCGTGCACGATGTATTGCATTGCGCACTATTGGCATCAGTCTTAATAAAGTGAAGCCGCACTTTTGACCTGGGGGGCGTTTTAAAGGGGGTCCATGACGCTCGCAACCAGTTCACAACAGATACACATGAACCCTGGCTGTAGGCGTGACCACCAAATTTTTTTTCCTGGATGACGCAATCACCTTAAGTGTTACAGCCAATCACGGAAACTTGGTACCGAAAGACGAGGCATGTTTCGATAGAACCGAAGCATTTCGGTCGGTACCATAAAAGAACCGATGTTCGGTACCCAGCCCTACTCGGCTTTCCAGCTGCTCAACAATTCAACCAACAACAGCTGCTTCATTTCCACACAACAACATTCAGGATAAATCTTCAGGTATATTCAACACAACTCACAATGGAGCCACAAGGTAATGCAGGGATAACACCTGGTCCCCATAAAGAAACAGAATAATGAGCTTTTTTGGCAGATTCAGCAGTCGGGATTATTTAAACAACTAGCACTTAAGTATGAAGCCCTCTTTAAGAAGTTAAACAATCCTCTCAAATGGCTCTAAACCTGCAAGAACTTCTGCCTCAAGGTTTGCTGATAAAAACAAATACCAAGAGGTAAAACAACAGACCCCGCTTTATGTCTCTCTGTCTGTTTTTTGTTCTCGTTTTCCTCCCATAAAAATCAACCATCTGTATTTTACCAGCTGCAGACAGAATGAAGCCAAAGACAGAAAAAAATATATAAAATGTTCCTTCAGTGTCTGCAGTAAACTTCTGTCTAACTGCTTAAAGAGGTCAGTCTGACAGAATAAACCTGCAAACATGGAATCTGTTGGAAACACTGACTGTTAATGTTACATTAACTTCATTGAGCTTGTTTTAAGTTTAAACAAAACATACGTTTTCCCCAGTTTCTTTCCACAAATGGAGGCCAGTGTTTCAGTAGTAATTCCTTATAAAAACACTCATAAACTTGACCTTTTAATCAAACTTCTACTAACATAAAATAGTGTTTTATTTATTACTAAAAGACAGCGAGGCTAAAAGTTGTGGTTTTTACTTGTGTACAGCCAGTAAATACAAATACCTTCAAAATTCTTCTAATTAGTAAACCATATGTGTGAATGTACCCTAGTCAAAGTCCAGAACTAATGGAAAGATTTGGAAATATGTTGTCAAAACATTTAAACAAAACTATTTAAAATAAATTCAAAAGAATAGTAAATGTAGATGGATGTAGATGTGTAAACCCTGAATAATGACGGCTCATAATAAATGTTTTGAACCTTCAGAGAGTTTAAAAAGTCCTGCAGAGGCTGAAATATGGAGTGATTTTTCCGCCATCCATCCATCCATCCAGATTTCTCCCTTTCTCCATATAGGCTAATGATCGTTCACGCTCTCCGTAGTTCCCCTGTGGCGCGAGCACAGGGCGGCTGTTACATGCCTTTAGCAAGCATGCGCGTTTCCTGTCGCTTGCCTGTTGAATCATGCCGCCTGCGCTGTGCAGAGATGCAGGAGACACCGTATCTGATGGGGAAACGCAGCGCAACGTGGCGCATCCTGCTGTCGGTAAGTCAGAATGACAATTTTCCACGAATCACGTGACTTCTGGCAGAAGCTTATCACAGAGTGTGAAGAATTGTCTCGTACGCGAGCAGAGGTCGTTTTGTACTCGGGGAATATTTACAAATTATATTTTCAGTGCCATGGTAGAGTCCAGTTTGTAAAACAAATTTTTGTGTGTGTGCAACATTTAAGGACAGTTTGGAAAAAAGGTTTTTTGTGAGTGACATTAGAGGTGAGTTTGTAACACAAGTTTTATTTGTGAATAATAAGATTTATTTCAGTGCAACATGTTTATTTGTGAGTGATAAGAGTTGTTTGTGTGAAACATGCTATATACATTTGCAACACTCTTTATGTGTGTGTGTGCAACATGTATTTTTGTACACAACGTTTTGGCAGAAAAATCACTTCATACTGAAATGTCCCACTAAATCTGTGGGACTCAAGACTGATTGGTATTGTGAAAACTTCCAGAAAATATGTCATGTTTGATAGAAATATGTGAACTCAAACAACTAATATCTGTCAGTTATACCTGCAGGGGGCGGGGCCTCCCTCTCTGCCATCTCATTGGAGCGTTCCTCAGCCATCAGGTCAAAGGAGACAAACTCAGTGGAAGCTGATTCCTGCAGAAGGATTTAAACATGTCAGTAGGCAGCTGCTGTAGCATCAGACCTATGAGTTGTTCCAGTCGTACCTCTGCAGCTGTGTCCTCCTCTTCCTTCTCCTCCTCTTCCTCCTCCAAATCCTCCTGGAGCTTGGCTGCATTTGACTCCTGAGAGGAGCAAACTGTGGCTCCTTGAACAGCATTGATTTGTTCAGATGCAGACGGTTCCTTTAGGACCTCAGAGGAGTTAATGACAACCTGTGGTTCCTGGAAACGAAATAAATACTAAATATTAATTAAAAAAAATTTAAAAAACAACTTTGCTTCGCTTAAAGCTCTAAAGTTATTTATCAAACGAGGTAAAAACTTTCTTTCCAATTAAAAAAAACTTACAGGGTTCTTACAATGTTTCTATTTTGTGTTTACCCTGTAAATATGAATTTATTGTATATTTTATTTTTAGAAGTTGAACTTAAAACAGGAAACTGTAAAAATAAGTAGTGATTAAATGGTGAGGACATGCTGAAGAACTAAACATCTTTGTTTCTGAATTGTCTGTGGAAGCTTTCCTAAACTCTATTATGTTTTTTTATTCTTTTATAAATTTTTATTGATGGCGGAAAAGGTGGTCAGGAAGCTGTGAAATACTGAAGTCTGTGTTTGTGTGGGTTAAAACCAAGCAGGTCAGGTTTCATTGGTTTATGGATGTCATTTTTTAAATGCTCAGCGTGTTACAACCAAAATGCACCCAGTCTGAGGTAAATTATAGGCTCCTCCTAAAGGCTAAGCAGCACCTCCTCCTGTGTTATGGTCCACAGAATTGGTTGCAGATGTGTGGAGGGTTTAGCTGGGAGATCTGGAGGGTTTAGTTTCTTAGAATGGGAGTTGCTGAGATGAATCTGTTTCAAAGCAGCAGCTCCCAACTGTCCCTTCACAGAATGCAAGAAACATATCCTGAGGGGTGAAATGTAAAGAATCTTATTTCCCTTTAAAAACACTAACCTGCTCCTCCTCATCACCACCATGTTTATCCTCCTCTTCCTCCTGCTCGCACACAGAGTCAGAAACCTCAACCTGATCAGAGATCTGTGGCTGAGTCTTAGGCTGAGAGGAATCAACCGGGTCAGACGCGCCCTGAGTGGGTTCCGATGTTCCCTCTGAAGAGGCAGAGATGAAGCGTTTCTCCTCATTAGACGCCTCAGCTGATGCTTCGGCTGGAATCGGCTGTGAAACGGGAACAATTTGGAACAAATGTGTTTAAACTGGACAAAATAAAGACAGGAAGAAACCAGTCCATCCATAGAGGACCGCAGCAGATGTGATGCAGAGTATTTCCTGCAGCTCCACAGCTGTGTGACAGTTTTATTATGCAACAACAGAGTTTTAAGTCAAAGATTTGAAAAAAATAAAGTTGAGTTATGCAGCACAAATAGTTACCCAATGACTCCAATCTGTAGGAGAACAGGGACCTGAGCTTTTCAGGTTCAGAATGAAGAACAAAAAAAATACTGTGAACAGAAGCCGCTTAACCCCAAACATCACTTCAGCCCAAACACAGGAAAGGAAATAAGCTACGACTAAACAGCACAGAGTGGGATGTAATCAGAGTCAGAATAAATTGCTTTTATGCAGATGAGTGTGAGAGGGGTGCTAGGGGAACCATCTTCAAACGAAATCTAAAGTGACAAACATGTTTGTGTTGCAACTAATGCATCAATTTTACAAAGGTCTGTCCTCGCTCTAATACCAAAACAAGAGCAAACACACAGAGCACAGTAACATCCCTAACTGCATCTGTGAGGTCACAATCCAAAGAGGTTCTATCAGGACCTGACCGGACATGCATCTTTTTTTGTGCACATATGTTGAGACAGGAAGGGGAAATCTGTTTGCTCAAAGTTGATAGCATCACTTTGTTCAAAGAACTGTGTTCTGATGTATTAGGTTTGTTTCCCAGGGACTAAGGGATCCAAACCTTCAGCCATGATGTTCCAAGGTCTGCAGCTACTGGCAACTGAATCCATTAATTAAAAAAGGTAAGCAATATACTTCTCCTAAGAAGTAAAACCTACAGAAAAATGTTAAGCTTTGTTTTGGACATTTTAAGTATAGGCAGTATAAGCTGCCTTTTTCAACATCAAAAGCTGTAAAGGCCAGATGACACAGACCAAAAGCTGCGGAAGAACTACAGTCTCCATTTCTATCCACTGGACACAATGAAAAATCGTTTTATTGAGGATGAACTACGGTAGCCCAGAGGTGTCAGCTCAAAAACTAAAGCCACCACACAAAAATAAGGTCCACCGCTCCGCAGGTGGAGTTTTGGGGTCAGACATCATTGGTGATTAATTTTTTTGAAAGTGATGGGATCTGTATGATCACCAAACATCCTTCTTTTCCAAAATCAATAACATTTCTTTCTGTAGTGATCGATTTTTTTCTCTGTAGCACAGCGGCGCTTTCATTGATAAACTCAATCAGCTGATTTTACTCACGGCCCGTCTGTGAGTGATCGGCTGGATCCCCTAATGTTTGCGCTTTTGTTCAAGTCATCAGTGAAGTTGTTCTACTCATTACGGCTACTCTGGTATCCTAATAAGTTTGCATATAAAATCAAAGAAATGTCAGAGTAGTTTTTAGGAAGACCTTTTGTAGTCACTCAAAAATAAAAAGCACTCGAGGAGAGTTTTCTGGTTTCAGAAAGGTTTTCTTTACTTATAAAAGTAACAGAAATAATCTCCAATTTGACTTGCAAAAAATGTAAATGTTAATTGGTGGTAGAAAAACAGTTTCACTCCTTCACCAAACAATTAGATCAACCACAGTAATTCTTTAGAGCCTCGAACAGCACTTCATGTTCAATTTGGTAATTTCACAATACGCCTACACAGGTTCGAAGACGGATTTGTTCTCACCCCCAGATATACATCCGCGCTAAAATATCAAGGTGAAAATCATCATTAGTATAGACCCAGCTCCCAATTCAACTGTGGAAATGGATTAACGGCGAAATGTTGCTACTGGTCGTATAAAACTGGTCTGTATTGCATGTGTTCCAGTTCTGCTTTTATGCACTAGGTTTCTACAAGTATACTACATAATTCAAATAAGAAACTCAACCCTTTTCTAAATACATGCATGCAAACTTTTCTTTGTTTGTTGTTTTTCACAGCTATTTCTCCATCATTGTGTAATCTTATTTTGTGGTCGACTCTAATTCAGCCATCTGGAGGCAGCAAAAAAATCAACAACAATCTGCTTTTTATTGTCTTGCAGCCTGAATGTCTTGGTTCTGTTACAGATACATATAAACAGCAAGAGGAAATCTGGAAGAGATAAAACTTCTTTGTTTTGCACATAAAATCCTTGGTTTTTCAGAGCTTTCCACAAAACAATTCCCTCCCCGCCTGAAACACAGTAGTTTGGTATAAGAGTGAAGGGACCAATAAATGCCCCGACACAGCAGCTACTGTCCATCTACCTCCACATTATTACAGTGGCTGAACAACAGCTATGTGTCTGTTTTCACTGCAGTTTCCTGCTGCAACAATGTCCTCAACTTTCCGTTAAATCCCGACTTCTTATTTCTGTCTCATTTCTGAATAGAAGCCATTTTGTTCAGATGATAATATAAGTCTATGAAGATTTGTCTTTTAGAAAATCCTTCCAGCACAGCTTTGCACTCTCCATCTTTATTTTAATCGAACTCTGTGTACAATGCTGATCTTAACATCACAAAGCCATAACTTAAATAATAACAAGTAAATAAATTGCCTGAGGTCATCCATCTGCTGATGCCTGTCACACATTTAAAAATAAGCTTTAATGAATAAGAGTAAACTTAACTTTTGCTTTTCCAAAGTGTTTTATTTTAATTATTTTTTTTGACGTTTTCACAGTATCGAGACATATATAAACACAAACATATATGGGAAGCATGCCAATATTCACAAGACGAGGTTTTAAGTACAAAATCTGACCGTAAGGGTTTTATGTACTTAGTCCATTTAGTCCCGATTTTGTAAAACATGTCCTTTTTCATCCTGAGGAAAAAAAGACAACTTTTCCATGACATATATTGTGTATATTATATTGATCCAATCCTCAATAGTTGGAGATCCCACTCTTAGCCACTTTCTTCTACAGCAGCCATAAAAGCAGCCAGAATTAGTTCTAAAGTGACATTGACCCCAGTTGGCCTCTGTCTAGAACCGCCCCTGGGTCGACCTTTTCTCAGTGGCAATTAAATAAACAATCAATGGTGTTGGAAGAACTTATCAGAGGTTTGAGAGTTCAAGAGGTTGAAAGTCTTTTAAAGCATAATGCGTGTTGCTGCTTTCACCAGATATCAGCTGTAGAAGAATGTTTCCCAGCAGCTTTTTGAGGCTTTGTTTTCAATAGCAAGAGAATTAAATAAAGCCAGATTCAGGCGAAGGGAAAAGCTGGCTTTCATCAAAGGAAAGAAAGTGGCCAAGTTTTGAAAAGGTTTGTTCTTCTACCATGTTTATCTAATAGATACTTCAGGCTCACTTCAAGAAAATCGAGTCACGCTTACCTCTGCATCAGTGTTTGTTTTCTCCTTTGCTTCTTCCACTTCACCATCACACGACTCCGTTTCACCACAGTCTAATTTCCCAGTTGGGGTTTTATCAGCAGCATCCAGGTGCTTTTTAGAAACGCTCTCCAGTTCTGCATCAGCAGTGGACGACGCCACAACCTCCATCTTTGACTCTGTAACAATCAATGCATTTAATCACTAACATATAATTGCATTCCAGTAGTTAAAGACAAACAGGCTCACCTATCAGAGGCTTGTCCAATGGAACGTCGTTCAGTGTGACATCTGCAGCCTCTTCCTTTTCTTGATTGATCAGCTTCATCTTCAAGTTTTCAGAGTTATTTTCTGCTTCCTGTCTGGCTTGCTGAGCCAGAGAGCACAGCCTGCAGAGTAAATACAACATTTTAATTAAGCCTAATAATAAATGCATCATGTTACAGTGAGGAATAATTGCATTCGGACAATAAATAACAGAAATTCAAATTTCATCTCAAGAATGTAAAAATGAACATAATTATTACAAAATAAATCTTTTTCTGTAGTGTTGCTCATATTTTTTTTTTACATTATTTGGATATTTATATTGCTTCTCGTATTCAAGCAAACAAACGGTGTATTCAGAGTTAGCATTTCTCCAAAGGAAGACGGATGTCATGGTTTAGTCGTGCATCTGCTGATGGTTTAATCCTCATCAGGATGGCAGGGATTTAAAACCAGTCCCAGAATGCAGCGGGGGACGGAGCGGATTTGGCAGCGACTCAGTCCAACACTGTGCTGCTTGCATCCCACCAGGTCACAGTATAACCCTGAGCATCGATCCACAGTCTAAACCGTCTCTATATTAACTATACTAAGCTGATATGTTTGAATGATGATCTGTTTAAATGAAGCTTCACTGGTGATAAATCTTGTTTATTTGACTTTAAATGGTGCATGTTTGTAGGGAAACTGCATCTGGAAGTAGAGCATGTGGGTTGCATCCGTTAAAGCCTTGCCAAATCCTCTCTGCCATTGCAGGGTGGGGCTCCACCCCCCCAGAGAGAGATATTGAGGGACGGTTGCTGCTGTCCATCTTCTTATTGGCACAAAGAGACATCGACACATCTCATCCACCCTTGCCTCCAATTTATCTTTAGCCTATAAAAGTTAAAATGGATCAGCTCCTCACCGTTTACCACTGAAATGTCATGAAAGCTGTGCAAAACTAAAAATTATTTTGTATACACTGTGCATAAAACAAAAATAAAAGTTGTCTAACTCTTTACCTCTCAGATCAAGAGCCCCCAGATTATTCATTTAGTTTCTTTTAAAAAGCATCTTTAAATAGCTCTACCAGTTGACCTGCCCTTTTATTGACTTGGTTCTATTTTTAGGATTTTATTAGTGTTTCGTTGCTCTGGTCGGAAATCAAACCCAGTCTGAGAAATGGTTCCTCATCATGTTTCTGACGGAAGTGATGCAATCCAGGAAAGAATGGAGAGCATGAGTGTAACCTGGCTTCAGAGACAAGCAGATTAGCAGATCATCTAAATAGCAGGGAAAGGATAACTGAGGCATAGAAATTGAAAACTGATGAGCACCAAGAATGGAGCCCTGTGGAGCCCCAAATGATAAAGGAATACTGCAAAAGGTTCAGTTGCCTCAGTGCTGTGCTGCATATAAGCTGGTGACCAGTATAAAAAGGAATTGCTGGAATGTTGTGCTTGTATACAGTTCTACTGAGCACTAATAAAGCTCCTATTATTTGAATTAACAAAATATCTTCTTTGTGCTGGTGAAGATTCTCAGTTATCCAGGTTATAGTCATTCCATAAAAGTAAAAAAAACAATCCACTGGAGTTTGTGTCCAACTTTTAAGACTTTTCGCTTCCCATCCAGGAAGCTTTTTCAATTCAAAATGTCAGAAATGGCGTTGAGTTCGAGGTTTTATTTATGTCAGAAGAAGCGTTTACTCAGCTCTCTTTCTGACATTTTGTATTTAAAGAGCTTCCTGGATGGGAAGCGAAACGTCTTAAAAGTTAGAAACAAACTGCAGTGGATTGTTTTTTTAACTTTTTTGCAAAAATTTAAAAGACAATCCGCAAAATACTGCATGACTTTTTAATCAAACAGCCTATTATTTTTCTTAAATATCTGCTATAGTAAATCTATTGCCATCTTAAAAAAACTAAAGTTTAATTGGATTTTTAGCTTCCAAAATAAAAGCATGGATTTCTCTTCTATAGGATATTTTTTTATATAAAAAAAAAAAATGAAAACATTAAAACATATCATTTCCATGTTAATTAAAAGAAAAATAGCGGTAAAAACATAATTCTGTTTATTCTGTTGTTAAACCAATTCAAATATTCTTTATAAAATCCAGTGAATTTTCTACAGCTGGTATTTGTTATTATACTATATTAGTTAGTTCTTTATATCATTTGTAGCAACAGAAAGAGCCACTGAAGAGGGTCCAAAGAGCCTGCTGACCCCTGCAATAAACCCAACTAAGAACCGCAAACTGTACAGCCTTTAGGAGGGATGGGAATGTTTTTCAGTAATGCAACTCATATACTTGATTAAGAAAAAAAAAATATATATATATATATAGATAGATATATATATATCTATATATATATATAGATATATATATATATATATCTTACATTGTGGGGCCTATTTTTCTCCTTGTGAGGATTGATGCATGGACCCCACAAGGGGAATTTCTGTTTTACAGTGAGGTTTCACATTTAGGACTAAGGTGTGAATTGAGTTTGGGATGGGGTTAGGTATGAACCTGTAATATTTAGGTTTAGGGTAAACATTTAGGCTGTAGAATTTAATTGAAGTCCATGGAAAGGCCCTACAGATATAGAGAGATAAGTGTGTGTGTGTGTGTGTGTACCTGTCTAGCCCTCAGAGTGAGGACCATTGTTTCAATTTCCCCACCAGATTGAGGACCAGTTGTTGCAAAGTGAGGACATTTTGCTGGTCCTCTCGTGCTATTTAGCTAATTGTTAGGTTTAGGCAGTGGCGGCTGGTGAAAAATATTTTTGGTGGGGCTGATATAGCCTAGTGTATGTCTCCAACTAATCCGGAATAAGAATTCAAATAAACAATTGGACAATACATACAATTTAACTAGGGATGCACGATATAATCGGCCCCCTATCGGTATCGGCCTGAATCTTCCTTAAAACTGAATATCGGACATCGGCCACCCCACCGATATTTTACCCAATATTTGATCAGCTTCTGAGTTTCTAAAGTAAAAAAAATAAATAAAATAAAATACTACTTCTTCTTCCTCAAAAACTTCTTTTTTACAAACTTAAAAACTTCTAAAGACGAGGGAAAAAATATTGATACATTAAAATATCCCAATATCTTCATATCCTGATATATTGCCATTTAAAAACACCATATCAATCTCTTTTACTGATGAAATATTGCTATGTGTCATCGTTATGCTACGAAATCCCCCGAAAATTCACGAAGTTTTGCCATATTTTTATATGTTGATATATTGACGCGGTATCGATCTATTTTACTAACAATTTGCAAATTTGAATTTGCAAAATATCAAGAGAATTTGTAACAGAACGATGAAATTTCACGAGATTTTGAAAGTAAAATAGATCGATACCGCGTTTTTAAAAATCTATTTGATATCAGCATATGAAAATATATTTGAGTATATTATTTTTCAAAGTGTCAGTAATGGATAACAGAACTGCGATTTTCAATGACTACTTATTTTTGTCCAGCTTTAACATCGGTATCGATATCGGTTATCGGCTACATGAGTTTTAAAATATCGGCATATCGGATATCAGCCAAAATCCCAATATCGTGCATCCCTAAATTTAACAGTAATGATTTAATTTACTATATAATAACAGTAACAGTGATGATTTGGGTCACTGTGACGGGGTTCTTTGGCCTCCAAGAATCCAGGCTCAGTCGGGTTACCGGTGTTGGTGATTTATTGTGCTCAAAAACTCAAAACAGGGTGCAAAAGAAACTAAACATGTACAAGATACTCTGGGCCTCAGCCTCCCTCCAGTTATCAGCAATGTAACAAAGAAATAGAAAACAGAAATGGCCGCTCTTCTTCCCACAGCCCTCATTAAATAGTTTAAGCCCCTACCCTCAGGCTCTCTTATTTCTGATTTCTTCTCATAAATCAGTTTTGTCCATATATTACCTCCACAAACAATTGATGTACAAAAACAAAAAATTTTTACAACTTAATTCTTTTACACAGATTCATTGACTTATTCAATTACACCAAACTGGGTTTGAACCCAGCAAAGACGCAGCCAGACTGAAGATGACAAGTCCCCGTAGCATAAACACGTACACACCCACACACACACACCCCACACGGCTAACCCCACTGAAATATTAAGTGTGCACCCTCAATACGCCAGCAGGTAACCAGGAACAGCTTGTGTGTTTTAAGTTAATGGAGCTACTGGGCTCAGCGCGAGCGTATTGGTCCTCACAAGCACAGGATAACAGGAATGTGTGTGTGGCACGCGAAGTTAGAGGATGTTTTAAGCGACGAGGTGGATTCGTCACAGTCACAATACCAATGACATGAAATTTTCCTACCCTACAACAGGGATGTTCTTCTGGCAAACGGGTAGATAAATAAGGATCTCACCGAATTTGTTGGAAGCTGCATCTCGTTCGTTACATTCGCCATCTTCCCTCTAGTTGTCTGCACCTGCGCTTGGGTGCAGAAGCCTGTTAAAGTGCAGTATTTTCAGAGCCCCAAGACCATAAAGTTCTAAGACGCTGATTGGCCATTAAATTCACCTAGCAATAGTACATGATTGACAGATTCTCTGCAAATGTGGGGCTGTCTGATCACAGCCCCAAGACAGAGACGGTAGGAGTCTGTCTGTGGAAATCCACAAATGAATGACAGTAGATAGGGAAATGTAGTTTATATAATTTGTTTTGCTTATAGATGCACACTCTAGAGAGTAAAACTGACATTTATGAGTTAATTTCTAAAAATATATTTTACGTTTCTCTCTTCTTATCAGGGAGGGCGGTGCCCCAGCGCCCCCTATGGGCCGGCCGCCACTGGGTTTAGGGCTAAGGTGTCAGTTGGGTAAGGGTTAGGGTGAGGTATGCATTGTTAATGGTTAGTTTTAGGGTTAGGGCATAGAAAGGGTTGAAAGTGACTGAAAATCAATGAAAGTAAAGCAGCACATGGTCCTCACTACATATAGCAGAACGAGTATGGGTGTGTATGTGTGTGGTGACAATCTAACACAGCATGGAACGAAATAAACAGCAGCGGTCTGAAGTCTTAGCTAAAGGGATTCTTCATGGAGTCAAACGCACAACAATCCTGGACTAAAAATGCTTAAGGCTCAAAAAGACCCGAGATTAAAGTGAAAGTTCACCTTTCAGCAGAACAACAGCCCTAAACATACCAGACCTATATCCCACTGAGAATATTAGTGCAAACCCAGAGTAACACCTCTAAAGACCTGCATCTTAATACAGCAGAAAGTTATTACTCAGGTCTGAATAAAAATGCACAGCATCATTTCACATTTCTAACAAATGTCAAAAAAAATGTATAAATTTTTTTTTTTTACATTTTACATGTATGCAGTACTCTGCATTGAAAGATCCAATAACTTTCATGGAATCTTATCGAAGTATGACAAAATGTAAAAACAAATCTTGTTTTTTTTTTTTTATAAATTTTTTTTTCATTTTAGACTTTTTTGTTTGTATGTAACTTACTTCCTCCATCCAATGAAGATGTCATGCAGGTTTTGACCATCCACTGGCATTTCCACCTGGACACAATAAACAGACCGGAACTAAGCCTCATTTTAAATGCATGTGCACGGAAAAAGCATGAGCTTTTAATGGAGAATAATAACATCCAACAAAAACAACAGGCAGCAGGGCGGGTATGTTTAAAGATTATTGACGCTGCTGTGATTCTGTCTGCTGCTTTTTTTCCCCACAGTAATATCTGTAGTCAGTCGGTTGGAGCCTGAAATATGGAACTAGTTGGTTGCCTGAGATCCAGTTTCCTCCAGGAAATCAATGCATATCTTTAACGGTGAATGGGCAAAAAATATTTATATGCATTTGTTTAGAATTTAAGAAAAATCAAAAGCCATCAATAAATGTGTATAAACAGATTTTCCTACTATCCAAGATTTCACTAATTTAGGAAAAAGTTTATACTTTTATGTTAAGTTCTACTGGATTCACTTTGTATTAGTCTTTTTCCTTTTTCACATCCAAGTAGTACACAGTTCTTCATATATACACACACATCAATTTCAAACAGATGGTATCAGTATTTTATCAGTATCAGCCGATACTGCACAGCCAGGTATCGGTCCTAAAAAATGGCATCAGAGCAACACTATTTTTATGATCCAAAAGTCAGGGTGACAAGGAAATAATGCAAAGTTTGTCTTTAGTTTGTTAGGACATGGGTTAAATCTATACTTGTCTTTTAAATGTTTTGCCTTGCAGATTATTCTAGATTTAAGGAAAATATTCATGCATCGTGGACATATACAGAGATGTGGGAAATGAGTGTGCAGCTGCAGGCAATATTTGTGCCCAAGCAGCTCCTGAAACATTCTGTTATTTTCCTGCAGGAGGCCTGAACCAGGAGATACCAGCTGGGACCCAAGGAGCAGCTTTCCTGCAAACCTCACTGAGGCAAAAAATGGAATAAATAAAATAAAAAGAGGCAGCAGTCATGTTTTGTTAAACTTCTTATATAACATGTAAGACGCGCATGTAAGCTCTGAAATGAGCAATCATATTGTAGAGGATGGTTGAATTGAGCTCAGAGGTCTGCTCAGCTGAGTTTAATTGAGGAGCAACTTCTCACCTGGATTAGATGTTCCTCCAGCAGCTGAGCAGCGTCCCTGTAGCCGCTGGCCTGCAGGTGTTGGTGGATTAAAACCAGCAGAGCGGCGTCTTCCATCGAGCCCATGATGAGCCGCAGACAGAAAATACAGCAGCAAAATGCATCCAGGATTTTAATAACGCTTCACTTCTTGCTCGCTATCCAGCGAGAGCACGTGTGCGCGCACGAAGGGAGACATGGGAAATTGAGTTTTTATTTTTGCCCTTTTGGAGCAGTGGTTTCCCACATTTTCTGCCATGTGCAGCCCTGTGGGCATTTAAGGGTTACCCTCAGACAATATGGAAGCCCGTTTCTGCCACATGTAAGTAAAAAAAAAAAAGAAAAGCCAAATAGGCAGTCATAATTATGAGAATAAAAGTAATAATTTCATCTTGTATCTAATTGTATGTTATCATTATGACTTTGAAAGTGGAAATTATTACTTCGATCTCATAATTATTTCTTTGAAAGTCGAAATTATTATGACTTTCTATTTGTTTTTGTTTTTTTACTTTCATGTGGTGGAAATTGGCTTCCATGGTCAAAAGTATTGATGACTGTCAAAAAGTAAAATGTACAATAACTCATTATAAAATAAATATTTTATTTAATCTTTTTTAACTTGAGGATTTCATTCTTTGGTATTTTATTCTTTCCAGCTCAAATAAAAATAAATAAATAAATATGTTGCCCAGAAGCTAACACAAAATTAAAATAAATACAAAATAAAATTATACTATACTCACAAAGTTGAACAGATCGTAGCCCTATTTTATTTTATTACATGAGAAATAGAATATTTTCATGTACCCCTTGCATGCATTCACGGACCACTAAGAGTCTAAGAGTACAAGCACCCCCTGTTGGGAAAACATACCTTCTGGCTGGAAAAAAAAAAAAAATATATATATATATATATATATATATATACAGGTGCTGGTCATAAAATTAGAATATCATGAAAAAGTAGATTGATTTCAGTAATTCCATTTAAAAAGTGAAACTTGTATATTATATTCATACATTACATACAAACTCATATATTTCAGATGTTTATTTTGTTTAATTTTGATGATTACAAATGACAACAAATGAAAATCTCAAATTCATCATATCAGAAAATTAGAATATTGTGAAAAGGTTCAAAATTGATGGCCCCTGGTGCCACACTCTAATCAGCTAATTAACTCAAACCACCTGCAAAAGCCTTTAAATGGTCTTTCAGTCTAGTTCTATAGGCTACACAATCATGGGGAAGACTGCTGACTTGACAGTTGTCCAAAAGACGACCATCGACACCTTGCACAAGGAGGGCAAGACACAAAAGGTCATCGCTAAAGAGGCTGGCTGTTCACAGAGCTCAGTGTCCAAGCACATTAATAGAGAGGCGAAGGGAAGGAAAAGATGTGGTCGAAAAAAGTGTACAAGCAAGAGAGATAACCGCACCCTGGAGAGGATTGTGAAACAAAACCCATTCAAAAATGTGGGGGAGATTCACAAAGAGTGGACTGCAGCTGGAGTGAGTGCTTCAAGAACCACCACACACAGACGTATGAAAGACATGGGTTTCTGCTGTCGCATTCCTTGTGTCAAGCCACTCTTGAACCACAGACAGCGTCAGAAGCGTCTTGCCTGGGCTAAAGAGAAACAGGACTGGACTGCTGGTGAGTGGTCCAAAGTCATGTTCTCTGATGAAAGTAAATTTTGCATTTCCTTTGGAAATCAAGGTCCCAGAGTCTGGAGGAAAAGAAGAGAGGCACTTCATCCACGTTGCTTGAAGTCCAGTGTAAAGTTTCCACAGTCAGTGATGGTTTGGGGTGCCATGTCATCTGCTGGTGTTGGTCCATTGTGTTTTCTGAGGTCCAGGGTCAACGCAGCCACATACCAGGAAGTTTTAGAGCACTTCATGCTTCCTGCAGCTGACCAACTTTTTGGAGATGCAGATTTCATTTTCCAACAGGACTTGGCACCTGCACACAGTGCCAAAGCTACCAGTACCTGGTTGAAGGACCATGGTATCCCTGTTCTTAATTGGCCAGCAAACTCTCCTGACCTTAACCCCATAGAAAATCTATGGGGTATTGTGAAGAAGAAGATGCAATACACCAGACCCAACAATTCAGAAGAGCTAAAAGCCACTATTAGAGCAACCTGGGCTATCATAAAACCTGAGCAGTGCCACAGACTGATCGACTCCATGCCACGCCGCATTGCTGCAGTAATACAGGCCAAAGGAGGCCCAACTAAATACTGAGTGCTGTACATGCTCATACTTTTCATGTTCATACTTTTCAGTTGGCCAACATTTCTATAAATCCTTTGTTTTTATTGGTCTTCAGTAATATTCTAATTTTCTGATATGATGAATTTGAGATTTTCATTTGTTGTCATTTGTAATCATCAAAATTAAACAAAATAAACATCTGAAATATATGAGTTTGTATGTAATGTATGAATATAATATACAAGTTTCACTTTTTAAATGGAATTACTGAAATCAATCTACTTTTTCATGATATTCTAATTTTATGACCAGCACCTGTACACACTACCGTTAAAAAGTTTGGGGTTACATTGAAATATCCTTATCTTTAAAGGAAAAGCACTGTACTTTTCAATGAAGATAACTTTAAACTAGTCTTAACTTTAAAGAAGTACACTCTATACATTGCTTATGTGGTAAATGACTATTCTAGCTGTAAATGTCTGATTTTTGGTGCAATATCTACATAGGTGTATAGAGGCCCATTTCCAGCAACTATCACTCCAGTGTTCTAATGGTACAATGTGTTTGCTCATTGGCTCAGAAGGCTAATTGATGATTAGAAAACCCTTGTGCAATCATGTTCACACATCTGAAAACAGTTTAGCTCGTTACAGAAGCTACAAAACTGACATTCCTTTGAGCAGTTTGAGTTATTGGGAAGCATCCAACAGGAAAATGTGACAGGTGTAGTCAACCAGAAACAGTAGAACATGTGATGTTTGAGTGTATTAAATATGCAAGTCAAAGAATAGATTTAAGGAAAAGACTGGAACATGAAGGAATCAAACAACTGGACATTAAAAATATCTTCTCAAATAAATCCAGAAAGACAGTACTTAAAATCATGTCATCTTATCTTCAACAAACTGGACTAAACCTAAGGATTTAAGGAAACATAAATAAGATCAAGTAGGTGGCGATAATGCTCCATTTGGTTGCAAGTCGCCAGTAAAACAAGAAGAAGAAGAAGAAGAAGAAGAAGCAGTTTGAGTTTCTGGAGCATCACATTTGTGGGGTCAATTAAACGCTCTAAATGGCCAGAAAAAGATAACTTTCATCTGAAACTCGACAGTCTATTCTTGTTCTTAGAAATGAAGGCTATTCCATGCGAGAAATTGCTAAGTAATTGAAGATTTCCTACAACGGTGTGTACTACTCCCTTCAGAAGACAGCACAAACGGGAGGCCGGGTTGCACAACTGAGCAAGAAGATAAGTACTTTAGAGTCTCTAGTGGGAGAAACAGACGCCTCACAGATCCCCAACTGGCATCTTCATTAAATAGCACCAGTGTCAACATCTACAGTGCCCTGCAGCCCAGAATCCTGGGCTTCAGGGCAGAGTGGCAAAGAAAAAGCCATATTTGAGACTGGTCAATAAAAGAAAAAGATTAAAATGGGCAAAAGAACACAGACATTGGACAGAGGAAGACTGGAAAAAAGTGTTGTGGACGAATGAATTCAAGTTTGAGGTGTTTGGATCACAAAGAAGAACGTTTGTGAGACGCAGAACAAATGAAAAGATGCTGGAAGAATGACTGATGCCATCTGTTAAGCATGATGGAGGTAATGTGATGGTCTGGGGTTGCTTTGGTGCTGGTAAGGTGGGAGATTTGTAAAGGGTAAAAGGGATTCTGATTCTTATTAATTTTATAAAGAGCTAAAGTTTGGATCTAAAAAAAAAATGCATATTAAGGTTCAATTTCCAAAATAAAATAAAATTTGTGCATGATTGGATTTCTTATGAAATTATTTCTCAGTTTAGCTATTTAAAAAAGCTATAGATTTAGAAAAAGGAAACATTTCAAAGTACAAGCCAATCGTCAATGGATCTTTAGCAATAGATTTAACCTTTAAACCATTGCCAATTTAATAATAGTAAGAATAAAAATACAAATGTATACTTCACTTTCTTCTAGGCCTGGTGAAACATGGTAATGGTACTGTGATGCTTTAGAGATGCTGATAAAGAGTTATAAAGAAAGGATGCAGATCCACTAGCAATCTGCACTTTAAAAAAAAAATGTTTACATTATGTATAAACAAAATATTTCAGATCATCTTAACTGACACAAAACTACAGTCATTCTTTTATTAGTTCAAGCAGGAAGAAAGAAAAAAAAAAAAACATGGGATCATTAAATTCTGAAGAAAAAACTATGGAAACAACCTTGACATTTTTCATTTCCAGAACAAACACCTGGATCAGATTAGATCTTCTTGCTGTTCTGCAGTTAAAAATGAGTGATCACATCTTGGAGAGTTGTTGCCCAAAGTGAACTGAGATGAATCATGGTCTCAGCATGAAAGACATTGCAAAAGATGTTGGTTGTTCAGCTGTGTTCAAAAATGGAGAGGTTTTTAAAGGGAAAAAGACTAAAGTGGTGCTAAAAAAAAGGTGCTTGTCACTAAATACCACAGTTTTTTATTTCTTTCTTTCTTTAAGTGTGTCTTTAGGCCACTTAATTGACACTAGTTTTTTGTCATGCCTGCCTTCCTTTTCCAACAAAATAAAATAATAGTAAAAGAACATCCTTAGAGACTGGTGATTCAATCATTTTTGCCAGGGGTTGTAGATGATGTGAGATTTGGATGGGATTTGACTTCCAGCTCGACGTAGTCCTTGTTATAAATTTAAAGCCATGTATGACTGGTTTATATTAAAGTATAATCCTATAAGGACCCCCAAAACAACAGCTTAGTGTATTTATGGATCTGGGGGGTTTGTTAGAGAGTTATTTTGATTTCAGGAGACCAGCTGCAGACTATCCGAAATCCTTACAGATTGTCAAATGAAAAAAAAAATAAGAGAATAGGAAAAATGTCTGAAAAGATTGCTTCAAACTTTGGAACTGAGTCGCCTGGAGATGTTAAGAGATTTATTAAAACACCTGGAAGAACCCCCTTAAAATGACCCCAGACATCAACTAGAGGAGTTGCTCTCTCCCTGACATGCCGACCATTTCTTCACAGGGAGCAACGTGAAGAACTGCAAAAATAAAACAATTTCTGACAATGTTCTCACTGAATGCCAGAGAATCAGGCTCTTTCACATTGCTCCCTGGAAACCTGATCCAGTTACTCCAGCCACAGAAGCTCCCCAACACAAAAATGAATTATTTCATTGCAGTTTGGACAAATAAAATAACACAGAGGGTAAAGCATGCATATATTTCTAGAAAGTTATTTGTTTTACCAGTTATTGATGAATGAATATAATGCATATATTTTGTCATGTTTTTTTTATCACCACATTTAGTTGCATAAAGGAGGAATTGTGTTGGATTCCTCTGGAGGCCCTGCCAGCTGGCTCTCCACCCTTCCCGTCAGTCCAGCCTTGTCCTTGTTCCTCCCTGATGTCCCAGTCAGCCCAAAGAAGACTAGTAAGAACTTACCGACCCTCCATTACTCACCTAATCCCCCACTATACTCTGAAAATTAGTTTTTTTTAAACGGCTTCTACTTCAAAGTTACATAAATAAAGTCATAATAAACGGAAGTGGAGTAGTTCAGCCTTCAAAATTAGAGCAGTAAAGTATTAAAATGAAACAAGGGACTGAAAATCACCCTTCAGTGTGCAAGTTTGGTTAAATATAAAATCTGTGAAAATATTTAGACTGGAATAATTTAGATTATTTATATATATATATATATATATATATATATATATATATATATATATATATATATATATATATATATATATATATATATATATATATATATATATATATATAAATATTTTTCCCTCTAAGCTGGGGTCCTCTATCAGAGGCCTGGGAGCTTGAGGGTTCTGCACAGTATCTTTGCTGTTCCTAGAACTGCACTCTTCTGAACCAAGATGTCAGATGTATTTCCAGGGATCTGCTGTAACCACTCCTCCAGTTTGGGGATCACTGCCCCAGGGGCCCAAACAGTCTGCCGGTGCGTGCTACTTGGTTTAGTCCTTGGGGGGTTGCTTAAGGATGGGTCCCCTGGCCCCCCTGGAGCTGGAGGTTTCCCTGGGAGGTGTGTTGGTGGTTTTTCGCCCTGCTGAGAGTGCATTTCATTTCTGGTGGTTATTGGGGCCCAGCTCTGCCTTTTCCCCCGGTGATAGTGTTGTACCTTCCAGGTTTTCTCCAGCTCTTCTCTGAGCCTCTGGTATTTCTCTAGTTTTTCATGTTCTTGATGATTTTAGACTAAAGTCAGAATTCTGAGAAAAAAGTCAGAATTCTGAGATTAAAGGCAGAATTATGAGATTAAAGTCAGAATTCTAAAATTAAAGATAGAATTCTGAGATTAAAGACAGAATTCTGAGATAAAAGTCCGAATTCTGAGATCAAAGTCCGAATTCTGAGATCAGAGTCAGTATTCTGAGATTAGAGTCAGTATTCTGAGATTAGAGTCAGTATTCTGAGAAAAAGTCCGAATTCTGAGATCAAAGTCCGAATTCTGAGATCAAAGTCCGAATTCTGAGATCAAAGACAGTATTCTGAGATTAAAGACAGTATTCTGAGATTAAAGACAGTATTCTGAGATTAGAGTCAGTATTCTGAGATTAAAGTCAGAATTCTGAGATCAAAGACAGAATTCTAAGATTAGAGTCAGAATTCTGAGATTAGAGTCAGAATTCTGAGATTAAAGTCAGAATTCTTAGGAAAAAAAGTAAATTCTGAGATTAAAGTCGGAATTCTGACTTTTTTTCCCCATATTAAACTAAAATAAACCTTTTTTTTTCCTTTTCAGTGGCCCTAACCCTCTTCCGTACTGTGGGCAGACCTGACAAATGGTGAACGAATCTCACTCATCAGTGCAGCCAGACTGTGTTTTATTTTGAAAGTGCGCCCCGGTGCTGTGCGGGGCTTTGCGGGGAGCTTTATGCCTCCTTTCTCGTCTCTTTGGCAGCCGGGACGCTCAGACCGAAGGAAGACAGGAAGGCTTGAGGGAGAACCTTGAGGACATGCTGCGTCTCCTGCAAACTTCTCAGCAAGCAAAGCGCGGCGGAGCTGGAAGGACAGCGGAGAGGATGAGGATGTAAAGAGGAGCAGAGCAAAGATCACAGGAGAGCCCTTCACTCCTATTGATCCTGCATCGAGGTATTGATTTGGGCCTGATTCTAACATCAATTCTACATTTGGGAGCTTTCTTTCACAACATTTCTTGCAGCTTTTATTCCTGCATTATTATAGGATTGTGATCACCCACCTCATTTAAAGAGGATTAAGCCTCTAATGAACCCAAAACAGCTTTATTCCAGAGCGCATTCACACACAGGCAAAGGAAATATGTGTTCTAGTCTCCAGCAGTGGGAACCACAGGCAGCTGCTTCTCATCATTTAGAAAACCCAACTTTACCTTCTGCCTTCAGTTCTATATACAAGTTCAAACATGCCACACTTTAGTTAGACTTTCATTCTGCTGCTTCCATTCCTCTAACTTTATGCTGAGATAAGGTCCACTAAGTTAAAGGATATAAACTTAACATTTAGTTTCATGGCAGACAGGAATTATTTTAATTAGAAAAAATATCAATAAAACCTTAAATGTTCTAAAGTTACTGCCTTTTTTCTGCTTATTTTCTGAATGAATCTTTAGAATGAGGAAAGTTGAGGACAAAGGAGAAAGTTTAACACTTAGAAATCTGCAGGAGATGAAAGTGTTCCTACAGTCATGTTTGATAAGACTAACAAGTTAGACTTAAAGTTGAACCAGGGGCGGATTTACCATTAGGCAAAACTAGGCAGTTGCCTGTGGCCCCAAGTTCCTGGGGGGCCCTAAAACTCCTTTTACATGTATGGTTAATACAGCTATTACTTATTTGTGTACATTAATTACGTTTTTGATAAAAATCTCTTCGTTAAAACGTAATCAGGATGCTTATAATATTAACTGTGTCTCAGGCACAGGTGTTTTCATCGACGTTTCAGACCCCTCTAGCGCTTTTATTTTTAAAAAGCACCCAGCGCACCGAACTCTGCTCTCCAGAGCAAGTAGATTGGTAACCCCGCCTCCTGCTCTCCTCTCTCTTGTCTGCTCTAATGATTCATGCAACTGTTATTTCATACGAATGGAAACTGGAGAACAGATAAGCAGATCATGGCTTGTCTACAGTGGAAAGAAGGACTGGATTATTTACTTTACGTCTTTACGTCGCCTTTTTGGAAACACAGGAAGGAGCAATCAGTTAAGTGAGCTTAGTTTCATTCCTTTTGAGACAGCATGAAAAGTCAGCTGAGTAAAAAACACAGAGAGGAAAACAAGAAAATGGGCAAGAAGAGAGGGAGAAAACGTAGAACAAATAATGTATGTCTATTCAATTAGACATACATTACATTACATTCCGTGCGCCCTCCATAACATGGGAAAAAATAAATGTACCTGCAAGTCTTTAACTGTGTTTATTCCTCTCTTCATCAACAACAGACCCTGTGGATTTGGTGACTTTTGATCATTATGTCTCAATGTTATGAGAGGGAGATCAAATATTTTAGCCACCTGATATAATCCATTGATATCCGCCATTGGCCTATCTGTTTCAAAATTGCGGCGCGGAGGCGCTCGACTCCTAAAAGTTGGCAGCATTGAGAGGGAAACACTTCTTCTGCATGGGAATGCTACAGGCTGCTTTCCTGCGCATGCTGGTGAATTCCAGTACTGCACATTTTACTCTGATCAGCTCAGAAGCGAGATCCGGGGCTCTTGGGGACACATGTAGGGCTGTAGCTAGGGTTCCCAACTCCCTGAAAAAAAGGGACACCTCATGTGCGTGCTAGCTGATTGCCTTTACCCCTCCTGGTGTTTTTTTTTTTTTGTTTTTTTTTGCCCCCCTTTGTGTGAAAATATTTTTTTAACTATTTGACTCAAATCTGCATTGAATTAGATGCATATTTGTGATTGACATGAACACATGAAAAACAACTTATCATGCAGTAATTCACTTTAATACAAAATAACAAACTTTGCTGAACAGAATAAGTATATTAAACATAAACCTGTCCTGCTTAACTTCAAACTGTAAAAAGCAACATAAAGCAATAAATAAATAGTGCACATTTTTGGTGCAACAGCAAACTTGTGCAAACTTGTAAACATATTTGCACCTTAAATGCAATGACTGTAGGCTACAGTTGTAAAACAGAAAAAAAGATTATTAGCTAAATGCCACATTATGAATCGATAGGCGACTTTTTCCACTTGCATTTCCTCTGAGATCTTGCAGCAGTGAGGAGTTGTTTGTCTTTGAGTGCTGCAGAGTAAAGCTAAATAAAGGAGCATCAGCATTTAAATGACTCAGTTCGTCCCCCATACCGCTCTGTTGTCTCCCGCTATCTTCTCCGTGAGCAACACTTGGCTCGACCAATGGGATGAGGGGATACTGGATCGTCACATATATGTTGTCACCTCATTGGTCAGTACACAGGACAGGGCCCGGGAACAAGTTTACTATAGGTTTTGTACCTAACGCGCCCTTGTTCTTCATTTTCCATTAGCTTTTTACTGACTATTTTTTTACTCTCTCAGTAATATGGGTTAAAGTGCGTTCCTTTTACACAAAAAATGGGACAGGTACTTCCGTTTTTCAAGGGACAGTTGGACCCTAGCTGTAGCCCAAGTGGCCGCCCCCTAGATCCGCCACTGGCCATCACTATCTCTCAGTGGAGATGGAGTGTCGAGGGTAAAGTGGAGCTTTACAGAGTGAAGAAGTTCAAAAGTTTGGCAGTGTTCTTCTTCTTCTCCCCCGCATGGCTTCCAGCAAACAGTAATTGGTGGCCTGTCAGCAGATGTCTCCCACTGGAGCTGTGGACCTCGGCTGCCCCTCCACTTTCCTATATCAAAGGTTCTGTTTCTCCATGAAGAGGAAATCAGAACTATCTTTATCGGCCAATTTTGTGAGCACAAAAGGGAATCTGGCTCACATGAAGCTTCAACATGAGTCCAAACGACAACCACAATATGCAAAAACACTGGATTCAACTTCAGTTCTGTGTTTAAACTGGACTTTCACCCAAGTTTAAAAAAAAGCGCTGGCTTTTTTAAAGAGTAACAACAGAACCAACTAGGAGTATTTATACCTTGGAGGTAAAACAAACCAGCTGTAAAGTAGTAGACAGTTTTTATTGTTTCTTGGTCGTCTTATATTTTATCAGCCCAGTTCAAGCTGATTTATGCTACTCTTAAAAGCCAACTGTAAAGTAATGCACAGTTCTTTATGAGCTCTAGGTTCTCTTACAGATATATTATCATTAATATGTAGACTATCACTGTTTCTCTTCTTGCTAAAAGGATTTGACTGATTTTAATCCAGTCGCATAATCCCACCTACTGATGAAAGGGTTGTGTTGAAACCCTTGGCCCTGCAGTCTCTGCTCTCTCTGCCACTGCTAATATATTTCCAATACTCTTTGTTGGAGTTGTTACCCAGCTTCATAAAGGCTTTAGAGGCCCTCCTCCTGAGAGTTTCAGCTCTCGCTCCAACAGATGGATGAGTTTCAGATCAGAGCCTCAGCCAAGTTGGCGAGTAAATCCCAAATGTGGTTTTATGATCCGCACTCGGTACTCCAGCGATGGCATGTTTGTGTGAAGCAGTGCCCACTCAAACATTTTTCCAGCTCCATTCCCCTCTGTGTTTTTCTTCCTCTTTTCTGGAGACACTGCTGTGTTGTTGTGTTTATTTTGTCCTGTGTTAATGTTTTGTTTTTCCCTGCAGGAGCCCTGCTGTAACGATGTGGGGAGCTCTAACCTTGCTGACCATTTTCCTCAGCTGGGACTTCCTGTCGGCTCAGTCCAAATCTGACCGAATAAATAACACCAACGTTCAGACCGGTGGAACTGGGCTGAAGACCAAGAAACAGCCGCACATCATCTTCATCCTGATTGACGATCAAGTGAGTTTCTTAATGTTTTGCAAAGGTTTATCCTCCTAAGCAATCAAACTATCGTGTTTCAGAAGGAAATATTTATTCTGACTGTCTTGATGGTTTGCATAATAGGATTAGTCAATGAGCTTCTTGTATTCAGTATTTGTAAACTATTAAGCGTGGTGACATTTCACCCTTCACAATAAACAACTCTAGTTTCAGTCTATTTAGGGTAAAATTTGTTAAATTATGCCGTATTTTACTATCTAAACTTTCAGGGAAAAAAATAGACAGTTCTGACTTTTATATGAAATAATTGTTGGTCTTAAAGGCCGTCATGGCTTTGATTTTATGTGTGTCTATATAATCCAAAGGAGAGCAAAGAAAACCAAGGAAATTCTGGGAATCACTGTTATAGACAGTGAAATATATTTGGACATCATCAGCATACGGATTTAACTTTCTTATGTTAATGATGTCAACATATATTTTCCTTTAAACCTGGATGTCTCTCACAGCCTTCAGCATCCCTTTAATGCTCTGCAAGACATCAAAGAAAAATCAAATGATTGTGTTTGCTGACTGTACCCCTCTTAGGCTGTTATGTGATAACCTTAGCTATCCCTCTTACTTCTAATCGCTCCTCTGGCCTCATTATCAGATTATTGCGTTATATGACTCATCCAATTACACTAGTTTTCACTAGATGTGGATGGAGCCAATGATCTGCATTGGATCGCGCACATGACGTGAAATAAATATTTATAAACATTAAACCGAAGCAAAGAGTAACGAGTTATTTTTGTTTTTAAAATGTAAGGAATAGAAAGCACAGATACTTGTGTGAAAATTTAAAGAGTAGAAGTACGAAGTAGGAAAAAAAATAAGTAATGGAGTACCATAAAGTATAGATACCTAAAAAGTGTACTTAAGTACAGTATAGAAGTATTTGTACTTTGTAACTTGACACCTCTGTTCTAAACAAATGGGTTTTTAACTTTGACTTTAAGGAACTCAGGCTTTCTGCTCTTTTCCAGTCTTCTGGAGTTTGTTCCAGTCAGTAGAGCATAGGAATTAAATGCAACTTCTCCATGTTTGTTTCTAGTTCTGGGTGTACAGAGTAGGCTGGAACTAGAAGGCCTGAGTGATCTGGGAGGTCGATACACTGACAACAGATCTGTTATGTATTGAGTTGCTGATCCATTCGGTGATCTATAGACTAACAGAAGGATTTTAAAGCCTATTCTCTGAGCTACAGGGAGCCACGGGAAGGACTTCATAACCGGGCTGATGTGCTCTACTTTCTTAGTTCTAGTGAGAATACTGGCAGCAGCGTTTTGGATCAACTGCAGCTGTATGATGGACTTTTAGGCAAACCAGTGAATAAACTGTTGCAGTAATTGATCCTACTAAAGAAAAATGCATGAATGAAAACAAAATGTTATGTGAAAGCAAGTGCCGACAGTTGTCAAAGCTTCTCTTTATTATTTACATCAAATGGCCATACAGTTAAATCCTCCCAATGACCTTAACACTCTTGTCCTTACCTTCATTATGTCAAGAGGAGATAAGGAAGGAAGGAAAATGCAATCACTCACACCATGCTTGTAGCGACAGTGGAGAGGAAAAACTCCCTTTTAACAGGAAGAAACCTCCAGTAGAACCAGACTCAGTTTGAGTGGCCATCTGGGCTTCAAGGAGACAGAAGCAGACATACAGAAGAAGCAGACATACAAAAGGCAACTGTCAATCAGCTCCACAGGTGGCCAGTCCAGGCAACACACAGCCAGGGGAGCAGCTCCAAGCCAGCTTTCATGTCGGAGGATGAAAGAGAGCACATGCAGTCAGTCAGAGAAACAGGACTACAGTGAAAAACAGGCCAAGCTCAAACATCTATAAACAAAGGTGTTGAAGGCAGCAGAACAGCTGATATTTCTCTCCAGGATGGAGTCACAACCAAACAGGAACAGACCAGATGAAGCTACTATGAGAAAAAGCAGAGAGAGCATAACATTAGAAATTGAACTAAAGAATTCTGCAGTGGGAGAATACAGATAGGATAAAGCAGAATGATGAAATAGGGGTCCCCATGTCCTCCAGCAGTCTAAGCCTATAGCAGCATAACTATAGAGATAGCAGTGGATAACCTGAGCTACTATAACTATAAACTCAAAAAGGAAAGTCACCCCTTATTGGACTTGGCATTAGTACCAAAGACTGCTGATTTTCTTATGTCTACCAGAAGGCTTGACCTAATCTCTCCAGTTCTAGCACAGTTATACTGGCTGCATTTTCATTTTCGTGTAAAGTTCAAGACCATTTTACTCTCTAAAAATTATTATTGATTTGGCATCATGTTATTTAACTGATCTCATAAACTTTTACAACTCAAATACAGCAGTGAAATCTCAAAGCGCAGCCCCCAGTCCTGAATATTCCTACTGCTGAGTCTTTCCAGTCCTTTAAATCCCTCCTAATGCTCATTATTCACCTCGACCTTTAACTTGAGTTCAGTCTGATTTAAATCAGACCTGCTAGGTTGTGATGTGCCCATACTTAACTCTCTATTAATCCTACATTAGTTGGTTTAATGGGTGTTTTCTGAATTTATTTTTTCAGTGTTTCCCTTTTTTTTTTTGAAGGACTTTAGTCAAACTGTAGTTCTTACATCTACTATACTCACAAAATTGACATTAGAATTGTAATACACCTAGTGGTGCAACCTGGACACATCTTCAGTGACTCTCCCGAGATCACTGGGTGTTTCGGGTCTTAGTCATACACCCTCACTCGGGCGACCCAGCTGGGGGTGATCAGTTCCCCGACTTGTGTCCAGGTAGCGCATTACGCCACGCCTCCCCCTCCTCAACCAGAGCCACCGACATTAAGATAAACATTGACAGAAAATTTGCCTTAACACTGGGGAGATTCACATACCTGTCTGAGGCCTTCAGAGAGGTTGTGGGGGCTAATGAAGGATTTAGAGAAATCGCAGAATTTTGAATCAGTCATTCTTTAAAACATTTCCTTGTAGGCACTACATGTAGAAATAGAAAATACAGTTGTTTCCAATTTTTGTTGTCATGCAATAGAGAGAATATCTTACTAAGGGTTGTTCACAGTGTGCTGTTCACTGTGATGCTTATGGGCCAAATCAATAGATGTTTTTTAGTTCCAAACCCTTGTGAGTCCGGACTGTTCCTTGTCGTCCATGTTTTTCCTCTTGGAACTGTGTGCGTGGAAACCACCTGTAGTTGTGTGGATGGTAAAATTAGATAATATAGCTGCATTATCTGTCATGATGGGTTTCAGAAAAGCCCAGTATGCAGAACACCACGGAAACAGATGAAAAGTTTAACAAGATTTATTTAGCACAAGCACATGGAATAAACACTGGTACTGGTTCAGGCCTGGGGGCAGGTTCACTGAAGTCTTGAGGTGTCCGGGTTTGGCTTTGAGAGAGGAACTGTTGGGTCCAGAGACTGTTTAGTTCAGCAGAGTCCAATAACCGCTTCAGCGTCTTACTTCTAGTGTGAGGGCAGACCTTGGCTTTGGGTTTCCAGCTCTTAGTCCAGAGCTGCATGAGAATCCAGAGAAGGGTCTTCAGGTTTGGCTCAGAGGGCTGGCTCGGCAGGTTAAGCTCATCCAGAGCTTACAAGGAAAAACTGAATTCCTGAAAGCAGAGACAAAGAGGGATTAGAATCCAATCAGGAATCAGGAGCAACAAAGGTTCACAGAAGAAGCTAGGCTCAGGTGCTAACCAAACTGGATAAACACTGCGGCGTTGAGGCAAGGTCTGAAGTCAGGTTATATACTGTGGATCCTCTGATGATGAGATGCGCCTCAGGTGTGTCGAAGGCTCAGCTCAGGAGGATCCACGGCGGACTCTGCTGGAGAAAGGTGGAACTTCTCCAGATCCCAACATTAGCCACAACAAGCACAAACCAACCTGTTCAGCCTGCAACCAGACCATAAGATGCAGGGAGAAGAATTCCAAAATTTTCTCATAGGACCTACAGCAATGGAAATAAAAGTATATTTCTGTACATTCAGATAGTTTTGGCAAAGTTCAACTTTTCTAGGAGCTTTACAGGTTCTTGGCCGAGTTTACAGGACAAAAAGTAGCACTTCTAAATTATTGCTATTTGGACAAATCAGTCTCTAATCTAATTGAAGATATAACTTGGAACATGACTGGAAAAAAATAATACACCATCCAGGAAATTTAAAAAAACTAATACTAATTGTTAGGCATGATGGTGGAACTGTTATGATTTGGGGTTTCCTGCAGCAACACCTGGCCATCTGAAAACAATAAAAAAGCACCAGGAATCCTGTATAAAAACAAGGGAAATCGAAGGGCATCTATGGAAAAATAAAGCTGAATAAAATCAAAGTGCAGAAGTTATTGTAGCTTCTACACAAAAATAAAGCAGACATCAATCTTTGACAGGGCTTCAATGACATTGGTTACCACAACCCCACCATCAAGACCCCAACCCTGGACAAACTGGCAGCAGAGGGGGTGATACTGGAAAACTACTATGTTCAACCCATCTGTACTCCATCACGAAGCCAACTCATCACTGGCAGGTATACACAACACTTTAATAAACTAACTGGAACAAGATTATGGCAGCACGTTTTCCATTAGCCTTGTTTTCTTCCTTACAGTCCAGACTCCATTGAGTGCATCCTCAATGTGGGAGAAGGTTCACATTTATTTTTAAAGTATGTGGGAGGATTTAATGTCATCCAGACATGTTATGTTCTGCTTATATACATATATATACAATAAATATTGAGTCATATTCATGTTTGGTTGGAAAATTAATAAAAAACAAAAATCAATTCCGTAATTAAAAGAAAAAAATAACACTTTTAAATGTGCGCTCTCTCAGCAGGGGGAGACACAATAGTTAACAGAAGGGTGAATGAGAACAAGAACAAATTCGATAGATTGATTTAGAGTTAACGCCAAAGTCTGAAGTAGGGGATCCAGTGACATCTAGTGGCTCAATTACAGAGCTGCAGCTAACTGAAACATTTGTCTTCGTAAATTAAAACATTTTTTAAAATGTTTAACCCAGTTTTAAAGAGTTCTGGAGAAATTGCTTCTGGGAATTCAACACGTGTTTTAAACATCTTGCCAGATATTGTTGTTTACTGTCAGTCGTTCATGCAGTGTTGAGGCTATTCATGCTATTTGATTGTGTCCTTCATCCAACTGCTGTTTATCCTGCCAATTACCAACAGCTGTGCTCACATGCGAGTTCCTTTAATGTGTAACAGATGCTTTAGAGAGACTGAGCAAACAACCGATGGCAGTGGAGCCATAGGCTCTAATTCAAGCGTTGAAACGTTCCTGTGACCGCTCAGCTGATGATTGCTGTTGTCTTACTTTGAGGGATAAACGACAGATCTTGTTTTCTTTGAGATATCAGATCCACACAGGATTACAGCACTCTATTATCAGACCAAGGCAGCCGAGCTGTTTGCCCTCAAACATGGACACCCTGCCTGAGAGGCTCCGCGAGGCTGGCTACGCCACACACATGGTCGGGAAGTGGCACCTGGGCTTCTACAGGTGAGATAGAGCGTCTGCAGGTGTCCTCTGATTATTCACTCTGAAAAAAAAAACTACTGGACAAATAATGAGATGAGTTTTTGTCAGAGGAAAACTATATTAATTTCACAGGTAAAACAATATCAGCCTTGCATTATATACATGATTTTATTTTATAATTGCCCTACATAATATTTTAGCTCCATATAGCACCTATTAAATATTTTTTCTAACTCATGGTGATAATGGTGCAAGAAATATAGCCATTGTTAGAGCTGCACCTGTAAACCTTTGACCAAATGATGCAGTGTTCTTTCAAAGGTCTCGAAAATCTACAAAATCTGATGGTCCTTTTACTTGTTCTGCAGGAAGGCCTGTCTGCCCACCAGGAAAGGTTTTGACACTTTCTTTGGTTCCTTAACGGGGAGCGTGGATTATTACAGGTTAGCATAAAGTAACTACCAGGACAAAAAAAAAAGTGAATCTAGTTTTCCTCTGCTTACTTTTACCTGCTCCATCTACTTTTCAGTTATAGATCTTGTGACGGCCCTGGTTTGTGTGGCTACGACCTCCATGATAATGAGAACGTAGCATGGGGCCGGGAAGGAAAATACTCCACGACGCTGTTCACCCAGAGAGCCCGAAAGATCCTGGAGAGTCACAGCCTGACGGACAGGCCGCTCTTCCTGCTGCTTTCCCTGCAGGTATGGCTCTGAGAGACGATGGTGAAGCCAGGATATCTCTGCTGCTGCACAGCCTGGTGGAAACAGCGTTCATTAAAGAGCCTCTCTGGCTGCTCTTTAAAGTTGTAGGGAAATTATATTTAAATGTCAAATCATTTTGGCTTAAACATGTATATAAATGTACTCTTTATCAGACCATATTGTCCAAAAATTTAGAAAATCTGTCTTAAAATCTGTGGGTTTTCTTTCGTTGTCTTATGCATTCCAGTTAGTTATATGTCAGCTTGTACACCTAAATTCGGCCAATCATATATCAATGGTCATCTGTCAATCAAATTTTTTCGGTCATAGCATCTTGATTCATATGTCGCAGCTAATATACGCAACAGTTGAAATAAGAATAATTTCCTTTCAAATTGAGTTCCGTCCCAGTGTTCACGGGGATGGACGTCTGTGTCTTCAGCAGGCGTAGAGCTAACAGAACTGGCAGCGCTGCGAGGCAAGGGCTCAAACATGTACGGCTGGAAGCCTTCTACACCAAACCAAGCTTCTGCTGCCCTGGCTTCCTCTTCCACAACATCTTCGTCCCCACTTTCCTCCTCTAAATAAAATGTATGACGGAGGAGACTCATCCAAGACCTCCAACACTAAACTCTCCTCCTCTTGCATGTTTCTGCTGTCAATAGCGTTCCTTGACAGTGTTGTTTCTAAGTCACCAATTTAGTGCTACTTGGTCCCAATGGAATTTCCCATTGGGAACCTACTAGCACTAAGTTGATAACTGGTTAGCAAGATGCTTCCGACAAACCGGCCACAACCAAATGTGCTTGCGAACCTTCTGCCACAACAATCCCACCCCCTTGATAAACAACCAATCACATTCACTTTATTCACTTGTGTAAAGTTGTGCACCACTCAGGAGAATTCGGAAATGCAACAGTTGGAACAGCCGTTTCCCTACGACTTTAACATCTGAGTCCCATTTTTAGAAACATTTTTCCAATTTCAAACAGCTGCATAATTAAAACCAGACACAGGAAGAGTTATTTAACTTGCATTTGTTTATATTTGATGTGTTTTATGTTCTCTTCTCTGACTGGGATTTGGGATATCTTGAGAAATAAACATCTTGAAAACATCTTGAGTAGCCTTTTTTATAAGCTGTGATGAAAATGTAAATGAAAAGTATAAATAATATTCCTCCAGGCAGTCCACACCCCTCTGCAGCCTCCCAAGTCCTACATCTATCCCTACCGGGACATGGCTAACGTTGCCAGGAGGAAGTTTGCTGCCATGGTCTCCACGGTGGACGAGGCGGTCCGAAATGTCACCTACGCCCTCAGAAAGTATGGCTACTACAGGAACAGTGTGATCATCTACTCCACTGACAATGGAGCCCAGCCGTTCACCGGAGGAAGCAACTGGCCGCTGCGAGGCAGAAAGGTGGAAGTAGCTCCATCTGGAGGTTTTTATTTCATCTTGTTAATGGTAGATCTGGGTGGGTTTCTGATTTTAAGGTATTAAACAGGTACAGCTTAAATTGTTCAATTGTGCTAAAAAAAAAAAGGCACACTACTTCTATTTAAAGTCCTACATAAAGGTATTGTGGAGGATCTTGAATTTTTTAAAAGACCCGCCCTCCACACGTTAAAGAAAATGCTCGTGCGAGAGCATGCACAAGCCCATTTCTCCTCGTATACGCTCTGTTTAAAAGTTGCTGTTCTCATAGCTCATACAATCTTACTGTGTCTGAATGTCCATCCTAACCCCTAAATCCCTCAACAACTAAATAAAGCGGGGACTATATAGTGGACTTTATGGCAAACTCAGTCAACGTACCGTTTGTACAGATGATCACTTCCCCGTTGGTCATGTAACTCCTCCTCCATTGGGCGGTACCTGCGCCATCTTTGTTAAAAATCATAGCGGGCCGCTGGGACAGCAAATCAGATAATGCATTGCATGGAGAGCTCTCTGTGTAAAGCATTCTGGGATATATCTGCCTCTTCTGAGGCCTTTCTTTTCTTCTCAAACACCGCATAGACATTTTTTCTCTTACGACCCTCGGCCATTTTCAAAGAACCGCAGTGAGAAAGGTGAGCTTCAATGACCACAGATATACGCCTGAAAGTGTGCATGCGCAAAAAAAGTGTAGCTAATGGGACGAACACATAGGACGGCCTTACATAAACACAGGGCTGCCAACTTTTCACCAAACCGTGGAGTGAGAATTTGGACATGCAAGCCTGGTCAGGGTTAGATGAGGACAGGCGCAGCTATAGGTTGGAGATTTTCAGAGGATTTAACTGAAACCAAGTTGTAAAATGTTGAATTTTTATAGCACAGTAAATTTTACTGTGTAAAAATAAGTGGTCTGTAGTTATGTGGAAAATGTTTCACACAATATTCATTATTTTCTATATTTTGGTGATTTTCAGAGAACTGAAGTAAAGAAGTATGGACCATACTAAAATACTTGCATCTTAAATACACTGTAAACTAAGAATTTCACAACTGTGTTTATTAATTATTCTGCGCAGTTTGAGTAAGATAACAAATAGGTAACTAATAAGTTATTACTGGATTACTGACACTAATACAGGAACCAGTGAAATCGAATCCTGTGCAAACTACACTGTGTATGAATATATGGTAATAGACTAAAGATTAAAAATCTTAAGTTATTGTCTTATTAGTTTTTTACAATTGACAAAACACAAAACAGCAAATAAATTCAGACCTTCTAAGAGGCTGTATATTCTATAAAAACTCACCATGACAGGAGACAGCACATCTGTAGATGTTTGATTTTGGTGGATGTGATGGAAATCAAGTTTTTAAAAATATTCAATGGACAAAAATAAGAATAAATAAGAATAGATGAAGATAAGTAATAATAAAATGAGATCATCCCTGTGGTTCCTCTTACATCAATCCTGGATAACTGAGTTGTTCAGCACATCCTCTCTGATTGCGGTTGGTCTTTTCTTGGCTGGCTGATCTTTTGAAAAATAAAATGCAACGGTTCTTTTTCGATTTGTGGACCTCCTATGGGTTTGTGAGGCAAACCTGAAAGCTTTAAGAATTTAGTTTAGTTTAGTGTTGGTTTAAATAGTCCTAAAATCCAACCAGGGATTATTAAAGTAAACTGAGCAATAATTAATTTAACTTGTGAGCAAAACATGGACTAAATCAGGAGGATAAACTTAAGCAAACAAGGAGTAAAGCGCAGTAAAAAAACAAAAAGCCCTAAGTATACAAAAAAAAACTTTTAATGTGATCCTACACTTACACTAGACTGCTTAAAATCTTCATTAATTTACAAATTAAATTATCTTAGTGCAGATAAAATAAGATAAAATTAAAATGACAAAGATCTAGGTGTAGTGCTGGATTCAGACCTGAACCTCCAAAAGCATTTAAAGACAATTACAAGATCTGCTTTCTATCACCTGAAGAACATTTCCAGGATTAAAGGACTAATGTCTCAGCATGATCTGGAAAAATTAATCCATGCGTTTATTTTTAGTCGAATTGATTACTGCAACGGTGTTTTCACAGGTCTGCCTAAAAAGTGGATCAGACAGCTGCAGCTGATCCAGAACGCTGCTGCTCGTGTCCTCACTAAGACTAAGAAAGTAGAGCACATCACCCCAGTTCTAAAGTCCTTACACTGGCTCCCTGTATCTCAGAGAATAGACTTTAAAATACTTCTCTTAGTCAATAAATCTCTGAATGGCTTAGAACCTAAATACATCACAGACTTGCTATCAGTGTATCAACCCTCCAGACCACTCAGGTCTTCTGGCTCCAGCCTGCTCTGCATACCTAGAACCAGAACTAAACATGGAGAAGCAGCATTTAGTTCCTATGCTCCACTTATCTGGAACAAACTTCCAGAAAACTGTAAAAGTGCGGAAAGCCTGAGTTTCTTTAAATCAAGACAAAAAAACACATTTGTTTAGGATTGCCTTTGACTGTTAAACAGTTCAACTGAAATATCATTAGTTCAACTTTTTTATTTTCTTTAGTCCAACTGTTTTTATATTCTTTTTTGTTTCTGCATTTTTTATTTTTATTTTTTTTCCTACTTGCTTTGATTCTTTACTTATGTTCCTATATTTTAATTATGTAAAGCACTTTGCATTGTCTTTGTACTGAATTGTGCTATACAAATAAATTTGCCTTGCCTTGCCTTGCCTACATACCTCGGAATAACTGCTCAGAAATCCTGGCATTTTTTCACTATCTGCCGCAGGTCCCTCACCTCTGCTGCTGTCAGCACAGTGAATAGGTGGGCTGGTGCCAAAATACAGACTGGATATAAACCTGGCATTGCATTATGTGTTAGCGCTAAGGTTGTGTTGAAAATGCGGACTGGTTTTTTATCAGCATGGAATTATTATATATAAATAAGTGGAATGGAGCTGAGTTTTAATGTCTGTCGTATTTTAGCGTGAGAAATTGGGGATCTGGGGTGTGAGTGTGTAAAAACTGAGATGAGTGAGTCTCACACCCAGTGGGTGAGCGTTGAAGCCCTGTAAACATATCACTAGAATGATTGACAATTAGGATTACCCCTTATTTAAATGATCCACAAGGAAATAAAAGATGTTCTTCTCTACTTTTAATGAAATAAACCCTCACAGGTTACAGATGTTCTTCTTCCCCCACCTCTTGATACGCAGGGATTCCCTTGTTTACGGCAAATAGCTTTGAGCTGCAATGAGAGACAAAGGAAGGAAATGTTTTCAAACTTGAGCCCGTAAGCTTATCTATGAGCTGAATGATTGTTAAACAGCTGATTGCAGGCTTTACTGGAGAAAACGCCTTAGTAATTAATAGACTTGTTGTCTTTCCGTTATTCTTTAAGGCCAGAACAGTACAATCTGTTCTTTCGGTATGATTAGGGATTTAACTTGACGACTTTTAATATATTTAGCTGGTGTTAATGCTATATTTGTGCTTTCTTTTTATAAATGTTCTAGGTATAATTATTAGAGCTTTGATAATCAGACTGATAAAAATCAAAGATATTATTTCAGTATCATCTAGGCTTGGATAAGTGGAAAATATTTGTTTTTCCATCTTTTATTACCAATCTCAATACTGCAATGCATTGCGCTTCCTTATTGCTTTCCATGTGCCCTCCATATTTCCTTATTTCCTACCTTCCTTCTGTCATCTTTCCTAACTTGGGTCCTTGATCTATATTTGGGTTCTTCCTTGTGTCCCTCATACCTTTTTATCCCCCCTGCCCCTCTTTTTAATGTTCCCCTTGCTTCCTGGTAACTGTTTTTTACTTATCTGTGTCTGTTCTTATTTCCTTCTTTCATTGTATTCATTTTTTCTTTCCAGGCTTTTATTTCCACTGCTTTCATTCCTGTATCCTTTGTCATTTCCTCTCACGTATCCTTCCTTTCTTGTGTATGTCTTGTATCCTTCTTCCCTTCATTTTTTCCTCCTTTAATTTCTTCCTTTCCCTCTGTATTGTCTACCTTCCTTGTGCCCTTCATCTTTTACCACCTTCCCTGTGTCCTTTTTTCATTCCATCCTTGTTTCCTTCCAGCCTCCTCTCCTTGCACCCTTTATTCCCTCCTTGTTCTCTTCCTTCCTTTTATATTTCTTTCCCACTTTTTGTCCTTTCCTCATTCCTTTCATGTATTCTGCTCGCTTTCTCAAACCGTTTTCATCCTGCAGCTCCCTCTTTCCTTGAACATTTCCTTTAACCTGTGTCCTCCTTCCTACCTTGTATCTTTTATAACTTCTTATTTCCTAGTATTCTATCCTTCATCCTTGCCTTCCTATGCTTAAAACCTTCCTTCCATAGAAAAATTACACTCACATTGAGTATTTTAGTATTTTAAATGAACCCAAAGCTAAGAGAACTCAAACTTAAACCTACGGAAATAACAAAACAAAAAATCCCATCTAATGAAAATATATAATTTTTTTGTGTTTCTTTTGAACCTCTCTCTTTCTCTCCATGTTTCTAACAGCATCCGAGTGGCTGATGCACAGATAAGAGCTCTGCAGTATGATTCACCAGATCTCCAGGTAAACACTGTAGCTTGTTTTTCAGGGCACTTATTGGGAGGGCGGAGTCCGTGGAGTGGCGTTTGTACACAGCCCACTGCTGAAACGAAGGAGGCGGGTCTCCAAAGCTCTGCTCCACATCACTGACTGGTTCCCTACACTGGTAGGACTGGCCGGAGGCAACATAAGCCAGGTCAGTTTAGAAACTAAAGGATTTCTTTACATTTTATTGCACTGTTTTTTTCTGGAGTTTATTCAAAGTTCCTTTGATTTTTCAGGCTTTTAGTAAAAACATTTTCACTTTTTATGATGGCAAACTCCATGAGTTCCCAGATTTTATCACCCTGGAAAAAATAAAGTCCATGTTTCTCTAAAACATCAATGAAGCTTTGAATTTAGGAAATAAATTAAAATGTGTCTTTTTCTTTATTCCATTTAGAAATTAAGGAGTATTTATCCCTGCATAATCCTTTGCTTATGTGTGTGTTTGTGGCCCAGAGCCAGGGCCTGGACGGGTTTGATGTTTGGCCCACCATCAGCGAGGGGAAGGAGTCTCCGCGTAGAGAGGTTCTCCACAACATCGACCCGCTGCACAAACATCCGACTGAAACCAAGATCCGGGGTAACCAGCCAGGAAAGAAAGCAGCTGCAGGTAAACTGCATGAAATGAGAGCTGAAAAACTTTCCAGACTCTGAAAAGAATTCAGCCTCTTTAAAAGCAGAGACTCCGCTGCCTGCTGCAGAAAACGGTTTTATACTTGTGAATTTAAAATACTGTTTTTTGCTAAAACTAATAATTGGCTGTTATCCTTCTGGGCATTTTTCTTAAACGATTGGTTGCTTACATGTGGTTTTTGTTTGTTTGATTTGGTGTGGTAGGGGGGCCATCCAAAGGAAAGGCATTTAAAAAGCCAAAGAAGAAGAAAAAGGTTCTGAAGCAGAAACCAAATCAAAAGCCAGAGATCAAGTTAAAGACCACCAAGAATCCCCAGATCTTCTCTAATCCTGCTCCAAAGTCTAGAAAATCAAAACCTGTTCCAAAAGTGGATGTGAAACCCGGCCCAAAAATAAAGCTGGCACCAAAATCCAAGGCTAAACCCAAATCCCAACATCGGACCAAACTCCACAGCAAACCAAAGATCCAGAGCAGTGGGTCAGCATCAGGTGCTTTCTGGCATAAATCTAAGACCAAATCCAAGAGGACCACCTTACAGGACCACAACCTGTCTCAGTCTAGACCAGCTCAGACCAAATCAAAGAAACAACTAAAAGTCCAGTTAAAGCCTAAGTCCAAACAGGCATTGCTCCAGAACCAGTATGAAACCCCCACACCCAGAACTCAGTCTCTACCTTCTCAATTATGGGACCCATCTGTGCAGGCTGCCATCAGGGTTGGAGACTGGAAGCTGTTAACAGGAGATCCGGGTCATGGAGACTGGGTTCCTCTGCAGGTACTATAAAAAGTTCTTCATAAAGATTTGGATTTTTTTTTTTTTTTTTTAGGTTAAAGTCATAGGGAAATCATATTTAAATGTCAAATCATCCTTGCTTAAACATGTATATAAATGTACAAACAATATTTTCCCAAAACTTAGAAAATTTCTGTTTTTTAAAAAGTTCCTGTCTTAAAATCTGTGCTATTTTGGGGCGTGCTTTGGTGGTTCGCACACACGACCCATGTATAGAGGCCTTAGTCCTCAACGCGGGCGACCTGGGTTCGAATCTGTCCTGTGGTCCTTTCCCACATGTCTCTTCCCCTCTCTCAAAACCCCATTTGCTGTCAGCCTACTGTCCATAAAAAAACGAGCCACTTTTGCCCTAAAAACTAAAAAAATCTTTGTTTATTTTTGCTATTTTATGCAGACCAGTTAGTTATACATCAGCCTGTAGACATAAATTCGGCCAGTCATATATCAACGGTCATCTTTCAATCAAATTTTTCGGTCATAGCATCTTGATTTATGTCGCAGCTAATATACGCAACGGTTGAAATAAGAATCATTTCCTTTCCCATTGAGTTCCGTCCCAGTGTTGATGGCGATGGACGTCTGTGTCTTCAGCAGGCGTAGAGCTAACAGAACTGGCAGCGTTGCGAGGCAAGAGCTCAAACATGTACGACTGTAAGCCCTCTACACCAAACCAAGCTTCTGCCGCCCTGGCGTCCTCTTCCACAACATCTTTGTCCCCACTTTCCTCCTCTAAATAAAAAATGTATGATGGAGGAGACTCATCCACGGTCTCCGACACAAAACTCTCCTCCTCTTGCATGTTTCTGCTGTCCATAGCGTTCCTTGACAGTGTCGTTTCTAAGTCACCAATTTAGTGCTACTTGGTCCCAATGGAATTTCCCATTGGGAACCTACTAGCACTAAGTTGCTAACTGGTTAGCAAGATGCTTCCGACAAACCGGCTACAATCAAAAAGCTTTGCGAACTTGATAATCAACCATCACATTCACTTTATTCACTCGTGTAAAGTCGTGCACCACTCAGGAGAATTCGGAAATGCAACGGTTGGAACAGCCGCTTCCCTACAACTTTAAAATAATCCTAAACTTTGATTTTCAGATGCTTCCCACTCTTCCTGGTCGCTGGTGGAACCTTGAACGTTCCTCATCGCCTCTCTACAAATCCCCCGCCCACAAAAACATCTGGCTCTTCAACATCACCGCCGACCCGTTCGAGAGGCAGGACCTGGCAGATCAGAGGCCAGACGTTGTTCAGCAGCTGTTAGCCCGACTGGCCTACTACAACCAGACAGCTGTGCCGGTATACTTCCCTCCAGACGATCCCCGGGCCAACCCCAGCAGGCATGGAGAGGCCTGGGTACCCTGGGCCGACGAAGAGGAGGAGGAGGGAAAATATCAGGGGGTTTATAAGAAAGGCAGGAGCACCAAGAAGAAGAGGAAGAAGACGTGCCGGCTGTGCAAGCTCAAATCGTTCTTTATGAAACTGAACACGGGGATGATGTCAAACGGTATCTGAGGCGTCGGACGATTGTATTCTAGCGTTTAAATCGATGTCAGGACTTGGGAAAAAAAATCTTTGTATTTTTCAAGATGTTTCTCCTATATTTTATTTTTTAAATCAATTTGGAAAAACATTGATGTATTGATTTAAAAGGATGTGATTATAGTCAATGGTTCGGTCTGAATGCTGCAAATCCGTAAAGACTCTTCAGCCCAAGCAGAAGTGTAGCTGTCAGTAAGGATGGTTCCTTTAGTATAGGGACATCCTGACATTCATCTAGCCACAATGAACTAAAATAATTCCCAGAATCCTTTGGGGGATAGGACGTATAGGCACAGCCAACCTCACAGAATGTGTTCTATGAGGGACGCATAAATACTTCTTATGTTTAAGGTTTTAAATGAAGACCTAACCTGACCTATCTTGTGTTTTATGACTGTATTTACCATAACAAGAGCATTTGACCTCACTGAGTCTTTTATGGTTAATACAGAAAACTCTTAAGTTGGATCAAAAACAGTGATAACCAGAAGTAGAGTATCCTAATTCAATGAGGTGCAATAATTTTATCAGAATGTTTTTGTGCAGCTGGAGTAGAAATGTCATAGTGCGTGACGAGGCTCCTTAAAAACGTGTTTATGAAAATTTGACCCATGGAGACGCCAACAAACCACCAGTGCCATGTTTCAGGTAATATGCAAAACAGGACATCTTCAAAAATGTATTATTCAGCTCATACATTTAAATGAAAGCCACTATCCACCGAGCTAACGGTTATTGAATAGACTAAAACCTGCTGCTGTCAGTTATAGCATTGTATTCCCCAGCCAAGGGACACTTTGCATTCAGTCTGCAGGATCTACCTACGCAGTAGAACAGGGTCTGCAGCCTCCGCTTCTGGAACCACAAGTGGCTAAAACTTTAAAGCACCAACTTACTGTTATATGTTAGGATATAGTGTATTGACAAATACCTTTTACTTTATACAGACAACAGAATGATCGTACCAGAAATATGTTTTTAACATGTTTCTATATTTCTGTGGATTTTTTTGCATAAAATTGTATCCTAAATAGGAAAAATTATGAAACATTTATCTATTTTACCCTGTAAAGCCTACCTTATGAAATAAGTGACAAAAAAAATTACACTTTTTAAAACTAATTTCATTAAACATTCTGACAAATTAAAAGAACAATTTGAAATAATTGTGAAAAACTTTCAGTTAGATCAATTATTTGTGTCATTTGTGATACATTAGGCATTTCTCTGCAATTTATTATGGATTCTTATTTTGTTCAAATAAATCTGATTGTATAAATCTGTTGTTTTTTTCCCCCCCTAGAATTAAAATAGCGCACTGATGATGTAAGCGCTTAAAAAAAACTAAAATATGATGCATTTGGTGTTGAAGAGTTAAAAACTAAAAATACAAATAAAAGTATTGTCAAATAAAATGGCCAATCATTTTCCTATTGCAGGTATTTAACAAAATAATTATATTTTGTTGTCAAAATGGGTCTTAATATTTGAAGGGAAGCAGACTCCTGCATTAGTGGGTTCTCTCTGGGTACTCCGACTTCCTCTCGGTGTCCAGTGTGACTGTTTGGTTTAGTGATTCCTCTGAATCACGCCAAGGTGGGAATCCTCCGACTCTCTTCCGTGTAGCAACATCATTTGTTTATTTCCCCCCACCCTCCTACACCCTTAAATAATGGTTGAAGGAAACAAGATTAACATTTTCCATTTTAGTTTGTTGCCTAAAGATGTTTTCTAATGTTTTAACTTCTACAACCTCTTCTGTTCTCTGATTTTATTTTATTTTTTAATCGGTAACTGAAAACCTGACAGAGTTTATTGTACATGAACTGACACTGTAGTCCTGACGAGTGTTTTGAAGCTGTAACTGATTAATGATGTTTAACTGAACCAGAAGGTCGTGAATCTGAGCGATTTGGTTTATTTTTGCACATTTATTTCATTCCCTCCTGTAAAGATTTATTTTTTCGTACAAAAATCCTAGGTTTTAATCCTGAGATGTTTACTATTAGAACCCTGAATGTTCATATCCATGTATGCATGCTTTAAAAGCCTAGCTGTCTAATGGAGTTACAGCTGTGAGGTCTGAGCTCATCATGATGAGTTTAACTGATTTTTGATTTTGTTTTTTTTTTCACATTTCTTTGAATCACAGCATCGCATTTAAGGGCTTTCGGCTATTTATTTTAATAGTTTATTTAATTATATTTTGGTTACTGTGAACAGCAGAAACAGTCCTTTATACCTGTCTTCTTTAGCCTGTTTTAGTGTATATCAGCCTGAAGTTAATGATAACCAACCTTCATGGCCACAGCTTTTTATTTTCATCGCAATACAATTAATGTGTGATTTCTTTTTTTTTTAATGGACAGGAGGTCTTTGAATATACAAATAAATATTTTTAAGTATTATTTCTATATCTTGTTTGTTTTTTTTTTACTCTGCAAGGATCTCAGATGTTGAGTTTTTAAAAGTCAGAAGTTATGGATCTCCGTGGTTTGAGGAGTATCACCTTCCTTTAAAGAGTCCAGAGCTCATGATCTGCTCCAGGATCCATGACACCTCGATGAAAACCTGCATTTCTTCTTCAGTCATTGGATTCTGCAGAGTCCAAATGGAAAAGACTTTTTGATGTTTTGTGTTTGATTAATAGAATTATAAATTACCTATTATCATACGCCAGGAAATTGTTAGCTGTGTGTTTTTACTTCAGGAAGAGACATTTTAAGCTTGGTTGAATAGATGTAAACATGAACACTCGCTTGCTTTCAGGACATTAATAGTAATAGAAACATCACTCAGAGAGGTTTCTAAAGAATAGCTTAAATAGAGCATAACATTGTTGCTTCTATGTTGTCTAGATTTTCATATGGGTTTCTGCTCAAATGCAATTAGTCATTGCTTTAATATAAAGAAATGCATGTTTTATAATAACACGTATATGTGTTTAAATATAATTGTTTCTTCTTGCCTGCAGACAGCTGGAGATAAGCATTAGCACCCCTCACGACCCCGCTTGGGACAAACTGAAACTGAAGATGGATGAATGGATGGATGGATGGATGGATGGATGGATGGATGGATGGATGGATGGATACTTGTTTCTATGGAGACTGTCACCCCTTAAGCCCCTTGAGGTTTTTTCGGCAACAGTCCATCGCCATTCTGATCTTATTATTTTCAATCACTGTTTTATATCAACATATACACATGTCCACTCTTGTCACATTTCACATCACAACATCTTTACACAGATCATTCTAGACATTTCACCTACATCAAGAAACCTAGAGTCTGTTAAGTCCCAGCTCTGCCAGAGGCTATCCAGGGATTATTGGGGGCTAAAACATTCATTGACCCCCTCCACGAATATATAAATCACAATACCTGCAGTGAAAGGGACAGCAGTAGACATTATGAACATCCAAATAAATAAATTAGTAAATTAATAAATAAACAGAGGTATCAAGATTACAGCATGAATTTAGTCGTAGGTCTCCACTTAGTTTGAACGGTCTCCATCTTGAGTTGTAGTCTTTGTGTTCCTTTCTCCATAATATAGACTTTTCTAATTCTATCTCTCTACTGTGTAATGCTGGGATGTTGTGGTTGTGGTCGGAAAATTTAGATTTCTCTTCTTTCATATATTAATTTATCCTATTTTCTCACTATAAAAGTTTTCACTCAGTCTGTTTCACCTGCAAGGCCACACTATTCTCTGCAGGATGGTGTTTGTAGACCAGACATAGCTTCTTCCAAAACAAGACAGATTTATCTCAAAGATTATTTCTAACATGTTACTGTTTTACCAAAGTATCTTTAATTTGTTTTGACTCTGACTACTTTCCATTGCTGTAAGTAGGGTGAACAAAGTCTGTCCAGGCAGAACAGGGCTGAATACAGAGCAGTAACGGCTGTATGATAAACTGTTCTCTCTTTGCAAAGATATGAAAATAAAGTGCCGGCTGAGAGAAGTCCATCGATCTCAGTTTATCTCCTAGAATGAATAGTTGAATACTTATTTTCCCACTACAAATTGGCGTCCTCGGCAGGATTCTCCTATGACTGATTTTTTCCGAAGACAGCCATTGTCAGAAGTGTCAGGTACCACCTGGAGGAAGCAGTCTTCCGGCCTCAATTCCGCATTTAGAAGGTTAAGGTAGTGAGGACTTCTGGCATCGAGGTCCCTGGAGGTCAGATTGATGTGTTATACAATTCTTTGCAGTCAGAAGCATAACTCTGATCAAATATTTATTATCGTTGTCAATCATGTTCAAGGGGATTATACCTAAAATATATACAGATACATCCAGATATTAAGTCAAGGCCTAAAATACTCTTTATCTCTGTACATTTTTTCCAAAACGCAGCCACACTCTGGCAAGCCCAAAATATGTGAGTAAAATCCCCCACCTTTCCACAATTTCTCCAATAAAGCAGATGTTTTACCATATTAAGATGTGATAACTGGAGGGTTAAACTAACGTATCTTAACTTTCCGGTCAAATTCCATCCACATCAGGCTGTTAGCTAAATGTTTCTTCCAAATCTTCATTTGCTATTATTATATTAGCCTCCAATTCCCACTTCTCCTTAATTTCTTTATTATTAACATTGGTTTCATATTGCAGGCTTTTATCAAGCCTTTTCTTAATCACAGTTTTTTTTTGTAAAACATATAGCATTTCTTTTTACTGTGAAAATAAAACAAATGAAATAAAGCAGAGGTTGGAATAAAAAAGGCCAGAAAGCAAGGGCAAGTAAATGAAAACCATAAGAGGATCAAATACCCACCTTAAGGGTTCAACACCACTCAGCAGGCTGTTCATCTGTGCCACTCTTAGGGACTCGTGAGGCGTTTTCAGGCTAGAACATATTTATAAAGCTCCATCAGGTTGAAAATGTCAGGGAAATGCACTAAGGGTGCTAAAAAAGGCAGAACTTTCTCAGTTGAATTTTGAAAACCCTGGAGGAAAGAAGCTACTCAAGGATGAACAACCTTATCCTCACTAAACAGAAAGCTCGTTTCATTCACATGGATCTATGTGTCTATATGTTTTCTTTCAGCTCATAGAATTAGATGAAGAACCCCTGGTACATCCATTCATCCTCTTTATCCAAATATCACTCAATAAGAAACCAACATCTTAACTCACCAAGTCATCAGGATCAAACTATGTGATTAATCCTTGTGTTTAGAGACCTTCAATTAAAATTCTTACAGTCAGATGTTTCAACAGCTTTTACTTTATTTTCTAAGCTTCTATTGGTGCCTTTTGAAATCACACTCAACACTTTTTCATTAATATTTTTGATAGGAGTGAAAGCACAGGTTTTATTTAAGAAATATGTTGGACGCCAGTGCTTAAATATGGATAAAAATTTCATAGAAATAGTAAAAGGTGAAAGGACTTTTATTTTTAACTAATGACCGTGTTGTGAAAGGAGCGGGAAGTAAAGGTGGAGTGTAGATCAAAAGCCTCTTAGAAGTCAGACGTTGGTTTTCCCCTCTTCACAAGACACCTAGTCTCTAAATATTTCTGAGTATTTGCTCAAAAACAGGAAAAAAAAGGCTGCGGTTGCTCTGCAACGACGCAGAGGGCAGCTGAAGGAAAAACTGCATTGATGTTTGAGTTCTCAGACTTTGGTAAGTTTTATTAGATATTTTTTTTTTCCCTTCAGTCACTTCACAGTGAAAGTAAGAAAAATGTCTCTTAATGAGTTTTTATTTGGATAATCATCTTCTACAATAGATTAAAAATAATCATTATTCTTTACAGTAGTTGTTGATTATTTTTATTTATTTCCAAGTTCTGTTTGAAACTCAAAACAAAATCAGGATCTTCAGAGAGATGCTCTGTTGCAGATCTCATCACTGAACACTGGAGGCTTTTTTTGCAACACTACATTGAGCCTATAGTTAACATATTGATGATAATAACAGGTCACTGGATATTTTTAGTGGGGAAAAAAATTTAGAGACTGAAGTCACAGGGAGACAGTTTCAGGAATTTCATGCACTACGCTGGTTGAGCCACTAGATGGTGCCAAAGTTCAGGGTTAGACACTGAAGGGAAACAGGATTCTCCATGCTTGCTGAGGCCTCCTGCTTCATGGATGAATAATTGAATTCCTTTATCCCTGAACAAAGCTGGAATCATGTAATCCTCTGGGATTAAAAACCAATACATGCAGAGGAGTCAGGCTATCCATACACATAATCTTGCTGGATTTTTTCCCCAAGTCATTTAGAGTTGCTCAGATTAAATGTATGCAGCCTACTTTACAGCAAAAGTTTAAAAGCACTTCTAGTTGGGTTTTAGTTCTTTCTGTGAACCCTTTTGTTTATATTTCATAAAATTTGGGGTTTCAATAGACTGTGTTATCAAATAAGGATGCTTAATTTAGGATCCTCCTATTTCTCGGTTTCTTTGTCATAAAACAGACCATTTATAAGAAAAGGTTGTAATTGGAGTATATTCTATCAAAGTGGACACCAATGCTGTAAATAATTTATGCTTCTTTGCTAAAGGCTCAGAACTTATACAAATGGTTACGGTTTTTGATACAGATCATTTGGGCAATCCGGGGGGCGGGGGTGCTTCCTCTGCACTCTTGGCACAGCAGTTGGGCCCCGTCTGCAATGGGATTTTGTGGACTGGGGCCACAGGTGGGCCAGAGGGTTTGGGGCTCTAAGGGGGTTTTGGATTTCTGCTATACTTGGCCCCCTACTAAAGAGACGCTGAAGGATTTGGGGTTCTGATAGGGGAGAGAGCAGTGGGGTCTTATCCACAGCCCGAATTTTAATGCATTTTTCACAAACATCTACCTTCATTCCAACAATTTATATTACCACAGACACACAAAGCACCAAAGGGGGTCAGAACTAGCAGTGGAAATGGTCTTTGGGGGTTTTGACGGTGCCAGTGGTGGGCCTAGCAGAAGGCTGCCTGCCATGTGAGGTATTGTCAGTTTGAGTGTCCTGGCCCCCGTCTGCCGGCCTATAGCTTGTAGATACGTTCAGCTGGCTGTGAAAACCTCCTGAGCCTCGCTGCCATTGTGCTTTAGTGTTTCTCCTCTCCTGCGGAACCAACTACCAATTTCAGTCCATGAGGCAGACCCTGTCACTTTTTAAGTCAGGCTTAAAATGTTCCTATTTGATAAAGCTTATAGTTAAATATATAGTTGTTTGCTCAGTCACTGGATGAGTAGAGAATCTGTTTCTCACTTGCCATTCAAAATGGTTAGATTATTCTGAGCTTGCCTGTGTATATTCTCAGTCATCCGGGCCATGGCAAACACAAAACAGGCTTAAATTGAAAAGCAACTGGAATTTTGCTCTGTTTTTTATAGTCACACCTATCCAGGAGTCCTTGCGAGTTCTGTCAGCTTGCATCAGAAGCTCTAGTTGTTATCCTGAATTATTCTATGTTTATGCTGCTATAGGTTTAGGCTTCTGGAGGACATAGGGACCACTTTTCCTTAATCTGTGTAATTTCATCTATTTCACCATCCTACGTTATTTATTATTTCTGCCCATGACTTTATGCTCTCTCTGCTTTATCTGTCATAGTTGCTTCATTTGGTTTGTTCTTGTCTGGCATCTTTGTTTATAGATGTTAGAGTTTGGCCTATTTTCAGTGTATGCGCTTTCCTTTAGATAGGCCACCTGTGGAGCTCTTTAACTGTTACATTTTGTATATTTACTTCTTTTTGTATGTCTACTCTCTTCCTTAACCCCCAGCTGGTGTCAGCAGATGGCCGCTCACACTGAGCCTTATGGAGGTTTTTTCTTGTTAAAGGGACTTTTTCCTCTCCAATGTCGCTGCATGCATGTTAGGCGTGAGAGATTGCTGAAAAGTCTAGGACAAAATGCAAGCAAAAATTGTCACCTCAAGCACATCCAGGATGATAATGTATTGCAAGTAGTGACTCAATGACATCAACGTATTTTCCTTGATAGAAAATTTGGACCAATCTGACAGTAGTCTGAGATGACGTGTTTTCAATTTGCTGTATATAACAGCATTCTTATGCCGCATTTAAAGAAGCACACCTTCAAGTGACACACTTGCAGAATCAAATGTTTCTACCTCTGCATCACAACCAAATCACTTTTTTAAAGTGCTATTGGTGAAACATGCACTTGTTCCAGAGGTAAACGGCTGATAAAATAATCCTCGAGAAAACCTTTTTTCCTATGATTTAAAGTTTCTTACCTTTCTGTGTTTATAAATAGGTTGGAGTAAAACATTTCTAAAAACATAACTCATTCAGCCAAGTTAGACAATCTTAAGCTTATATGCATGCAAAAGTTTTCATGATAATTTGCTGAGCAATTAATACTTTCATCCCTCTTTGTTTCCTCTTTCACACCCATAGCTGCTCCTGCAGACATAATGCATAACGGCGAGGTCCCAGATTAACCGTCTGTGGTCGGAATAATCAATTCCCTCGGTAATATTTTCATAGGAGTGCTGATTTTCATTTACTTTATTAAAGTATTCCCTCAGGCCGCCTCACACCAGTAAGGCTGGATGAGAGGGTTGTTTTAAACAGAACAGAAAAATAGTGAAACAAAAGATAATTTTTCATCACAGTTCAGACTCCTTCTCAAGGTTCTTAAAACATTTTCCTGTTTTCCTCCCACGGTAACTTGTTTTTAAACCCTAATGGGGTTTGCAGATTCTGCAGGCTTCTTAAGCAGTTATAGACTCTTTGGCAAGACTGTATCTCTGTTCTCCCTTGCAGCAAAATTAAGAAATGACAAATGAGAAAGAGGAACACCATTCTCAATCTCATAATATAACAGAGATTTTTTTTTTCAGATAACACCCTCCTTCATTGTCCTGCTCCTCAAGGGGCTCCAGGCAGCCAGCTCTGTGGAGCCAGAGATCGGAGGCGGCTGTGAAATCAGGATTCCCACTGCTCACAGGGTTTCTGCTGACACTGCGGAAAAAACTTGTAATTGAATTTAGTTCTAGAGCAGCTTTAGGATGAGCATCACTTTCTGCTTCTGAAATACCTACAAAAACTAGAGCAGGTTTGGATGAAGGTTTTGATCCTAACTGTTGAAAGTGCAGGCTGACTTTCTAAAACTGTTTGATTCTGAGGTATTTTACTTGTTTTTAAGGTTTTGGCTAATATTTGCAATATTCCTCATAAATATATTGTAACCAGTCATAGCCGTGTTTTGAGCCGTTGGTCTCTTGCTCCTCAGTGTGTTTAACAACATCCGTCTTTACCTGCGAGTGGCTCCATACAGTCAGTATTGGGAATCTAGAGGTTGTGAATTATTTTAAGATTCTGTCATCCAACCCACCTTAATGAGATGTTTGTATATTACCAGGCCGGTGTTAAACTTATCTTGCTGAGTCATTCCTTCATTTGAATCAGGGAAGGTCAGCGACCTTTAAGGGCTAGAGCTGATCCGCTCTTCTGTAGGATCTAAACTCTTGTCTGGTTTTTCTATTCATGCCTATTAGGTACAATAACCGTAACCCTTCTTCTACAGCTGATTAACCTGAGAATGATGGGTTCCCAGTCGGCCGCTCATGCTGAGCCTGGTTCTGCTTGAGGTTTCTTCCTGTTAAAAGGGAGTTTTTCCTCCACTGTCGCTACAAGCATGCTTAGTGTGAGGGATTGGATCCGAGTCAATGAGTCGATGCAATCAACTGGTTTTCCTTAGATAGAAAACTTTGAACCAATCTGACTGGATGATCTGGTGAACTGTAAAGTGTCTTGAGATGATGTGTATTGAATTGGGGCTATATAAATAAACTAAATTGAATTGAAAAGCTTTTCAACACATTTCATCTAATAATAAAAAATGCCTACAAGTTCATTAAAATCAGTTTGTGTTATTTTAAGCTTTGTGCTCCTAGATTATAGAGATTAATACATTAGGGTATTTATGTCAAAATGAGGGCATGAAAACACCTCACGCTTCATATGCAACCTTCATGGTCCCTTTCTGCCCTCTGATTCATCAGCTGTAACAAGGCTGCCAGTCCACTATGTCCGCCCGCCGTCTATCTGATGTTCATTAGGCTTCTCCCTCCTAACTGAAAGGCAGCACTGTAGATGAGGATCAAACTGTGATCATGGAAATAAAGTCATGCAGATAATGAGATTGCAGTTGGAGAGCGTCCTCCCACCCTGCCTTTGAACCTAACCTCGTTAAAGCACCAACCAATGTCACCAAATCCCTGCAAGCAATAAGTTCACATGAGGTAACACCAAACTCTGCAGCTAATGAACACTGAGCCTTTCTTTACAGCAGTAGACCAGACTATTGAGGATCTTCTTTCAACTTGAAATGTTTTAACCAATGTGAACTGGAGCTATTATTCAGCTGTGCTGCTGCCATCAACACCTTTGTTTCTAGATGTTGGAGATCAGCCTGTTTTGCAGTGTAGTCCTGTTTCTCTGACTGTGACTGGCTGGATGTGCTCTCTTCATGCTTTGACATGGGAGCTGGCTCAGAGCTTGTCTGCCTGGCTGTGTTTCCTGGACGGTCACAAGGGGGTTTAGTTTTTATAGGGAATTTAGTGAAACACTTTGGAAGCTATGAGTGTTATTGGAAGACAGGAAAACACCTGATTACGTTGGTAGCATTAAAAAAAAATAGGCATAAGGCAAAAATAAAGGTCAGCGCAATAACAAAAATGGTCCCTTCCCCTAAAATCTAAAAAAAAAAGTTATTTGTTTTTGCACCACCGACGTGGCTAAAAAGTTTTAAAAATCTAAACTTTTTCGTACTGTTATGCTGCATTTGCACTGAACCCTTCCATATCAGTACTTTCCCCCATTATTTCTAAAACGGGTTTCATTTTCTTCTACACTGTTTGCATGCTGATCTCTGCTGCACTTTATGTTCACTTCACCGGTTTAAGCTTTAAGCAATGCAATTTTGTTTGGAAATTCTGTGCATACAAAATAAAGTTTGTCCAAGTCCTTCCGTCTCTTCCCTTAGTTATCCTCTCACCTCCCTTTCCATCTCTGTTGGATGCGATTTTAGCCCCCTAATAATTTTCTATCAAGTTTAATATACAAGTATCAACCAGGACCTTATAACAGTTCTAATAATCTGCTTGTGAAAGAAAAGCTGTTGGGCTATCAGCTAGCTCTGGGGCATCTAATGGCTAAACAGAAAACCAAAAAACAAATTCTCAAAAAGACATTATTGTTCTCAACTAGCCTGTTTATTAGTCAGTGGAGTTTAATGCAAAACCTTTTTTGAGATCTTCTCAGGTCGTGGAAGACTTAGGATTCTCAAAACTCGACCAACTGGATGGTTTTGGCTGCCTGCTTTCCTTCCGATATGTTTTCTAAAATACATGACTCCCTTTGCTTGACCGCTTTGAACTTCGATGCGTATGTTTTAGGACTGCAACTTACAATTATTTTGCAAATCAATTAATCTGTCAGTTATTTTTTGTATTAATAACCGAATAGCCAAAGTTTCCTTTAAGGAGATTTTTTATTAAATCAAATCAGGTGAAAGTAAAAATTTTGCATCTTGAGGAGGCTGAATATAACATATTGACAGATCTTTTTTTATCTTAAATGCAAAACGTTTCGATTTCTTTACAATTGTGGTATAATTAGAGCTCTAAGTGGGTTGCTCTGTCAGCTAAATACATGTTAAGAGCAGTCAATCGATGACTGAATTAGTTGATTTTAATAATTGACTGGTCACCATTAATCAGATTGTTTCACTAAAATGCTCGCACAGCAGAAGGCAAAAATAGAAGAAACAAATGACACATGCTGGTCGAAACACTTAATGCCCTGGATTTTTATTTCATTTTGTGACATTTCTTTTTTGTGTGTGTGTGTGGGGTGGTTGGGTCTACAAAAACAAACAGAAAACAAAGAGTCATGAATCAAACTGGGCCACTGGAATGGGCATTGGGATTGTGGTACAGACAAAGAAAAACTACACGTAGCCTTGTTCAGTACCAAACTCTTCACAGAAGAGAGCACTTTTTTTTGTTTTGTTTTTATTTTTCCCCAAATGAAGGCACCCGATAGCATGTGGTTCATGGCCTTTCAGCCTTCAGGATCACTTTTTTTTTAAAGTAGAGAAAACGTCTAATTTCTCTTTTTTTTTTTTCAATTCTTACACGTTTGTTATTACATAGAGGCTGGAATGATAAATGTCAGCTACTGCATTTTTTTACTCCCTTACATACATATATTTTTAGAGTGACAAGTAACAAAAGAATGAAGTCTTCCATGAGCAATTTTAAAATAAAAAAAGGAGGGGAGGGGGGGGGGGGGGGGGGGGGGGGGGGATACAAAAATATTTATTTAAAAAAAAAATTGAGATGTGGAGGAAACAGAAAAAAATGAGGCCGTCCAGTGGAACCCAAACGGCAAAGAAAAATCATACAAAAGCAGCATCAGTCAATTATAGAAAACAAATCATATAGTGCTTAGATACGTCAGAAGCAGCAAAGTCTTCTGGGAAAGTCTTCATCCCAATTGTTTTGTTACTTGTCTCAGGAATAAAAAGGTATGGAAGAGCTTAGTTGAGACTGAAAGTGATGCCAAACAAACCCCCTCATCTACCGGCCTGCGTCTCCATGGATTCAACACCACTGATGTGGAAGGATGTCAAACCAAAACCATGTTTAAAAATAGCTCTAGAAACGTTGCTAAACACCGACTACAGCATGGGGCACCGGTGGGAGGTACAGTGTATTTAAAAATTTAATTAGAAAAAAAAAATGACATGAACTGGAAAATAAAAAAAGAAAAACTTTGTAAACACGGCACAATAAATAGATCCAACAGCAGGTTCTGCACCATGCATGTGAAGACACACTTTTCTGTGGTACAACTTTCACTCATCGTATTTTGAACCAGTTGCAGTTTGTTGTTTTCTCTTTTAACTTTTTTTTTTTTAAGTTTATATCTCGAGTGCAAAACATCACAAATGAACAATTCTGTATTCAAGTAATGTTATATACAAGAGCGGGGGGGAGGGGGGGCGGGATATTACAAATATGCAGTACTGTACATATAATTGCCATATTAAGAATTTACAGACGATCTCTTATTAACAGTAACAAACAGGGAAATATGGGCGGGGAGAAGAAAGAAAAAAATTTGTACGAGACTAGCATTGCAATTAAGTCCCAAAACGGTCGCCATGGAAACCCAACCTTGCCGTGCTCATTCAGCCACCGCTTGCATTCACGACTACCAAATGATGCATAGCACCCAAAAAAAAAAAAAGTTAAAAAACAGAAAAAAGAAAATGATGGGTCATGTTTCCCTCGCAGCCGTTAGCCCGAGGCTACGTGACCTCCATGGCCACTGTGTTCTCTGACAGACTGTTCAGTGCTGGCTTGTCTTGTTCCAGATTCTCCCTGCAATGAGACAAACATAGGCAGAAAAACAGTTAGTTCAACGTCTGAATTGGTTACGCAATTGGATAAAATGAAAGCTGGATTTTAGCTCTGGGGGGGAAACAAAGGCAAGTACAGAGACAATAACTTTAAAAATGTCCTCTGCTTTACTGAATTATTCTGCTGCTTTAAACCCTCAAGAAAGTCCCAATACCTCCTGATACAGATAGTCCTCAGTATTTTTTCCAGATTCTCACACATTTTAACTAAAGTGACCTAAACTGTTCTTTTTTTTGACAAACTTGCTGCAGTAGAGTAGATCATATTTCCTGCAGAACTAATTTGTACATTTTCCAAAGGTATGGCGCCCAACCTATTATCTGATTGGTCAGATTTAAATTGGGTGTGGCTACCACAGAAATAAATACTGTAGCGGTTAAACGGTGCTGTTATGTGTTTCCCATGAGGCTTAGCGGCAGAAAAGAGAGCCAAACCGTGAGTGAAAAGGCTATCTGTCCGAATGAGAAGACCTGTGTGTTCCGCATTAAAGTCGTTAATGTTCTGGCTATCTGACTGTGTGTCTCTTCACTGGGATCTCAACGGAGGTTACATTGGTGTCAGAAGTGGGATAGCCGAAAATGACACCGCTACAGAACATTGAACGGCTGATAGCCGAACTAGAAGAAGAACTCACTTTCACAGAGGGGCAGCCTAGCTCGGAGAGATGGAAAAGAAAAAGCAAATTGCCTTTGTCAAGGCAGGTGGAACGAAGCACGGAGGAACAAAGCGCGGGGAACACTCGAACCAGAAGCAGCCGACCAGACGGAGGGAGTGCTAGCAGCCGACCAGACGGTGCGAGCGCTGTCCGCGGGCGGTCTTTGTCAAGGCTGGTAAGTGCCCGCGTCCCTGCTTTCCCGCCTACCATCAGAAGACAAGAGTTGGAGAGGATTGCTGGGGAGGAGGTTTCCCAACGGCGTCACCCCCTAACTCTACCCAAGCTCCCTCGTTATAATGGGGAGACAGCCCTGGATGGTTACCTTGTCCAGGTTGAGATGGCTGCTGAACTGGGTAGCTGGTCCCCAGAGGAAACGGCACTTCAAGTCGCCTTGAGCTTAGAGGGGGATGCCCTACAAGTGCTGTCTGACCTACGACCAGAAGAACGCCACACTTGGCCATTGATCCAGGAAGCTCTTCGGAGGCGCTTTGGCAGGAGGATTTATGCTGAGCATGCAAGGAAACAGCTGATTAATCGCCGGCGCCTGGATGGTGAGTCCCTAGGCTCTTATGCAGCTGACATTCTGCTACAAACTCGACAAGGTTACCCTGATCTGGAGAAAGCGATACAGGAGAAACTTGCCCTCCAGGCCTTCATTAGGGGACTTCGCCCAGCCAGACTTCGTGAACATATCTGTGTCCACTCTCATAACAGCTGGGCAGCGGTGCTGGAGGAGGCAGAGAGGGTAGAGCCTATTCTAAGCGTCAAGAATACCACTCCAGGGGTGAGGCTGTATGCAACACAAGCTTGTACCGAGAGTGATGACGAGGATAACCTGAGACAAGCAACGGCTGTCCAACCGCGAGCACCAACCGGGGCGCGGCGACGAAGAGGAGCAGAATGCTACCGTTGTGGAGAGCTGGGGCATCTGGCTCGTGATTGTCCAGCTCCAGCTCCACGTAAAAGAGACCTACAGCCTCCTTTAAACTGATTGGGGGTGGTACCAGAGGGGGCCTGCCACCACCAGAATACACCCCTACTACTGAAAATGCAATGCGATTGGGACGACTAGGCAGCCCACATGGACTATATGTGAACATTAGGCTCAATGGTGTCGCCCTCTGTGCTCTGATAGACACTGGCTCCACGGCCTCCTTGGTTCGACCAGGCATACTGCCTGGGACTGAGGCACCAAGTCCTAGAGGATGGTCCCTAACCAAGAAATACATCACCACGGCCACTGGGGAGCGCTCAAGGATGAAAGGCTGGCGGGTCCTTGATGTGGAGGTGGGGAGTCAGAAAAGTCAACACATGTTTTGGCTGGCGAAAATCCAGGACCCCTGTATTATTGGATTGGACTTGCTGGCGGCGTGGGGGGGCATCATAGATGTTACTTCAGCCACACTCCGAGTGGGTCACAAAGCTGTTCAACTTCACTCCCAACGTCAAGAGAGGGTGCGACAGGGTAATGCACCAACACTGTCAGAAGACCACAGCAGGGCCCCACAAAGACCACTGGATGACTTGGTGGGGACGGAGGAGGCCCATGCAGAACCGCCATCAGAGGAGACAAGGCAGGCTGTACGGGAGCTGTGCCTGCAGAGCTGTGGAGGACTGGGTCAGGAGCAGAGTGAACGGTTACAGGACCTGCTGGAGGCCTACATTGACATTTTTGCTGCCAAGGATGAGGAGTGTACTCGTACTAATCTGGTACAGCACGACATCGACACTGGAGAAACGAGACCCATCCGTCTGCGGCCCCACCGTCTGCCTTTTTCAAGGCGGGCCGTGGCAGAGAAGAAGATCGAAGAGATGCTAAAGGCTGATGTCATAGAGCCCTCCAATAGCCCTTGGGCCGCACCGGTAGTGCTGGTGGGAAAGAAAGACAAAGACTGGCGGTTCTGTGTTGACTACCGACGACTGAATGAAAACACCCGCAATGACTCCTACCCCCTCCCACGCATTGACGATACGCTGGACTACATTGCTGGGTCCAGTTGGTTCAGTTCCCTAGACCTTCGCAGCGGCTATTGGCAAGTGGAACTGTCTCCAGAAGCTCGCCCAAAGACAGCATTCACCATTGGGCAGGGACTGTGGCAATTTAAGGTGATGCCTTTTGGTCTCTGCAATGCTCCAGCTACCTTTGAACGCCTCATGGAAAAGGTGTTGGCTCGTATTCCACGAAGCCGCTGTGTGGTCTACCTGGATGACCTTCTGGTGCATGCCGACAGTTTTGAGACTGCGCTGGCCAACCTCCAGGAAGTGTTTGATGCCATTCGCCAGGCTAACCTGCGACTTCACCCACGGAAGTGTCACCTGCTCCGGAGAGAGACCACCTTTCTGGGCCACGTCATCAGTGCAGCCGGAGTATCCACAGACCCGGACAAGGTCAGTACAGTGAGGGATTGGCCAGAGCCAGGGGACACTAAGAAGCTGCGTAGCTTTTTGGGGCTAGCCTCCTATTACCGGAGATTTGTGAAGGACTTTGCCACTCTCGCTAGTCCCCTGCATCGGCTGACCCAAAAGGGACAAACATTCCACTGGGATGAAGACTGTGCTACTGCCTTCTCTGCACTCAGGATGGCACTGGTGGGGGGCCCCAGTACTGCAGTATCCTGACCCAAACCAACCCTTCATTCTGGATACTGATGCCAGTGATAGAGGCATTGGGGCAGTGCTCTCACAAGGGGGAGACACAGAAGAATGGGTTGTTGCTTATTACAGCCACACCCTCAGCCGGGCAGAAAGGAACTACTGTGTCACCCGACGGGAGCTGCTGGCTGTTGTCCAGGGGGTTCGACACTTCCGCCACTACCTCTATGGGAGGAAGTTTCTTCTTCGCACTGACCATGCATCCCTGACCTGGTTGCTGAATTTCAAAGAGCCAGAGGGGCAACTAGCACGGTGGTTAGAGGCACTGCAGGATTACAACTTCCAAGTTGTTCACCGGGCTGGTCGGCTTCATGGCAATGCTGATGCCCTGTCACGCCGGCCGTGTGCAATAGGAACTGACTGTAAGCAATGTCAACGGGTGGAAGGACGTGGGTCAATGGACCCCCAGACCGTGGCTCTACAAGTCGTCAGCAACAACCCACAACATCCTAGGTGTCTCAGGGTGACCGAAGGGTCTATGGATGGTGTGGAAGTTATGGGGGCCGAACAACTGCGGGAGGAACAAGATCAGGACCCTGTTCTCGCTCGGGTCAGGCAGTGGGTGGAGGCTGGCCAGCGGCCCACCTGGGAGGTGATAGCAGCTCTAGATCCAGAGACTAAGGCACTGTACTCCCAGTGGTCCACCATTTGCTGCCACAGTGGGCTCCTTTATCGACAGTGGCAAGCCCCAGCAGCACAGCGCAACGTTCTTCAGTTGCTGGTGCCCAAACAGTTGCGGGCCAAGGTGCTCCAGATGGTCCATGGTTCTGTGGGGGCAGGCCACTTTGGAGTCGCTAAGACGCTGCAACGCCTCCGGTCGAGATTCCATTGGCCCGGCTGCCGCCAAGATGTGGAGCTCCATGTCCATTGTTGTGATGCTTGCACAGCAAAGAAAGGGCCAACCCAGCGCTCACATGCCCCCTTGCAGCAGTACCAGGTGGGTGCTCCAATGGAACGAGTGGGTGTGGATGTACTGGGCCCATTTCCTGTGACAGAAAGAGGGAACCGCTACATCCTAGTTGCCATGGACTATTTCACTAAGTGGCCAGAGGCGTATGCCATCCCCGACCAGAGTGCTGCCACCACGGCTGAAAGACTGGTGAGCGAGATGTTCTGTCGGTTCGGTGCCCCTGAGGAGCTGCACAGTGATCAGGGCCGGAACTTTGAGGCGGAGGTGTTTGGGGAGGTCTGCCGGAGGCTTGGCATCAAGAAAACACGAACCACGCCACTTCACCCTCAAAGCGATGGGCTGGTTGAGCGGTTCAACCAGACCTTGTCCACCCAGCTGACTATTCTGGTGGATAAACGGCAACATGACTGGGATCTACACCTGCCTGTCATCTTGTGGGCCTACCGGACAGCGGTCCAGGAGTCCACTCACTGCACCCCTGCCTTGCTGATGTTTGGCCATGAACTACGCACCCCAGTGGACTTGGTGTTTGGGCCACCCCCCGGAGCAGAGCAACCTGTTGGGCCAGGACCGAGCTACATCTGTGATTTAAAACAGCGTCTACAGGTTGCTCATGAACTGGCTCGGGAGTGCCTAACCGCAGCCGGACTCAAGCAGAAGCGGGCCTATGATTCGCGCTGCCAGGGGAAGAACTTTGAGCCTGGGGACAAGGTTTGGGTGTTTTGCCCTGAACGGAAAAAAGGACTGTCCCCAAAGCTCACCAGTCAGTGGGCTGGACCATCTGTGGTGATTCACAGACTTTCTGATGTGGTGTACCGGGTGCGGCTTCGCAAGAGGGGCCGGCTGGTGGTTCTTCACCGGGACCGCTTGGCGCCATACCAGCCAGGCAAGCCTGCGGTTGGCGAGCTGGAGACGGATCCTCCGCCAGTGGTTTCTCCTACGCCTCAAGTTGTTCAGGGTGAGTTCCGGCGTGCTCACCCCAGACAACAGTGCCTTCCTGCACGATTTAGAGACTTTATAGTTAATCCGTAATGGACTAAGAGTTCTGTTGTTGTTCAATGTTGTGGTTCATTTCACGTAGGCATTCCTGGTTGCTGGGACAGCTAACCGTCTGAGGGGGGGCAATGTAGCGGTTAAACGGTGCTGTTATGTGTTATGTGTTTCCCATGAGGCTTAACGGCAGAAAAGAGAGCCAAACCGTGAGTGAAAAGGCTATCTGTCCGAATGAGAAGACCTGTGTGTTCCGCATTAAAGTCGTTAATGTTCTGGCTATCTGACTCTGTGTGTCTCTTCACTGGGATCTCAACGGAGGTTACAATACTGCAGTGGGAGTATAGTTCTTGTTCCTAGGAAGTAGGGAAAAGATACATTTCTCTGTTCTAGCAGAGTGTGCAGGTCCCGATTTTAAAATGAGAGAAAATGTGTTTAAGTTACACCAAGTTCAGTGGAAGACCATTAGAACGATTCAGCATTTTGAAGGATGACAGTGTGAAAAGTTCAAAACTCATCCGCACTCATGGATGTTGAATAGAAGCACTTGGCAGCTTTCCCTCAACACTGTGGGTAAAGGCTTCAGAGAACCAATAGAAATGTCTTTTCACTAAACTTGGATTCAAAACTGCTATGAATTCTGAGAGATGTGGGCTCTGATGGCGATTTTTTTTGTTTAATTTGGCAAAACGTACGTTTGATTTGTGTTTATCTGACTGTGTTATTATTCCCCTACTAAATGAAAAAAGTCAGAATTTATTATTATCTAGAGACTGTTAATAACAGGAGGTGAAATGCAGCTCCAGACGAGTTGAGCGTGTGGTGACGTCATCAGTACGCTTCAGTTCCAATTGACCTATATTGATGGTGCTTGCTCCTGTTCTTCCAAGTCCAGGCTTTCCTGTGTTTTTCTCCAGAACATACTTGGCAAGGACAAAAGTCCTTAAAGGAATAGTACACCCAAAACATGATTAGCCTTCATTTTCTACTCACCCCCATGCTGAACAACACTCTGGAGTACTTTTTTGATATCTCAAATGCATCTGGAGATCTGGGAGGCTTCTTGCTGTCTGCTGACATTCAAATAATGGAGGTCTATGGTGCCCGAGGCAGAAAGGTCCATAAAAGTCCACAAAAAACGTGTCAATATTCCTCCATACTGCTCGTCCAATGTATTCCAAGTGTCCTGAGTGGGTAGCGTCCATAATTTACTCGAAACAAAGTCATTTAGAATGTTTTTAGAGCATATACAGTAGTGTATAGGATTTCCTAAAAGCGCGCGCCTGCGAGTTCACGAGCCTACGGAAACCGCGGCAGACCAAACCAGACGAAAGTGCGCATTCAGCATCTGCTCTTGATAATGCAAGCGTAGAAGAAGAAATTTGCTGTTTACCTGTGCAAAGAAGGAAACGAAAGAAAAATGTCTGAGGACTTCAGTGTTGAGGAAGAGCATGAGTTCTTTGCCGAGCTGAATGCGCACTTTCATCTGGTTTGGTCTGCCGCGGTTTCCGTAGGCTCGTGAACTCGCAGGCGTGCGCTTTTAGGAAATCCTGTACACTACTGTTTATGCTCTAAAAACATTCTAAATGACTTCGTTTCGAGTAAATTATGGACGCTACCCACTCAGGACACTTGGAATACATTGGACGAGCAGTATGGAGGAATATTGACACGTTTTTTGTGGACCTAGACTATGGACTTTTCTGCCTCGGGCACCATAGACCTCCATTATTTGAATGTCAGCAGACAGCAAGAAGCCTCCCAGATCTCCAGATGCATTTGAGATATCAAAAAAGTACTCCAGAGTGTTGTTCAGCATGGGGGTGAGTAGAAAATGAAGGCTAATCATGTTTTGGGTGTACTATTCCTTTAAGAAACAGCCTTAGTCTTTCAACTGAGCCCAGCAGAGTTGGTGGTAGGACCAAACTCTTTATCAAAGTCAAAATTGACCTTTAAGTAGGCAGATAAATGAAACGCCATTAACTGGATTTCTCTTTGGGTTTAATAAAGTATTATTGAACTGAAGTGGAATCCCTAATCCTTGATAGATTAATATAAAAGGCTTATATTGTGATACATTTTTCAGCAATATTGCACAGCTTCACTCCAACACAGCCGTTAGTGATTAAGTTAGACGCCTCAGTTGTTCTACACTGTTGGGTAAACTTCTTTTTCTGCTATTGACTCAAAAGAAACGGATGCAATGAATAAATGAGGACCAACAACAGGTCAGAAGGTGTAGTCAGGGACTTATACAGGCCAGGGAAAATGTCTGGAGGACAGGAGATATGATACCAAGGTTTTACAAACTTTTACAAATTTCTGGGTTTCTGGATTATCAGATCCACACTCAGTACTTGTCATTTTTGCTCTTTGTGTGAACAGCACCGAAACCTAAAAGTAAATTCAGGAGAATAGGCTATATAATTGCATTAGCGCTGAACTACAGAGGGGTCAGGCTGCTCATCAAATGGTGTTTTAGTTGAAAAGGGTTAAATAAATTGCTATTTTAAAGATATTTTCAGTATATAATTTCTCCTTGGATACTCACCCGGGCACCATGTCCAGCGGAGAGGTGGAGGCTGTGGCCACCTTTTGTTTCTGACAGTTGGCGGTTGCTGGGTGGGCGAGCTTTAAGGCGGATGTCGGCATGGTGGCGCTCAATGTCCGGGGGGCGTGGACGCGTTTACTGGCGGGGATTCCTAGACGGAGGCTGTTGCTGTTTCCAAGCAGGACCTGAGTGGCGGTGTTGGTGCTAGTGGTGTTGGCGGGATGGGCGGTGCCGTTGTTACTGGTGGCCGAGCTGAGCGTGGTGGAGCAGGGGTGGAGCTGGGCCGACGTCAGGGTCGAGGTTGGAGCCGGGGCGGCGGGGGACGGGGACGCTGTGCTAGATAGCGGCAAGCCCTTATAGACACCTGAAGGGAGGGTAGAGGGGCAACAGAGAGGAAACAAGATGATCATTTAAGGGAAAAACAAAAATATAGTTTCAACTCTTCCAAACGGTGAGAAATTATTTCTAATGAGCCAGAGGAAGCAGATAAATATCTCATGCTTTAATCTTTTCTTTTTAATTTTCCATAGCCATAATACATCACAGCATCTACCTAAATTTAATTTTATCATTTTATTTATTTATTTATTTTTTTTCCAGGTCAGATCAGCCGATCTGTGTTAAATCGCCATCATTCCTTTGCTCCAAAAACATTTGAATAACACCACTATAATGGGGCTGTGTCTGAACGCCCTGACCTCTAAAAATATAGCGGTTCCACCATTTTATGAGTGGAAGAATATCTAGTGGCTGAAAACGTGGTAGATTTATAATTTTCCACAATGCACCTTGAAAAGTAGCTTAGATCCAAGGTCAGCAGAAGAGCAGAAATATCCCAGAATGCTTTGGAAGAGCTGTCCTTGCAAAGCACCATGGGATATGTTTTGGGGGAAAGGGAGAACAAAGATGGCGCAGGCAGCGTGGGGGGAGCTGGAGTCGTGACAAATGGTGAGCGAAAAGTAGTGATCAACTGTTTGAAGTCAGATAACAGAGTTGATCATAAAGTCTGCCATGTAGTCCCAGCTCCATAGAACGATTGAAGGATTTATGGTGGACGTTCGAATACAGCTTAGGATTTATTTATTTTTTTCCTTCCTGGTGTTTAAATCTCCTAAAAAGTCTGTTTTTTATAGTTTTGTTGTAGTTTTGTTTGTTTTATAGTCTTCAAAATCTATTTTTTTTTTCTAAATCCAGTCTGAATACATTTGATTTTAGGAATGGTGAGGACTAACATCACACCTTCAAAAGATTTCTTTGTAGTTCAAAACAAATGTAAGTGTTCAAGTGGTGAACAGAGTTGCTTAAGAAAGGATGACTCTTTAAAGCCAGGAACACGTCATTCTAGTGGTTTCTGTTCTCATCTTATGATAGAAACATTTGACCATTTATTCACTGATACTAGACCCACTTCTGCCGTTGAACTTTAATTAAAACATGTTGGGTTTTTGTTTATAAGCAGCTATATCAAATCTTTGCGTTTCAGATTGAGCTAATTGTTAAAGACAGAAACTTATTCTCATCATGTCTCCATTAGTTTCCCTTCTGACTCTGAGCCTCAAGGCTGACTGAGGGCAGCAGACGTACCTGAGGAGAGGATGCCATTGACTCCGCCTCCAGGGGCCAGTTCGTCCTTCGTTTTCAGAACCAGCAGTTGTTCGGTGGTAACGAGGGCTGAGGCGGCGAACTGAGCACTGGCCTGGTCCAACGTGTTGGCCATGCTCTGTTAGAGACGGAGGGAGCGAGTGATTAGAGGAGCGGTTAAACTCAGCAGGCAGGCGGCTGAATGAGGGTGGATACTGACCTGGCTGCTGTTGGCAGTGCTGTTGGCTTGGTGTTGCTGCTGGACCTGCTCCAGCTGCTGTTTGTGCATCAGAGACAGCTGCTCCTGATGCTGCTGGTACTGTTCTGCTGTGAAAGCTGGGAGAAAGAAGAGATGTTTTAGTCATCTGGAGAAAAAGCTCTGTACACCACAAAGGATAACAGACACTTTCCAGATCTCCACTGAACTCGACATTTAAAAATACTGAATAATTATCAATTTGTAGATTCAAAACATAAAACACGGAAGCCCTATGAAAGGATCAATAATCTCTGCAACCTTAAAGGTCTGGTTATCCTCCCACAGCAGGGTGTCGCAGTGAGCTCGTCGCAGATATGTTTGATTTATACCCAATATTGAAGCGTGGTCTGCGCTATGTTATTCCACGCCACAACGCATGAGGAACAATCAGGAACTAGCTGTGGGTCTAGATGCGGCTGAGGCGGTGACGAAGTGGGGGCAAGTTTGTACGCCAGCACAGGGACATGAGGGCGAAAAAGAGCGGGGATCCAGGTGGAAAAAGGGTCCCAGCGTTCTCGCGCACCTCGCTCGTCCATCTTCAAGAGTCGTTTTTCACAATGGCGGTCATACAAACAAAGCAAGCAGGTAAGGTACCAAACAGGAAATATGTATAGTGTAAAGCGGATTTAAATTTGACAAATCAGAGGCCTCCTGTCTGCGGTCACCTACAATTATGGAGCGGTACACTAGAGTGTCTGCAGGCAGATGACCTGGTTTCTGAGTATAAATCAGCCTTAAGATGACGACCTTCCCTTAAAGACCTGAACACAGTCTTAGGCAGATGCTGCAACAGTTCAAGTCAAATATTTTCATCACAGGTTTTTACAACCTGTGGTTAAGTTATAAGATAGTTGAAGAAAAACAAGGCATCCAACTGTTTACAATAGACATAAGGAACAGAGGCTGTACCAACTGCTGAAGCTACATCTCAAATTACAACAATTAAAAGCAAATCCCTTTAAATCCACTTTCAGTTTGATACTCAAACAACTGGAAAACAAAGGAAACTAGTTTGGAGCAGAATAATCAAAGAGTCCTAACAACCAAGAGTCAATGATCTGCTGCGCAACAGTCAGCAAACATCACATCAATCACAATAATAAACTGGAAAAGCACTCCGAGCCCAGACCTCCCTCAAGCAGCAAATATCACCCCTGAATGTGAATTACTCCTACAGCTAAAAACTTACACTTGATCTGGATTATTACCAAATTTAAATGAATTGTTTTTCGGCATGAGTCTCAACTCTGGTAAAAAAAAAAAAATCAATTCACAACTGATCCTAATGACAAGTCAACGATCCCTTTCAAGTTTTTTGTGTTAATTAAAATACCTCCTGACTTTCTCAGTCTGATGCTGAAGCTGTCAACACTCACTGCTGCCACCCTCTGGTTTAGTGGGGAACTGCTGGTTCCACCAAATATCCCCATCTCACGATGTTAGACAATCTTTGATTATGATCTGGATCGTCACCAACATTTAATGGATTGTTCCTTGGAATGAGGAGCACCTCTAATAAAAGTGTCATTAAAATCCACCCATACATTTTTAAAGCTAGCCTTAAAACAGAAAGGCACAAACTTTCCTAAAAACAAAACCATGTTTTAATCAATCATACCTGATCAACATCTGAACCCGCAAAAAATTAGGTGAGCAACTAAAGATTATTTTGCAATTCCATTACTCTTTTTATTTTTTCAATTATTAATCGGATAGCAAAAATTTCTTAAAGAAGACTTTTTGCAAAATTAAACCAGGTGAAAAACTTTTTCCACTCGAGTTCTGGGTGGATCATATTGTCAGATAAAAGATCTTCATCTTAAATGTAAAAATCTAAAACTTTTTACAATATTTGCATAATTATTGCTCAAAGTGGGTAGCTCTGTCTGCTATAGGCATGTTTTAGAGTCTCTATACTCCATTTAACAATTAGTTGATTACTAAATTAGTTGACTATTTTAATAATCGATTCACCACAATTAATATGAATATGTCAGCCCTAAACATTTAAAAAAATTTTTTTTTTAAACAAATGCCTCTGATGAGTAGGTGTTTGCATCAATCAATCTGAACCGGTTCCAACCTTGCGATTCCCCTAGAATCTTTCAATCTTTTCCAGATGCCCCCTTCTATTTTTGCCCCCAGAAATAGAAGCTGCTGAACATCAGCAAAGAAAAATCCACACCAGGGCTAGAACCAAATCAACAAATTACCAATCGGCTACTTGCTAGGCTAGCAATTATTATTCTAACACAAAGGGCGGCAGTTTTTGGTCCACAGCACTCATGTAGTAAGGTAGGTTACCTGCGGGAATTTGTTCCTCTAAACTCATAGCGCACCTTCTGCAGAGAGAGTGGAGCCTTATTTATACTTTCTTCCTTACTTTACATCCTAACAGACACCCGCCTTGTTTCCAAAATGTTCTAGATAGAACAGCCAACATAAAACATCACTACTTCGGTTTCTAGTTGAATAAAAAGGAGGTGCAGTAAAGGATGCTGAGGAGATAAACCGTCAGGGTGCCGTCCTGCTGCACTGCTTTAGTTTCAGACACTCAGCTTAGCACCACACAGGAGCCAGAATCAGGGGAATTAAATAATAAAAATGTCTCATATGGCATAAAGAACCTCAAGCATCAGATGCTAGATATATAAATATGTTTCAGTTATGTTTTCAAATAGAATGTTCCCTAAGAAAATATAACTCTGAGAAAAGAACATTTTTATGATATTTATATAGTAGTAGAAAATAAATGATAATTTATAGTAACGTTCACATAAAGTTAGATGTATAAGAAATAAAATGTAATTCAGAAGTTCTTTTTGCATTAACATGTAAACTTTTATAATTCTCTCTCTTAAAATAATCTAAATTAACCGTAATTGTTCAAACTCAAATCAACAGAGTATTTTCCCACAAACAGTTTGTGAAAGACCCTAAAGGAATTTAATTACATGCCAGTAGTAAGACAGGAATTATCAAGCTGCTGGTAAACAGCAGTATTTTCTTTCTGACTCTTTGTTTTACGTGTGAATGTTCCCCCTGTGCACTGGACGGAACGTTGCCTCCAGTGTCTTGTTTTGAACTTCGTATTGATTTTAAAGTCTTGTTTCACATTTCATTAGGAGGCGTCTTCATGCTTCTCTGAAATATTGATCAACATTTTCCCTCACCAACCCTTCAGTTTTCCATTCCAAAGGATCTGAGAATCACTTTCATCTCGAAGTTAAAAAAATTACAATGATAACTTGCATAAATTCCTTTTCATATTCATACAATGACCAGTTAGCTATAGTATGATGCGTTCAGGTGTAGCTTTGGTGATAAAAGCCTGGAATACAACATCCAGACCAGCGGCACCTGAATGCCTTTAAAGTGAAACCACTGAGGACGTATGCTGCTCTACAAGCCTCTGTGTCAAACAACAGATCCAGCCAGTGAGCTCCATGAATTTATTCAACATTTAATTGACACCTGTGGGATTGGGTGGGTTGGGGGTCAAACTCTGTAACAGGGCCAGAAAATAACTTGCACAAAGCAACTGCATTTAGAACCAGTACTGGTTCTGCAAATAAGAACAAACAAAAAGCTCAAACGAAGCATATGTATACTCTGCAGGAAAAGAGAACCTGGACTGCAAGAACCAAATGAAATCATTCCATTCAACTCATAACTTGTCTTTGCATGGAATGAAATGTTCTGGTTCTAGGCACCTTAAGGCAGAAATAAACTCGTCCTTTGGATTGTCATGCCATCTCTGTGCCCTGTGTATAAACTCAGAAGTGTTGTACATGTTTATAGTAGACAGGGATGTGGGTGCAATACTCTGATCAACATCACACGAGGAAATACAAAAAAAATAAATAAGCAGAAGAAACGGGCATCCCACTTCCAAAATTGGTGACCACAGTATCATTTAAGAATTATTAAAGAATACTAGGTGTATAATTAAAAAAATCCACTAAACAAAGTCCATTGGATGGTTTTTCATTTTCTTTTTTTGGATTTAACGTGACCTGGATGACTGAGAACCTTTAACAGAATAAAAAGGTAGGTTTACTTGCTGCACAAACAGACATGACAATGGGGAAACCGGCCCCACTGTGAAACCCATTTGGACCCACTCCTTTTTCAAATAACAGATATAAAATTATTTTACCAAATCAAACCCGAATGCATTTTATAGTATTGGTAGTTGTTTCAGACTTAATTCATGTATGATGTGGTGGAAACAAACTAAAATCCTTGTTTTTACCACAAGCTTGGCCAATAAACTCACTCCTTTATGCCATTTTTTTGTCACAGAATAAAAAGAAACGACACTGCATTTAACCAAACTGTTCCACTTGAACCTTCTGCACCATCTGATCTCAGTGAAGGCAAATTTGTTCACGGAGAACAACTTCATATTCTCCCATTTGGAAGTGCGTGACCGAGCGCTGATGCTGTGCACCTTGTCCACGCTGGTGGGGCAGAGAAAGTGGATTGCATCACTTTTTGGCACGCCTCTCCTCACGCCCTGTACAATGCGGTGAGTATAAACCAAGCTACAGATTCTAGAAAACATTCCTATTCCTCCAGAGTGTGTGTTGGCCATTTTAAAAAAGAAAGTAAAAAGTAAGCAAGCTGTGACATCAGTTTTCCCAATTTACACTTTCACCAGTCAGTTTTATAGATGTTGGGAAACATTGAGCTGCTTTTCCCTCCACAACACACAGAACTGAGGGGAAAGCATGTTTAGTTTGTGTAACACAGAACTAAGGATGAAGCTGGCCTGTAAAGGCATCATAACCCCCCTGAGCTCATCCACACCCTGCCAGTTTACAATCAAACCGTACTGCATGTGTTTTTGAGTGTTCTTTAAAAAGGAGTGAACAGAAATTCAGACCCATGATTGAATTTTTGACACGACAGCTGTTCTAAACAGAACAATAAAGAGTGATTATCAAAGGTATATGCCATTTATTTTTGCTACTTACCAGCAACAGGTGTGGGAGGAGGGACAGCCCTCGCTGGCCGCTGCAATCCAAACGGTTTCCCCCCGGTGGCGGAGAGCGGACGCTTCACGCTTCGACTAATCCTCCTGAACAGAGGGTGGGCGTTGTCCAGCTCATGTAGTGGTAGTGTCCGTGGTCTAAAGTGCCTCCAGCGGCAGGACTTTATATTAGACAGTATCTGGCTGAGGTCCGTGGAAGAAGGAGAGGTGGTCGGGGGAACGGAGGGGTTGTTGGAGGAGGTGGAACTTCTGTCCGAGGTATTCGTTTCTGAGGTGCCCGGAAATGTGTCTGGTGCCAGTGAGCGCGAAGTCGCAGAGGGAGGAGGTGGTGAAGGAGAAGCTGGTGGCGGCAGGTCCGTGGTCTCCAGGTCCAGTTGGTGGAACACGTCGTCGCCGTCAGTGCACGCCCTGTCCAGCAAGACCCTGGACGACAACAAAACAAATTCAGCCATGAAACGATCTGCTACGTTGAACAAGGCACAGTGTAAACAGGTGGCTCCAACTGACCTGCCGCCTCGCCCCACACGCCGCCGTGTCATGCCCAGACATCGGCGTGGCACAGTCAGTGTAGTGAGACTGTAACGAAAGCGAGCTTCTGCCAAACCGCCTTCCCAAGGACCGCTCCACGGCCAACTACCCACCAGATCTGGACGAGCCTGGAAACAAGCAGAGGACTTTAAAGAAGGGCACATTTCCAACTCATTACCTCTGGAGTCCAAAACTTGCGAAAACAAATCAGCTATAGGCTAAAAAAAAATAATAATCTACCATTGGGAGAGTAAAGATAACCATAATGACTATTGTTCTATCTGTAAAACAGTCCTGATGTTTCATATGAGCTCTAACAAGTATCGCTCTTACAGCAAAGTACTGGCAGCCAGCTTTCCTGCGAAAGGCGTAGGCTCCATCGGGGTCGTTCTCCTCCTCTGCTTCAGATGAGCCTGAGTGGAGCTGTGGACAGAAGAGGTCAGAGGTCAAGTTAGATGGATATCCACAATAATGCTTTGTCCCGACAGTATTCTTAATTCATGGACGTCATTACTACAGTAGGATCTTTGACCCACAGTGGTGCACGTTTTAGGCATCTCCATGCCTTCACACACCCAGCTTAAATAAACGGCCGATCGACTGCTGAGGAGGTTATGCAATCTTCTGATTGGGGGGGTTCTGCAAAAGCGACTTCCAAGACAGGCAGGACAGTGGGTTCTGAGGACAGTGGCCTCAAGGACCCATATTCTTCACTATGAAGGTTAAATATTGATCCTGACAGAACTGACAGGGACAGGCAGGAGGATCAATATGGGGATACATGGCAGACAAAATTTTAAGACAAGAAAGTTGAACAATACAACTAATCCATAAATTTTCTTTTTCTACAGTTTGCAAAGATTTTTCCGACCTTAAAATAACCTAAATCTATTCAATAGTTCTCCTGAGTTCAGTGGGAAGCCTGTAGATTACTGAAGCTAAGGCGTTAGCATGGTTTGGGGTGTCTACCTGGGAGAAGGGCTCATCGTCAGAGCTGGGAAAGTCGTACTGGTTCAGGTCTTTAGCATTGAACACAACAGGACCTGGATGGTGGGGCATTCCTGATGACAACGGTAACATCTTCGGCTTCTTTTCGTATTTCCGTTTTTGCCGCGAAGGTTCTGCCTTCTCGGGCTACAAAGAGAGAGAGAGGATAGTTAATGACGCTCCTCCACCTTCAGTCATTTTCTACACGGCTGTCACTCAAACAGAAATCTTTTTTTGGAGAATAAAATTGTCTTGTTTCTAACGGCAGGGTCACCTTAGACTTGTAGTCCTTGGATTCCATGTGGTCCTGATGTCGGTACTGATTGGTGAGCGGGACCAGGGGAATGATCTGTGGCCTCACCAGCGCCCGCTCAGCCAGAACCTCTGCCATGATTTCTCCACCAAAGTCTGACATGGAATTTCTGGGATGAAAAAAATAAACAAAGCATCAGACCTTCAGTTCATCTCTAAACTACATAAATGTACAGAGAAGCACAGATAGGTAATTTATTTCTCTCTGGCCTCTCATAAGAGTCACCCTCGACCAGAACTCACCGCTTTTCGACTATCTCCAGTGTCAGGTGCAGCAGCTCTCTCTTGCTCTTCTCCCTCCTCTTGATCATCTCCAGGATGGTGACCGCTCTGCTCAGATCCCTGCGAAGCTTCAGCATCTTCTCATAGGATGCCTCGTCGTTCTTACGGTTCTGGACAAATAAAGGATAAATATGCTTCTTAACTGAGAGTAAAAGGGGAAAAAAAAATCTCAACATTTAAAAACAGAACCCAAACATTTAGCCGATATGTCCATTAAATGCACGGCTGACCAAGGAAACTCCATCATCTACAAACTCAGTATATCACTCTTGATACTAGTATTGTAAGACTCAGGTTAAGCTTTGTTGCATCTAAAAGGCTGGTCTAGGTCTAAAATAATCTGGTCTTACATCTAACACAGAGGGATGGAATTTGGAAGATTATTCAACAACAAGCTGGTGATTCTTCCCTCATAGCACATATCTAGCATCAATAATCTCACATATTAAGACGGTTTTATCCATCTCATATTTGCTGGGTTATAACCACGTCATTCATTTGCATGAAAACAGCTTTGCTTCTAATCAATCCTTTAAATAAACCATAAGAAACACTTAGACCAACTCCTCGCCTTCTCTTGCCCACATACTTCTAAATGATCAGAATGTAGATCATAAATGGGCTTAAACAGCTAATCGGAAAGAAAATAAAAGTGACTAATGATCTGGCCTTTGTTGAATAATAACAGCCTGATTGGTTCATTTTTAACCTTTACTGTAATATACTAGATGAGAAAAAGCTAAAGCCGATACCGGGTTCTTCAGTCAACCTCTTGGATTGCACATAGATGCTTCATAATTAGGCCGTTCACATTAACCAGCAATCTCAATAAAAGTCTATTTTATTAAATTTAGAGTCCAGCATTAAAGCACACTCGGTATGTCAGAGCCCATAAAAACCTCCCACACCATTCCTTGAATGCATACTATTAGGACTATGATGGTTTAAAGTTTTATGACTGACAGTAATTTAACAACCAACATGGTTTTCCCTGCAGAGCAACAAGCTCTTAGCGTCACTGCTTCTATTTCTGGCCCTTCAGGTGAAGGTAGGGATAATTCACTCAGCCTACACACAAGCTGAAGTATGCAGAAAATGTACAACCCTCCAGACAGGATCCAGCCCATCTGTTCACACTTCTTATGACTGACGCAGCAGGAAGCAGAGGTTCAGCAACAACAAAAATCCTGCAGCCAGGACCAAGAGCTTAGTTGTGCACTCACATTAATCACTATAAAACAACTAAACAGCCCAGCTCAACAAGTTTTCTAAAATCCCACTTATATCTTGTCAAACACGCCGGGTGCTGAAGAAGCATCAGTGCAGAAGAAAATGTGAGCAGACCAACCTTCCTGGTCTGCATCTTCTCCGTGCGCCGTCGGAAGGCCACGTAAGGGTCTCCGGTACTGGAGCCGTCTCGTCTTTCCTGCTTTACGGTCGGGATCAAAGAGTTGGCTTTGCTGTTTTTCCTCTTTCGGCTCCAGTAATCGAAGACCTCCTTGATGAGCTCGTCGTCCTCCTTAAGCAGCAGCTTGGCTTCAGGAAGACTCACAAGCTAAAAGGAAAAATACAAACAAGAGGTTTGTTTTAGATGAATCCAGTTTTAATGTGACAGAGTATTGCATTTTCAAGTACAGAGCAGGCGGCGCTGACCTGCTGTCCGCTGCCTTTCTCCAGCCGGTCGATCATCTCCTCAAACTGAAGGCAGCTGATCTCCATTTTCTTCTTCAGCTTGTTGACGAAGGCCTCATCGTCTGCGTCCAGGTCGTAGTCTGGTTGCTCTGTGTCCAAGCTGAAAGCTGAAAACGAGAGTCTACATTTAATTTTACTAGAACTTTATTTAATGAATATTAAAAACGAAATATGTTTAAAAAAAAATCTCCAGAGATAAAATTTATCTGTTAAAACTAGAGCACAAGTTTCCCAAGAGTCTTTTGCAGAACTCCAAACACTAAAATGAAACCTTTACCTCAGCTGTTCCTAATAGTCTCTGGTTGCAAAATCCCGAACTAGTGTTTCATAATTACTTCATTAGGAGATTTAAAGCACATCTAATCAATCCTGATGTAATTGTTTTTCTGCATAGATCAGAGAAAGATGCACCAACCGTTCTGCCTGGTGTTCGGTACTGGTTGATTTTCAGCTTCACCAGCTTTGCAGAAAGTCCAAATTCCAATTTATTTTTAATTAGAGAATGCACCATAACTAAAGGCTAATGGGCTGCGACTTAAACTAATTTTCAGAATGAGTAAGGCTTTTAAAACAAGCGTAGGAAGCTAAAAAAGCTGGAAGAAGCCATTTAAGAGGAAACACTTGTGTTTCATCCCGGATCCAACATCATGGAACTCAGAGTTCACAAGCTAACAGGAACAGCGGGCATATTGTTGTTATAAATGTGAGCTTCAATCAGTCATAGAAGATCCTGAAAATGAAAAACTATTATATTTTAGGAAATCTAAATGTTATACTCTCCTTCACCCTGACCATTAAAAACAGATGCTGTTTCTATTACTCAGCGATGCCAAGCACATTTAGTGCAAATAGCAGATACTAAAGAAGTTACACATCTTTCCTAACATCTACAGGTAAAAGCCAGTAAATTAGATTTTGAAAAACTTGATTTCAGTAATTGCATTCAAAAGGTGTAACTTGTACATTATATTTATTCATTGCACATAGACTGATGCATTCAAACGTTTATTTCATTTAATTTTGATGATTTGAAGTGGCAACAAATGAAAATCCAAAATTCCGTGTGTCACAAAATTAGAATATTACTTAAGGCTAATACAATAAAGGGATTTTTTAGAAATGTTGGCCAACTGAAAAGTATGAAAATGAAAAATATGAGCATGTACAATACTCAATACTTGGTTGGAGCTCCTTTTGCCTCAATTACTGCATTAATGCGGCGTGGCATGGAGTCGATGAGTTTCTGGCACTGCTCAGGTGTTATGAGAGCCCAGGTTGCTCCGATAGTGGCCTTCAACTCTTCTGCGTTTTTGGGTCTGGCATTCTTCATCTTCCTTTTCACAATACCCCACAAATTTTCTATGGGGCTAAGGTCAGGGGAGTTGGCTGGCCAATTTAGAACAGAAATACCATGGTCCGTAAACCAGGTACGGGTAGATTTTGCTCTGTGTGAAGGCGCCAAGTCCTGTTGGAACCTGAAATCTCCATCTCCATAGAGCAGGTCAGCAGCAGGAAGCATGAAGTGCTCTAAAACTTGCTGGTAGACGGGTGCGTTGACGCTGGATCTCAAGAAACAGAGTGGACCGACACCAGCAGATGACATGGCACCCCAAACCATCACTGATGGTGGAAACTTTACACTAGACTTCAGGCAACATGGATCCTGTGCCTCTCCTGTCTTCCTCCAGACTCGGGGACCTCGATTTCCAAAGGAAATGCAAAATTTGCTTTCGTCAGAAAACATGACTTTGGACTACTCAGCAGCAGTCCAGCTCTTTTTTTCCTTAGCCCAGGTGAGACGCTTTTCGGGCTGTTTCTTGGGCAACAGTGGCTTGACACGAGGTATGTGGCAGTTGAAACCCATGTCTTTCAAGCGTCTCTTGGTGGTGGATCTTGAAGCACTGACTCCAGCAGCTGTCCACTCCTTATGAATCTCCCCCACATTTTTGAATGGGTTTTTTTTCACAATCTTGACTAGGGCGCGGTGATCCCTATCGCTTTTACACTTTTTCTGACCACAGTTGTTCCTTCCCTTTGCCTCTCTATTAATGTGTTTGGACACAGAGCTCTGAGAACAGCCAGCCTCTTCAGCAATAACCTTTTGTGTCTTTCCCTCCTTGTGCAATGTGTCGATGGTCGCCTTTTGGTCAGCTGTCAAATCTGAAGTCTTCCCCATGTTTGTGTAGGCTTCAGAACTGGACAGAGACCATTTAAAGCCCTTTGTAGGTGTTTTGAGTTAATCAGCTGATTAGTTTGTGGCACCAGGTGTCTTCAAAATTTAACCCTTACACAATATTCTAATTTTGTGACATGGAATTTTGGATTTTCATTTGTTGCCACTTCAAATCATCAAAATTAAATGAAATAAACGTTTGAATGCATCAGTCTGTGTGCAATAAATAAATATTATGTACAAGTTACACCTTTTGAATCTAATTACTGAAATAAATCAAGTTTTTCGAAATATTCTAATTTACTGGCTTTTACCTCTATAATCACAGTACTGGTAAATTAATATTCCAAATCATGCTGGTCATAGTTCTCCAATAAAGAAATTAAAATTTTGCAATAATCCATATCAGTAGATTAAGGCTGGGTCCAGCAGAGTCCAGTTGTTCTACAGCAACAGAAACCAAAAGTTGAAATATCACAAACTATATCTGCTACACAAACCAATGTTATTAACCGAGTGTTTCAGTTATTCAAACACAAACAAAAAGCGTAATGTTAGCAGGCCGAGCTGAAACTGTGTCCAGACTGCTGTTCTATTCATCGGATCCACAAACTATCCAGCGGCATAAACACAAACGAGAGCTTTAAGAGAACAGGACATCTGGGACGTGTTGGACATTGAAGTCTAGATGATTATCTGACTTAATTAAACATAGCTTGGCCTTTCAGATAATTAAACGAAATTATTCCTGGAGCTAATGAAAAGTCAACACTATCACCGTCTATCTAGGAAGGTCTTTCTGGACAACATGCCAAATGAAATTCAGATTTTCTCTTCCCTTCCCTAAACAGTGACAACAAACCCCCAGCACCCTTCATGCTGTTCATCTCAGATGCACATCAGAAAGACAAAGCCAGACTGAATCAAAGTTTACTGAAATCAATCTCCTCAGACTCAGTCAATTTCTGTTTTTTCTTCCCCGACACCAAGAAGTCAGGTGTGGGGCCATTTTAAGTGAAGCAGAAGGATTCAGATTACTGCACTCGATAAAAACACTCAGATCCAATGAGAGCGGCATCCGTTTTAATCCAGTCGGTCTATGTCGAAACAGACACAAAAGCTATTAAACCAGCTGCATGTAGCCTCAAGTCACAATGGTAGAAATGTTTCAGATCTTAAAATGAAAAAGATTGAATACCAAATAAAACAAAAAAACAAAAACAACTTTCAATTGACTGCAGCAGGGATTATATTAGAGTCCAAACGTACTGAGGGGTTTTATTGACAGCCATGCAGCAGGTAACATTTAAATGAAAAGCAGCACCATGAAATGGTTTAACTTACTCACTCTAAACTTCAGAGAGCTAAAGTAGAGATTCAAACTGAATTTTCTACAGGTCTCTGTGTCTGACCCTCTGAGAAACCCTGAAAATCATTGTGACAGCTGCAGTAAACCGGTCCACACCACACACTGAACTGATAGCAGCTTTGCACTTAGAAGCAAATGGATTCTTTTTGGAGAAACAATGGAGGAAACCTATTGTGACACGGACACACTTACTGAAGCAGGCAACCTAGCAAACTCCTTCCCTCAAATATTACACAACAAGGCAATCTAAAACTTGTTTACGCCGACAAGCACTCACTTCAGATTCAGACATTACTTTGAGCTTTAATAAACTGGACCAGTGGCTGTTATCAAATAAACCAAACACTTTGATAGGGTACGATTCCACTAAGGGTGTTCTGCTCCTCTTTCAGCTCCTCACACTTACGCTGTATGTGAATGAGCTGCTTTGGCATCTTGAATTCTCCGGGGTAGAGGGAGTCGTAGTAGGTGATGTTGCTCTCCGCCTCAGGGACCGGGATGACCATGTTGTCCCGCTTCTCGCCGTAGACCTGATGCGCCGAGATGGCCCGCTGAAGATGGTGTTCCTGTGGGGAAACAACAGCAGACATGAGGTGAGAAAAATGAAACAAGGCCCATAAGGATTGCATGTGCATAGTTAATTATTGAAACAGTCAATTTAGGCTAAGAAATCCTAACTATTGGCATATCTTTTTACCAAAGTAAAACCATAAAAATGGATTATAAGGAAAATTTGGCACCCTTTTCAAATCTACAAATCCTCACCACCCATTCTGGTGGATTCTTCTCAACTTTCCCCCTGAAGCATAAAGCCCCATCATGTGAGATCCTGTGATCATGCCTTTATCTACTCCCACTTAATGCTTTACAAACAACTGTCTGTTTCAGCTACTCCATAATAAACAAAAGTAATCAGGTCTTACAAATGCATAAATAAATCAGCCCAGAGCTTTAATGTGACAACTTATCACGGTAATGCTACTGAAAACAGCTTTTTAACCTCTTCATTTAAAGGCGACTCATTTTTGGTATAGGAACGTATTAACCAACATCGTTACCTAAACAGTATTAATAATAAAACTATAAAAAGACAAAATATGACCATACAGAATGTGATAAAAAATTCATGAAAACCACGGATAACTTTGCTGAATTAATGAATATGGATTTGAAATTAATTACCTTGCTGTTTTTCAAAATTTTGAATCAACTTTCACTTTATATTTAAGCATTTTTTCCTGCTTAGCATTTGTCTTTGCAAGATCGTATAGACTCCCTGTAAATAATTTTACAAGTCAAATTATCGAAACTGCATCACAAAAAAAAAGAAGTCTGCTTCTTTTAATGCTTTTGTAAAAGGCTATGCATAAAAACATCAGAAAAAAGTGTTCTGTCATATGTCTTAAACAAAAGTTATTAGGGATGCACGATATTGGGATTTTGCCCGATATGCCGATATTTGAAAACTCATGTAGCCGATAACCGATACCGATGTTAAAGCTGGACAAAAATAAGTAGGCATTGAAAATAGCAGTTCTGTTATCCATTTCTGACACTTTGAAAAATAATATACTCAAATATATTTTCATATGCTGATATCAAATTGATTTTTTAAAACGCGGTATCGATCTATTTTACTTTCAATATCTCGTGAAATTTCATCGTTCTGTTACAAATTCTCGTGATATTTTGCAAATTCTTGTGAGATTTTGTTAGTAAAATAGATCGATACAGCGTCAATATATCAACATATAAAAATATGGCAAAATTTCGTAGCATAACGATGACATATAGCAATATTTCATTAGTGAAAGAGATTGATATGGTGTTTTTAAATGGCAATATATCAGCATATGAAGAGATTGTGATATTTTAATGTATCAATATTTTTTCCCTCGTCTTTAGAAGTTTTTAAGTCTGTAAAAAAGTTTGAGGAAGAAGAAGAAGTAGTATTTTTTATTTTTTTTAGACTTTAGAAACTCAGAAGCTGATTAAATATCGGTCGGGTGGCCGATGTCTGATATTCAGTTTAAAGGCCGATACCGATAGGGGGCCGATTATATCGAGCATCCCTAAAAGTTATAAAGCTTTAGGTGCTTTACCCAAAGTGACCAATAAGTGAAAGGGAACAGATTATTGAATCCTCCCAGCAGTAATAAATAATAAAATTATATTTAAGAAGAGTATTGTGTTTCTGCTGTCCATGTCTATTGATCATTGCAGTCATTTCAGTATTGAAAACATACTAACAGAGCTTGTAATCATAAATATGTAATATTCATGAAAAGGGCAATATTTTTACTTGATATGCAAGGCATTTGTTTTAACAGGCAACAGAACAACAGGCCTGTTTTTAAAAGATGTAGAGCAGAATCAGGAACAAGAAATGTCATCTTAAAATGTATCCCTTAATCTTATAAATCTGCAATTTTTGTTTTTTTTCTCCCCACAGTTATATATGATTACATCAAATAGTGACAACATTGATCGTTGAGGCTGTGGTTTAAACCGAGTTTGGGCCAAAGAGGACAGAAACTGAACAAACTTTCAAACTAAACCTTGGAACAGAGAACAAGACAGGATAGAAACTCAACACTGCCTTTTTATCACTTCAGCTCATCTACCTGCCACCTGTGTGATAAGAGTTGGCTGCTGCCAAGTGTGTTCAGAGGGAAACAAACAGAGCGGCTGACCAACCAGTTTATGAGAAGACTGTTTGGACATTCCCAGTCAGGTCTAACCGCTGAGCCCTTAACTCATGCTGGGCACAGAGCCAGCGATGGGCAGACTGCCACAACAGAGGCTCCATAAAGAGGTGTGTGGCAATCGTTTCTCCTGAGGCACATCAAGACAAAGCCGATGGTATGCAAGGTTGAGGAAGTTTGAGTGAATTAGTCAGTGTTTAAGAGAACAACGGGGAGGGGGTCAGGGTTTAACAAGGTCATGAATTATTAACATGTTAGCATCATGCTAAAACAAATCACAGCCAAGTCATGGATCATCTACAGAATGAGATCCTGGACCTTCATGTCAATTTCAACAATCTTTCACTATTTTCACCAACAGTCACATTTGCAGCTTGAACCACATTTCTACTAGTATTCCAACCAATGGTACGTCAGTCCTGTGTGCTCAGCTTGCAGTCAACGATGGCTGAGGTTTTCTTTTATCAAAACTAATCTCACATCCAATTTCAAAGCCCAAAAGCTTTGGCTCAGCGGCACACATCAGATTACAGCTTTATAGACATGCAATCGTTTGCTATTTTTGAAACAGAAAAGGGGATAAACTATTTTCCAAATAATTTAGGGGTAGAAATTATGGCTAAAATACAGGAAGTTCATGTTAAATCCATTTCACTAACTGGTGCACACAGAAAAACAATTAAACACATGCACATTCCCAGTATTTGTCTTTGGTTTTGGCATCAAAAACATATTAAACTTCCAGGGGAGATGATTTAAAATAAACCCTTTAAGTTTTTTTTTTCTTCCATTTCTTAAACCAGGGTTGCCCCATGTAAGCACATAAATCATTCTGGTCCAACAGATGGAACGGCTAAATTAGGGTGTTTTAGTTTCCATGACGCAATGCAACTTTATTTATATACCACAATTCAAGGGGAGAAAAAAAAGGTGCTTTGCAACAAATAAACAAAAGGCAAGATACAAACATATTCCAGATCTGGGGGAAGAAAAAATAAACCAGCTCTAGCAGTATTTAAGGTGTTTTCAGATCATTGGAAACCCAAAACTGAAGCAAGGAATTAAATGGAAACCGTTAAGCACAAATTGTCAGCTACTATCAGAACAAGCAAACATTCAGTTTTCAGTGAGTTCATGTAATGTTTAATATACCGTATTTTCACGACTATAAGGCGCACATAAACGTCTTTTTTTCCCCTCAAAATGTGCGGTGCGCCCTTTGGTGCGGTACGCCCTATGTGTGTTGTAACTGCGGACTTTTGAGACCACTTCATTGAGGAGATGATGAAAGAGTGGCTGAGGGAGGTGAATGTAAGGAGACCAGGTGGTTTTTTTCCACTCATCACCATCGCTGTTAATCTGTGACTCCATGCGTGCCCATCTCACAGCTGATGAGAAAAACATGGTGAAACAAATGAATGCTGTGCTCGCTGTTCAACCGCTTGACATCGGTGTGAACCGGACGCAGCAGAAGCAGCGAGTTTACGTGCAAAGTCAATGGTTGACGCGCGTATAGGCGCAGCAAAAGCTCCCGCAGCGCGTTTTGAGCAGCAGGCGCAGCGCGTCGGGAGCGTTTAAGCATCTGACGCACTGCCAACGCGCTGCTGCTGCTCGAGATGGAAAAATTGAAGTTTTGCTACTGGACGCGCCGCATCAACCAATCAGAGAAGCTGATCTGGGAGCTGACAGCGAGACAGACATCGCTCTGATAACATATGATATTAAGGCAAATGAAAAGGGCTGGATGGATGAGGAGATGATGAAAGAGTGGCTGAGGCAGGTGTATGTAAGGAGACCAGGTGTTTTTTTCCACGCATCACCATCTCTTAATCTGTGACTCCGTGCGTGCCCATCTCACAGCCGATGTGAAAAACATGGTGAAACGCTGTGCTTGCCGTTATCCCACATACCAGCGGTGCGCTGACAGTAGAAATCCCTTCAACAGCAGCCTCTAGGCCGAGCAGCCTCCGGGTTCACCGCGGCGGCTGGCAGGTGTTTTTCATCTAAATAATTTAAACTGCAGGCACCAGGATACCGGTAATAAAAGCGAACATATTCTGTCGGCAGGTTTCAGGATTTTAAGTTAATATAGGAGCGATCACAGCGCTTTGTCATCAGCGATGTGTGTCTCACGGCCAGCTCCCAGGTTTGATTAATACTTTGTAATAAATACATGAATATAGCACAGTCATACTTTGTTTTGCTCCCGCTGTATTTTTAAATACGCAGTAGAGGTATTTAAATGTAGCAGAGGACATGTACCTGTATATAAAAAACGCGCCCTATAGTCCGGTGCGCCTTATGTGTGTGTTAAATACAGAAATGGCACAGATAACTGGGACTGCGCCTTTTAGTACGGTGCGCCTTATGGTCGTGAAAATACGGTATTAGTGGGTCTAACAATGCCTCCAACTAATTTTCCATTCATTTGTCATTTCTAACTACTGAATTGTGTAGAAAAAATATGTTTAAAAGTAGGACTTTCCCTATATAATATCTATATATGTATAATATTAAACAAAAATAAATATTGAGATATATTGTGTATATCCAACATGAACAAGGTGATAGAATGAATTCACTTTGCTTCAAGTTCTGTAACCAACGGGTTAATATTATGCGACTCTCATACTCATAGTGGTTGACTATTGTTCTGTGAGTAATATCCCTTTTTTTTCCTCTGTCTTTGTGTTTTTACAGAACCAGTGGATTGTTTTTCAGGAAAGGGGAGACATGCAGCAAAGGACCACAGGCCGGATTCTAATCCAGGTCAGCCGCGTCAAGGTCTAACGCCTCCATACATGGGTCGTGCAAGCTAACCACTTCTCCACCTGCACACCCATGTGGGTAATATACCTTGACAAAGCTTTTTCTAACATTCCACACAACACAGTAATAGATGGAGGTGTTACTGCTGATGTCGTATCAGGTCTATGTCAGTATCAAAAATAAAACAGCTGTATTGGGACACCCTTATTTAAAAGTTCTCACAATGTCCTCAGTTGGTAAAGCAATCCAATAAATATGTAATATGTTCTCTGACAGATCTAAACAGAAAAACATTTTCCAAAGTCACACGTTTTCTGACTCCATGTGTATGAAGTACCTGGAGGTCTGTTATTGTCTGATCAGAGCAGATTAAGATGCATTACAAATCTATTTGACAGTTAATTTGAGAATAACTGAGCATATCAGACAGTCATCTGCGTTAATGAGTGGATTTTCCATTATACTATCCTACAGTAGTGTTAATTTTGTCAAACATGAAGACTAAAATATTTAGTCATCGCCCCTTTTTCCAGTGACTGCGACGAGACGAAAACGCAAAATGGTTTCCAGAAAATAAAAATATGATGAAAATAAAAAATTATTTTAGTCAACAAGACTAAGACAGACGAAATTTACAATCCATTGACGAATGGACATTAGAAATGTAATTGTTTATGATTCATTTGTAACTGTTAATATAAGTGTTTGAGCTTAATAGAAGATTACGCTTTGTTCCCGTTTGTCCCTACACTCAGCCTGTCCCACAGTGGCTTGCAGCGCTCAGTCAGTAGCAGCAGAGGACTTATAGCTCAACAGTGCAGTAATTGCGGATAACGGTGGGAGGTTTTTTTAAACAATGCCTGGATGTATGGAGCCATTTTGTATACAACGCGAAGGGAAACACCAGAGAATGGACGCCACCAGAGTCTGCAACTTCAACATGGCAGGAGCCAGGCATCTGAGGAGCCAACATGCTACCATATGGAGAAGGTAAGGAATGGCCTGTAGTAGAATGAACGGGTGTGTGCGCGTGGGCGCGCATGCCTGTGGATTTGTGTGTGTGCGTGCCTTCCTGTGCCTGTATCTGTCTGTCACTGTAATAGAAGAAAGATGTTCTACTGATACTCTGGATATTAATCGTTTAAATTTCTTCCTCCCAACTAGATACCTGACACAGTGAAACCACAGCCAGATCAGAGGTTGGGTGAGGAAGGGAAGTCTGTGGCACAGATGTGAGCACCCCCACTGTATAAACCTGACTCCAAAGAGCAGAAAGTCCTGGAGAACTCAATGGCAAAGTGGACTTGGCGTTCTGGCCTGCCTGCAAGGACCATTGAGGATGAAGCCTTTGTGGATTTGATGAAGGAAGCCGACAAAAGGTTCAATGTGTACAGTGTGATATATGTTAAAAGAGAATTGGTGTGTGAAGTTCTATTCTGCACAGTGTTGACTAAAATGACAAAAATGACAAAATTTGACTAAGACTAAATCGGGAAGGCAGTGACTAAATATGACCAAGACTAAAATTGATGTTTGTCATTGTGACCAAGACTACGGCTAAATAAAAAAAAGCTGATGAAATTAACAGTGTCCTACAGTTCATGCATGAAGCAGAGAGGTGCTCCTAGCTCACCTAAAGCTGCACACTACCAGCCAGCTGGCTGAAAGAACACTAGGTGCTTCACCTTAATGATAGCTTCTCCCCGTCATTAAAGGTGCAGTAGATCTTTTCTGATGCATTTTTTACCATGTGGCTTAAAGATCTCCCCACAGCCGCTTAGCAAGCAGTGAAATAGAAGGTCTGGCTGGCATTCCCACTAATGGGCCATGCAGGGTATTTTTCTATTCCTCCTTTGCATTAAACATGTTGCATGATTTAAGTAACAGCTGTTTGTTTTTACACTGTCAAAGAGCAATTTTCTGCTGCAGTTATTTCAGAGGGGTCTGGAACAGGCAAACCATTCTTTCCACACAGGAGAGATAAAAATATGTTGACTATAATCATACAGATTCAAATTAGCCATCTAGCTAACAACTTATCTTGGGTTATTCTTTTCCTTGAAAGAATTTGCATAGTCCACAAAACAGAAGATTAAAGCGGAGTAAAAAATAACATGTTGACTAAAGCTTAAGTGCAACAGAACAGGTCATATTTAACTATTAGAGTGCTTTTATAAAGCCAAAAATGTACTACTAAGGCTACTTTCAATTCAGCTGACATATACAGACTAGAAATTTTTAAACCAAACAAACAAGCTAAAATCAAACAATATAACATACGTCAGAGGACATGGAAATTGGATCCTAATCAAGTACATTAGACAAGAACGTTTAATAAAATCTAGTTTAATAATCGTAAAGAAAAAAAAAAGAAAATGATCAAATATTTAAAAAACGCAGCAGATAATCAAATGGTAGAAGTGAAAAAGGATTTTGGTTACTTTTATAAGAAGCTTAAGTGGTCATTTCGTGAGATGCTTGGGAATTCAGATAAATTCAGTTCATTTAAATATCACCAATTCACAACACGTCATCTAAAGGCACTCTACTGCGACAATTTAATAAGGTTGGCTGAAGAAACCCAATCTTTTGATCAAGAAATCTTCTGTAATTTTCTATTAAACTAATACGAATACTTTTCCAAAAAACGTTACTTCAGAGGTTAAAAAGATAAATAGCAATAGTTAATGTGCTGGAGTGACAGAAGACCGAACAATAATCAAAACCTCTTATTAAATGGTTTTTATTTAACACCACAGAGATGGATACTAGGCACATATGGTGTTTCTGTAGCATGCAGCTGGACTGTCCTTTCTAAGCTCTTTGGTCTAATTAAGCCCCACTGATGTTGAGAAAACCCTTTAAGGATCATCTAATCTGCTAATCTGAGATCAGTTAAGGCTGGGCATACACTGTATTATATTTACAATAGTACGAAAAAAAAAAAAAAAGTTTAAAAGTTCACAGCTCATGATGTATGTTCTTACAACTGTATGGCCCAATACTCTGATGTGATCTAGCTGCTCACACTGCACGTCCAAAAACCACACATCTGACTCAGCGCCTCAAGACCTCGCTGGTCGGACTTCTCAATCATGAAGAAGAAAAATTCCCTTGTTTTCACATAAGTGTTCAGGGGAATCGGCTCATAGCTCTGCTTCAACAGCTGGATTTGCCCACCAACACCTTATGAGGGCAACTGAATCTCACATGTTTGAATTTCTCCCGGCATTATGATTGCTGATGGGGAGGTGGTCACAAGACGCTAATTGTCCTTCGCTGTCCTCTGTATACTAGACGCACGATGCAGCTGAAACTTAGTCCGACCCCCAAAATATTCTTGACTGGAGAATCAGACCGAAGAGGGCAAAATCTAATACAGTGCAAGTCCACCTTTAATGAGCATGCCCATTAAGAATGACTGTATATTCCATTACTTAAAAAAAAACAAAGGCAGCCCATTTTCCCCTCATTGTTTTAGGTAACCATGTTTTGTTTTTTTAAAATCGGCACTAGAAAGTGAAAGATTGCTATTATATTGGGCAGGCCTTATATAACATTTCTAAAACGATTATTTCTCACACCCCTATTCAAACCAGGCAAGAAATGTAGAAAAGAGATAGTCTATAGGTATGCATTTGTATTTCTGTCTCATAATATCCTGTGGAGGCTCTGATATACAACAGGACTGAGCCTAAACGAGAAACATAGCAAGATCTTCCCCATGTTTGCATTAGGGATGGGACGATTTATGAAAACCGTTCGGTTCGACTGTCTCGGTTTGATTCGCGTGTGTTTCGTTCGGTTCATGCGCTGCTCCTTTCTCTCATAGGCGAAGCGTTTACACTCCAGAGCAGAAGGTGGCGATACTGCGACCAAAGCCAACCACCAGTAGTAAACAAGAAGAAGAAGAAGTGAAGCAGCGTAGCCGGGTGTAACAGGGAAAAAAATCTGTTGTTGTGGAGAATTGTGTGGGTATGGCGAGTGGGAAAGAACAGGAGTTGGAAGACGCGCCAGCAGCACTTTATAGGTCTGCTGTATGGGACCACTTTGCATTTAGAGTGACCTACGATGACGGTGGAAAGAAAGTTGTGGATAAAAGTGTGCAAGCATTGTGCAACACGTTTTGTTTATGCTAACAGCAACATGACCAACATGTCTTGCTAACCTGAAATCCCTCATACTCCGTCAGCAACCCCTGCTCCGCCCCGCTGCGCTCCAGACCAGCTGCTCAAAGCAAAGCATACAGCCTCCGCTGTGACTCCCGTCCGATCCCCTCTCTCTCCCTTCGAGATGGTAGAGGGCATGCGCGAGATGATTAAATTCAAAGCAGCAAAACATACGGAAATGATCCAGGGTTTCCGCGGATCATTTAAAATAATTACAATCCATTATTTTTTGGGGGATTTTTTCCTTAATTTCATAAATTTTTATGGGATTTCGGTGTAACAATCAACATATACCGAATCGAACCGAACCGAAAACCGTGACCACGAAACCGTGAATCGAACCGAACCGTGGATTTTGTGAATCGTTCCACCCCTAGTTTGCATGAAACAATTTTTTATTAAACTAATGCGAAGTTCACACTGCAACCTGAAGTGACCCAAATCCAATTTTTTACCCATATGCAACCTGGATCTGATCTTTTCATGACAGTCCTAACAACAGAGATCCTATTTTTATGTAATGCGACCCAGGAGACTTGGCTATGTGGTCCTGAATCCGATACATATATGATCCTTTCAAATGGAACCTGTGTCTGAGCGGCCAGTTCGCATTCATCCAACCTGAACGCCATTAAGACCAGACAAAGGTCACTATTCTGAGTCTTGCTATGAAGAAGTAGCAAGAAAAACAACAACCATGTCAGACGATGATGTGGAGAGCAGTATTTATGTTTAAACATCTTAAAAAGGATTGTGTTTTTATGGTACGGAAAGATCGCTAGATGCGGTCCGGCACTCCCATCCATGTTTGCTTCCGTAAACACAGAGCATGCTGGCCTGTGACAGCATTTCGGCCTCTACTGCACATGCGGGAAACTTAAGCTGTATGACTGCAGTTCACACAGGAGATTACATACAAGTCGCATATATTTGGAAATGTGAATGGCAATGCAAAAAAAAACAAAAAAAAAAAAAATATCTCATTTCACAAAAAAAAAAAATCGGAATTGAGCATCAAGGCCTGCATTGTGAACGGAGCCTAAGAAAAGTGGATTAATGTAAAGTGTTAGCAAAAAAAAAAAAAAAGATCTTTGATTCAGTGTAGATCAGAGTGAAAAATTCAGCTTTTTTAGAATTTAACCTGATGATCAGAAATCAGCACCACTGGTCAGGGTGATTGATCAGCCAGTGCTTCATTTGATCAATTATTTGGATTGACTACCACAGCTGGCGACACCAGATATAGAGATTAGTGAAGGAAACGCTCATTAAAGCTCAGATAAAACAAACATACCAAGTTAAAAAAGTACCCATTACTGTCAGGGCAAAAATTCAACAATCTTATTGTTTCCTGATGTACAGCTGCCACATTTTAAGCGTTGCAGAACTTCCAAGGAGTTTCCATTTTCCCAACAAAACAAAACATCCCTGTAAATGTTGCATAATTGTTTTAGTTCCCACCCAAATATTCTTGAGTCATTCCTGCAGACAACACCCAGCCCTTCAGCTTCTATACACAGTGAGAGCTACATTAAATAAAGCCAGCCGCCCCCTCCTCCCCCAGCCGCTAAATCTAATCACCAATTTTGTCTCCTTTCTGTCTGTGACCTGATGATAAACGGACTGAGGTGAGTCAACTCACAGACAGTCTTGGTTCTCACACAAAAATAGCTTCTAATATGAGCCCCATCAATCACAGTTAAAAATGCTGAGCCAGCCAGCGCTGCCCCCAGAGTCGCTTCCCTGATGCTTAACTGCTCCTGAACGTGTTTAAGACAGCTGCAGGAGAAGTCCTTTAAGGCTGCTGCTGTTCAGCGTTCTGTGTGGGAAGCACAGCATTTAACTTCTGGATCAGCAACAACACAGACTAGTAAGTTAAGACAAAATGAAAGATAACATAACTGAAAATGGCCAACAGTTGAATGAATCAGAGGCTGGCAGAGCCTTTGGACAGGTGACGCACTTCACCTTCCCACCCAATAAGGTCACACAGTGAGGAGCTGGTAGCAGGCCAGGAGTCGTCGGTGTGTGTTGGAGCGAGCGGCGGGTTTGGCAGGGAGGCAAACACAACAGACGCCTGCGGGTCTCCCACCAGACCTGCAGACACTGACCTCAATTGCAGATAAACGTAAACACAAGACAAAGTGCCTGACCCAAAACAAACAGGCCGCACGTGTTGCTGGAATGCCAGTGATCCCGGCTTTGTAGCCGAGCCACGCTGCCTGGAAGCTACAAACCCACGTGGTTCTACTGTAAGACGGACCCGGAAAGAACAGGCTGCTGGTTTTACTGAAAGGCCCGTCGATAAGCAGCTGATAAAAGCTTTCTATGAGCGGAGCATCAGGAAACATGGGGACACCCCACAGTCAGTCAGTAAACCGATGAGTGGTGGTGTGGTTGAGGCAGTGGGGAGAGAAACGTGTGAAGCCTTCATCTGTCCACAACAAAATTAGGCTGCTTTCCAGGGTTAGTCAGCCTTCAGATGAACAACCAAAGGTTTATTCTACACCACAAAACAAACAGGTGTATAAAATATAAATAAAAGCAGTATTTTAATAAACCTTGGTTAGAGTATGTCTAAGTTCAATATCTAGAGCTTCTGCTTTCTATGCAGATATTGAACTTTAAAAAAACAAACAAGTTGACGTCTTTTAATATGAGTCTAAGCATATTTGACTTAATATGCCAACTCGCTTTGATTGAAAACAATGAAATTTTTTCATTTTTTGCAGCTCAGTGATTGCTATGCATTTGCTTTTAATTCAACACATTTTAATCATGATTAAAATGGCTGTACAGGTGGCTGTATGGGGATGATGACCTCTAAGTATGTAGGATGCAAACATAAGGACAGACTAAATGAAATAACAATTAAACCCAGTAATATAGTAACAGAAAGGAAATAAAGACCTGATACAGAAACATCAACATTTATTCCTCTGATGCAGATGTAGAAAATATGAGATACAACCAACAGCCCTTTGGTTGCTATGATTTAAACATCCCTCTCACAGTTTCTTGTGAAATTCTATTAGAATTACCATTATGTAATATGAGTACTCAGATCTCTAACAATTTAGCTATAAATCAAATTTCTTAGCCTTTAATATTACATTATTCTTTTGATAATTGTTCTAATCCAGCCCTCTTGACAGTGAAAGGTGAAAAGACCAATTATGATCTCCTAATTTAACCAGAATAACTCACTGCTTTTATCAGCGGTTAAATGCCCATGAGATGGCAAACATTTGAAATTAACGTCACCACGCTAAACACCGATATTGGATTCTTTTTAAACCACAGTTGCCTTTTCCTGGTTGAATAGATTAAAATAAATATACTTCCATGGTCAGTTTAAGAAATACAGGTTAATGTAAACTGGTCTAGATCCCGGGATAATATTGGTTGCTTAAAATTACTGAGAAATACAGAAGATTACAGAAGATCACAGTATAATAATAAAAACAACACTTTTAATTACATTACCCCATTTGTTTTAAATGACAAGTTCAAATTAATATTTTCCCATTTATGAATCATACCTAATAATATGGGGCCCCATAGAGTTTATTTGGTTTATCAGGGGTCATTCTCATTAGAAGTCTGATGGACAGTCACATTTTTGTGGAGTAAAGACTTAAAAGACAGCTTAATGACAATCCCTGTGTTCATAAGGATCATATACTCCATATGTGAATTTAAAACAATCCTCCAAAAGAACTACCCACATCAACCTAAAGATCCAGACACTGAACCTGGACACAACTTACCTTAATATAAGTTACATAATCAGATGCTCTAGCTGAGCAGAGAACAGTTTTTGGAGTGGGAGCTACTCCCTTATTTTCCCCTATAAACTGCCCTGATTAGCTCTGGGGGGCCAAGGGCCAATGATCAGCCAGCCACAACCTGACACACTGACACACACCTTACACTACAAAATAAGTCTAAAAAAGCAAAACAACTAGAAGAAATACAGCAGATTAAAAGAAGGTCGAAGATAAGCAATGCATTCATGCAGACAAACTGAGGAATATCCTGAATATAACAGAATTTATAAAGGATGCCCTCCTGGTGAACAACGATGCAAACGCACAGGAGAAATCCCTTCTTGTTAATGACAGCTAGACTGATCTGAAAGCTTCACATTTTTGGTGATAACTTAATGCATTTAATGTTAAAACAACAGCTCGTAACAACACAATTACAATAAGGAAACATTAACAAATATATGTATGAACAAGAAATGTTTTATCAATATTAACGGATAAATGTATCATATTAGCTCAGCATAGTTGACATACAAGAAAGAACAAAAAACAGTTCTGAATAGAAGTGCTTTTTTCCTGCTAATTCGCTGTAGCATTGTTGACATTTTTGAAAGCGGATCTGAGAGCAACAGCGCCCCCTTGCCTCCGTTCTCCTCAACTACGCCAACAGCAGGCCCCCCTTCCTAACGTTAGACACAAAATGTCGGCATTGCTCAAGTCACATGACCCCTTTGTACTTAGAAACCCGTCTCATGCATACATAAATCACCAAAACGAGGACTTTCTTCCAAATACAGAATCGCCGTGCTTTAAAGTATCCAAAACTACCAGCCATGTCACACAAACGAGCCGTTTGATGCCCCAAACCGTCGTCTTTCTCTTTAGAAAATTGGCGGCCATTTTGCGATAGCTTGCGCAGGAAAAAAAGAGGGGCGCCTCTGATCGTTTAAAAAATAAAGCAAAGCTTATACCATCACATTTTTAAAAAAATATATACATTACCGATTCCTCTTCCTTCTCCATCCCAGTCGGCATCTGCGGCACAGCCCGGTTAATGGATGCATATTCGTGTAAGTCGGGTAAATCCTCACAACGGAAGACGGGTAGTGGCTTGGAAGCGTCCAGCGCCCGTGCCCGAAACGACAATTTACTCATTTTTTTTTTTTACAATTCCAGATGAAATATAAATCTATCCGATCTCCTAATGTTCACAACGGCACCGAGTGGAGCTTTCATGGATGTTTCTGTGCGGTTAGTCTCTAACGTTCGGAAGGTTCTAGCTTGGATTTAGGGCGTCGCCAGCGGAGCTGGGGGAAGGCCCGGATCTCGGTCGCTCTCTCTCGGACTGTTTTTTTCCGACGCTCCGCTCCCTATCGGTGGTTCAGTGCGCCATGGACAACATGGCGGACATTTAAAAACTCTTTTGCTCTGTTTCGCTCGGAGCGGTCCAACCCCCAGTTCGTGGACCGACCATTCCCACACGGTCCCGAGCGCTTGCGCGTTACCGGGGTTGGGGGAAGGGGGTATTTATTTCAAACCAACTCCGTTCCACACACACACACATCAATTATTGAAATAAACCGTAGACATGGCGGAAATACTGGGTAGTAGGTATGGTGAGAAAAATTAACACATTAAATTAGATTAGATTAAATTAGATATTCTAATATTTAAAAACAACACATTGGACAGTGGAAAATAATCATTTTTGCATCGTAACTGAAACATAAAACTTATTTAAAACGGCTAAATAATTCACATTTGTAAAATTAAGGGAAAGATAAATATAATGATAAAAAGGCTTAACCAGTCGTATAGAAAAGCCATTTTAAAAATAAAAAAGGTATATACAAATAAACAAGGTTTAAAATGAGGAGTTTAAAAAGTAACTATCCTATTTAGGAATAGTTAAAACATTTAAAATAGAAAAAAAATACAATAAAAGCAACTTCTATTTAAAACAAATAATATGCTTTAATTTTACCATTCAATCTTAATCTAAGCTGCAAAGAAATTTTCCAGCTTTTTTTATATATACACACACATATACACACGTTGTATTTATATATACACATATATATATATATACACACATATATATATACACACATATATATATATATATATACACACACATATATATATACACACATATATATATACACACATATATATATACACACATATATATATACACACATATATATATACACATATATATATATACACATATATATATACACATATATATATATATACACATATATATATATACACATATATATATATATATACATATATATATATACATATACACATATATATACACATATATATACACACACATATATATATACACACACATATATATACACACATATATATATATACACACATATATATATATACACACATATATATATATATACACACATATATATATATATACACACATATATATATATATACACACATATATATATATACACACATATATATATACACACACATATATATATATATATATACACACATATATATATATATATATACACACATATATATATATACACACATATATATATATACACACATATATATACACACATACACATATACATATACACACAAACACATACATACATATATACACACAGACACACGTACACATACAAACACATACAGGGCTGAAAAAAAACCGGATAAATCGTGACTTATCAATTATTGAAATAATTGTCAACCAAGTTAGTTATCGATTTATCAGACAGACTTACTAAAATCTTTTTTGTCTGTCCATATGCTATATCCAGCACTTCTAAAGTGGAAAAGCTTAATCTTCACTTGGTTTAATTTCACTGAAGTCTGTGAGCAACCTTTGCTATCCGATTATGAAACAAAAAAAACAATCGACAGACTATGTAGCCAATTATTATTTTGCAAATTGATTTATGTTATTCTATATATATTTTATTACTTTAATAATCCCAGAGGGAAATTACTTCTCTGTATTTAACCCATCCCCTTTGGGGAGCAGAGGGCTGCCATCGTGTGGCACCCGGGGAGCAGTGTGGGGTATTTATTTTTTTTTGCTCTCTGTAACAGGGGAGACTCAATCGTGTTAATGAATGTTGAAACTACTGCAACTGGTGAAAATAGCCGTTGCGATGCCCTCTGAAATAAAGTCCAGAAATCACATCAAAAGTTCAGCACAAGACGACTGATCTGACTCAATGATCACTTTTCCCTCTTGACCAATGAGGAAAAACCTCCTCGCTCTCTGGCCACCGTCTGTCAATCAGCATCAAGCAGCCAGCTTCATGACCTGCCCCATAGACCCCTAAGAGGCTGAGCCTTACTGGAAATGACGTATTTGTGCACTTTCTCCCTGCTTACCTCAATAGACTGAGGCTCAAACCTCTACAGGGATTGCAAGCTGATTAATGTGCAACATACTCATCAAATAAGTCCCATTTTAGCATATATCTAATGTAATTTAATAAATACATTTATGAAGTTTGATAATGCGTATTTCCCCAATGATTTTACAAAATGTACAGGGGTGGTTTAGACTCCTAATATTCAATGAGAAATCCCCACTGATATATATACACACACGCACACGAACTAAAGGAACATGACTAATCTCACTCAAGTCCTTGATCACTAACTGATTAAACCTAATGACCTAACTGGCATAAAAAAAAAAAATGATGTTTACTCCAGGTTAAATGAGTCACAATGAGAACAATACTGTCTCTATCAGGAAGGAAAGGGAAATGAACCCACAAGCATGACTGTTTTTAAGTACAACAGTGCTGACCAGCCCCCATTAAATTATATTTCTGAATCTTTACTTTTCTATGTAGCCAAACCTCTAGGTCTTCTATTTAACATGGTGAGAGCAGCATTCAAATTCCATGGAAGCATCTCACCTGTTGTTGTTAGTTGATGTGATCATCCATGGTCTCTGCAGATTATCAGAGTTCTTTTTGTCATCCTTAAATCCATACACAGCATGATGTTTATCTGGAAACAAAGAAGGGTACAAATTAAAAGAAGATCAGGACAAATGGGATTTGCACAAAGTAAAGAGAAGATGAGACAAGTCTCCCTATCAACTGATGACTGTCAGACTTGTCTGGAAGTCAAGTAGTTTAGCCGAACAGCCAATGCGTGCAGACTAAATCTATGTAGCTTGGCCCAAAGTACATTTATAAACAATACTTTCTGAAATACAATAACTTGAAAATACAAGAGGGACAGCAAACTTCCTCATTTGTTACTTGAATCCTGATAAAACACAAACTCGCTTTCTGGCATGTGCAAATATTCAAGTCTGTTATAAGATGAAGTGCCTAACAATGAGGAGCCTTCTTTCCTCTGGAACCTTTTCCAGATCATGATGGCCGCAATAAGAACTCAGGCTTTTATAATCATAAGAAAAACAATGCAATTTTCACAGAGCCACTCAGTTTTGTTCATATTAGATGTATCAAGCCCTTTAGGTGGTGGTAATGATTAATGTGGGCTTGGCGCCACACAGAAGAGAAAAAGGAATTGCAGCTGGTGTTCTGATCCAAGTAAGTGGGCAGAACTTTGCACTTTCTCCAAACAGCAGGAACTGCAAAGTCCTGCAACAATTGACTCTAAACCAGCAAGCTTTCAAGATCATCAAAACAATGAAACCCTGGGGTTAAACATCCACATTCTTATCTTTAGTGAAGAGAAAAATAATGATCATAATTTGGATTTCGTTTAGTGGGTTGCCCCAGTTAACAGGAAAAGGGGTATGCTGAAACTACATAAATATGCACACCTAAAGTCCCTGTCACACCTTGACAATTTAGACCAGCGTATGCCTGACGTACGATAAATCTGGCAAAAGCGCTGGCATATGTTGGAAAAGTTATGGGTACGTTCTGTATAAGTTAAGAGCACGCTGAAGTACGCTGAAACACACTGGTTCACGTCGACCTACTTGCTGTAGGTCCACGTGAGCATGTTTAAAATTTCCCGATGTATGCCAGCTTAAGCCCTACGTGGTCCATAAGTTACATGTAAGTTATTATCATTGACATATGTTAAGTGTAAGTTACTCATAAGTATTGGTGTCTAGCTTATCCACAACCTTTGAGTAACTTGTGCATAACTTAAGAGCTGATCTCCAATAGATATCAACGTATTTGACGTGTTCCGGACGACCACTGAACGTGTTTCTAACTTACAGCTACTGTATAATGTATAATCAAAACGCTGCCAATGTATAATGGCAGCGTTTTGGTACAAAAGGAAGTTCACAATAGGAAACTGTCAGTACTCCACAACTCTGCATCCCCATCATAGGGTGAGCAAGAAGGTAAATTTGATGATCCTCTTAGCCAGGGGTCTTCCACATTTTCCAGGGCAAGGACCCCCAAAATGATGGCGAGATGGAGCGGGGACCCCCTAATTATATATACTGTATGAAATTGTGTTATATCAAACTGGTCCTATAGTCACTCTATTACAGATGGAGTAATGTAACGAAAGTAATTTTGCCCTGGGATTCTGAATGTCATTCCTTGTTGATGGGACAGGTGTTGTGAATGAAACGGTGCCCAGCTTTAAAAAGCTCCTGTGTGTCGCTGAATGTGTGCATTGATGACTGAAAGACGTCTTCTGCCACCATTTTTCTATTTACTACAGTGTTTTGGAAAAAATTGCAGGAAAAAAAACAAAACATTGTCTAATCAACCAACAATTTCGCGACCCCCATGCAGTACTTTCGTGGACTCCTGTTGAAGACCTCCAGTCTAAGTGTTCATGCCTACAGCCACGACCAACAAACTTCCTAGCAGACATGACTCTGAATCTGCTGTGACTTCAAACCTTCTTTTTTCTTTTTTTTTTTTAAACAGGCGGTAAACAGCAGCTAGGTTAGTTCCGTGAACAAAGATGCAGACTGGGCACCTGAGGGAAGCAGCTTTAACTGATGCTTCCTAATGCACAAGTGAGGTTGTCGTTGGACATAAGTTCTGGACTCATGATGAATACGCCATGTATATGACCAGAATTGAAAAATCCATAGAAAGTTCAGCGTATGACAGCATTTTAGGAAATTCTGGGACGTCAGGCTTACGCTGGCTAACACTGCAAGGTGTGACAGGTCCCTAAAGAAGCGCAACTGAAGAAGAAAATAAATGTCATGGCACTGACTAGAGGTCATCCATCTGACTGATTTCTCATATATGCGCCAGTCTCTCAGTAACCAGCATAGTAAATCCTGGGTGCAATTTGGAGCTGTGCGTGTCTTTTAACAGAAAGAGCCCGTGCATATTTGAGTGTACAGAAGATTTAACATTTGGGAGACAATATACAGGCAACTAACGGACAACATAAAGCACTGGCTATGTACTGTCGTAAAACTTTTAAAATTCAAAATCATGGTTTTAATTCATTTATATTCTTAATGATTAGTGGATTTGTTTTTTTTTATGTCAGCTAGTTAGAGACAACAGGTGGAAGAGATTACAGTCAATTAAAAAAAACACTTTAAAAGTGATACATTTCAGTTACTGTTTATTAATGATATTAACCTTATCCTGAGACTACTGCATGTGTGGGTTTACTGCCATTCAAATTTGACTGTTGAGTATTTTCTTTGAGTGATTTGTAAAACCTAGAGTCTAGAATCTGCCATGCTTTTGTCTCTCAATTTCATATCACAAACACAGCTATGTCTACTCAACGGCCTTGGTCCATCAGCGAAACGTGCCATTTTCGAATGTCTCTCCATGATCTGATCCAATTTCTTAAAAACATACAGGCTCCAACTAAACGACGTGTCAATGGACCAATGTACTCATGAGATTACGTAATGAATATCCAAAGATCATGACGGCCATCTGCATTTGAATCCCACCATCTGTATTACACAATTTTAAAACAACCCTCTGAGATTTATTTAAGAATGTCTGTTTCTGCAGCTCAGTCAGATCAATTCAAAAGAAGCACGTGCTAAAAACATTGCTATAAAATTTGGTTCAAGTGGTAAAATAATTAGATTCTAATAATCTTTAGGACAAGTTCATGATTGTAACGCCTCCTGAGATAAACCCACCGTGTGTGGTGGGTTTAGAGGGATCCTGTATGGCTGTCTTGGCCTAATATCCTTGATTGTGGGATGTTATGAGTGCACACAAGGTCACAACCTGTCGAATGCATGTGTAGACAATGAGAAATGATTTCCTGAGGGGAAAAATAAAAAAACTCAACATTGTAGCAATTGGAGCTCCTGATCGCTGGTCTCCAGTCTAAACAAATGGCTTTTGTAGTTGTAATATTTTTCCCCGTTAATAATAGCTCACAAGGTATTAATTCTGCTTTCTCCTCATTGGCCTTGTTCATTTATTCTGAACATTTTGTGATATTTCTCGTCTTGCACCTGATTTTTCCTGAGTAAAATCTGTTGGTGTGTGAAGAGCTGGAAACAACACCCTGAAGAACCAGACTTTTTGTTTTAATCATCATGAGAGGGGTCTCTTTAAGTTATGAAAAATCAGCCGACAACTTTAAAACCTGCCATCTTGGCCTAGCATAAGTTCATTGGAGAGCAGCTACCATCTTCTCAGGGCTATGTGGATGGAAGCCCAACAACCCAGCTCCAAAAAGTGTTGCATCCACTGCTATGAATCCTATGAACGTCAATGTAAACTTCATTTAAATTTCCAAACTAGAAATTAATCAGTATCAAGTCTCAAGAAGGTCGTTTCAAGAAGTTCCATCACGCAGAACTTGTTAGACTAATCAAGCTTTAAGGAAAATAAGGTAAGAGAGTGCCGTCCCTCCCCCACTCGTTGATGGCACACTCCTGGTAGCTACTTCACCAAATGCCTGAACTAATTATCGATATTATGGTCTTTTTTTCCCCACCTGGTTTGGCCCTAATTTTGAGGAATCATTAACATTTCCCATACACAGGTGGTTGTTGATTGGATCAAAAGATTTTCCTCCAAACTGGCTCTGAAGGCCGACCGGCTGGGAGCAAGCACTGAAATCCAACAATTTTAGGGGTCAGTTAACCCCATGTAAGACATAAAGCGACGAGTCTGTATTTAATTACACCTGGAGAGGAAGCTGGGGGTATGAAACTAACAAAAAAAATTCAAACTGAAATTTAATCATAAAACTGAAAGTGAAAATGAGTGCAAATTAGAGGCAAGAGGAAAATTAACGGGCAAAACATTCCTATTTTCTAAATAAAGACTAACTATACTTTCCTACAGCCTTCGCCAACAAGTAGACGCATATATGTAAACATCTGTGCTGTCTAAATAAAAGGTATAGTGGATCAAATTCTTTCACTTTTGAGATCTGGGGTGTAAATCTTTCCCATTGTCATTACTTACCTACTTGTACCAATAAACATTCTGCGCAAAATTGCTATTTAAAAGCACTAATATCTACATAAAATGATTATTTGACAAGTTTTTATTAAAATTGTTTTATTCTGTGATTTCACTGAAGGCTCTCGGATTACTTGCAGAGACACATTTTCTCTTTACCCCATAATCTAGTTCTGAAAAGAACAGGAATTCTGCATTTATTGATGTTACTATATTGATGTGTATAATTAACCACAAAAAATATAAATGTTTTGCATATTCCACTTGAGAGTATTACTGCTGTCACCATCTGTACTAGAGGTAAAAAATGGTAGGGGTGGCCAATGATTGGGCAAAGCCTGGCGTACACTGCGAGATTTTCGGATTTGCGGCGATTGTCCAGTCGTGCGAGAATCTTTCGATTGGGCCGACTTTCAGCTTGATTGTGCGTTGTGTAGTGTACAGAGGGTAACAAAGGTCGATCAGCCTCTCACGACCACCTCTCGATCAGGAATCCCGAGGTCGGGAGAAAATCAAACATGTTTGATGACCATCGTCGGCAAATCGCTCAGTGCGCAAACAAGGATTCTTCTTTTTCTTCTACCTCTCAGATGTAAACACAAAAGCATGGCGGGGATGCAATGAGTGAAATGGAGTTCTGTCCATTGACAGACTGTCTGTTGACAGACTGTAGTAAACGCAATTTCTCAGCTATGTCTTTGTCCAAATACGCCGTCGCCTCTTCTTTTAGGGCTTTCAGCACAAAATTGGAGAAATTGCCATGGCAGGGTGTTTCACCATAGTGAGCTTCATATTCCCTATTTGTTTGGCTCCCGGATAGATGAGTCAGGTCAGCTCCGTCTCACAGCGAAAGCTGAGTCCAATTTGGTTTTTAGACGTACAGTGTGAGCAGGTAGCAGGTGAGAGCGTTGTGTTGCACATACATCGTGAGCTGTGAACTCACACTGTACGACTAAACCCTGGGGTTTAATCTAGCTCCGCCCCTGGTAATATAGATTCGCATTAACCATTTGTATTGCAGTAACTTTAAGCGTGAGTTAAGTGTTTGTTTCTGAGCCCTTGTACAGACAGACTGCTCCTCCTCCAGTGACAGGTTTATACTCCTAGATCTAACCTCCAGGCTTCTAGCTTCATTGTCGAGTCTTCTGGTGGATTCAAAATCAAGAAGTTTTGGGATTCTGAAATCGCACCTTTATACATACTTTTATTTATCCTTTTAGTTGAATGAAAGATGTGTCAAGTCAATTAATTTGCATTTTTTGTCACCTAAAAAATATTTGTACAAGTTCTAATGTAAACTAGAGGACAAATTACAGTTTGAATGCTAAAATTCAGTAGTTCTTCATATAACTGTTTTAAGTGTTAAGCAGCTATTAATAGGCTCTTGGCATCATTGGAAAAACCTTATAAAATCAAACCCTAAAAATACTTACATAGGATGATGATTGCATTTATATTTAAGTGAAAATAGATCCTCAGAGCCTCTAGCTGACAAACAGAAGTGCCATGAGGGTGGGGTTAGTCCCACAATAGGGAAAGAGTTCAGATAATCACAGGAAAGAACTGGAAAAAACTCACATTATCAACCAGATAGGGTCAGTTCTGGTGGGTTTGATTTAACAATGCCTTTCAATGATGCCCATCTGATGCCAGCTTCATCCCCTTCCACCTGTTTTCAGGAGCTGGCTTTGTGTGGGTTAGATAATATTTGCAGTGACTGATCCAGGCCGAGCAGTTCCAGGGCAGACCACAGGGACAGCCTGGCACTGTTCAGCCACACACCCAAAAGCTGCAAATGATCCAGCAGAAAAATGTCCCACATTTGCCTGCCATCAGGTTCAAAACTCTTAACAGAGAAAGAGGTGTAAAAAACACACAGAAAGCCCTAAACACTGAGATCCTTTAACGATCCTCACCTCCACCCCTTCAACTGTGGTTTAATCTCGAAAAACCCAACCTATTTATCATTTATATTTAAGATATAAAATATAACATGTCTAAAATATAAATATATATATATATATATATATATATATATATATATATATATATATATATATATATATATATATATATATATATATATATGTCCATTAACCAGTGTATGTCTGGTAGCTTTAAGGGCAGAAAAACTGAGCAAAAACTTGTGGTTTTACTGTTGAATTGCATCCAGCTGACCAGCCAGGAATTTGATTGCGTGTATGAAATCATCTGATGCCAGAAAACACACTAATCACGACGGGCCTCTTTATTCTGGCCGTTAGAGTTAAAAACCAAGCAGGTAAATACTCACCGAATAGATCCGTGAGGAAATGCGGCCGCCTTCGGGGCAGAGCGGGTTCATTTCTGCAAGTTTAACCAGCAGAAGATGGAAAAACCAAGAGACGACAGGCAACACGACGCAGTGAGCTACAGAGGGAGTTAACGTTAGCCGCCGATGGTTCAGGAGAGTTTCGTGATTAAAATAATCATAAAAAAAACTGTTTGAGAGAAGCAACCGGTTCCAGCCGAGGATTTATGCCATCAAACGGCGTCTATCAGTCGGTAAAAAGTCCCTATTTTGCTACCGTTGGTCGAAACTAGAGAGCTGGAAAGCAAAGTGCTACTGTTGGGGGTTAACAACTTTGCTGTGAAAAACGCCATCTGATTGGACAGCTGAGGCCACCAATCACCTGTGGAGAGGCTCCACAGGGGATGGGACGAGATGTGATTGGCTGGCGAGGACTCGGTTTTGGAGATGGGAACCGCGGATCTTCTCAAGGACCAGAATGACTTCGGTATCGATAACCAAATCCAGACACTTATTTTATCCCCAATTTAAGCCCCAAAACCATTCCACGGCAAAAAAAATGTCTAAATACAAGGAAAACAAGAGAATGTTGCCCAAAAGTCGGGGTCCGACGTTAGCGGTGCCGCCATATTGCGAGTGGCATGTGCTAGCAGAAATATTCTTACTAAGATGATGCTGAAATTTTAATAGAAAATAAATAATTTAACACACATGACTTAATATACCGATAATGTTTTCCATTTTAGTGTAAATAAAAGCTAAATAACGAATAATGAACAATGATAAATACAAAGGTGTTTAAGTTGCCAGTTTTATTTCATGCTGACAAGGAGCAAAATAATAAAAACCAGGGGTATAGTTCAACATTTACAGAAGAGGAGAAGGCCCACTGGAAAAATAAAAAAAAAGTTAATTGAATTTTAAATATTTCATTTTAATATTAAAACAAGTCAGAATTCTGACTCTCATCTCATAATTCTGACTTTTCTCTCAGAATTCTGAATTAAATATCATATTTCTGACTTTAATGTCGGAATTTTCGATCTTAATTTTAAAGGGCACCATGAAGGAAGAGCTGTGGCGGCACTCAGCTTCGCTGACAAAGATGTGAGTTGTTTGGGAGGGCCAGTAACACACTGGTGGAATTAGGCGACTTGTTTACATGCCCGAGGGTTCACCGGTGATGCTTTTTTAATTAGTGGAAGAGCAGAAGGTGATTAAAACAAGAGAGCTAGTTTAGTCTCTAAAACAGTCATGGCTACGGCTTGATGCTGACATGTTTGTTATCCCCATGCTATGCCCATCCTGAAACATGATGGTTGCAGAACAATGCCTCGGGATGTTTTTGTCCAGCAGGGACAGAGAAGCTGATCAGACTTGATGGTAAGATGGATGGAGACCAGTACTGCACACCTTAACTGATAGCGGGAGATGATTTCCATCACATTTAATCATGTTATGTTCTATTCAGTTCATTTATATATTCACAATTCACAACACATGTCATCGCAAGACTCTTTACAATTCAACCAGACCATAAAGTCAAATTGATTCAAAGTTTTCTATCTAAGGAAAACCAGTTGATTGCATCGACTCTGACTCGAAGGCAATCACTCACACCAAGCATGCTTGTAGCGACAGTGGAGAGGAAAACTTTCTTTTAATAGGAAGCAACCTCCAGCAGAACCAGGCTCAATGTAATTTGCCATCTGCCAAGGCCGAGTGGGGTTCAAGGAGACAGAAGCAGAAAAAGAAGCATAGATACACAAGGCAACCGTAAAAGACGGCCCTGTCCAGGAAACACACAGCCAGGCAGAAGAGCTCTGAGCCAGCTCCAATGTCAGAGCATGAAGAGAGCACATCCAGTTAGTCAGTCAGAGAAACAGGATTACACTGAAAAAGAGGCCGATGTCGAAGACCGAAAAGCAAACGTGTTAATGGCAGCAGCACAGCTGATATTTATCTCCAGGATGGAGTCACAGCCAAACAGGAACAGAACAGATGAAGCTACAATGAGAGAAAGCAGTGAGAGCATAATGTTAGAGATTGAACTAACAGATTATGCAGAGTGGGAGAATAAAGATATAATGAAGCAGAATGATGAAAAAGGGTCTCTATGTCCTCCTGAAGTCTAAGCCTATAGCAGCATAACTATAGAAATAGCTCATGATAACCTGAGCCACTTTAACTATAAGCTTTATAAAAAAGGAAAGTTTTAAGCCTAGCCTTAAAAGTAGACAGGGTGTCTGCCTCACGGACTAAAACTGGTAGTTGGTTCCACAGGAGAGGACCCTGATAACTAAAAGATCTGCCTCCCATTCTACTTTGTCTACTCTGTTGATTAAGTGAAGGTGGAATCCAAACACAAAAACTCACCTTCTCATTCCTACTAGCCTGCCTTTATTACTTACTGCTGGTCTATTACATATATTTACAAGATTTTGTTAATGTTGGTGAGTATAAGGTATTTTTACTTTTGCAAGGCACTGACATTTTCATGCTTGAAAGCAAAACATTGGAGATAAATTGAATGCCACATTTCCACATAAATAGAAATACTAGTCGGTTTAAACATGTGGGTAAAAGTTCAATGTTTGGTGACTGTCAGGGTGACCTATTAAAAATTAACTTTATCTGATAAATTATTAAATGGCCAAGAGGAATGGCCATTTATTTACATCCCTTTAAAAAAGGAGAATTCAGTCAGATGAGGAAAAAAACACAATAATTGCTCAATAAGACCCAGTTATGGGGTTAGTTGGTTTGATTTATTTAATAAATAATTTGACAAACCAGGTTTATTTGAACAAATGTGTGAAGGCACTCTAAAATAATTTTGGCAGTTTCCTTTTAGGACAGGAACAAAATCGTAAATCAAAACCCCTGTTTTCTGTAGATCTAAACCATTGATTGAGGCAAGAAGTAAAAAAAAAAAATATTTCAAAGTAATATTCTATCAACAAAACAAGGCATGTATTTGGTGCTGCTGAAATGAAGGACCTGAGATGGCTTCAAGTTGAGCCAAGAAGACCTGAAACAGTTAAGCTACTGTAAACCGACGTCCTTTCAGCCAAAGAAAATAAGACTTATAATGATTGTTCAGCTGCAGAAAAAAAAGCAAACATGTCTTTTAGATTCATATATGGCTTCACATAGAACCCCAAACAGACTGTACACATTTCATTTCATACATGCAGGTTTAAAAACAAACTCCTTATTCCTCTGACCTTGAGTCAGACGGCAGATCCATCTTAAAATATTTGATTATTTTCCCGGTGACGGATTGATTCCCTCCCACTGAACAGAGCAACCCTCCAGAGGAGACTTCAGTAAAAGGTAAAGACACCCCTTAGCTTTTCCATTTAAAAAACATTCTTTCTAAAATCCAGACTTTTTACAAAGATAAAGCAAAGAAAATCAAAACAAGTTATGAAAAACAGTGGTAGGATGCATCTATCATTTGGCCACTACGACGACAAACAGTGAACATTGTTGTATAAAACCCCCCCGCTCGATCCTCTCGGTTTCCTTCCCCCGGCCATTTTCCTCTTCATGTACAGTGTCGTCACGAATGAGAGAGAAGCTCAATCATTTCCCCTCGTACTTCGGGTTAACCACAGTTGTCACAGCGCTTTTGTAGATGGGATTCTCACCCTGCAGTTGAAGAGGAGAAGAAAAAGTCAGGATTTTTTATTTTTTTTTGTCTTCACAGTTTGCTATCATGTCCTTTCATCGCTTCTCGTCAGACTTTTTTTTTGCTCATGAGTACAGTCCTGGAGAACTACTGATCAAGACCCACAGTATTTTTTTTAGTCCTACTGTGGTCAATCAGAACCAAGAGCTGCTGATGAAGTAGTCCAAATCCAGCTGATTGCCTTCTTCCTTTTAATGTGGTGTTTTTGTAGCAGATGACGACACTAGGGGGCAGCACTACAGAAAGGGAAGAGGCAACTCCCTCAAAAGACAATGAGGAAAGCTCTATATCTTCTTATCCGTCTCCTTGTTTCAATATTTTTCATTTCAATTAACTAACAGAGAAGATAGAAAAAGTAAAAAAAAAAACTCAGATGTTTAAAGATTAAAACATTGTTTGCAGAGGAATTCCAGCCGTTCTGATGTCCAACAGCCTTTCACATCTAGTGACAGAAGGTTTTTCCTATTCTCTTTTCAGATTTGTAAAAACATCTTTCCATCTTTCTGCTCTATCCTTTAAATGACTTGGTTGCAAAATAAAAAAAGAACAGGTAAAAAGTTCAAGTTGTGAGGATATGTTGGTGATGCAGTGAAGTCAGGGTGGTGTGAGAAGTTTAAACATTTCAAGTCCTGGTCTAACCGACTCACCGTGTCCCAGATGGCGTTCATCTTCTCCTTCTCAAACTTGGCAAACTCTCTGCGGTCATGAATGATCATGAGGAGCTTCCAGATGAGCAGGAGGGCAAGGCCGATCATCACGATGCCGGCGACAACACCCGCCACGATGGGGATGATGTCAGGACCAGCTGGGCACTCTGAAACAGGGAAAGGGAATTATTTGTTTCAACATAATTATTTGCCCTCTATAAGACCAGGCTCTAACATGCAGTAGTTTATACTCTAACTCGATGCTTTACTGGATGAAGGTAAACACTTCAACATCAGGCTTAAGATGCAAAGAAAGAAAAGATGGAACAATGGACTGATTCAGCAATTTGACAAGAGTTAAGGGGATAAAGTCTTAAAACACTATTACTTTTCTATATTTGGTTTTCTTTCCCATTGTTAAAATAAGGTGGAAAACAAATAGCAAATAAATTAAGATCTTTTAGTTATCAGGCTCCTTTCCTTAGGAACCAACTACCAGTTTTAGTCTGTGAGGCAGACACCTTGTCTACTGTTAAGACTAGGCTTAAAACTTAGGCCTCAGGTTATCCTGAGCTATCTCTATAGTTATGCTACTATAGGCTTAGACTGCTGGAGGACACAGGGACCAATTTTTCTTCATTCTATCACTTTTCTCCCATTCTGCAGTATTTGTTAGTTCAATGTCTAACGTTCTGCTCTCTCAGCTTTTTCTTATAGTAGCTTCATCTGGTCTGTTTCCGTTTGGTTGTGACTCCATCCTTAAGAGAAATATCAGCTGTACTGCTGCCAACAACACCTTTGTTTATAGAAGTTTGAGTTGGGCTTGTTTTTTTTTGTGTGTTTTTTTTTTAAACTCTGACTAACTGTATATTAGGGATGGAACGATTTATGAAAACCGTCCGAACCGTTCGCTTCGACTGTCTCGGTTCGGTTCGCGTGTGTTGCTTTCGGTTCATGCGCTGCTCCTTTTTCTCATAGGCGAAGCGTTTACACTCCAGAGCAGAAGGTGGCGGTACTGTGACCAAAGCCAACCACCAGTAGTAAACAAGAAGAAGAAGAAGCGTAGCCGGGTGTAGCAGGGGAAAAAATCAGTTGTTGTGGAGAATTGTGTCGGAATGGCGAGTGGGAAAGAACAGGAGTTGGAAGACGCGCCAGCAGCACTTTATAGGTCTGCTGTATGGGAGCGCTTTGCATTTAGAGTGACCTACGATGACGGCGGAAAGAAAGTTGTGAATAAAAGTGCAACAGTGTGCGAGCATTGTGCAACACGTTTTGTTTATGCTAACAGCAACACGACCAACATGTCATGCTAACAATCATACTCAGCAACCCCCGCTCCGCCCTGCTGCGCTCCAGACTGGCTGCTCAAAGCAAAGCATACAGCCTCCGCTGTGGCTCCCGTCCGCTCCCCTCTCTCTCCCTTCGAGATGGTAGAGGGCATGCGCCAGATGATTAAATTCAAAGCAGCAAAACATACGGAAATGATCCAGGGTTTCAACGGATTATTTAAAATAATTACAATCCATTATTTTTTGGGGGATTTTTTCATTAATTTCATAAATTTTTATGGGATTTCGGTGTAACAATCAACATATACCGAATCGAACCGAACCGAAAACCGTGACCACGAAACCGTGAATCGAACCGAACCGTGGATTTTGTTAACCGTTCCACCCCTATTGTATATGTTCTCTTTCATCTTTTTGACATTAAAATGGCTCAGAGTTCCTCTACATAGCTGTTTCTTTCCCAGGCAGAGCTTGTTCAGTTTCACCTTTTCTAATATGGAAACTATTTATAGATCAGTGCTTCTGTTCTTTTTGTATGTCTGCTTCAATCTCCTTGAACCCCCGATCAGCCTCGCCAGATGGCTGTTCACTCTGAACCTGGTTCTGCTGAAGGTTTCTACCTGTTAAAAAGGAGCTTTTTCTCTCCACTCTTGCTGCATGCATCCTCAGAGTGAGGGATTACTGAAGAGTCAACGACACAACGCAAGCCAATATCACTACATCCAGGAGGTGTTTGTCCTTTAAAGTTGTCAACTCGATGCAGCTTGTTTTCATTAGACAGAAAGTTTTTACCAATCTGACTGTATGATCTGATTGAATTGTCTTCATAAAAGGCCTTGAGATGGCATGTGCTGTTTATTAGTGTTATATGAATAAACTAAATTATCTGTATTAAATGAAAGCAGCTGGTCCAACCTACCAGGCTTTTCCACGACATGGACCTCCTTGATGTCGTCCCTGACAGCGAGGGTGAAGTAGAACCAGCAGTCATTCTCGTCCCTCTCCTTGCAGAAGGTAAGTGGGAAGGACTGGTCATTAGGCTGAGGTAGGTTGTCCCTCTCTGGCACCTTTTTGAGGAGGATCTTCTTGCAGTCCTCATTACAGGTGTCCTTCTTCTCACCACTTTGGAAGGTTAGGCACTGCACACAATCCCTGGGTAGAGACACATAACAGCGCAGCATTTCTAGAGCTGTAATGGAAAGCTTAGACTTGGCCTCTGAAACTCTGCGACTGATAACAAAGTCTTAGCAAAGATGTTAGCAATTGATTATATCACCGTTCCAACCTCCACAACATTTCTGGCTGACCGAGACCCTCATTGTTCAGACATTAAACATTTTGTGCTTTTATTTTGAATTAATTATCCTCTATACAAAGTATACACAAGAGGAAAAAAACAAACAAAAAAACATCATACACCCTATTTTCAAGGCTATTTTCTATGAATTTAAAAGCTTCCATATTTATGCAGATTTGAAATTATTTCCAGTATTTATGTTTAACCATCTTGAAAAGATTGAGTTTTTAAGGTTGGAAAGATCGCTAGATGCGCTTCGGCGCTACCATCCATGTTTACTTCCGTAAACACAGAGCATTCTGGCCTGTGACGTCATTACGTCCTCTACTGCGCGTGCGGGACCCTTGGGTTGTATGAATGTAGTTCACACAGGAGATAGAATACAAGTCACATATATTTGGAAATATGAACAGCAAAACCAAAAAAAAAAAAAAATCAGATTTCATTAAAAAAAAAATCAGAATTGAGCATCAAGGCCTGCAGTGTGAACGTAGCCAAATAGACTCTGGGCATAAGATCATAAACTAAGCAGAAATTCCCCTTTAGGGTTTTCCAAGGAAGCTTCATCACCTATAAATTAGTTTAGGTCATTTAGGTGTGAAGCAGCTAAGCAGCAAAACAGTCCTCACAGGTCAGAAAACCCAACTATCATCACTGTAGCAAACAGAATACAGAGAAAGATGTAATATTTTTTTCAGGACATTTGAGTCACACCTGTGTTGCATCTTCAGTCAGGAGACTTCGATGGAAGTCGTTTCAGTCTCTTATTGATAAAACATGAGAATCGACTCTAATTGAGACAAGTGAGGCCTGAGGTTCTTTAGATGATCTTTGGGTTGTACTGTGACCTTCTGGATAAATTCTGCAGAGCCCTTATTGTAATTTCAGCAGACTGGACACTCTTGGGAAGACTCTTCCCCGTTTCCTGTTTTCTCTATTTATCAATTATAAGTTCTCACTGCATTTCAATGCAGTCCTAAAGCTTCCAGTCTGATAAATGTCAGTGACGTTTTCCTTTATTAATCTGCCCTTATTGTGACTCATCGTTTTAAATCGATTGTCCTCCTTTTTGTGGCCTGGCAGGTTCAGTTATTCCTTGAATAAAACAATCCAGACAGGGTCTGACTTGTGAAACTAAGATAACCTTTTGGACCTAACCCAAATAGCAGAAGATTTTTAATGAAGGAAAAGAGGAAATTCTGACTCACTTGTGCTCTGGGCAGACACCCGGACAGGTAGGACAGACCTCGCAGGTGGGGCCCTGAAATTTGGTGTCGGTGCACATGCAGGTCCCGCATTCACATTTGCCGCGCCCGTTGCAGACCTGTCCGTTTTTGGCGAGGCAGGTTGAGGTATCCATCGGGCACTCGCAGGCATTGCCCGTGTAGTTGGCGTCACAGATGCACTTTCTGCACTCGCAGCGCCCATTACCTACAAAGACAGTTAGAATCCAGTGTGACAAAGTGGTTCAGTTTGTGTTTACCACTTGTCCCTTATTCTTTCTTCTGATTTGTAATACTTAAATGTAAACAGTTTGCAACTTTGACTTTCACTTACTATCCCGGGTTTGTTTGTGTTAGCATTATGTTGCAGTTTCCATCTACTTATGTTTAGGTTAAAACTATTACTTCAGGATTATTGGATGAAATTTTTTGTTTCAAAATATATTCATGGTTTTTGTTTTCCTTTTTACTCACAATTGTTTGTTTAAGTATTTTCTACTAAATTGACTAAATGATGTCATCCATTACCTTGCTGGGTTCTACCATTTAGAGAGTTAAAGTTAAAGTAACTTTTTGAGTTTTCTTGTATCACACAGTTTATTTTGCAGACACTTTATGTAGATGAGTTTGTAAATGAGATTAATTTTATACTTGTTTCTCTATTTAGACTTTGGAGGTGTGTTGCCACTTGATTATATAAGCACTGAGCTCTTGGAAACTCGAGAAAAAATGTTTTGTCAGAGTGAAATGGAATAAAAGACAACAGAGAAACTGGAACCGGTGGCTGAAGCTGTTTGTTTTTGGTTCACCTGATTGATCCTCGACCAAATTACCTCACAAAGAGCTAAATACATACGGATAAATTGGCAGCTCTAGTCCTAACAGTAGTGATGGTGACATGAAGCCTCATGAGGCATTGAACCGTTTGGCCAAATTGCTTCAACGATCCCCACAGTTAATGAGGCTTCATGTGAACGTGTCACCACCTACTGGTGGACAGCAGAACTACAGTTTGGAATAAAACTGTTTTTCTCTTTTTCCCATTTCAAGTTCCATTGAAATTGTTAATGGTTGGTGTGTATAATAAAATCTTTTGTAATTTTTATCAAAAAAATGTTCAAAAGTTAAAGACAGGTCTTAACCATCAACTTCTAGAGTGAGAGCCTGTCTCCTGCAGATGACGCCACCTACGTAGATGGCCATAGCAGGGAGAAAATACTAGTTAACAGTAACGTGTCAACACTGACTTTGTCCGGTGGTTTGCTCAAATTTTGATTATTACATTGTTTATTCTAACCAAATTAGTTTTAAGTTTCTTGACTGAACACTGAGGCTGTTTAGATGCCCGTCAAAATTCTTGTGCTTCCCGAACCACTTCCCGAAAGGGTCACTTGGTATCACGGTAGCGAGGCCTCGGACGTCATTAATTTTGGCCTCACCTCTAAATGAATCACGCCTCGACACACGCTTCGGGGAAACGCCCCCTCCATTACTCGACACACGCCTCAAAGCCTCGGCTCATCTCATAACATCACTACCTAACAGCAGTGATGGGAGTAACAGCGTTGAAAGTAACGATGTTACTAACGCCGCTACCTTTTTTAGTAACAAGTAATCAAAATTATTACTCTTACTGTAACTATAACGCAGTTACAATTGCAGACACCATGTTACTGCACGTTACTCAGGTCGCACAATGAACCTTTTTTCATGATAGGACTCGTGCGCGCGTCATGAGAGAGGGGAGGATGGAGAGTGAGGAGGACTCCAGCGGCAAACGGCGCTTTCCAGATGGAAATACTGGTCTTAAGTCGAGCTGCGTTTCCCAATCAGATACGGTTTCCCCTGCATCACCACACAGCGCGGCAGCACGATTCACAGAGCAATTGACAGGAAACGCGCATGCTCGCTAAAGGCGTGTAACAGCCACCCTGTTCTCGCACCACAGGGGAACTACGGAGAGCGTGAACAATCATTAGCCTATATGGAGAAAGGGGGATGGATGGATGGATGGATGGATGGATGGATGGATGGATGGATGGATGGATGGATGGATGGATGGATGGATGGATGGATGGATCTACAACCCAAACACAGGATTTCAGAATTAGACATCCCCAGTTATTAATTTCATACACTCGCAAAAGTAACGCAATAGTTACTTTTACTATTAACTAGTTACTTTTATTGTGGAGTAACTCAGTTACTAACTCAGTTACTTTTTTGGGAGAAGTAACCAGTAACTATAACTAATTACTTTATCAAAGTAACGTGCCCAACACTGCCTAACAGTCACTAGCTTAGCAGCCCACGCAAACATCTCAGATCTGAGCTCTCACTTTCAGGATCTGTTTTCTTCCAGGTCCCTTTAAAATGTTTTTGCTGTATCATAACTTAAATTACAACCTCATATCAGGTTCTCCAAAATACAAGGAGACGTCCTTCCAGTCAACAAGCTTTTGTCTAATAACAGTAAATACATGTCGATGAATCATTTTCTTTTGCCATGTTAACCTACTAACTAGCTCTGCCCATCTTGGCGTAACTATTGCCATCTTATCCCGATGCAGGACTACTTGAAGAGCTGCCTGCTTAATTTTATGCCACTGCATCTCCGTTCAATTAAAGTAGAGACTCTCATCAGGCTACTCCAAAATCTTCATTCTATTTTAACACTTAATAGCTTGTTTGTATCCGCCTGCATAAAGCAGGATATGATGCACTTGAAATTTATTTTTTTGATCTCCAAAAAGTAGATGAAACACATTGAAATGAGACCAATAAGAGAATTCTCAGCTGCTAAGTAAAATAAAAAAACAACATTTTGCTTATTGAGACTTGAAAGTAATGAGATCAACTTATAGAGATGATCACCAAAACAAGAATTTCAGCAAAGTGCTGAGATAAACATCAAAAGAAACAACAGAATACTTGCATAAAGGTTTTGAGGACCTCTAAGAAGTTTTCTTTTTGATTTTCTTCTGATGGCCAAGGAGGTTTTCTGGCCTACAATGGTACTCATGTAGCTGTGGCTTATTTTAATGTTTATAATGTATGCACTTGCTGTAATCTGGCTTCTACCTTGCTCCAGTCTTACTTATGAAAAAGATACTGATTCTCAATGCAACTTCAAGGTTAAATTACAATGAAAAAAAAAAAAAAATGAACTCCTGGGTGAGTCGATGATGCGATGTTGAGTTGGAGTAACTAAGGGTGCGTGTAAACTTCTGGGAGGGTGGAGTTTAGTTTCTGTTGTCTCTATTCGTGGATAGTAGGATAGTAGTTTCCATCAGCTCTTTGCTAAAGCACATTTTGAAGTATTGCATCCAAAAAGCTTCATCGTATGGCAACATTCAAAACAACTTCCTCAAATTTGCCAAAAAAAAGTTTTTACGCTTGTTTGAAGTTGGTGTTTGCCAAAAGGTGTTACAGGAGATGGAAATACTTTTTTAAAATTAGCTCTGAAGTAGCAAATCTTTCGCTTTCATGACCGATCAGCTGTTTTTGCTGTCAGCATCTTTCCTCGATGTTCCTATTATTTGCAGAGACATGGCTGGAAGCAACACAGCCATTAATAGCTGACATGTTGACGTAAGAACAACTTGCCCTTCTGCAACACATTCTGCAACACTTCTGTTTATTATAGCCATGCATGAGAACATAATGAGGACAACGTGTGGCGACATTTTTGGGTCGCTTCGTAATTCGCTTCTAACCAAATGGAAACAACGCAAATTAGTATTTCCTTTTTCTCAAACTTTTTAAAGTTTGTTTAAGGTGTGCATTTAAGTGGGAAGGAAACTGGCCTCCAAAATGCATAAAAATGGATTTTAATCTGTTCAGAATGTCAGATATGAGAGTTTGATTTATATTCATTCCTACATTTCTTTAGATTGGGGGATTTGTTGCTTTTTGAGAGCTTTGCCTACTTCGTGTTGTATTTCTTGTTTATAACCGGGCACACTCATAGCTAATGAAGATTTAGATGGCTTAAGAAGAAAATAAAACACATGCAAACTCCACACATACGGAGCTCAGGCCTGGACATTTTATGCTGCAAAATAACGATGCGTTTAACAACTGCATTGTGAATTTAGAAATCTGTGCTCACATCACTGTATGAACACAGATATAGTTAATGGCGGCATAAATGCACTACGGTTCTGACCTCCGCAGAGCTTGTTGTTGAAACGGTCGCAGTTGAAGTTGTCACATTCGCAGTACTGGCCGCTGTAAACCTCTGCAGGATTGGCCCGCTTCCTGCACTCGCAGGTACCGCAGACGCAGTCGCCATTGTTGCTGCAGATGTCGGTGCCGTTGTCCTTTCGGCAGCTGGCGTCCAGGTCGTCGGTTCGGACGTCGTCTTTGCTGCACTCGCACTCCAGGCCGATGCGACCCTCGTTACACCTGAAGCGAAACATCGAGGAAGCCAAATTATTCTGAAGTCAAAGTTGCAGATTAAAAAAGTTTTGCAGACAAAAACACCAAAAATAACTGTTTCTTACTTGCAGGCGCCGCACTCAAAGGTGCCATTGCCTTTGGAGCACTTCTTACTGTTGGTCTCTCCCTTCGCAGCACATTCACAATCACAGATGAAATCCAGAACTATTTCTACCTCCTCTTGGAAGCCCTGAGGTTTGATTTTAAAGGATTCCTGCTTCCCAGTAGATGGGCATTTTTCCGATGTTACAGTAATCTGGAAAAAGACCTGAAACCCCCCAAAAAAAGATTATGTCTCATCTGTTTAAAGGACTGACACTTAACACCGAGGGAAAGACTTTAAAGCTCTGTGAAAAAGTTTTTCCTCAGATGCATCCGCCTGATTCTCATTACCTCGTCTCCGATGGAGATGTTGGAGCATTTCCTGCCGTTCTCGTCTGTTCCGACCACGTTGTTCTTGCAGAAGGACTTATAGGAAATAGCAACTCCATCTGGCAGCTTCCCGTTTTCAAGAGTGACTTCAGAAGATAAAGACTGCAAAAAGAAACAAACATTAAAAACAAATTTTAGCTGAATCTTTTATTATTTGTAAGTCTGTTTTATTCCTGCATGTGAAAAGTGAACTTATTACAGAAGCTCATTTAACAGATGATTAAGGTAGAAATAAATCAGTTATCATAGACACTAGATTGAAAACACCAGGTGGCACTGACACGTCTTTTCTTTAGGTTTTTGTTAAATGTGGCATTTATTCAGGCTATAAGCGGGGGGATAGGTGTTCTGTAAAGCAGGGGCGTAGAGTCCTGCACGGGTCGAGTTTTACCAACCCGCACCCGCCCGGATGACTACCGAACCCGACCCGTCACCGGCGGATATCTTCAATTCAAATCCGAACCCGACCCAACCCGTTGACATTTAACCCGTAAGCCGACCCATTAACACATCAAGTAATAGGCTATAGTACGCTGCGCCATTAACACTGCAGCAGACGTGTATGCACTGACTGTGGCCTTTTTGGAGGGAAGCCCACACTGCCGGCAGGGCTTTAAGCTACAACAAGGGTGACCCCAGTGCCTGATTAATATAACATTTCTGATGTCCATAACAACACACATGCATAAAAAATAAAAATCACCAACTACCCGCCCGCACTAAAAAAAATTTCTGCCCGACCCGTTTATTTTTATTTATGTATTTTTCACCCGCAAAAGAGCATTTTAGCGGGTGACCCGTCGGGGACCCGCGGGTACCCGACCCGTAGCAGGACTCTACAGGGGCGTATGCCAGCATTAGAGACTCCACAATAGGGAGTAGTTTCCCACTTAGCTGCTCAATTGAAGAAAAAAATGCACTTATTTTAAGAAAAATTGGCTGGTTTAGATTTATCTATTTTTTTTTTGCAGTTTGTAGAAAGAGACTAATACCGGTAGTAAAGCTACACTGGAGAAGAAAAAAAATAAAAAATAGTCTTTTGTTTTGTTTTCTTAAAATAAGTGCATTTGTTCTTAAATTGAAGAGGTAAAAGAGACATTTTGCCAATGGAACAAGAAAATTTTGATTTAAAATAAGAAAACACAATTCCATTGTCTTAATTCAAGTGCAAATTATCTAATATTTTATTTTAAGAATAGAAATACGCATTCCATTGGCAAACTATCTTATTTACATATTCAAATCAAGGGTAAATACACTGAACTTATTTCTAGATTGTTTTTTTTCCATTGTTGCTGCACTAATTGCTAATATAAGATGCAAAAGCTGGTTTGGAACGTTAAAGGGCGGGTTATCCTCCTACAGCAGTGCGTCGCGGTGAGCTTGTTGCAGATATTTTTGATTTATGCCAAAAGTGTAAGCGTGATCTGCGCTATGTTATTCTACGCCACAACGCAAGAGGGACAATCACGAACTAGCTGTTGGTCTAGAACCGGCCGAGGCGGTGAGGAAGTGAGGGCAAGTTTGTATGACAACGGAGGGATATGAGGGTGAAAAAGAGCGGGGATCCAGGTGGAAAAAGGGTCCCAACGTTCTCTCGCACCTCGCTCTTCCAGCTGGTCCAACTTAACGAGTGGTTTTCCACAATGGTGGTCATACAAACAAAACAAGCCGGTAACGTACCAAACAGGAAATACGGATAGTGGATAGTAGGATGTAGATTTGACCAATCAGAGGACTCCTGTCTGCGGTCACCTACAATTTTGGAGAGGTGCAGCAGAGTGTCTGGAGCAGGAGGGGGGGCATATCTGCATTAACTGCACCTAGTACTAAGCATAGGGCTGGGCGATATAGAAAAAAAGCTTATCGATAAAATATGGTTTCAAATCTTTTCAATAATTATCGATATCATCAATATGCATTTTTTTTTATGTGCAGCTCTGCCTGGACTTTTTAATAATATTGCTAAATGATTTAATTTTAATAAAAAACACAAACACAGACTTCCAATTAAATCTTTATTTAACCAACTTTTTTAACCATAACAGAATTGTTTCAAAGAAAAATAACTTAAGAGACCTGGGTTATGTTATTAAATACTGACTAAGAATAAACTAAAGTGACCAGAAAAATGGGGGGGCAAATAAATAAATGCCCCCCCACCGCCGCCCCCGTTTCCTGCTTTAACCTGAGTTTTTACTTTGAAGTTGCTGGCCCCTCAGCATTTTTCTCTCAATTGTTAGAACTACGTGGGAAACTGCCCAGAACTGAAAATATATATATATTTTCCCGAAATTCCCGAAGATTCCTCGGAGGAGAGTCGCGGCGGGGCCTACACAGCTCGTACTCCTGCGAGTGTGAGCGGCTGAGATGATAAAAAAAAAAGAAGTTGGTTGTGTTATCAGACTTGGTTTTCACTGGTTCCCGACACATTTTACAGATGACTGTGGTTTGTTTTTTGTTCGACTTGCCATGACCGAAATACTGCCAGACTGCCGAACTACAAAAACCTTCTTTGGAACAATTTCCTCCGCCTCTCCTTGCAGCGACATCTTCATGTACTCTGTGTTGTGGTTTGAGAGGGCGGCGCTTGGTGGCGGCGTGCCTGGGTCCGCGATTGTGATTGGTTGGGAGGAAGTAGTGACTAGCATAAACCTACATGCTAGGCTACAATGAGAAGGAAGGAAAACTGCGTTTCTTTTTTATCGAACTTTAATCGAGCCTATTTTTTTCTATTGCGCCACACGTCTATCGATCGATATATATCGTTATTGAATTATCGCCCAGCCCTAACTAAGCATAAACCAGTCTTAACTGAGTGATGTCACCTCTGTTATTAATACAAAAAAAAAAGCTGCTGATTGTGTGGAGGTCAGAGCTCCAATCATGTCTGTATGTTGGCAGTGTTGTTGGTGAGTAAAAAATCTGACTTTAAAACTGATGTCAGTTTATCGAGGCTCAGTCAGAACAGAATTTGTCTGTCAGATTGGGATGGCTGCTCGTCTATAACAGGAGGTATGCATGACTCTTACGTTGTAGGCATCGATGATGAGTTTGATCACGTTGCTGGAATTGGAGGAGAGCATTCCAACAGCCGACTTGGGAATTAGGTTTTTGAGCTCCTGTAAGCAGAACAAGAAGAGGCCTGTTTGATAAGCAGCTCTGAGCTTTGATTCATTTGGTAAAGCAGCTGAACATTCACCTTATAAACCGACTGGAACTCCTCAGTTACAGCAAAGATCGTCTGGATGTTGTTTTCGCTTAGTTTCTGAACCAGATGAGCGATGGACGGGTAATCCTGCAATGTGACAAATATAAAAACCCTCATGCTGATGATGCCGGGGGGAGAGCAGGACATACACTATATTGCCAAAAGTATTTGCTCACCTGCCTTGACTCACATATGAGCTTAAGTGACATCCCGTTCCTAATCCATAGGGTTCAATATGACGTCGGTCCACCCTTTGCAGCTAGAACAGCTTCAACTCTTCTGGGAAGGCTGTCCACAAGGTTTAGGAGTGTGTTTATGGGAATTTTTGACCATTCTTCCAGAAGCGCATTTGTGAGGTCGCACACTGATGTTGGACGAGAAGGCCTGGCTCTCAGTCTCCGCTCTAATTCATCCCAAAGGTGTTCTATCGGGTTGAGGTCAGGACTCTGTGCAGGCCAGTCAAGTTCATCCACACCAGACTCTGTCATCCATGTCTTTATGGACCTTGCTTTGTGCACTGGTGCACAGTCATGTTGGAAGAGGAAGGGGCCAGCTCCAAACTGTTCCCACAAAGTTGGGAGCATGGAATTGTCCAAAATGTCTTGGTATGCTGAAGCATTCAGAGTTCCTTTCACTGGAACTAAGGGGCCAAGCCCAGCTCCTGAAAAACAACCCCACACCATAATCCCCCCTCCACCAAACTTTACACTTGGCACAATGCAGTCAGACAAGTACCGTTCTCCTGGCAACCGCCAAACCCAGACCCGTCCATCAGATTGCCAGATGGAGAAGCGCGATTCGTCACTCCAGAGAACGCGTCTCCACTGCTCTAGAGTCCAGTGGCGGCGTGCTTTACACCACCGCATCCGACGCTTTGCATTGCACTTGGTTATGTATGGCTTGGATGCAGCTGCTCGACCATGGAAACCCATTCCATGAAGCTCTCTGCGCACTGTTCTTGAGCTAATCTGAAGGCCACATGAAGTTTGGAGGTCTGTAGTGATTGACTCTGCAGAAAGTTGGCGACCTCTTCGCACTATGCGCTTCAGCATCCGCTGACCCCGCTCCGTCAGTTTACGTGGCCTACCACTTCGTGGCTGAGTTGCTGTCGTTCCCAAACACTTCCATTTTCTTATAATACAGCTGACAGTTGACTGTGGAATATTTAGGAGCGAGGAAATTTCACGACTGGATTTGTTGCACAGGTGGCATCCTATCACAGTTCCACGCTGGAATTCACTGAGCTCCTGAGAGCGACCCATTCTTTCACAAATGTTTGTAAAAACAGTCTGCATGCCTAGGTGCTTGAATTTATACACCTGTGGCCATGGAAGTGATTGGAACACCTGATTCCAATAATTTGGATGGGTGAGCAAATACTTTTGGCAATATAGTGTATTCTGTAGTTTTGGAAACAGGAAGGCTACCTACATAGTAATGGCTCATTGTGTACATGTTGTTCTCCAGGTGACACTTCCCGTCGTTGGGCAGGACGATCCCACCCAGTTTCCCGTCTCCTGCGAAGTGGAAACCCGCGTCAGTGGAGAACACCAGCAGACGGGTGACGTTCCTCCAGCCGATCTGCTTCTGTGATCCAAACAAAGACACTAGCTGTTAATGCTGAAGCTCCACTAAAAGCCTTCCGTCTGAACAGCAGGGCTGAAAGGCTCACCTCGCATACCGCCACCTGCATGATGGCGTCAAACCCCCCCTCTGGGGAGTCCAGGTTGCCAGAGATCTGCTGCTGGCTCACAAGCTGGTTGAATTCGTCTCCGTTTTTGGTGAGCTTTAGGACGTTCTTGTAGCTGAAGGGGCTGGTGCAGTTGTGGCCGGAACACGGGTTCAGCAGCCTGGCCGGGGTTGTGCTGATGTAGGGCATGACCGTCTTCTCAACGAAAGACCCAAAACCTGGAAACCAGGAAATATGATCAAAAATTGGAGCGGAGACATTCGGTGCATCGACTATGACACTGAAACTTCCTCTTCCTCTTTCAGATCTGCTTTAAAACATCGGCTTGACTCAAATTTCAACACAGTAACATAAAATATCTAAAAAAATAAAATAAAACTATGGTTGGATGAAGAGACGATCTCACAAAGTGGGCAAAGAAACTGATAAGAAGGAAGATGGGCAGACTGACAGACAAACTGATTGGAGGATAGAGACAGAAACAGGAAATATAAATATGATCCTAATCAGTTTTATTTTATTTTTGATCATCCTGTGTGATGGGTGACTAAACTGCAATAAACATTAAAATGTAGAAAATACGTCATCGAATGGCAACATTCAAAACAACTTCCTCAAATTTGCCAAAAAAAAGTTTTTATGCTTGGTTGAAGTTGAATTTTGCCAAAAGGTGTTACAGGAGATGGAAATACTTTTTTAAAATTAGCTCTGAAGAAGCAAATCATTATAAATGATTCTACATTAAAATGTAGACAATACGTCACTGTTTTGTCACTCACACAGAAAGCCAAAGTGTTTCACCATTAAAACTGAGCTTTTCACATTTTTGGCCAATCAGAAAGATCTTTTGGATTAGATTCTCTCATAGTTTTACATTATTACATAATTTACATTTGAGACAAATTCCCACATTTTCACACCTCCTGTCAGTGAAGAAGGCAAACTGGATGTCTATCTTCTATCTATGTCTTTTTTACCTTCCGGACTAAATTTACCACGGTTACCAAGGTGGGGCCAAAGTTGTTTGTATGGGAGCAAAAAAAAAAAAAAGTTGATACTAAAAACTAAATATAACAAAAGGAAAGAGCACATTGTTTAGCATTTTAGGTGAGACACAAAGTCAAGTCCAGATCTAACAGATGAAAACTGTGATCAGATATTAATACGGCTGGTGTGCAAAGCGGACTACTTTCTAATTAATTACAAGTTAATTTTTAAACTTAAATATTAAATTGGTTCAAGGAGATTAATCATTTACGTTCTCTTCTGTAAGCTGATATAATAAATCAATTTAGTGTTACACTGCAAAGAGTGATCTAAATAAGGAAAAACCTTCTTAAAATAACGTTATTTTCCCTTAATTTAAGCAGGTAAATAAGATAATCTGCAAAAGGAATGAGTGTCTTTCCGCTTACAGTAAGACATTCTGCATTATATCTTCTAAAAAGATATGATGCACTTAAAATAAGTCAGTAAAGTTGTATTGTTCTTATTTTAAATGTACATCATCTTATTCTATAGGCAAATTGTCTAATCTTCCTGTTAAAATCAAGGAAAATACTTTTAATTCAAGAAAAACTGATGTACTAGGATTTTAAATTTTCAATTCAGTTTATTTTGCAGATTACTTTCTTGCAGAGTAATTTATTTGTACATGACCCATATGAGGGGCCAGGAACTGCTCTACAGTCAAACTGACTCCTGCTGGCCCCCCATCTAGAACCGCCCATCAGCGTGGCGCAGAGAGCAACCATGATGCTGCTCATCCTCCTGAATGCCTGACGACAGTCCAACACTCGTCAGGCAACAGAAACTTACCACATTTTTTGCAATGGACCCAGAGCAGAAAGTCATCAACACTGCATGCTTACACTGCATCCAGACAGTTACAGTGGGGCAAAAAAGTATTTAGTCAGCCACCAATAGTGCAAGTTCTCCCACTTAAAAAGATGAGAGAGGCCGGTAATTTTCATCATAGATATACCTCAACTATGAGAGACAAAATGAGAAAAAAAAAATCCAGAAAATCACATTGTCTGATTTTTAAAGAATTTATTTGCAAAATATGGTGGAAAATAAGTATTTGGTCAATAACAAAAGTTCATCTCAATACTTTGTTATATACCTTTGTTGGCAATGACAGAGATCAAACGTTTTCTGTAAGTCTTCACAAGGTTTTCACACACTGTTGCTGGTATTTTGGCCCATTCCTCCATGCAGATCTCCTCTAAAGCAGTGATGTTCTGGGGCTGTCGCTGGGCAACACAGACTTTCAACTCCCTCCAAAGATTTTCTATGGGGTTGAGATCTGGAGACTGGCTAGGCCACTCCAGGACCTTGAAATGCTTCTTACGAAGCCACTCCTTCGTTACCCGGGCGGTGTGTTTGGGATCATTGTCATGCTGAAAGACCCAGTCACGTTTCATCTTCAATGCCCTTGCTGATGGAAGGAGGTTTTCACTCAAAATTTGACGATACATGGCCCCATTCATTCTTTCCTTTACACGGATCAGTCGTCCTGGTCCCTTAGCAGAAAAAAAGCCCCAAAGCATGATGTTTCCACCCCCATGCTTCACTGTAGGTATGGTGTTCTTTGGAAGTAACTCAGCGTTCTCTCTCCTCCAAACACGACGAGTAGAGTTTTTACCAAAAAGTTCTATTTTGGTTTCATCTGACCATATGATATTCTCCCAGTCATCGTCTGGATCATCCAAATGCTCTCTAGCAAACTTGAGACGGGCCTTGACATGTACTGGCTTAAGCAGGGGGACACGTCTGGCACTGCAGGATTTGAGTCCCTGGCGGCGTAGTGTGTTACTGATGGTAGCCTTTGTTACTTTGGTCCCAGTTCTCTGCAGGTCATTCACTAGGTCCCCCCGTGTGGTTCTGGGATTTTTACTCACCATTCTTGTGATCATTTTGACCCCACGGGGTGTGATCTTGCGTGGAGCCCCAGATCGAGGAAGATTATCAGTGGTCTTGTATGTTTTCCATTTTCTAATAATTGATCCCACAGTTGATTTCTTCACACCAAGCTGTTTACCTATTGCAGATTCAGACTTCCCAGCCTGGTGCAGGTCTATAATTTTGTTTCGGGTGTCCTTTGACAGCTCTCTAGTTTTGGCCATGGTGGAGTTTAGAGTGTGACTGTTTGAGGTTGTGGACAGGTGTCTTTTATACTGATAACGGGTTCAAACAGGTGCCATTAATGAAGGTAACGAGTGGAGGACAGAGGAGCCTCTTACAGAAGAAGTTACAGGTCTGTGAGAGCCAGAAATCTTGCTTGTTTGTAACTGACCAAATACTTATTTTCCACCATATTTTGCAAATAAATTCTTTAAAAATCAGACAATGTGATTTTCTGGATTTTTTTTTCTCATTTTGTCTCTCATAGTTGAGGTATATCTATGATGAAAATTACCGGCCTCTCTCATCTTTTTGAGTGGGAGAACTTGCACTATTGGTGGCTGACTAAATACTTTTTTGCCCCACTGTATTACGGCGCTTTAATTGTTTTCTTTTGTGGAACATCTACACACTAGGGGTGGAACGGTTCACAAAATCCACGGTTCGGTTCGGTTCACAGTTTCGTGGTCACGGTTTTCGGTTCGGTTCGGTATATGTTGATTGTTAGCCTGACATGTTGGTCGTGTTTCTGTTAGCATAAACAACACGTGTTGCACAATGCTTGCACACTGTTGCACTTTTATCCACAACTTTCTTTCCGCCGTCATCGTAGGTCACTCTAAATGCCAAGTGGTCCCATACAGCAGAGCTATAAAGTGCTGCTGGCTCGTCTTCCAACTCCTGTTCTTTCCCACTCGCCATACCCACACAATTCTCCACAACAACAGATTTTTTTCTGCTACACCCGGCTACGCTGCTTCACTTCTTCTTCTTGTTTACTACTGGTGGTTGGCTTTGGTCGCAGTACCGCCACCTTCTGCTCTGGAGTGTAAACGCTTCGCCTATGAGAGAAAGGAGCAGCGCATGAACCGAACGAAACACACGAAAACCGAACAGAGACAGTCGAACCGAACGGTTCGGACGGTTTTCATAAACCGTTCCATCCCTAATACACACAAGCATGTCGAATTTGTGTGGAAGACTTTGAACAATGTGCAAATTAACCTCTTTCCACATAAAATCTGCTCACAAATTTGTGTGAAGATGTTTAAAGGACAGCTTAACTGATTTTATTCTGGAATAAGGCTGAAAAATAAGAAAATATTGAAAAAGTGAAGAAGTTTTGAACACTTTCTGGATGCAGCATTAATCTGGACATTAAGCAATGTTACTGCAGGTTTTTAATATTCTGCAGTCCTAATGCATCTGATGCCTTTTATCTCACTGCTTTTTCACTCACCAATCCTGAAGTCTGTGGTGATGTCCTGCATTTCCCTCATTAGATCGGTGCCAAGGTTCTTAACATTTTCCAAGTCGTCCTTCATAGAGTAGGAGAGGTCCATCAGGTAATACAGGTCAATGGGGTAGTCCTCGGCACGCTTGAATTTCAGCTTAAAGGTCTGCGGCTCACCTGAGGAAAAACGAAGAAGCGGAGAGGCCATCGATAATCTACCTCTGCTCTTTTCACACGGCAACAGAAAAACTCATAACCTCTGAAAACAACATTTTTCACATTTCTGCAGTTTATAACTAAAACATAAATGCTACAGTGGATGATATGTTTACCAGATCTGAGTCTCAGGGTTAGTTTCTGAGGCTGGATCTGGGTGATCTGCTCAGGTTTCAGTTTCTCAGTCCTGTCCTTGCGAACCGTGACTGGTCTGTCCTTGTCGACGGTGATGCTTCCACGTGGGTTTTCAATTTGTTTACATTTTCTTTCCTTCAGGGACTCCAGGTCGTCACAACGGGCTGATTTGGGAGAACCAATCGTGAGGAAATTCTGCGACAAGGCAAGGAAACTGTTAGGGAAACCAAGCTGTTTCTGCAGAGCCTCTCATGAACACAGGCTCCATCACATTGATGGAAAACAAACACCAAAAGCCCTAAAAGAATCAAAAAACATTTATTTCAAAAGATTTATTCATTTGAGAGGAAACAAAATGTAGCCTGAATATTTTCATTTCAAATCTGAACATATTTCATGTTTTCTTTTCTAGAACAAACAATGTTGTTGCAGTTTAAACAGTTAATGTTTGTACTGATGAATGAGATTCTGCTCTCATAACTGGGGCTGAAAAAAAGTTAATCATTAAAATAATAATCAACTAATTTAACACAGTGAATTACAGTATACATATGCTGAAACATGACATTTCATGAAACAACAACCCACTCAGCCCAATAATCGGACTAAACCTCATAAACTTTGCATTTATGATGAAAAACAGTCAATTCTGTAAATAGAATCTATACAGAACCCCTTCAGCTTCAAATGCTGTTAAAAATCTCCAATTGGGCACCTTTTGCTATCCAGTCAAAAAAAACGTTATAATACTAAAATTAGAGATATAATCTATTAGCTGTAACACTTAATAGAACAAACCCCTAAAGGATGATTAATACTCAGAAACCAGGTCGTCTTCGTGTGTCGCAATTAACACAGATGTGCCGCCGCCCCTTCCGCAGACACTCTGCTGCACCTCTCCAAAATTGTAGGTGACCGCAGACAGGAGGCCTCTGATTGGTCAAATCTACATCTGCTCTACACTATACATCTTTGCTGTTAGGTACCTTACCAGCTTGTTTTGTTTGTATGACCGTCATTGTGGAAAACCACTCGTGAAGATGGACCTGCTAGAAGAGCGATGTGCGTGAGAACGCTGGGACCCTTTTTCAAACCTGGATCCCCGCTCTTTTTCGCCCTCATGTCCCTCCATTTTCGCTGTATCTAGACCCACAGCTAGTTCCTGATTGTCCCTCTTGCGTTGTGGCGTGGAATAACATAGCACAGACCACGCTTCAATTTTGGGCATAAATCAAAAATATCAGTAAAAAGCTCACTGCGACTCACTACTGCAGGAGGATTACCAGCCCTTTAACAATCCAAACCAGCTTTTGCATCTTATATTAGCAATTAGTGCAGCAACACTGGAAAAAAACTATCTAAAAAATAAGTAAAATTGTCTTAAATTAGGTGTATTTACCTTTAATTTGAATATGTAAATAAGATAGTTTGCCAGTATTGTGAGATACACTATAAGGTGTCTAATTATGGAATTTTCTTTGGGGTCATTTGGTCTCATATTAAGGGAACTAACTTAAAATTTGTCATTAAAGAGGCATTACAGAGTTTTCTAATTATACTGCCACCTGTGATCTAAACAGACCTGCTGCACTCTTCTGCTCGTTCTCATAGCTGGAGTTTATCATCCATCTTGAATATAGTGCTTCGATCGTTTGCTAAGTTGGACCCACGTGGACACGCTTGACGTCCTTGAAATCCTGTCTATAAAGGTTATAAACAGGACTGGTGCCAGAGGGCAGTCCTGTCGGTAAGCAGCATGCACCGGGAACAAGTCTGACTTAATGCCAGCAATGCGGCCCAAACTGCGTACCAACTGGAGGTAGGAGTTGAACACGTCCCTGACCGAGGGCTAAACCAGACGTCCCCAGCAGACTCTCACTACTCACCTGGGCCTGCCAAGTCTGTCCGGGCCTCCTCCTCTTCCAGTTTATTCAAATGTCGAAGTCAGAGGATAAAACTACAAAGTCAATCATGGACCTCCGGCCTAGGGTGCCCCGATGCCAGGTCCCCTGATCCTTAAGCCTGAACATAGTGTTCATTCTGGACAAACTACGACTTGCACAGAAGTCCAATAATGGAACACTGGTCTGGTTCAGACCTGGGGGTCCAATTCTTCCAATCATGTCCCACCAGGTTTCACTACCCCCCACTGCTACAAATTTAGCTTTTGATACAATCAATCATCAACCACTGCCAAATGATGACTCATAAAGATGGAGTGAATTATTGACTCAGCATTTAACTTTCTTAAAAAAGGAACACAGCGAAGTTAACCACAGATTTCAATGAAGCATTCTCTGTCACAGAGAAGAAGAGATTTCTTTAAAAGTCATTAGCTTGATACATCCAAGCATACAGTTTTGGCACATGCTTGCTCATTAAAAGCGACTGCTTTAAAGTTAATGATTGAATGGAATCAAACAATCACTTTCACCCAGCGCTCCCTGATGCTTGGTTTAAACTCGCCGTGTCGCACACCTCTGACTTTTGGTAAAACCTGCAACGGACCGCACACGCCGGCCTCGTTCCAAATAGGATTATATGATGTTGTTCTCAAAGAAGTTTGCCTTTATTGACATCAAATGGTGCAGATGGTTAAAGTGGAACAGGTTGGTTAAATGCAAAGTTTATTTAGTGACTGTGACTGAAAACAGCAAACGGGGGAGTTCATTGGGCAAGCCTGTGGTAAAAACAAGGACATTAGTTTCGGTTTCCATCACATAAAAAATAAAGTCTGAAACTACCCATAAAATACAGTTGGGGTGAGTAGTGGCGTGGGTATTGCATTGTGATAGAAATCAAAATACTTGGGACATAATAAGATATATTGAAATATTTTTTCCAACTATCAAAATGAAATGCATAGATAAAAAAGCAAGTGCTGTTCTTCCATTGTGACTGCCTGAACTACAGATATGCTGCACAGCATGAGGATTCCACAGCTCTATCTGCCAGAGAAGCAGTGCAGAGGAAGCTCATGTTCCATTATTGTTTTGGGTAAAAATGTTTTGCTTTTTTAAAAATCAATACTAAGAAATGAAAGACTGATATTATATCGGCCAGCCAAAAATCACGAATTATATCGCCGAATTGTTTTTTTTTTCCACCTCACCCCTAGTATACAATGCATTCAGCTTTTATATAGTGAAAGACTTTTTTTCTATAGGTTATTTAAAAACAAAGAAAGGTCCATATGGGCTTTGCAGGGCGCTGGTTTACGTATCGTCACGTCTCTATGTGCAGCAGGTAAGCCTACCTTTTTATTCCACCATATATTTCTGTGTAACAAACATATCATTCTTCAATAATCATCACTTCGACAATAAACAATACAGCGCTCAGCCATTTAGGACGTGGGACGTCAACAGTTTCTTCTCTTCTGTAGATTACTGCCCCTCTGTGGTTTTTGCGAGTAATGCAACTGCAACTATAAAAGCGTACAGCGCATCTATGGCCTTGCACATGGCGCGCATATAACGGCGCGACAGACCCATGCAATTTTTGGGCCTTGAGGAGAAGAGATTTCTGCAAAGTCAAAGACTGAATGTAATCAGCAGGGCCTCCTTAAATGGATGGTGTTGTTTTTTTTTTTGGTGTTTGTAACTGACATTATGAATCTGACTGCATTTGATCATAATTAGAACCAAATTAAGCTGAACATCATAGAAACTTCTATTTCTGTACGACTGCAATTTTTTTTAATCGACTATGGATTTACGATTATAAAAAAAGAGCGACTGGATTTGTAAAGAGTCTCAAGATGACATTTGTTGTAAAAAGGTGCTGTGTTACAAAGATAAATTTGAATAAATAAAACAAAAAAACTGTTTCTGTCAACTCCCCAACTAAAAAAAAGCAACCTTTAGGGTACAACACAGGTGGTTTATGTCCACAGAGTACGAACGTGTTTTCTTTTATCGATGAAGAGTGTCAGCACCGATCCTGAAAGGGAGGATCAGAGGTAATGGCTGCAGAACGGACTCCACAGAGACAACACCCAGAGGAAAAGCACAAGACAAGGAACTCAGAACAAAAATAAAATCTGTTCTTTGACCTAAATTCTTTCAACAATAATTTTTAAGGCCTTCCTCTCCCCTCTACACCATCCAAAACAAGAGCAATTCTATGAATATAAAACAGAATAATCCATTCTTAATACTCCAAATGCATGTACTTGTTCTTTCATGAAACTCAGATAACTAACTTTAGCCTTTTAGTAAATACCAGATAAGATAAAACAGGAACCAATGCCAGAAAGATCCCAAGAAAACACTAGTTGTTGTGTGCCAATATGCAGGCTAATGCTGACCAATCATAGTGCAACACAACATGATTGGTGAGATAAAATGCACGGTGAGGTCATAATACAGGAACATAGAGCACAATGAAGCTGTTTGATGCCGTATTGGTGCCTCAAACTGTTTGTTGGGTTTATTTTCAAAGACTGGTGTTAGATTAGTTTGATAATTGAGCGTTGGCTTTAATAAAGTTAAAGTGCATATACCTTAATGCATCCATTGACCCATGTCCTAAGAAACATCTAAAAGCTAACAAAGTCCAAGATATTTCATCGAACATATTTTACCCATGATAAAATAACCCAAAGCCAGTTTAACTGATTGAACTCACTTCATCAGAGCACCACCCGCATGTCTCGGAGACTTGGATGCATTCCCCACATGACTGTGCGTTCGCCTTGATGCAGCTGCTGGCATCTGGAAGAGAAAAGTTCCTCTGAGCTTAAGGCGGAAAACCCATTTTCCATTAGCTCACTAACTCAAACCAGCTGCTGCCTGAAAATGAAACCCCTTCCTAGCTCAGAAAATGAGTCAAGATGGGAAACGTTTCAGGCAGCTGACCAGCTGATGATGTCATGGTGTTGGTGGTGGAGTGAAAAAAGAGAAATCTTTAAATGGTTACCAACAAAAATCTATCTAAAGCCATGAAAATGCACATGCCGAGACATTTTATGCAGCGCCATGGTAACAGTTTCATTCCCCTGAAGCAATTTTAGATTTTAGTAGAATCTCTTTTGTTTTACGGGCTAAAATCAGACCCGTTTTGTGCATTTGTGCCTCCTTTACCGTTATACTCTTTCAGGGTTTATACCGGAATGAGTAACTCTAACTTAATGTTTTTTAATGCTCTAAGAACTTATTTTAATGCCATCAACAAGTACCCACCTATATATATAAAAATCCTTTTCATCTTTACAGTCGACATGCTGCAGCCATGTCCCGAATTCCTTGTTTTCCAGCTAATTTTGTTAAAATTTGCATTTTCCCCATTCTCTAGCTTTTTCTCCACCTCGATATTCCTTTCTGAACATACCGCTTTACGCTCAACCGGAAGCAGTTCTGCGCAAATATATTGCGATATAATATATCTGACGAAATTGTTTTTCTAAATGTTTTTTTTTATATAAAGCATTTTAAATGCCATGATAATCACATTTAATGAATTTTAATGCTAATTAAGGCCTTAATTTTAAAAAATAATAATTGAATGATTTTAATGAGCCGCGGAAACCATGTTTTTAACTAAATCGACTAACTTCAGTAGTCTTTTAATTGGTACATCAAGTTTGTTTGATATGAACATAAATGCATCTGTTCTTTGAGGGTCTCAAAAAAACAGCAGCAATCATACTAAACACGGGTTTGGCAGCATCATGCTGTGGGAATGTTAGATGGATGGAGCAGTGTCTGGGGGACCCTGGAGCAGAATTTACCTTCTAGCAGAAAAGCAATGAAACAGATCTAAGCCTATGTAGAAGTTAAAACGGATCCGGTCAAAGTCAAATCAAGAATCTGTATCCAGAACTGAAAGTTTCAGATGCTCTCCATCCAGTTTCACTACCTACTTTGCAATTAAGAACACTGGAAAAATGATCTAGAACTCAGTAAAAATGTCTTAAATTAACTGTATTTACCCTTAATCTGAGTAGGTAAATGAGATAGTTTGCCAATGGAATGAGTATTTTTTACTCTTAAAATAAGAGAATTAGATAATATGCACTTGAAATAAGATGATGCAATTGTGTTTTCTTATTTTTTGTGTAAATTGTCTTGTTCCATTGGCAAAATGTCTCTTTTACCTCCTCAATCCAAGAACAAATGCACTTATTTTAAGAAAAATTTTACTTATCTAGATTTCAATTTTTTTTCCAGTGAATAGACTAGCAGTTGTAACAGCGGAGAACGATGGTTAAAAAAAATAAAATACTAGCAGAGGTTTTCTATCATAATAATACAGGTTTATTTTTGTAAAAAAAAAAGAAAGAAAAGGTTGAATAAAGAAAAAAAACTTCACTTTTACTGAACAGTTAAGAACAAATTTCCCAATGGTGAAGTTTAAGGTTGTTATTTAAATCAAGGGGAGTGAAAACTGTTGCATGGCAGTTTATAAATGCAGGCACTGCACTATTATTGAGATATATACACAGGAAATGGTGGTAAATAGTGAACAGTTGATATCTGTTTTTTTGCTTCTTACCTTGCTGAGCCAAGCTGCCTCTGAGGACCGCTGCCAAAACTGCTATCAAAAGAAACTGGAGATTCATCTGCGAGAGAAAAGTTAAAACATAAATGTCATTAATAAATTAAAAAAATACATGTTCAAGTCAGTTTTATTCCCAACATAAACAGAAGAGCGCGCACGTTAGCTGTGGTTACAGGTGTTCCGTTCCCAGAGACCAATTTTTAAACAAACATCGCACATTAGTGACGCCTGCAAGCTGTGATCAGACCATCTGTGTTTTAACATCACAAACAAAGCTTGTAAGCAGTTCAGATGTGCACTTGGATTACAATCAAACAAAGATAGAAATATGTGAATTCAATAATTTAACCAGACCAAATTAGAGGAACCGTTATAGTGATGCCACACCAAAAAGCATTAATTCAACTTTTTCAAAGAAAGGCTTGTTATCAGGCCTCTGCAGAGCTGAAGAACCTGCTGATGGGGAGAATTAACTTCAGGTGTTATTTAGAGAAGTAATGCATCCAAAAGCTGAAGGGCAGCAGTTTTAAAAGGGTAAACAAACCCGAGGCGGTGACGTTATCAGCGCGTACTTGGTCTGGTTTGGGCATAGAGTTCAGGTAGAGACAGATCGGCACCCTTCACTGCCATGCCAAGGTAAAGACAAACCAAACAAGTGCAGACAGGAGAAAAAAAGACGGATGGAGGAGGAACGTAGCTCCAGGACATGATCTCTGACAAATAACAGAGTGGAGCGGCAGACATGTAATGACTGCAACAGATGTGCAGCAGCAGCTTTAATGAGACCCAAACTATGAAGAAATAACAGACAAAAAAAAAGGGTAGAGGAACCCGATGTTTATTCACCCTGCAGCATTCATGCAGGAAATATTTAGTTTGGTACGGCTGAGTCAGCAAAGGCTGCTGGTTGAGTTAATAAGATTTAGTAGATCCGTATCAACCTGGATAGAAAAACATACAAGAACAACAAAAAAACAAAGCAAAAAGTAGATGCTAGCCATGTTGGGAACTGAGAGCCTAAAAGCGACCACATCCTGTGAGACGTGGCCTCCTGATCAAATGACATCATTGTTGATAGTTGTTGTTGCAGAGATGATCACAGCAACACAGAATCAGGTTGAAATACAATTTTTTTTTTAAAGCTTCAATATCGCATTTTAGAGCCAGGGTCTCTAAAGACATTAAAAAGAAAAATAAACAAAAATAACCTTTGTGAAAGTGTAGAAGTCATTTAAAATCGGCTCAGACATCAAGATCGAGACTGCAGCTTCTCACCCAAACAACAAATGTGCAGATCTAGTTCTAAGTAGCCTTTAAAAGGCCAAACAGCATGTTTTGTGTAAACCAAACGCAGACGGGACTTTGATCGCCGTCTCTTCGGAACAACCTTTTAACAACACCGCTGCAGAGCTGTTAAACCCTCACAAGGAGGACACGGCTCTATTATGTAGAAAAGAGGAGAGACTTGCACAACCGCGGCAGCATTGGCTAATATAAATTACACAACTCTGGTGCCAACTGGTGGGAAAGCATGCCAACACGTCTCAGAAGCATATATGGCCTCTATCAGGATACTGCCAGATTTCCAACCAACATTAGAGAGTGACTGGGCTCCTTAGAGAGCATTTAGGTTCCCCCACAGGAAGCCGCTTGGCTAAACCTCAAAGCTAACGTACTTCGGCTGATCTCTTCCTCTGGATAAATCCCTTCATATACGTGCACTTGATGAATTCACGTTTGAGCTGAAGTCTTCGGAAGGCGTTTGCATTCATGCTGTTCGTTTGTGCTTAAAAATTCAGGATTTTAAACATGGAAAAGAGAATAACTAAGCTACAAGCCTGAGCATAATTAACAGGCAAAACAGATCTTATTTCAATGCAGAGTACAACATATGCAACAAAGAATAATTAAATTCTCCAGCTGTGGAGAGTTTCTACACCATCAACGCTCCACCCCAACGTTCCCACAGACCAGCTTTGTTTGCTGCACTGGGATTTGCTCGATGCCTCGCTGCAAATTGCAAAGCGATGACCGAGTGACTGGAAGTCATTCAGAGTCTCCATTAGTAGCAGAGAAAGATTCCCAGATCTGGAGCATAAACATGACCTGACTGAAAGATCCACTCAGAGTTAAAACTAATTAGAAAATACTTCCAAAAATATACAAACAGGAACCAAAACTACTGACAGAAAATCAGTTTCCCCCCTCAGTAAATACAATATTCATATATTGTTTAACATCCAGGATGCGTCTTCTGTTTTCTGTAATAATAAACTGCTGCACATTTATTTTTAAAGTTTATTTTTAAATTAAATAAGGAAGTTAGACTTCATCTCTTACAGCACATATTTAATGGGAAAAAATAAAAAGCTTAAATTCTTTCAATATATGACCTGCAAATTCCCCATTTGTACACTTGACTGATTGGTTTGTCCTTATTAACAAAGATCAACAATTAATCAATGTCATTTTATTTTCTATCAACAAATTGATATAAAATGTTCCTGTAAAAACATGGTTGACTAAAGTGACATTTTTAGTCTGTTTGAATAATTTTGGGTTCATGAACCATAAGATCAGCTCCAGCTACCTGAGCTAAAGCAGACTGAAACTTTTTGGGATTTTTACTTTTGACAGGATTATAAACTAAATTCATCTATAATATTCTTCAATGATTAAAACAAAATGTATATTTTTTTTTTCTGTAGTTACATTTCATAGTACTTGGAATCATTAACATTCAGAGATGATGAGCCGAACGGTTCAGTTAAACTCAGCTGAACACAGCCAGGGATTATAATGAGAGCTCCTGTTGTTCATTTGCTAAAACATTTACTACTGAATCAAAATATAGAAGATTCAACTTGAAAAGTTGTAAAAGTAAAAAGGAAAGTGTCTGAAACCATTTTATTGATCGAAAAAATATTGTTCTTTTTGCGAATGTCTCTTTAAAGTATTTAAGCTTTATTTTATGGTTTAGCAGCTAAGAAGAAAAGTCTGCAGTAAAAGGATTTATTTTGAAGCTGAAAAACTACTTAAAGGGTTCATAGAATGCTAAACTGAGTTTACATAGTCATAGATGAATAACCATAGTTCAGTGGCTGAAATGGACGTATAGGGAAGTTCAAACCCCATCTCATTTCCCTGGAAATCTCACAATTCTAAACTTCCAGCATAAAACGGGCGAATCCAAACAAAGCCCCGAGGTGAGGTAAACTCAGGGATGTTGCCTTATATGGTTCAAGCCTGTACTTTTGTCACGGCCCGAAATTTACATAGGCTCAACACAGCCAGGTGGAGGCCTGTAAGGCAGCTGAGAACTAATCATTTATTAGTTCTCGGTTGGACTGCTGCAACGCTCTCTACTCTGGCCTACCACCGTCATCACAACGGTTACAGTTAGTACAGAATGCAGCAGCTGGTCTCCTCTCTGGCTCTTCTAGGCAAAGCCACATCACTCCCGTCCTCTCACCCCTGCACTGTCTCCCGTTCCATTTTCATATTGATTTTAAAGTTTTAATACTGTTGTTAAAGCCCTTAATGGTCTTGCTCCGGTATATTTAACTGAGTTGACCCTACATCGCCCCAGCAGAGCTCTCCGGTCTGCTGATCAAATGGTTCTGGACGTCCCTAGGTCCCGGTATGACCGTTCCTTTGTGGTTTTCCGCACCTCCGCTCCTCGGTCTGCAGGTTCTCACTGATCTGCACCTTTTTAAATCCAGATTAAAGACTAATTTTTTAAAACTGGCTTTTAATACTCAGGACACATTCTTTTTTTTTTTGTTGCAATGTTTTTATCTTTCTGTGAATCTTTTCAAACCTGAAGAACTAAAATGGAAACCCTGTCAAATGCATAAAGCGCGCCTTCAAACACTAAAAGAGGCTAAAACTCAATCTGTTGTGCATCAGTGGATCAAATTAAATGACAGTCATTCATTCATTATGAGGACCTGTTTAGGTCCAGAATGAATTTAAAGCATTCATTCGTTTCCCAATAATCTTCCTGCTTCTGTGTCTCTCGCCCTGACAGTCTTCCCCGTGACACAGTGTAATATATAGAGGAACATCAGTAAAGTGTCCTAATCATGACTCTTTATGCCCAGGCAGACAGAGCTAATCACAACCTTTCATTACAGCTGAGCTTCTGTTTATAAAGCCAGAGCTAAACCAGCTGGGAGAGAGCATGGTCAGGCAGCTGGAAACACAGCCAAATCCCAGCTAAACCCTCACGGTGTTAAGAATAAAATAAAACAAACAATAAAAAGGTTGAATAATTACACAAACATATTGCACTCACCTAGAAAAAATGAAAGAAATGTGTCTGTTTTTCTGAATTAACAAGATAATGCTGCTGTGATTTCATGGAGGAGGTTCTGTTATTGTTGGCAATGCAGATTTCTAAACAAGAGATGCCTTTCCTTCAGAAGAACTTCAAAATGTTCCGTTTGTCGGGTTTAATCCATTTTACTTTCTTTTGGGACTGAGAATGAAGAAGCCTCCTGTTTCTTAGCTATGCAGATGCCATCACTATTAGTTTGTGGATTTTAAGAAGACGCCTGCACACTGGTCGCTATTCATGGTATGGTTGTTCCCCCCCTTCCTCTTCTCTTCATAGTTTATGTTATGAATTTAATGTATTTTTTAAAATCCAAATTATCTTGTTAACTTAACAAAGTTCTTTTTTTTTTCAGGTGAATGCAATATGCTTCCGTAAAAACATATCTTGGACTCAACTCAAACTATTTTAGCTCAATGAAATTGTTAGGTTGGATCAGAAAAACCTTAACTGTTATCCTGCGCTGTAAGGTTGTCAGTCAGACTGAGGTCTGTCTGCATTTCAAACTGCACAGAAAACAATAATAATTGATGTTAAGGCCACATCCACACAAAGTTGAAGAAGGTATCAGGCACTACCCGATCCATCCCGGAGGCACGATCCATCCTGCGCATGCGCGAACAGATATACATTCAGGAGTCCATAAATAATGTCATTATGGTACTAAAACTACTTATTTCTATCCTTAACTCTCTAAAAAATTGCTAATACAATTCAATTCAGTTTATTTATATAGCGCCAAATTCACAACACATGTCATCTCAAGGCACTTTACAGTTCAACCAGATCATACAGTCAATTTGATTCAAAGTTTTCTATTTAAGAAAAACCAGTTGATTGCATTGACTCAAATACAATTCCTCACTCTAAGCATGCTTGCAGCGACAGTGGAGAGGAAAAACTCCCTTTTAACAGGAAGAAACCTCCAGCAGAACCAGGCTCAGTGTGAGCGGCCATCTGCTGAGGCCGACTGGGGTTCATTTTCTCAGCAAATGCACTATCAAACTTTAATACATATTTTAGTACGCCGATTAATTTTGGGGAGGAAAAAAATAAAATAAAATTCAAGGGCGTCTCAGATGTATGTCTGGATGCGCAGATGAGCTGATGGCGTATGTGCAGAACGGATTCTACTTCCGGGACGGATTGGCTAGTGAGAGCATCGCCAGAGAAAAAGTTTAGGTAAAAAATGAAACCACCTGAAGCAGACAAAAGCGTTGTGATACTAGGAGGCGGTGCTCTAGCCCTGCCACACAAGTAAAGAAGGTATGACGAACAGAGAAAGCACCATGTAAACAACTATGTCTGTATCCAAACATCCACCTTAGCCTCTATGCCATTTTAGATGGGTGTCCAAACCTTTAAGTGAATAAAATAGTAGTGGACATGAAATGTCCCATAATGCACCTTGATAAGTACTGATCATCCACTGCGTGATGTTATTATCGTTGTCTGGGCAACCACAATGTTTTACATCATGTGGCATGTTCAGCCAATCATGTAGCGTAATGTCACTGGCATGCTCAGGACCCGAGCAGATCTGGTGGGAGTCTGAGTGGATCCGACAGCTAAATAAAATTTTAAGGCAGGATCGTAATCTTGATGAACTGACTGTACAGACGATGTTTTGAGCTAGAATTTCTCACTTAAAAATATATTAAAACTACCTTTTACCAGCTTAAAATAGCAAATATAACAAAGCCGCTCTTTGGCATTGCACAGAAGCATCAGATTCATCTGGACACACTTGGACGTGCTTCAGGAGCATCAAAGATGCTCTTAAGGCATGTCAGACCTTAATGTGTATAAGCATAAAAAATGAAGCAGCAGAGGCTTTTTTATGCGGTGTGAATGTAGCAATACACTTTCTGATTGTTTGAATTAACCTATGAAACATAATATTGTACCTGATCTGAAACTTTCCACCTCTAGTCGAGCACACATGGTTCCCATAATCAGGACAAAAATAGTGTTAGAATAAAGACCAAAAAAAATAGCATTCCACCTTAAAATGCAGGAAATTGGGTTTCAGAGTCTATGTTTCACATTTTTCTGGGGAGGATACCCCCTGACCATATGCAGACAGGTTTTTAAAATGCAACTGAAACCAAATGCTTTCCAAGAGTTTTGTTTTGGTTCATTAGGGAATGAGGTCAAAAAGTTCAGGTCTACTCTGAATCATTCTGACCAGAACAGGATCTTCATATGCAATAATGTCAGCCTCCTCTGCTACTTCTCCTTCCTTTCTGTAAATGCATTAGTTTCATTTAAATAATCTTTAAGACTTTTGAGATTTTTGAGTTATCTATATTTGAAACTACAAGTTTAGTGTCAAATTTCCAGAGGATCAGGAATAAAGTTTCCATATTCTGCACATGTACCTTTACGTAGATTTGCTTTTGGTTCAACATTTGGTCCCCTTGTTGATTTTAGAGAGAAAATTTTTATTTATAGATGGTTTTCTAGACAATCTTCTATCAATAAACGCCCAAATAAAAATCCCAGAACATACATCAAAGTTGACTAACAGAAAAAACAACTTTATAGGGAAAAAAGACAAATTACTATTTATTTTTGAGCCATCAGCCAGAAAACAAAACTACAAACATGATCTGTTAAACTTAAGACCTAGCAGATAAAACGCAAGGTCCCATACAGTAATTATAAATCTTTAACTGATGTGAAACTCCCTTAAAAATTTAGGAATAAGTTGAGCAATGTTTTCAATTTTTAGACGCTGCAGTGGAATCCTTCTACATTTAATGACAATCTCAGCTCTAAATACCACACAGTTTACACAAATAATATAATTTACTTCAGCCCCATTCAATCCAAACTGGTTTTACGTTGTTTATCTGCAGGTCAGGGCTTGAAAACATTTTAAAAAAAACTTTTGTTGTCAGATGCATTTGAAAAGGATATAGCTGAAGAAATCAAAATGTAATGCCCCGTAACACGGAAGCAAAACAGTAAATATGAGCAATTTAAGCACATAAATCCCCCTGTTGCACCATATGATAGTCTGAATCAGACATGCATAAATCCATCATATTGTCAGGAACTCTCTGTGGTATGGATGTTTGGTTTAACAATCAAATGGGTTTATTTACAGTAAAAAAAAAAAATAATAATATATCCTTAGTAGCTAAGCTTATTTTGAAATAACCGTTTAATAAGGTCTAACAGCTGGAGAGTATGTGGGTGTTATTGTGGTTCAGAAGTGGAAAGCCAAAAACCAAATCAGCTCATCTCTAACTAAAGTTGAGGACATCTACTTTTCAAATCAATGAAGAGCCTCAGTTGAAGCACACAGGTCTAACAATCCAACCTATGAGACCAGAGAAGGTTTTCAGTGACACCTGCAGAAACCGTTTCCTGCTTCAACTATGAACTACTTCCTCCAGATATAGAGCATAAAACAGAGGTGTTATTATTATTTTTTTTAAGCCTGCAAAGTCCACTTTGAGATGAGGATGCATAAAAACCAAAACAATAGTGCGCTGCGCTCACATGCTGGATTCATCTCTTCACTTGCATGAACCCTACTAATGAGAAGGTAAATGTGCCAGTTTACTGGTGTGTCTGTGGTTGCTATGCTCACTCAATCAAAGGTTAACCACATGGTATCTGTTCACATGAAAACAGAACTTCACACCGTGACCACTTCCATGCAATGGCTTCAACTCTGCAAGTATTTTTCACACTGCCTAATGCTATCAAACTAAATCATACTTGACTTCTCCATACTAAAACTGCACATTTCTGATGCCTGGTTTCAACTTCACACCAAGCTCTAAAATAAATAGTTCCTAAAAAGGTAAAACCACGCAATTTGTTTTTTTTTTGCTGGCCTAAAACTTCATAACATGCATCTCATGGATGTTTTCATTTCGATTCAAAAATACTTTACAAATCCCAAAGTGAAATTAAATGTTACAGTAACTCACGCAGCTTTTGTATTGGTCTTGCACCGGATCTGGAGAAGCCTCCTACTGAAGACACACTGTTGTTGTTTAAAACATTTCCCCATTGTGGGACAATAAAGGAATTTCTATTCTATTCTAAAAAGAAAAAAAAAAAACATGCCTTATAACACCAACAAAAAATGTATCAGTTTAACATCAAACCCTTCGTTGTGCAGCTCAGGTTTTGTTCTGCGGGCAAAGATGATATCTCCTTCATAGAAGCTACGTAGCCATAGCTCTGTGGGTCATTTTCTCAACCATTAACATGAGTTAGCATGTTACCATGGGTTCTTAAACTTTAGTTGGCTTTTAAAAAAAGTAAAAGAGACTGATCTTGCAGAACCATTGCTAAAAACTTAGTTCAGCTCACCCCAAGAGGTTTTCCTTTAAAGAGATTCAAATACAATTGAAACCGTCTCTGGTAATGTTAAGGCCAATTTATGCTTTTGACGGATAGCGTCTGCAACCATCAAATCTGTCTCTTTGCGTGACCACACCCCTGTGCAGAGGTTCTGCAACCGCACCTAACACAAATCCCCCCGTGCAGACCTCAAGCAGAAGTCCTTTGGTCCTTAGTCAGGGCGCGCCATTTTTAAAAACCGAGGAACAACTACAATGGACAACTACCACGAAGGGTTCATAGGCCTTTTTGCAACTCCATTAACAACCTGCTACTCTTCTTTATTATTATAGATTCTCCTTGACATTTATCACTGTACATTTTTTTGTTACTCTTGTCTGTCGGTGATTATCATAGAAACTGGTCACAGTCAGGTCTTCCCGTTTTTCTGTTGCTGCCTGTTACCATTGAGCAGTAAGGAAGCAAAAGGGTTACATGTTTATTCCCATTTCTAAAGTTGAACCCATGAGAAAACAAACACTAAATGCGTTTCCTCAACAGAACAGACTTTAACTGGAAATTAAGTCTGACCTGTCCTGACTTGTGAGCTGCAAGCAGGACAGTCGAAAAAAATCGCATCATTTTCCAGTCAGTGAAAGCACCACCCCTTTGAGGCCCCGTCCACACGAAGCCGAACCCTGGCCTAAACGCACACATTTTTCACCAAACCAGCCTCTCATCCACACGAAGCCGGCGTTTCGGGGGTCTGTAAACGATCTTTTTTTTATTCAGCCTTCAGAGTGGGAAGATTTTGAAACGCCGTTTTCGCGTTTCCATCTTTAAGCTCTAACCGCATTTTTTTTTTACACGCATGCGTCATAGCGTCGCCTCTAAACACGCATGCGCGACACAGTATCACAACAACAATGGCGCCATACTGTGTTGAATGGTTGCTGCTCGTGCTACTCACCCTGCTGTCGGGCTTACAACAGAATCTTCTTCTGGAATATCTCCAGGAAGAACAGAGCAATATCGACCACATAGTTCAGAACCTCAATTTGACTGAACCACGAAAATGGAACCGCAGGGCAACCATGTATAAATATTAGTGCGCATGCCCAACATTTCGTCGCCTATTTTTGCTTTGGCACCACAGCGCCACTTACAGGCCTGGCATACATTTTGCAGCGTTTTCATGCATTCGTGTGGACGATCACATTTATTTTACGTCTCCGTCTTTACGACAAACGTTCTGGAAAATATTAGCGTTTCGTGTTCGTTTTGACTTCGTGTGGACGGGGCCTGAGAAAACCACACTTCTCCTTAGGCTTTGGGGTCTTTTTAACTTATTATTTATTTTGTTGTGCTGCAATGGAATTTTCAACTTTTCTGAGTCTAAAATGCACATTGTCATATAGTGGTTAGGTACAGAAAACTGAAACTGAGCTGAAAAGCTGCCAAAGCTTAAAGCCTAAACTTTAAAGACTTCCGGGGATCTACTGATCCAGACTAAAGCAACGGTTTGCTTCTTTGAAATATTTCTGCAGAGATTGTGCTGCCCAGAATCCAACAGAACCCATCAGCAGTAGAACCACTAAACCAGACCATTAATAAATTATTACCCCCCCCTCCTCCCCAGTCTGTTTGCCCCCTGGTAGTAAGCTGGCTAGACCACACCTGCTTCTGATGGGGTCAGATCGTTCCTGGTCCATTACCTTCCTTAGACCCCTCCCTGTGTGTTGCTAACCCCCACCCCCTTAAAAAAGGCAGATCAGGAGTTTCCCTCGGTGCCTAACAAAGAACTGAATGTTATGTAAAGGATAACTACTCTACATATAAAACACAGCCTCTCTCAGGCAAAGACATGAAGCTATGGAGACATTTCAGAGCAGACCTTCAAACTAAAGGGATTTTTTTCCAAGCTGAAGTACCATACAGAGAAATGTTTTAGCTGCACTGCTTACTTTAGCAGACGGTAAACAGCTTAGTAAAACATCTGGATGTCTCACTTGAATTTCTGACTGAACCTCTCAGAGGCTGAAGCTTAGAAATACTGATCAGAACTTTTTGGTTGTTTTTCAAACCGGGCTTCAAAACAAGACTCAGGTCTGCATGAGAATAAAAACAACAACAACAAAATAACCTTTACGCACAAAATCAAAATACTAATATATACAAACCAGTTTTATTCAAAATAAAAAAAATGCAGCCGGTTCTCCTCGTCTATTATAATCACCCTGCTTAATTCAACATGATAAATTCATTCTCCTTTACTTTCTTCACTATACACTGTATGTTTCCTCTAAACTGATAATGATGTATTTCTAGTACACCGAAAAGCTTTCTTTCAGAAAGATGACCCACAGAATGCAGCAATACGTGGGGGCAGGGGCTGCGCTGTGTTCCTCTCTGGTTCACACAGCCGGAAAAAAAGAAAAAGAAAAAAGTAACTCGGGTCGTTTATTTAAAAAATCAGGAACAGGCTTTTATTTTCCAACAAAATGACCCAAAGTAAAAGGTGGGGAGGGGCAGCACTGTGTTAGTGGAATAAAACAGCTCAGCTAAAAGTGCTTTAAAGTCATAGGGAAGTGGCCGTTCCAACCACTGCATTTCTGAATTTCCCAGAGTGGTGCACGACTTTACACGAGTGAATAAAGTAAATGTGATTGGGCGATTATCAATATTTGTGGTGGATGTTTCGCAAGCAACTTGGGTTGTGAATTTAGGTGTACAAACTGACGTATAACTGACTGGCGTGGATAAGATAATGGAAAAAAAAACGACACAAATTTTAAGACAGGATTCTTTTTTGTTTTAAATAGAAATTTCCAAATTTGTGGGACAAAATTGTTTGATAAAGAGTACATTTATATACACCTTTAAGCCAGAATGATTTGACATATAAATATATGACTTTAATAACAGCAGAAATGGTAAAACAGACTAACAGGTAAAAGCTTGGTCCACCTCAGCACCACCAATCTGTACTGGGTGAAGTGTTTTTAGCTGATGTAGACACCAAATCCCAATCCTTTGGCCACTTAAACACTGTGAGACCAAAGCTGCAAAGAAAAAAGCTCATCGCTGCGGCACTACTAAAACTCTCCATAACCAAGCTGTCAAAGATTCATAGAGAAACCAAATGGTCTGAGGAAACATCCCAACCATCACAAGGAATTAATCGTAAACTGGGATATTTCAGCACGACGACGACTTCCACACTACGACACAATAAAGTATAACCCAGCACCTCCATCTCTATGGGCTTTTGAAAAAGTCAGTTTGAGAAAAAAATCTTTTACTTCTACTCAAAAAATCTCCTTATTTAGGGTTTCACCCATCTGAACCACCACTACGTGCTTCTTTGAGACGCTGTTAAATTGTGGCAACCTTTCTGTGACTCAGATTGAATCTTAAATTGTCTGAATCACAATCATATCCCAAACACAGCACTCCTCCTATCCATGTAAGGAAGGCCGATCATGAAGGACTCACATGTGACGATGTGGTGTTGAGTAACGTAGAACGACCCTCTAGCCCTACCCGGGACAGCACTCCCTGTTTTAACATAACAACAGCGTAACTAAGGGAAGTGACTAAGTGGTGATCAGACGGCTGTAGTCTGCAGACCTTGTGTCTGCCATGTCTACACTTGACACCAAAAGCATGTGTTGTACAAGTCATACAACATATGCTCCAGATTGAAGGCATCCGCATGTTATAATAATGTAGCACACAACCTGCCAAATCAGATGTACGCTTTGCAGAGCGAGCATAAAATCAGATCTCGCCTTAATCTTTAGGAGAGAGAGAGAAAAACAAAGCCTTGAGGCTATGATTCCTTTGCATGAAGATATTCAGAAAGACAAGCCCGCTCCTGCCCTGCTTACATTCTTGTGCTGAATATCTCTTCACAGCTGTGGGCAAGAATCGACAACAGCCTGCAAAGATCTGGTTAACCAAAGTGGCCTGCTGTAAGATGTCCTGGACTTACTGGGCCCTTAACCACAGTTTATACAGTCCAGCACGTCATCTGAACTCATTAGAGTCCAGTTTAGGTTTGTTTTAAAGATTTAAGTCTAATTTCTGTACACCATCCCCTAAACACAGTGCTTTGTTTACCTTGGGAGGCTGCATTTTTGTCAATACATGTTTAAAAGATGAAATAAACGAACACAAGTGTCGCACTTTGGGCATTTTATCCAATCATTCCTATTAATGACATAGATCTGGCACCAAATTGAGCTATGGGTGTCACAAACAATGTTTCACTGCTAGAATAATTTAAATGATGTGTTTAAAGTGGTAGGGAAATCATATTTAAATGTCAAATCAATCTGGCGTAAACATGTAAATAAATGTACTCTTTATCAGACTATATTACCCAAAAAATGTAGAAAATTTCTATAAAAAAAATTTTTTATTATCTTATACAGGCCAGTTAGTTATACGTCAGCCTGAAAACCTAAATTGACCAATCATTTATCAACGTTCATCTTTCAATTGTTTTTGGTAATAGCATCTTGATTCATATGTCGCAGCCAATATATGCAACGGTAGGAATAAGAATCATTTCCTTCAACATTGAGTTCTGTTCCAGTCGCTTCCCTACGACTTTAAAGAAGAATAAGAATGTGCTTCTTCTGGTCCAAACAATGTCTGTTCTCTAATTCAAATCAGCGCTAAGAAGATGCATACCGTAGTTTTCGGACTATTAGCTGCACCTGAATATAAGCCGCAGAAGCTAAATTGCATGATTAGTACATATACAAGCCGCACCGGACTATAAGCCGCAGGTTTTTTTATGTTTAATTACCATATGGTTCATGCACAGAGAGGATTGTCGGGAAAGGGGCAACCGTTTGTGGAAGCTCCTATTTATTAACACTGACTCGTTGATTCCAAGGTTATGTGCAGCGGTTCTATTTCCTTCGTTTACTGCCAACTTGACTGCCTTTAACTTAAAAGCTGCATCATATGCATTTCTACCGGTACGTTTGTTTTCCATAATGAGGGTGTCACACAAACTGTCTTACGCTCCCAATGTCCGTCTCTCTGGCTGTCGTTCTGTCTCGTACCACTCGCGGTAGAAGTCTGCTTCCCGAGGACGTCTACATTCCCGCGCGTGGCTACCGTACTTGTGTGTAGAAGCAAATGTGACGTCAACATGGTGGATGGTAAAATCCATAGATTTAGGTATTACCCTAGTGGCCGTTAGCTGTAAATGTCCATAGATAAGCCGCCTTGTCATATAAGCCGCAAGGTCCAAAATTGGGGGAAAAGTCACTGCTTATAGTCTGAAAATTGTGGTAATTTTGTAGTCGTTTTAAAATTTGTGATCTCAACTACAAAAAAAGTTGCAGGAAATTCTGCTGATATTTTAAGATAACCTCCAGATAGCATCTGAATTACAAAATTAGGAAATGACAAAACAATCTGCTGCTCTGTTCTTAATGTATAAAGACGATAAACCTCACCGATCACTAATATCTCTATTCTGCCCACACCAAAAAACCAAACAAAAAACAATGGGGTAATTACAGCTTCCAATGGCCAAAGAACAAGGAGGAAAAATAAACTCCTAGGATTTTTCTTTGTGATCCCCCAAGGATATGCTGCCCTAGGCCTTATATAAGGTCTTACAGCCCTTATAACCCAAACTAAACACTCTAAATATCTTAACACCATTTATTAAGGGTCTGAACCTTTTACTAAACTCAACTTAAAAGCTTAAAGTTGCAATTTTATTAAAAAGAAAACAAAAAAAAACAACTTAGACCAAATGTGAAGTTGAGGTAAAGTAAATAAATTGGCTGTAAAGAAGCACTAAACATGAACAATAACAATACAACCTATTGGAAGGTCATTCAAAATCAGGAGCAAAAAAACATTTACCAAAAAAAAAGACAAATAAATAAAATAAAGCGAAGAAACTGATCAACTCCAATCATTTCTTCTCTCTCTACCAGTAATCTCCACACAAAGCGGCTACTTTAGGCCTACTTTCCCCCTAAACTCACATTTCATTAGTTTTAATAAACAAATGTCTTTAAATCTCGCCGTCTTTGAGCAGATTATACCAACCACGGTCTCCTTCCTCCGTTATCTAGAATGTCGTTGATCCACACCCTGAAGTTTGCGCCCCAAGTCAAACATTCTTCGCTTTTTTTCCCCATTGTTTGTTTCCCTAAGTCGCTTTAACCGAAGTAAAGCTAGATAAATGTAGGTTAAAACAACATTACTCACCTTAAGCTGTAGCTTTACAGAAGGCTGCTTTGAACTCACAACAACATTAGGTCCAGAAAGTTACCTTCTTTAACGAATACTGGAGAAAAACGGCTCAAATATAACCTGGGCTCGCTTTGTTTGGCTGATCAAAGGGCACCGCACAGGTACAACGTATAAAAAACTACTATTAAAATACGGGAGCCACTAACATTCCCGCATCTTTCGTTATGAATTTAGTAAAATTAGATGGAAAGTCTGTTCGGGACACGTTGCTGCTCCTAGTATAACACTACTGGGTCTTTTTCTTCTACAAACCTCTTATTTTACCTCTAACCCCGCCCACACAGGAAGCTCAACGGCATGCAAAGGTCTAAAGAACAAGCACACCAGCGATGCGTGAACCCTCGTTCACCTCTCTGTGGGGAGAAAATGTACATTCTCATTCAGAAATGGCGAATAATACTTTTCATGTATTTAAATCGACTCTTTTTCACCACATTAACTCAATATTTTAACTAAGGGACTGCTTAGGGCCCCAAGGCAACCACAAAGTCTCTTTAAACAATTAATAGTTTAAATCTATTGATTAATTGATCTCACAGTGGAGAAATTAACTTGTTATAGAGGCGAAAAAGAAAAAGGTGCATGAGGTATATACAGTGCATCTACATATGACAGCTTTTTTTCTTATTTTTATTTAATTTTTTTATATAGTAGGATCATTATCAGGGGCGAAGCTAGATGGGGGACCAGGGGTGCCATTAGCAAAAAGTAGTTTATCCAAGTATACTAAAAGTGCACTAATTTCATACTTAAAATCAGGCAGTGCACTTAGAGTTTGCTTATTCTAAACTATATTTCATATACTTAATAGTATAGTCAAGCATACTTGACTTACACTGAGAAGTATAAAAAGTCTAAAGTAAAGTAAGTTTACTAAAGTATATTTTAAGTATACTTTAGTAAACTTAAAAATATCCCAATTTACTTGGAAGAAGTGTTACTTTAGTAATACTTCAAGTATACAGGTGCTGGTCATAAAATTAGAATATCATGAAAAGTAGATTGATTTCAGTAATTCCATTTAAAAAGTGAAACTTGTATATTATATTCATACATTACATACAAACTCATATATTTCAGATGTTTATTTTGTTTAATTTTGATGATTACAAATGACAACAAATGAAAATCTCTAATTCATCATATCAGAAAATTAGAATATTGTGAAAAGGTTCAAAATTGATGGCCCCTGGTGCCACACTCTAATCAGCTAATTAACTCAAACCACCTGCAAAAGCCTTTAAATGGTCTTTCAGTCTAGTTCTATAGGCTACACAATCATGGGGAAGACTGCTGACTTGACAGTTGTCCAAAAGACGACCATCGACACCTTGCACAAGGAGGGCAAGACACAAAAGGTCATCGCTAAAGAGGCTGGCTGTTCACAGAGCTCAGTGTCCAAGCACATTAATAGAGAGGCGAAGGGAAGGAAAAGATGTGGTCGAAAAAAGTGTACAAGCAAGAGAGATAACCGCACCCTGGAGAGGATTGTGAAACAAAACCCATTCAAAAATGTGGGGGAGATTCACAAAGAGTGGACTGCAGCTGGAGTGAGTGCTTCAAGAACCACCACACACAGACGTATGAAAGACATGGGTTTCTGCTGTCGCATTCCTTGTGTCAAGCCACTCTTGAACCACAGACAGCGTCAGAAGCGTCTTGCCTGGGCTAAAGAGAAACAGGACTGGACTGCTGGTGAGTGGTCCAAAGTCATGTTCTCTGATGAAAGTAAATTTTGCATTTCCTTTGGAAATCAAGGTCCCAGAGTCTGGAGGAAAAGAAGAGAGGCACTTCATCCACGTTGCTTGAAGTCCAGTGTAAAGTTTCCACAGTCAGTGATGGTTTGGGGTGCCATGTCATCTGCTGGTGTTGGTCCATTGTGTTTTCTGAGGTCCAGGGTCAACGCAGCCACATACCAGGAAGTTTTAGAGCACTTCATGCTTCCTGCAGCTGACCAACTTTTTGGAGATGCAGATTTCATTTTCCAACAGGACTTGGCACCTGCACACAGTGCCAAAGCTACCAGTACCTGGTTGAAGGACCATGGTATCCCTGTTCTTAATTGGCCAGCAAACTCTCCTGACCTTAACCCCATAGAAAATCTATGGGGTATTGTGAAGAAGAAGATGCAATACACCAGACCCAACAATTCAGAAGAGCTAAAAGCCACTATTAGAGCAACCTGGGCTATCATAACACCTGAGCAGTGCCACAGACTGATCGACTCCATGCCACGCCGCATTGCTGCAGTAATACAGGCCAAAGGAGGCCCAACTAAATACTGAGTGCTGTACATGCTCATACTTTTCATGTTCATACTTTTCAGTTGGCCAACATTTCTATAAATCCTTTGTTTTTATTGGTCTTCAGTAATATTCTAATTTTCTGATATGATGAATTTGAGATTTTCATTTGTTGTCATTTGTAATCATCAAAATTAAACAAAATAAACATCTGAAATATATGAGTTTGTATGTAATGTATGAATATAATATACAAGTTTCACTTTTTAAATGGAATTACTGAAATCAATCTACTTTTTCATGATATTCTAATTTTATGACCAGCACCTGTACTACTTTTTCCAGGTCTGGTAATTGAGAAGAGGCATCAAAGCAGCCAAGGAGGAATCATTTCTTAGCCTGTCATTAGCCACCCCTACCATTTTTTTCACCACTCTTACAGATGGTGGCAACAGTAATACTCTCAAGTGGAATATTAAAAACATTTTATTTTTTTTGTTATTAATTATTATCATCAATATACTAACATTAAAGATGATAAATACAGAACTCATGCTCTTTTCAGAACTAGATTATGGAGTAAAGAGAAAATGATGTGTTTCTGCAAGTCATCTAGGAGTCTTCAGTGAAATCAAAGATAAATAACAATTTTAATAAAAACTTAGCAAATAATACATTTATGTAGATATTAGTGCTCGTAAATATCAATTTTATGCAAAATGTTTATTGATACAAGTAGATAAGTAATGACAATGATGATTGATTTACACCCCAGTACTCAAAACTGAGTTTTATCCACTATACCTTTCATCTAGAAATTACAGATGTTTAAATATATTTGTCTATTTGTTAGCAAATGCTGTAGGAAAGTATAGTTTGTCTTAATTTAGAAAATATGGATGTTTTGCTTGTTCATTTTCCTGGTGGAACAGTGTAGATTGACCCTGAGGTTCTGGGGCCTATCTAATTTCGGCAACGCCTCAGTCTACATTGGTTATTGCCTGGCCACCCTTATAAAAAATTTCTAGCTGATCATTATACAGGGTTATTGCACACACTGTTTACATGAGTATATACAGTGGCGGTTCTAGACAAAAATGTACCAGGGGCCAGGAGGTGTCCATGGGAGGCCCAGAAAAGCCTGAGATAAAAAAAAAAAAAAATGGGGCAAGGTATTCAAATATATTAAGATAGATGCATGAAGTGCATTAGTTTTAATTAGTTTGAATTAAAATTCTAAGTCTCATTAGTAGGGGTGTAAATCACACCCATCATGGTGATTCAATTCAGTATCAATTTCTTGGCCCAACAATTCATTTATTTTCGATACTCAAGAATACAATTTGGTTAATTGGTTACATTTTTTTTAACCTTACAGGCTAGACAATGTTTCAAATTTGAAATAAATCAATGAAAGCTCTAATATCGTTATGCATTTTATTTGAGAATCAACAGAAAATAATTTAGGCCACTAAGGCCTATGAAAACCTCATTTACTGAAAAATAATAATGCCTCTGTGTTATAGATTCTGAAAGGCCTTGCATCAAAAAATACTGCAAAGAGTGCATAAGTGCACTAGCAAATCACGTAACAAAAACAGGCCTATTCTACATTCACTATAGAATAACAAAACTCACCAATATCAGAGCAATGAGTGCAAAAGTGAACTAGCAGCAAATGGTAACAAAAATAGGCCTGTGCATCATTCACTATAATGGCAATACTCGACATAAGTGCATAAGTGCATTAGCAGATTAAGTAACAAAAATAAGAACCTGAAATACTTCCACATAAATGACTTGAACCCAAAAGGAGTGTGTAAGTCATCTTCTTTTTCTCTGCTATGTCTGTTTGCCTACTGTTTACGTGTCTGTGTGTGTGCAGGCGGAAAGAGGGTTGTGGCTAAAGGAAGCGAGGTAGGAGGGCAAAATAGGTTAAGCGCCACCGCAGCACAGGAGTCAGAATTACATCCAGCAGCAAATGGATAAAAATAGACCGGAGGAAAAAAAAAACATGAGTCAATACTCCTGCGTATGTGTCGATGCATCGGATCGTAGGCTGTTGGATCGATACAAAACGATTATTTTTTAAATTTAAGAATTTTACATATTTTTTAATTTATTTAAGTTAAAATAACAGTTTTCTATAACATCTGAATTAGAACTCAACAAAAACTGAAATTCAGCTGTAAAAATTTGAGCATTTTTTAAAAATTTGTTTTGAAAAAAACATTTAGCAGAATCAAATTAGGATCCTATTTAAATTCCACTAAAACTATCATCTTTATGTTTTTAAATAACTAGTAAAACAAAATTTGTACTTTCAGTATGATGTCTTCAGTACAGGGGCCATAACAGGTACAAGGACATTTAGACAGGGGCACTGGCCCCTGTTGGCTCCTGTCTAGAACCACCCATGTTTATATAGATATATATTTGTATGTATTGTAATTGCACTGGGTGTTAATATAAAGAAACTGGGTATTAAATAGTAATTGCACATTATACAGTTGTAGTGTCTCATTGTAGAGTATGTTTGCATCAATGTTTAATAATTTCTATAGGCTACAGAAAATTTAGAAAAAAAACAAGTTAATGATAAAGTTATACTTTTTTGGCCTCAAAATATCTTCAATCATGAAGAAATCATTACCTTTATGAAACACCAGAAAAAGTGATTGGTCAGCCTTGTTTATGCTAATGCTGAATCAAAAATGTAACATGCAGTTGTTTTATGTAATATTTCATCACTAGCACTTTTTAAAGTTATCAACAAGCCACTGACAATTTTTCTTTCCTAGCTGTCTAAATTCTTCTATACACCACTATATGGTGGAGGATGTTCTTTTTCTGGGTGGATCATCAAAATAAGTGGTCCTCTTAACTTAATCATCCTGGTGATATGTTAACGTAAGGCCGTCCTACGTGCTCGTCCCCATTATCGCTTACAGTGAGTCTAACATAGTGAAAAAAATGCAAATCTTTTGGAAAGTAAGCTTGTATGAGCGATGCAAACAGCAACTTTTAAACAGAGCGTGCACGAGGAGAAATGGGCTCATGCACGCTCTTGCATGCGTTTAATAGTCATTCCCTCTCTGGAGTGGGTAGATTTTTGTGCATGTGCATTTTTTTTTAAAGGGGAGTGGGAAGGTCTTGTCAAAAATTCTTTAAAAATCCTCCGTTATACCTTTAATAAATTATTTGTAATTTAATTAACAAGGCGTTGGTCAATATTACTGACATAGCAACATGTATTCCCTGTAGATTATTTCGCCGCTCATCCATCCATCTTCTTCCCTTATCTCTCAGTGTCATGGTGGGGCTGGGGCCTGTCCCATAGCAGTCTGTGGGAAAAAGGTGAGGTAGACCCTGGACAGGTACCCAGTCTATCGCAGGGCAACACAGAGATATACAGCCATGCATACACACACCTAAGGACAATTTACAGTCATGCGTCTGGACTGAGAAGCCAGAGGAACCCATGATCTAAAGGTCACTGGATGACACTGAATTTGTCGTCATATTGATGAAACCAGTTTATGATTATCTAAATGTTGTAACCTTAGAGTTTTGTAGGAGAACTTGAAATGGAAATCTGAAATATTAAATCACACAGTTTTGTTTAAGTTCAAATAAAGTCAAACATACATTATTGACCCCAAACCGGAAATAAAATGTTAAATAATAAAAAGCTGTCTGCCTTCTCTGACTCCCACTAGGATTGGTAAAGCAGGTGTAGGACTGCATCATTAACTCCATCTCCATGGCGATAAGCAAACTGCAGGGGGTCATGATAGCTGAATGTTAGCTTGCTAAGGAAGGCCAAGATGATGTGGGATGTCAGGTCACCATGTCTATAGTCACTGAGGACTGTTGGATGGTTTTATTTTGTACCGAACAATACTGGAACCCTCCCCTGGGTCAGGCTTAGGTTTAAGAGGGGATTCAGACTCCAGTTGCCTCTTCTCTTGACTTCTAGAGACAGAAAGTCATGAAGCATAGGGAGAGGAACCTTCTACTGATTTATTTGAGAACAGATGCAGAGAGGAATGATATTTTGCAGATGTTTGAGATGATACATCTGAACTGTAAGAAGGAACCTTCAGGTCCAAGGAGGGCAGAATTTCTGTTTGGCTATGGGGACTAGAGGAGGATGCTGGTGTTATTTCTGACCTGAACCTATTGAAGAATGTATTCCTTTCATTGAGTCTATATAGACTTGTCTGATCCTCCTTCAGTTTAAACCTGTGACCTTCTTCATACCTGAACACACATCGCTGATACTGTTCCGCTCCAGCTTGCTTTCCATCTCATTCCTGTATGCCTTTAGCTCTGTCTTTTCTTGACCTTAAGTTGCTTCTAGTTACTTTTCAATAGTCTCCCTTCCTGAAGGCTCCTTTTTCTTGTTTACCAGTTCATTTAGATCATTGGGTATCAAGGGCTTATTAGTGGGGAAGCATGTCATTTTTCTGTTGGGGATAAGACATCTACACAGGAGTTTATATGGTCAGTCACACATTCAGTTATTGCATCAGTCTTCTCCATGCAACGTTTCAGTCACAGGGAGAGGACTTCTCTTGCCTTAAAGCAACCTTGGGCCTCCTGAGTCCAAGTGTTTTAAAATCTGTTTTGAGTATGGAATTGCCAGCTAAGATTAGTAGTAATAAAACTAGGTTTCCCAGCTTGAATGATCTTAAAATGCAGCTTCTGTTCTAAAACCTGTAATGCACCTACTGTTAGTATTTGTCAGTCTCTCTTTAACTAAACCAGTTCCCTTATTATAGAAAAATGGCATACTGTGTTGGCTCCGGTCGGCAAAAAATGGTCTTATGGTAACTCATTTGGTTCCAAATTTTTTTTTATAAAGCAAAATATTTTATGTTAACTTTGACATTATATGACATTGATTTGCAGTGAGTCTAGGCTGCAGCAAAAGCAGCATCAGAAATATTACAAAATTGTTTAATTTCAAAGGGTAGAAAAACCTTTGCTTTGGTAAAAAAAAAAAAAAAAAAAAAAAAAAAAAAAAAAAAAAGTCATTGCTTTGAAGGTGTAATGTCACTGAAATCCATCCAGTAATATATATCAGTGGTTCCAACTTTAACCTTTTAAAGATAAAACTGCCAAATTGTATTCTTGCTTATTCCAGAAAAAGATCCCTTCATATATAAAACTGTCAAGTGTGGTGCTGTTTTACAGACACAAAAACTTGAGGTGGTTACTTGAAGGTTTAATAACAAAAGTTCAAAAGAAGCAAAAATCCAAAACATAAATCCACAAATTACACAAAAACTGAGAACCAGGAATATTTACCAAAAAGGGGCTAAAGAAATGACAACTGTGGGGGACCAAACTTAAATAAGGACAAAAAGGTGTTCAAAATTTGAAAAAGTACTTTCATTTAATTGTGTAAAAAGGGTTAACAAAGGCTCAAAAGCAATACAAAATAACTTAAATACAGAATCTGGGCCCAACTTAACTGAGGTCAACTGAGGATCCAATTCAAACAAAAAACTGACCTGCAAACAAAGAACTAAAGGCTGCTTAAAAAGGGATGGAGTAACCCAAGTCGACAAAATGAGGGAGGCACAACATAACAAAACCAATAAATACAAAATTAACCATTCTATGAAACAAATAAAGCAAAACTGACTTACTTAACAGAAACAAATGAGTATTTAAGTGACAAACTAATTGAAAACTTCTTGAAACAAGTCTCCCCCGTCAGTCTTTCAAAGATGGTACCCTCCAGATTTCCTTCTCCAGCTGGTTTGTATCAGCAGCACCTCAAACAAAAGAACAAGTGTAAATAAACCATTCAGACAGACATTAACTAAAGTGTGCACCCATTAGAAAATAACTGTCTAAAATAACCAACTTAAACATAAATTGTAATATAATATAAAGCAAGAAAAGAAAATACTAACACAATGTGGTGGTGGGAGGATCATCCACCACAACGACAAACCAGCAAAGAGTGACTGAACAGGAGGATAATAAATGGGAGAGAGAAACAAAGACCAGGCTAATTAGCAGATTGGGAGCAGGTGTGAACAGAGGAGGCAAGAAGGGTACAAGGCAAAAGGAGACTGACACAAAAGGACAAACAAGTAATATCTAAGAACTCAAATGCAATCAAAAATAACACAAAAAATGGAAATAAGACAAATGAAACTCAGAGATAAAACTTGAACGGAACCAAAAACAAATGAAATCACCATCATAGTCAAAATAAAAGTGCTGAGATATAAATATAAAACACTCTAGAAGTGCTTTGAAAGATGACTTGGTAGCGACAGCTATATAACAGCTGCTGCTTCCAGCCGGCCAACAGACACATTATGTCAACATCGCACATATTTCCATCACCACACAGCTGTTCTAAAATATATAAGTAATCCGTCCAGAGACAGCTAGTGAAAGATATCTGGAACCCTTTAACAAGCCATTTAACTTTAAAGTATCAACCTTTCTGAGGGATTTAAACTTCCATGGTATTTATAGCATGAAATCTGTCCTCCAAGACCTAAACAGCTGGGACGGAAACTCAGGAAAAATTCCTGAAAACACCAGTGCTAATTCCCTGAGAAACTAAGACATTAAAAGATGTTACTTCACATTAGATATTTAAAATTACTGATTGGTAATCAAATACTCAAAGTTCAAGATTGAAAATAATTTTTTATTTTTTTTTAATCAGTTGGGATTAGATGAGGGAAAAACAAGCTGTTTTTAAAGAGGCTGTGGTGCAACAGAGTTGCAAATCAAGAGTGACGAGAAAATATTCATGAGAAAGTGATAGAGTGTTACCATCTTGAGGCCGGAAACCTCAACCAACCTGAAACCACATGACTGACTATAGAGCAGCTTTAGTTGCCCCACTTCCAGTCAGCCATCTTTATATTTTACCAATGACTTTTTTTCTGTTATAATGAGGTGAAAAAGCTGTTAAATTCTAAAAAAAAAAAAAAATTGTATTTTAAAAAAGATAATGTTGAACAACAATAAAGTGTTTTTGGAGACACTAAAATGAAAATATCAAGAATTTTTTGTTCAAAACATTCGGACATCTATGTCAGTTATTTTGAAAGTAAGAAAAAAAAAAAACATATTTTTTTTAAGAATGTTTGGGGTAATTGTCCAGCATCTGAGCCACATGGTGATATTATATTAGATTTTACAGGAAACACTGCCACCTTGTGGGCAAAGAGTTAAACAAGACAAAGCCCATGGAGTTCCTTTTAAAAGGTACATTTTCCTTTTAGGACCTTATCAGGAGGGTACTCATCCTGGAAGACTTTCAATGCAACATATATTTAAAAACATACATATATATTTATATTTATGCATGTATTTATACATATATAACAACTATGCAGAATTATTGTTTCTTCTTTCTTTTCACCGGCTAATAAAACTTATGAATTTCCTTCTTGATTGTAATGAAAATTACACTCATTTAACAAAAACTAATACATTTAAGCTCTAAGTATACACAGAATAGGTTTTAAGCATTATATAAAAATTAGATATCTTAAAGTAATCATATTTATTATTATAGTTTCAGAAACGGGCTCCTTGGAGAGACTTGTGATTATTCCAAGATAATTAGGCCTACAACAACCATTTATCTACATCTGTTATTTATATATACCATCTAAATATGATTACATGTGATTAAATATGATTTTTTTTTTTGCAGTTTTCATTAAACTGTCAACTGTCCCCATCCTTTGGTCAGTGTCTTGAACCACTAATGGACAGTTGCATTATGTCATAAATACATTTATTTTTTACAAATCACCTTTTATGTTGTTCTCTGAATGGGCTCAATAATTTGTATTGTTTTCAAAACTTAGTTAAAGAATCTGCAGTCTTAGGCTCTTTGAAAAGTACTCAGATACAGACAGGTCAAAATGAATGATGACATGTAATTAACACGGCAAACACAATATACTGAGATGTTCACAATATCCCCAAACCCTGGTTTGAAAGAGAATAGACATGTTTTATTGAACTTCTGTTAGATTTTTTACATTTTTTGAATAGATATACAAATGATAAAAATTAAAAACCCTCTCTGTCGCCTATCAATGAGATTCACAGTGTGAAAAAAATGGCCACCAGCTGTATAATCTTCATGTTCCCAGGACTCCAGGACTTTCACATCCAGCATTACAGCTAAACTTCTCTGGATTTTCAGTAGTTTTCCACTTTGGGGACTTTTTTTCCCCATCAGATCAGTCCAGATGTGGATGCATGTCATTTTACACAATAGATTTTGGATTAGTCAGAGTTTTCATGGACATCACTGTTTAAAAACCAGGCTTTTGTTTGGCTAAAGTTGGTTTTCAACAGATTCTATCACTGTTTTTTTTTTTTTTTACCAAAAGTGAAATAAAGAGACATGTTGAATGTGACTGTAGTTTTAAATTACTGGTAAGTAATATTCATGAGGTAGTACTCCACTAACTAGGAGTAACTTTTTGGTAATCAAGAGTAGATATTATTGGTGGAAGATTTTATCCATTGCTGACATGTCATTCATTACCTACTGTACAAGTTTATCTTCGAAAGTTTCATTTTAAGACGTTTTTCTTCTGCCTGTTATTATTTTTATTTTGTAGTGTATTTCATTTTGTACTTAGAAATTCCTTGTTTGACACATAACTCTCCATCTAATTAAATTATTTTAATCATTAAATCAGATGCTATCAGCCGACAGTTACCCTGTGCTTGAGTAATCATTTTACAGTACAGTACAGTACGTTTTTACTGGTACTGAAGTGATTTCTTTGGTCACTACTTTCTACTTTTAATTGAGTAAAAGTTTTGTACGGAGCCCCTTTGATGACATGGGCCTTCTCTAAGGTCTAAGGCGTGCTCGATTTGCTTACCCAGTTGTCCAGGAATGATATTAATATTAGTAGTATTTCGTGCGCACGTTAAACTTATCGCGTGGCCACGAAGTAGTATTTCGTGCGCACGTTATACTTATTGCGTGGCCACGAAGTAGTATTTCGTGCGCACGTTATACTTATTGCGTGGCCACGAAGTAGTATTACGTGCGCACGTTATACTTATTGCGTGGCCACGAAGTAGTATTTCGTGCGCACGTTATACTTATTGCGTGGCCACGAAGTAGTATTTCGTGCACACGTTATACTTATTGCGTGGCCACGAAGTAGTATTTCGTGCGCACGAAATACTACTTCGTGGCCACAATTAAAATTTTTTTTTGACCATTTCATCAGCGGGGCTCCGTAGTTTTGGGTTCTATGCCGCCCTCTGGTATTAATGCATGTAGGGTACTTTTAGCGGAAGTACAATTAACACAAGCATAAAGCATTAGCATGCTAAAATATTAGTATTGAAACAATCACGAAAACTGTCTACCTTTTTTAATGCAGAATTGCCAATGGGAATTTTAACACTGCTAATAAATAGGTACAAAAGATAATTTGTAAAATTATATACATTTGAATTCAGTATAATATGAGGAAAAAGAAAGAATTCTGAATTAATTTCAGAAATCTGACTTTTTTTCTCAGAATTCTGATTGAATTCTGACAAACAAAGCCAGTCTACATTACATTACATACATTCAAATTCCAAAATTCTGAGATTAAAGTCAGAATTCTGAGAAAAAAACCCTCAGAATTCTGAAATCAAACCCAGAATTTTTAGAAAAAAGTCAGAATTCAGATTTTTTCCCCCATATTAAACTGAAATCATATTTAAAAATTAGTTAACTTTTTATTTATTTTTTCAGTGGCCCTAATCCTCTTCCATAGATTTATGTTTGCTAACGGGCGTAAAATGACATCAGCTAAATTAACTAACATTTTAATGATAAAAGACAATGAAAGGTTAGTTTCAAAATTTCAACATAAAGTCTAAGATGTGACTTAAAAACAAAAACAAACAAAATAGAACCATGACGACTTTTATTTAAAACATTTATTTGACCCAATTCTTTGGAATGTAATAGTCAGTGATGAGAATCTGAAACAACAGAGAGGGATGAGTCGGGTACTGAGCAAAAAGTCAAAGTACAAACAATACTTTAAGTCACATAAGGCCTCACAGCTTTCTGATTCTTTTAACTTTCTTGTTTTCCTTTGTTTTGTTTTTTTAGACAAGAAAACTACAGAAACAGTACATGAAATAAAACATCTTCTCTTGTCATACAAAGAAAAACAGAAGAAAACAATGGCACGTACATCAGTGACGGTACAAAAAAAAAACAAGGTGATATTATACCAAGTAAATAAAATTGTTACTCGTATATAAGCTTTTTCGAGAATGAAAAACATCTCTGTAAATTGTACAATTCAGAATTCTACCACGGCTGTCTGAAACCATGTTCAAAAGAAGCAACAATAACACTGTCCTTACTGTCGATCCTCCTCTCTTTTCATAAATCAACATCATAAACACATAGATTTTTTCTTTTTTAAATATATCAGTGCAACATTTGTTTTCAGGTGGAGGGCTGCAGCATCCTTTTTATTCAATGGGGTCTGGCTAAATCAACCTTCCTGTGAAAGAGGAGTAAACACATGCCTTTGAATGACTCTTCCAGTTTCTTATGTAAAGATAATGTATTTATTGTCTTGTTCAGGAAAAGAAAGAAGTTATTAAACTACGACAGTTTTATTATCCGAGTTTCTAAAGGTGATATAATAATTTAGTTTAAGAGAAAACAGTGTTCATGTATGTTGAAAGAATTACAGTAATTATAGTAGACTGAACATTTAGAATAAAACTTTGAGGCCTAAACTGAAGCAAAGCTCATTCTGGCAAAATTTGAAATAAATCAAGAGATTTATTAGCCTGGGTGGCATTCCGAACTTAGTCCCGCCCACAACGTTTGAGGTAGGGAAGTTTGGTCTGGCATTGCTCAATAGTAGCGCGAGTATGCTCGCACAATATCTGGCGGGCCAATCAAATTATCAGGGCGGGCTTTATACGATGATGGACAGATGATCAACAGTAACATAATCAACCACGTCAACACACAACAACAATGGCTGCCGCTGGAGAGTTGAGGTGTGTAGATTCTGCTATTAGGTCTGTTCTAGAAGATATCGACAGCAATTTAATTTTAGAAGAGGAACAGAGAAACGCGATCAAGGCTCATCTTCTTATTCTAGGCGTGCAACTGCACGCTTTGATTTTTGTTGACAACAACTATGCGTCGCTTAACATACGTCACGCACTCCGTTGCTCTTTTTGGTTGTAGGTCTATCCAATTGAGTTCAGAGGCATTTTTTTTCCTAGTTCGTTCAAAACACGCCCAATAATCACAGCTCTATGGAGCAGTATCAGACTCATATTCTGACTAGAATTGAGTAGGACTACGTCAGGCTAGAGATTTATTGCTGAGGCAATTGAAATCTACAGTCCTTCTCCTATGTGATTCACCCCTATTATACCAATGAAGTCCAAGCCTTGAACAATTTTTGCTCCTCTTGTTAATTCCTGTTTTGGCAAAGGGTCACCTACCAATAGGATGTTACCACAAGAACCTACAAAGATTACCAATAATCCCAATCTATGCTCAAACGCTTTGACTGTCAAAGAGTGATGCTATTCTCAGCTATGCTGGTGAAGGTTCTCAGTCATTCCAAAAAAACAATCCACTGGACTTTATTTCCAAGGTTTGCTTTCCGTCCAAGAAGCTTTTCCACTTCAAATGACAGTGGAGGACCTCGTCTATTCAGCCAATCCAACAATCCCCTTCAACGACCGACCTTTAAGACACTTAGATGGGTATGGGGCATTGCAGTCTAACAAAAGAAGCCAAATGACCCCCGTTCCAACTGGGCGGACCCCTTCGCCTGTTCGAATTTGCATGTTTTCAACACAAAAACAAGGCTTAGTTGGGCTACTGTATAAAACCTCAAACTCAACGCTATTCCTGACATTTCAAACTTGGAAACCAGGTCCAATGGATTGGTTTTTTTTTTTTTTGGAATTAATATTCTCAGCTAGTTATCCTACCTCAAATGATAATATAAAGTTGCTAATAAACCTTCTTTCAGTCACTCGGGTTTGTGTTCAACTACAATCTATGTTATTTGTAATAAAGGCAGGTGTTAAAGTATAGATAAAAAAATCAAAAGGATTCGCCTTTTAGCACAGAAGTTTCTTCACAGACACGCTCTGTCTATTTCCAGCCTCGTTCTGCCATCATCAACATCCTTTAACTTTTCTGCTTTTAGCAGATACTGCCATCCAATTTAGAGGTACTGGTCCAAATTTTGGCTTAACATCACCATATCATCTGCATAAAAGTGTAGATGAGACCCAGATGTTCCCAGATTGGCTTCCCTTCTCTCCATCACCAGCCTTATGACCCAATCTTTGAATTCCACAAACAGGGTTAGTAATAAGAGCATTAATATGCTCTCAAACCCACTCAGCTTTGTGCCTACAATACAGACAGAGTGTTCATTTGGATATAAAAGGACTGGATCGCCTGTGGAAATTAAACCCAGCATTATTTATTGCATCAGGGGACAGATGCCAGATATTTGCACATCCACAAAATCTAATTGGACAAGACTACTACTAAGTTATGATTTTAAAGATGAAAGACTATGGAATACAATGGCTTGATAGTCAATTAAACTCCTGTTTTTTATTCCTTAAAATCTACTTTGCTGAAAAACAATAGGAAATAGATTAAATTCAGCATTTGTACTGCAAATGTGTTGGGCCAGTGTTGGCCTAGTGGTTAGAGCAGTGGGCTTGTGCTCTGAGGAGGTTGCAAGTACCCGGTTCAATCCCCACAGCCTGCACTCTGGGTCCCTGAGCAAGACCCTTAACGCCACACGGCTCCCTGGGTGCCGCACAATGGCAGCCCACTGCTCCCCAAGGGGATGGTTTAAATGCAGAGAGTGGATTTCTCCAGTGTGAGATCAATAAAGTTAAATTATTATTAAAAGTAAGAGTTTAAATCAAGTTTTTTTTATCTCACTGATAAGAATGGTAACTAAAGGGTGATTTCATTGCCTACAATATAGTCTCGAAGCTTCTGAGCTCATGTCAAAATAGATCAAATATATCATCACTGCTTGTTTGCACTGAGACTGATATGTTTTAAGCTACAGACTAATCTAGTCTACTTTCCGTCATCTTAGCTGCTGAGGTTGTCTGTTTTTATACCATGTAAAGACATAAATTCCATTTCTTGTGTGTGTTTTCTCCTCTGCCACATCATTCAACATCAGGTGAAAAAGGAGATCCCAAAAAGATACTGCAGCACTGCTTTCTTCCTCTATAGAAAAGGGCGCTCAAATATATATTAAAACCTATATACAATAAGTTGGAGGTGTAATGTGCCATGAATATGAGGCATTCAGGGCTCCTACACATTTACTATATTGGGAACTTTCATAGTTTTCTTCAGTTCTACGGATATAAACCTGGAACTCAACAGCTGAGTGAATGTCAGTGTAACCAGATGCTTTTATGCTGAAATCACAGCGATAAAACGATGCTGATTCACGGTCACAGCCTGCAAACTTTCCCTTAGTCCATGTAGGAACCCTGGAACGAATCCCAGCAGATGGAAAAACAACCAGCAGAAAACAAGGCAACAGAAAAACAGGAAAAAAAAGGCACTGTTCGAGCAGGTCGGTGGTCCTGCGTTAAGATCACACACTCACACACACCCTTCAGTTATTCACACACACTTCGGATGCAGATGTAAATGAGTGTGAGGCATCCACACACACTTTCACACACATGTGAGGCTAACTTTTGCTCATTCGGCATAAACTTTCGCACGAAAGGACGAGAAAACCAACAAACAGAAACATTAAAACTTTCAGTTATAGTTCACTGACGATACCTTCATCTGAATTGGTCTCAACACCAGCATGTGATTATGCGAAATCAACAAAGCACGCCGAAAAACAAAGAAAATCCTCAGTTTTCTTCTTCTTTTTTTTGTTTTGCTGTACAGGTTGTTTTATACACAGCACCCCCTACAGGTGAGTCTCTTCCACCACCGCTCCTGAGAAATCAAAATTAAATCGGCTCACTATCAGCCAACCCTGCTGTCCCATTGGTGGCGTCAGCCCCGTAGTTGGCTGCTTGTAACGTGTCCACTAACAGAGCCGTTGTGGCCCCGCCCCTTTGTCTCTAAAGCTCACGCCTCTGAGTAGTTGTTTGTCTGTCCGTTCATCTTGTCCTTCTTTAGTTTGACGCCGTCCACCAGCTCAAAGTTATAGTTTTCCAGGGCAGATAAGTTCCTGTCGGTCATGCTGCCCTGCGAGCAGGCACAGTACAGCACAACGCCACAGATGGCTCCCAGGAAGACGCCTAGAGCTGACATGGCGATGATAGTGATGAGGATGGGGTCTATGGTCTTCAGCATGTTGCCCGGTCTGCCGAGATCACCTGTTTCCTGAGAGAGGGAGTCCATGGCTGCAACAGATGGAAAGATGTTCACGTTAGATGGTTGGAAACCAAAGAAGAAGAGAAAATCTTTGGACAGATAGATGGTAAATAATTCTTATAGGACTTTTCTAGTCATGCTGACTGCTCAAATGTTGTTTTTTCTTCTTTGTTATCTAGGTTATGTAAGAAAAATCAACTTTAAACAAAGGGGATGGACTCAGATTTCAGATTTCAAAAACCTAAAATTCAGCGATTGAGTTGATTCCTTCCTGCTATCATTGCAACCCCCAGCCCATTACAGGGGAACAGAGCACCTCGCCTCTACATCCAGGCCAACAATTCCCTCTAACAACCCCCTTTCAGAGACATAGACAGGTTTATCGGGTATTACAGGCTAACAAAGAACCCAAACGACCCCCATTTCAAAGGGGTGGACCCGTTTGTCCGGTTCAATTTTGTATGTTTTCTAAGCCGAAACTTGTTTGGTTTTTGTTTTTGGTCTGTGGCGTCACATTCATTAAAAAAAGCCTTGAACTGAACGCTATTCCTGACATTTTGAATTGAAAAAGCTTCCTGGATGGGAAGCGAAACGTCTTCAAACTTGGAAACAAAGTCCAGTGGATTGATTTTTTTGGAAATACTCAAAGGGCTACAAAAGAGCCAAAGTCAATGCTGACACAGGTCAGTGGGCACGTCAGTGTATAACAGGGGGAAGCTGGAATTGAACCTACAATCTTCCGATTGAGAGACAACTACTCTTCCGACCGATCCACAGTCACCCTAATGTTGACAAATAGATAAAAGAAAAAATAGCTTGATGGAGGAAAAGATTATTGGAGAACAGACCGTTGGAAAGAAAGATGAATCGTTTGATTGACTTATGGATTGATAGCAGGACGGAAAAAAATTTGATGGATGAACAGATACAACGTATAGCCATTCGGTATAAAGGCTGGAAAAAAACAAAGATGTTTTTTCAAATCTCTTTTCTTTCAGAACCAATAAAAGCTTTCGATTTAAATCCTATGTAGTCTGTTGCTTAGCTGGTGGTTCGCAGGATGCACAGCTTTGAGTGGTAACTAGGCGACTGCCAGAGAGTAACCCCAAATTTATAGGACTGATCCAATCAGCTCTCACAACCAGTCGCCTGGAACACTGGTTGATCAGAGCATTGCTTTGGACAGATATGCACAGGTTTCACCAGTAACCTCCTCCCCACACCACACCCCGCTCTCTCTTGTTGTCTGAGCAATCAAAGTAGTTCTTATCCGCACATGATGCATGAATTCTTGCCTGCACGCTCTCACTCGCATTAAAAAAACACCACCTCCCATAGCTTAAATACGGGATCATTTATCCGACTCACGTGCGTCCGTCAACAACTATCTATATCAGGGAGACTCCCCGAACTTCCGGAAGACTTGGGATGTCTGGCATCTTGCTAACCAGTTAGCAACTTAGTGCTAGTAGGGTCCCAATTGGAGATTCTATCACTAAATTGGTGACTTAGCAACGACACTGTCAAGGAACTCTATGGAGAGTGGAAACATGCAAGAGGAGGAGAGTTTAGTGTCATAGGTCATGGATGAGTCTCCTCCGTCATACATTTTTTATTTAGAGGAGGAAAGGTAGGGACAAAGATGTGTTAGAGGACGCCAGGGCGGCAGAAGCTTGGTTTGGTGTAGAGGGCTTACAGCCGTACATGTTTGAGCCCTTGCCTCGCAACGCTGCTAGTTCTGTTAGCTCTACGCCTGCTGAAGACACTGACGTCCATCCCTGTGAACACAGGGACGGAACTCAATGGGAAAGGAAATGATTCTGATTTCAACCGTTGTGTATCTTAGCTGCTACATATGAATCAAGATGCTATGACTGAGAAATGACCGCTGATATATGATTGGCCAAATTTAGGTGTTTAGGCTGACGTATAACTAACTGGCCTGCATAGGATAATGAAAAAAACCCACAGATTTTAAGACAGGATTATTTTAAAAATAGAAATGTTCTAAATTTTGGAAGAATATAGTCTTATAAAGAGTATATTTATACACATGTTTAAGCCAGAATGATTTGACAGTTAAATATTACTTCTCTATGACTTCAAGTTATTATTTTTAAATGTTTATTCTTTTAAATATTGTTGTATTTTAATCATTTTACTATTAAATTTGTCAAAATAATTATTCTCAGGGTGCTAAATGCACAATACTTACGTAGCATTAGGATCTCAGTGGGAGGAGACGTTGGAGCTTCTGGGTCTGGAGACAAAAACAAGAATCATGCATCATGATGTCACTTCCTGAATGTTTGTCTCACTAGATGGAAACTTGTTATACTGTTCAGTTAATTTATTTATTAATAATGAAACACACCCTTGCAGTCCTGAATGTCCAGACCGTCCAGGACGGAATTCAAGGGTAAAATTTTTCTTATTTCTTATTTCAGCCATTGCGTATATTAGCTGCGATATAAGAATCAAGATGCTATGACCGAAAAAATTGATTAACAGCCGACCGTTGATATATGATTGGCCGAATTTAGGTGTTCAAGCTGACGTATAACTAACTGGCCTGCATAAGATAAAGAAAAACCCCACAGATTTAAGACAGGAATTAAAAAACTAGAAATGCTCTAAATTTTGGGACAATATAGTCTGATAAAGAGTACATTTATACACATGTTTAAGCCAGAATGATTTGACAGTTAAATATTACTTCTCTATGACTTTAAGTTACTATTTTTAAATGTTTATTTTATTAATTTTACTATTAAAATTGTCCAAATAATCATTCTCAGGATGCAAAATGCACAATACTTACGTAGCATTAGGATCTTAGTGGGAGGAGACGTTGGAGCTTCTGGGTCTGGACACAAAAACAAGAATCATGCATCATGATGTCACTTCCTGAATGTTTGTCTCACTAGATGGAGACTTGTTGTTGAGTTAATTTATTTATTATTAATAAAACACACCCTTGCAGTCCTGAATGTCCAGAGCATCCAGGATTTTGATGTCATCCACTGCTATGTGTCCAGTGGTGTGTCTGTCTGCACTTCCTTCAACCACCACCTGCAAACAGCAGCAGACAGGAGCCCCCCTTAAACTAATGGAAGATTTTTAAATAGCGTAAGAGAGGCTTTTTAAAGAGGAAGCTCATTTCTGATCCATTTGTTATTAATCGTTCTATTTATCCTTGTTTTCAGCTTTTTTAAAAATGTTAATCAACAAATAAAAATTCAAATAACTCTGAAACCTACAGGCTGAGGGAACAAACTCTTCTTAAACAACATTTTGATAAAAAGTTTTTATATGCGAGGTCAATATTACATACTTACCATTTAACTACGTTTTTCTTTTAACAACCTCGAAAAAAAGTGAAAAACAGTGTTTCTGTGTGTGAGCCAGATGATCATACATAAATAAATAACATTCTATGTTAGCTTTTTATATTGAGAAAAAATATATAAGTAAGGAGAAACAACACATAATAATGGAAACAATCAAACTTTGAACTTATATGGTTAAACCACTCTTCCACTTGAGAGAACAAACTTTTGTCTTAAATTAAAAGTAATAAAATATACTGTAAATACTCAATTTTATAATGGACGTCGTTTTTTAAGAGTATCTTAGCTTCGCTGCTGCTGATTATTCATGTAATTAATCAGAAATAAACTGATATTTTTCCTTTACTCTTACAGGATTCAGCTCCTCTAAACTTGTTCGTATTCTTGACGGATTCAGCTAAACGTTGGATGAATGAACTTCTAATAGAAAAGCTCCTGTCTAAAAGATTTTATAGATCCAAGAAATCTTTGCAATATTTATCAAAGCAAAAGTGTGACAGAAGTTTCATGAACTAAATTAGCAGATTCATTAATTCTTTAGGCCAGGGGTCACCAATTATAAATCAGTAAAGATCCGTAGATGTTTTTTGATTATAATCTGTTACTCTAAACAGAATTTAACACTGAAATAAAATGAAGTATTTATGCAAAGCTAATTTGTATCACGTGTAGCCTGGTCCCAGACGCTCCGGGGGGCTTTACCGTATTAACAGGAGAAGCGGTGCAAGTGAAATTAGACACTACCGTCGGACAACATGCAGTAATTTATAAATTTTTTAAATCAGGTTGGGTCCAGGTTAGCCAGCAGGTGGATCCGAATCCGGACAGCGGACCGCTAATTCGTGACCTCTGCTTTAGGAAAACTGGTTTCAGTTTTAATTTAACCCCAGATTTTATATTTGTCTGTTGGGCCTATAATTAAATAATCAAATGGAAAAAAAACATCTTTTTACATGAAGGAAAGTTGAAAAGACTCGCCCTCTGCACTTAATAAAAAAATTCACATACACTTTAAAAATAAAAAAATACAAATACACAAGCACTGTACCCGCGATGGAACGCTTGTAAAATGTGATGAGAGCGTGCATGAGCCCATTTCTCCTCGTGCACGCTCTGTTTAAAAGTTGCTGTTTGCATCGCTCATACAAGCTTACTTTCTAAAAGAAGATTTGCAATTTTTCCACTATGTCAGACTCACCACCTGTATGTGAAAATGGGGACGAGCACGTAGGACGTAAACCATCACCAGAATGATTGACAATTAGGAGGACCACTTATTTTGATGATCCACCCAGAAAAAGGACATCCTCCACTATAACTTTAAGAACATTATATCATAATATAAAGCTGAGGAAACTTCTACAATCCAAGAAGTAGCCTCTTTATCAGGACCTGAATAGAATCTCTCTTCTTCTTGCAGGATTCTACCTTTACTCTTAGAACAATCTCTTAGAATCTTGATGTAATTTAACTAATTTTGACTTTACTTTGAGTAAGTCCCACTTTAGCTCCTTACCTGATATGGGATTCTGCTTTGTGGAAGTAAAACACGGCCTTCTCTCCATCTGCTGCCCTCATTGCCACTCATGGACCACAGGACCAGCTCGTCGCCCTCCTCCCTGTAGCTGATGCGGAGCACCCCAGCTCGCTCGCCAGCCATGTGGTACCAGAAGGACATGCACAGGCTGCCGTCCGGCGAAGTGATGGGTAAGCTGGCCAGCCGGGCAACCCTCTCCTCCTCACTCGTGTCATCTCCAGTTTTAATGGGTGTGATTGCATCTGTTAGCTGCATGTAGATGAAGTTCCCTGGACTGCCTACAGGGGGCAGCAAAAGACAAGGCATGAAAGGCAGCTATGAGCTGCTGAAAGGCTTCATGAATCAAACATGCAGCTTTTTCTACTAATATTTCAGTGAAAAGAGGTGCTTTATAAAAGCCTCTGAAACTCTCAAGTGCGTTGGGGTCAAAGAGGCTTTTCACATTCAGAATATACGCCTCAAACACCCCAAAGACATCAAGGACTTCACAAGATTTTTCAGAGAAAACAAAGGCTTGAATATCAGGAGAAAAGTCAGCCCTGTCGTCACAAAGAGCTCATTTTTTACTTGTGATCTGGTTAAGTCAAGGAATCAAGGAGAAATCATTCATTTTGGCGCTACCGTCGCCTCCACACAAACATCCATCAAACTCATCAGGCTGGAATGGAGACGAAGGCCAGAGAGGTGAAGCATGCTGATGGATTTCTTTGTTGAGCTGCTTTTCCAAAAAGTCGAGCTCTTCAAGGTTGCTCCATCATTTGAAAATGTTTTAACGCCCCAAAACTTCTGAATGTTCCTTCTGTTTGCAGCCAAACATCCTGCCTATTAGAAGCAGTTATAAATCTCTGGATATCTTTACAGAACTGCAGAAGCAGAAAGTATACAGCCGCCTCAGAAGATTCTATGTAAAGTCTATGTTTAAAAAAATATATAAATTCAATAAAATCTGCTCCAAAGAACCTAAAAAAACCAACCAGTCAGTCCCAGTGATTCTGGAAAAATAATCCTGAATGCAAACTCAGCTGAAATATTAAAATATACCTTTAAAAGTGCATTGTGCTTAAAAGTGAAATACCAATTTCCTAGCCCATAGATGGCGTTACTATCCTCTAACATGTAAAATTAGCTTCCCTCTATTTACCTCTATAGTCTGCATTAGGTCATGAGAGTCATTCTGGGTGTGACACCCTTCATGCTCTTGTTCACTACTACTTTGTTGAGCCAACGCCTCAGCTGTCTTGATGCCTTGGCGAGATGCGACAGTTTTTTGAAAAAAATAAAATAAAATTACAAAAGAGCAGCCAGTAGTGCAACTTAAGCCCCACCACAGACTCCACACAGGGTACAAACATAAAAAAAAGAATTGTCTAGAGCAACTCTGTCCAGACTCTGAGAAGCTTTTACTTGGACCGCTGAACATTTTATGTGACAACATGAATTTATGGTAGTTTCACTTAAACAAGAATTTCAATCAAATAGAGCTCTGACAGCTTAGCTGCAGCTGAATGTTGGATAAAATGAGTCACTACCTGGTCCGTCCTGCTCATGCGCGAACAGATATACATCTGGATGTCCTTAAATAATGTAATTATTGTACTAAAACTGCTCATTTCTATCCTTAACTCAGTAAAGAATGCTAATAAACATCTTAAAAATGTTTTATGACTTTTGTGGGACAATATAGATGATTTTTATATGTTCTCCGTTAAACTGCTTCTCTGACGTCATCATGGGACATGCTCAGAGCAGTCCGGCAAAATATGATTAAAACATGTTTATCTGCATTTTAGTTGTTTCTTTCTTTAGAATACGCACTATATACCATGATGTTAACACGAAAGGAAAAGATAACTCAAAAAGAATAGATTTATGTTTGAATCCAAAGCCAGCGGAAGTAGCGTAGGATCCCATTTCTGGTGCAGATCGGAAACAGACGAGGGATAAAAAAGAAAGGATTTTAAGGCATTCATTTTCTGAGGAAATACATTATTAACCTTTAACACCTTATATTTTAGTTTGCTCACTATTTTTTGGGAGGGAAAAATGTCATTTAGGTCTTTTTAACAAAATAAAAATGAAAAAAAAAAAATGTTTATCTGTATGCGCATGTGCAAATGAGCCGATGGCGCATGTGCGGAACGGATCGTGCTTCCGGGACAAATCGGGTAGTGACATGGACTAAAAAAGTGTTTGTTCAAATATGTGTTTGTACTCCCAGGACAGGACCGATCTGTTCAATCTGCTGTGACTCTGTGGGGATTTTTTTTTGTATTGTCTTTTGTATCTCTGTTTCTGTCTCCTTGAACCAGTAGATGGCCACTCACACTGAGCCTGGATCTGCTGGAGGTTTCTTCCTGTTAATAGGAAGTTTTTCCTCTCCACTGTCACTACAAGCATGCTTGGTGAGAGGGTTTGCCTTCGAGCCAATGATTCGATGCAATCAACTGGTTTTGCTTACATAGAAAACTTTGAATCAGCTTGACTGGATGATCTGATTGAATTGTCTCTATAAAATGCCGTGAGATGACGTGATATGAATCGGTGCTATATAATTAAAACTGAATTGAATTGATTTTAAAAAGTGACAAAGGTAAACACCACAATAATTCTAAACATAAAAAGATTTATTTCATAAGGTGCTTTTAAAAGGGAATGTTATTATTGTGCTTTTTGCTGTTTATTTTAGCAAATTATTAATAATTATTATGAATTATCTCTTAGTGAGAATCCTCAAGATTTAAGAAAATCATTATTAAAAGACCAGGAAGTTAAGTCTGTTCTGAATAGATGTAATATATTGTTTAAAACTACACTGTAGCTAAGAAAGCTGCCCGATAATATTCATTTTTTTCCCAGTGATCCACGTTTTGTGCATCCTCCATTGGTTACAGAGCACATAGAGGGAGTGATTTGAGGAATTGGACCCTCCTGAAATCTATTTTAAAACCTTCCCATTGTGTGGATTACTTCTCACTCTAACAAATCCTGTTAAAAAGTGCCTTTTAACAGCGATACTTTCAACATGATAAGTTTTAAAAATGTATTTGATTGCAATATTTGATCCTTTGAATATATTTGTATCCCTTTTAATCCATTGACCGAAATAGATGTAAACTATCATGATATTTGTGCCGATGATGAGGGTAAAATGCTGACCAGATCTGCATCGCAGGTTTTCCTCTTTTGCAGGAATAAGGTTTCTAATGCTTCAGTTCACTATTTTGCTCTTTTAAATGAGTGCAACATGTGTAATGCTCTTATTTTCCTGCTGCTTTTGGTCTACAGGGTGTTAATTAAAGATTATTTTATAGGTTTTGCTCAGTGGAGTCGAACTCTCTCCGAAGTCTCCTCCCAGCAGTATGTTTGCTGTACCTGTGTGGTCGAGGGCCGGCGGTCTGTGGACAGCAGGGTCTTCAGTGCTCTGGATAAACCACTCGGCTCCTGAACCCACGTCCTTGTTCCAACCGCATAATGATGGGAAGTCAAAGTTACAGGCGAACCAAAGGTAATCTGGAGGACAGAGACAAAACAACATGGGACCAAAAGGTTTGCAAAGTTTGATAAAGTTATAGGATGCATTTTCTTATCAAATTTGCAAAAATATAATTTATTATGAAGGAAATAAAACAGACTAATGTCACTCATCATTCTCTATTTATAGATGTTCTAATATGCTTGAAAAAAAATCCCTCATGTAATATGCATAGAGAATGCCTTTAAAGGGAACCTGAAGGAGTTGATTATCCTTCAGCTGAATCCCAACCTTTTTATTAACTAATGAGCTACCACCCTTAAACAAAGCTCCCCCATCTGCTTTGGTAAAACCTTCCAGGAAGCCAGAACAGGAATTACCAGAAGCTTCCTGGAGCCAAACATCATACAGCGACAATATAAAGTTTAATGCTCCAATCTCATGCTGTGTTTACAAACTCGTTTAACTCTGTCAGGTAGAGAAGAAGGCCTCGGGTTTTAGGATCGTCTTTATTAGAAACGTGTGTGATGGGGATTTATTCCACCCTCCCTGACAGAAACAATTGGGAGCCAGAAGGAAAACGGTTTAACTAGAAATTACTACAGGATGAAAACTTCCAACTTTATCAGGTAAATTTAGGCTGTCTCATGTTTCTACGATGAATCCTCTGATCAATTTATTGTTTGGCTTAGAAAACTGCATGTTGTTATTTATCTACACCCTCTGATGCCTGTTCTTTGATAAGCTGGCAATGAATTTGTCTTTCTGAGGTTTGCTTGTTTACTACATCACATCCAAATCACATAATTTTGGTTGCTTGAAATATAAAACATTTACAATCATTTTGTCTTTACATTTGTGTTATAAATTATAAAGTACTTTCTATATCAAGGTGTGCAGCCTTTAGATTAGATGAGAGGGATCTGAGGGTAGAGCTGTGGCTAATAATATTAAAACCTACCTTACAGTACTCTAAGAAAAGATAAGTTACAGAAAGCATCATGTAGTTATCCTATAAGGTTCAAGGAAAGTAATTCATAGGGTCTAAAAAAAATTCTAAGGTGACATATTTTGGAAAATTGTCTATTTTTGGTATAGTGTATATTTTAGCCACAGCAAAAAACTGTTTTCCATAAACAAAATAGTTTATGGAAAGTACCCTGTAAGGTGTAAGATCTAGGAAAGAAGCCTGTAGGTCCTGGTTAAACACTACAGATGTCAGAATAGAAAGAATCAAATAGTTTTGAATAGTAGCCGATGGGTTCTTTTTTTTTTTTCTTGTACTTTATTTTTGATAAGATTTTCCAGAATACAACACCAACACAAAAAAGAGGCAATATAACCATAATAAAAAAAATATGAATTAACATATATATAGAGAGAGTAAAAAAAAAAAAAGGAAAATAAATAAACAAAAATCGCGACAAGCACAGTGAAAAGCAATCGAAATAGAGAGGTCACCAAGGGAGGGGTACGAAAATACAACACAAAATGTAATTCTGAACTGTTTTTAGGTGTATAGGTTACAGAGTATCTAGAGAGCCATGCAGAGTTAAACAGATCATAGTTCCTGTGCAGAATTACCCTGTCCTGCCAGACAGTACAGCACCAGACCTCGATTATCAACCTTAATGATGAGTTAATGATCCTCAACTTACTTTAGAATTCCTATAACTTAGCCATTTCAACCAATATTTATGGAATTTGTTTTCCTGGAGTTTTATGGAGAATGTAATCATTTCCATTTCACATATTTCTTCTACCGTGTCTGACCAGTCACACAAAGTCGGTGGGTTGCCACTAAGCCACTTTCCTGTTATTGATTTCTTTCCTGCTACAACCTATAGGTTCTAAAGGATAAACTATTTACTGCAAAAAATTATAATCTAAATAAGTCATTTTTGTTCTTAAAATAAGTGCATTTTTACTTGAATTGAAGAGGTAAGTGAGACATTTTGCCAATGGAACAATACAATTTATAATTGAAATAAGAAAAAAAATGCATTGTCTTATTTCAAGTGAATATTATCTAATTATCTTATACTAAGAGTAAAAATACTGATTCCATTGGCAAATAATCTTATTAACCTACTCAAATTAAGGGTAAATATACTTAATTTAAGAAACTTTTACTCATTTCTAGATTGTTTTTGCAATATAAATACCACAAAGTATTAAGACAGCACTGGAAAAACGATCTAGAAATAAGTAAAGATTTCTTAAATTAACTGTATTTACCCTTAATTTGAGTAGGTAAAGGAGATAGTTTGGCAATGGAATGAGTATTTTTACTCCTAAAATAAGTTAATTAGATAATATGCACTTGAAATAAGAAAATGCACTGTGTTTTCTTATTTTAAGTGTAAATTGTCTTGTTCCATTGGCAAAATGTCTCTTTTATCTCCTAAATCCACAAAAAATTCATTTATAAAAAAAAAAAATGACTTATCTAGATTTCGATTTTTTCCAGTGAGCTCCAAGTAGGTACGCTGTAAGTTCAGGGAAAATAACCTGTAAGATCAGATCAATTTGCTGCCTGTTCCTTGGTGAATACTGGAATTTTTTTTCAAGATGGAGCTCCAGGTAGATTTAGGTTTTTAGAAAATACCTCGTAAGCGAAGTGGATCAAGTTATCTTATCACTTAATACAAAGTATCCTTTAAATTCACAGGAAGAATCGGGTACACTCCCGGAAAGTATCCAGGATGTACTAGAAAGTAGCCTGAGAGTTCTAAGAGATGAATATTTAAGCCCCAGACTTGATTACATTGCAGCTCAGTTCCTACAACAGGTTGGTCCCTAAAGTATACTCGCAGTAAACTTTACAGAAAGTACTAGAAATGAAAAGTAAACTGTAAGCTGTGTAAAGGTAGTAATGTATTACTACCAGAGAAATAGAGCTCTTTATTAAGCCTTTTAATGAATAAAAAGAGTATATAAAGAGACGACCACTGATTAAAAACAGCTTCATCTTAAACAGTTTCAGCAGAGGAGCAGAGATGGATGAGAGAAGTCTCCTCCGGTTCCTGCTGGCGGTGGAGCGGCCGCCACAGTTAAACCACAGCATTCAAATGGTTTCAGACGTCTGTGTTTTTTTCTTTGTAGGCTAATAGGATGCAGAGATGACTGCGGAGCTGCACTGGCAGACCCCAAACTGCCTCCGTGCGATGCTTCAGCTCCGCTAATTGAGACCCAGGAGGCTTTTATTCTTTCTCTCCAGGAGATCCTCCCTCCGTTCTTCTCTTTCACCACAATTCTCTCCTTTTTGTCTGTTTACTACTGCAGTCATGCTGCTTAACCTTTCAATTTTTCCACTCTTCTCTTTCAGCTGAGGCCAGATAGTTTATTTGTAAAGGTTCAGCAATGTCTGACTGAGCTTTATGTGCATTCATGTCTTCTTTTAAGTTAAATTTTTTTTACGCCATGTGGCTCTAAGTTTTCTTTTACATGCCAGTGTGCCCATGCCGTGTTTTCAATGCGACAGCTTTTAGGATGATGAGAAGCACATTTTGTTTGTTTGTTTGCTTTTAATTGATGTGAAAGTGGAGTACTTTTCTAAGGTTTGATCGTCCAGAATGGTTAAAAGAACATGTTTGCTGACTGAATCACTGTCAGGGCGACAGTGGCGTTGGATGTAGGAGTTTGCCCTGAAATCGAAGGGTTGACGGTTCAAGCCCCGACTCCGACTTTCAGTGTCGTTGTGTCCTTGGGCAAGACACTTCACCTGCATTGTCTACTGATGGTGGTCAGAGGGCCCGGTGGCGCCAGTGTACGGCAGCCTCGCTTCTGTCAGTGAGCCCCACGGCAGCTGTGGCTACAATGTGGCTTGCCACTATCAGTGTGTGTGTGAATGGGTGAATGAATGTAGTGTAAAGCGCCTTGGTCAAGTCTCCTAACTTGAATAAAGGCGCTATATAAGTACATGCCATTTGAATTCTTTTGGAAAATATCCATCCATCCATTCTCTGTCACTCTTATCCTAAGCGGGGTCACAAGGGCTGCTGGTGCCTATCTAACAACCATTCACGCACACACTCACACCTAAGATGAATTTAGAGAAGCCATTTAACCTAACAGTCATGTTTTTGGACTGTGGGAGGAAGTCGGAGTACCCGGAGAGAACCCACGCATGCACAGGGAGAACAAGTAAACTCCATGCAGGAAGACCCTGGGCTGGGAATCGAACCTGGAACCTTCTTGCTGCAAGGCACATTTGGAAAATAATCCAACAAAACCATTTGCTTGGAGTTATTTTTAATTTCATGGGATATTCTTTTACATCCTGGATAATTTAGCTTTTTTTCTACCTTGTTAAAATCAGTAATTGTCATTTCTTTATAGCCTGTGTTGAAAGTGATGTAACTCGACCTGAGATGTGACAGACTTCACAGAACAGAACTTTTAAAAAGTGGGGGAAGGTTTGCGGCGGAATATCCTCACCTGGAATGTTTGGACCGTCTGGGACCGTTTGGATCACGGAGACTCCTGTTACAGACAGATGGGACAGTCTGGGTTAGGTCAAAGGTCAGGGAGCCATGCTCCACCCGCACAGATGTCAACAAAAACAATAAATACCTTCCCCTTTAACAAAACAAAAAAACATGTAACGTTGATGAAAGCCTCTGATGCTTATTGGTCATAATAATCTGGTAGATAAAGGTGAGGCTGAAGAAGTGATGGTGCGGTCAACAGTGGTTTATAAAAACAACCATAGTTTAGTCAAAAAAATTTATAAAAACTTTTGCTTGAATTTGTAGGTTTATTATTTTATTGCTAAAAAGACAAAATATCAGGTTTAAACAGGGAGGATCAGCTTAAAGAGGTGAAGGAACTGGTGTTTTCTTACGAAAAGGCTCGTAGTCGTCGGGATCCCCCATGTCATCACCACAGTCCTGCTGCCCGTCCTCACAATCTGAGCTTAGCGTCGTGTTGGGAGCCGTGGGCGGCGCTGCCGTGGTCGCTCCGAACGTTGTCATGGGGAGCGTGGAGGAAGGCGGGGAGGTGGGAGGACCTGTCGTGGTTATCAATGCAAAGCAAAATATTTCAAAAAAAGGATCAAAATGTGCATAAAAAGTGCAAAACTAAAGTCAGATTTAACCCAGGGTTTATACAGGAAAAGAGTAACTCTAACTTGATGCCTTTTAATGCTCTAAGAAATCAATTTTAAGGCCATCTACAAGTACCCATGACTCTCCATGACTATACAGGTGCTGGTCATAAAATTAGAATATCATGAAAAAGTAGATTGATTTCAGTAATTCCATTTAAAAAGTGAAACTTGTATATTATATTCATACATTACATACAAACTCATATATTTCAGATGTTTATTTTGTTTAATTTTGATGATTACAAATGACAACAAATGAAAATCTCAAATTCATCATATCAGAAAATTAGAATATTGTGAAAAGGTTCAAAATTGATGGCCCCTGGTGCCACACTCTAATCAGCTAATTAACTCAAACCACCTGCAAAAGCCTTTAAATGGTCTTTCAGTCTAGTTCTATAGGCTACACAATCATGGGGAAGACTGCTGACTTGACAGTTGTCCAAAAGACGACCATCGACACCTTGCACAAGGAGGGCAAGACACAAAAGGTCATCGCTAAAGAGGCTGGCTGTTCACAGAGCTCAGTGTCCAAGCACATTAATAGAGAGGCGAAGGGAAGGAAAAGATGTGGTCGAAAAAAGTGTACAAGCAAGAGAGATAACCGCACCCTGGAGAGGATTGTGAAACAAAACCCATTCAAAAATGTGGGGGAGATTCACAAAGAGTGGACTGCAGCTGGAGTGAGTGCTTCAAGAACCACCACACACAGACGTATGAAAGACATGGGTTTCTGCTGTCGCATTCCTTGTGTCAAGCCACTCTTGAACCACAGACAGCGTCAGAAGCGTCTTGCCTGGGCTAAAGAGAAACAGGACTGGACTGCTGGTGAGTGGTCCAAAGTCATGTTCTCTGATGAAAGTAAATTTTGCATTTCCTTTGGAAATCAAGGTCCCAGAGTCTGGAGGAAAAGAAGAGAGGCACTTCATCCACGTTGCTTGAAGTCCAGTGTAAAGTTTCCACAGTCAGTGATGGTTTGGGGTGCCATGTCATCTGCTGGTGTTGGTCCATTGTGTTTTCTGAGGTCCAGGGTCAACGCAGCCACATACCAGGAAGTTTTAGAGCACTTCATGCTTCCTGCAGCTGACCAACTTTTTGGAGATGCAGATTTCATTTTCCAACAGGACTTGGCACCTGCACACAGTGCCAAAGCTACCAGTACCTGGTTGAAGGACCATGGTATCCCTGTTCTTAATTGGCCAGCAAACTCTCCTGACCTTAACCCCATAGAAAATCTATGGGGTATTGTGAAGAAGAAGATGCAATACACCAGGCCCAACAATTCAGAAGAGCTAAAAGCCACTATTAGAGCAACCTGGGCTATCATAACACCTGAGCAGTGCCACAGACTGATCGACTCCATGCCACGCCGCATTGCTGCAGTAATACAGGCCAAAGGAGGCCCAACTAAATACTGAGTGCTGTACATGCTCATACTTTTCATGTTCATACTTTTCAGTTGGCCAACATTTCTATAAATCCTTTGTTTTTATTGGTCTTCAGTAATATTCTAATTTTCTGATATGATGAATTTGAGATTTTCATTTGTTGTCATTTGTAATCATCAAAATTAAACAAAATAAACATCTGAAATATATGAGTTTGTATGTAATGTATGAATATAATATACAAGTTTCACTTTTTAAATGGAATTACTGAAATCAATCTACTTTTTCATGATATTCTAATTTTATGACCAGCACCTGTATATATATATAGTGTTTTAAAAGCTGAAGTCACAGAATGTCTAATATGGTCTTAAACGGGTGCTAAGAAGTATCAGACATTATCATTATTATTATTATCATGTTGTAGAATCTGGGAAATCATCCAGAAAAATCATCTGGAATATTCAAGAAGGCATCTTTAAATCTGTAGAACTAACATTGATCTTCCATTAAACCATGTAGGGGGTTGGAATATAGAAGACACCAAAAGCAATATAATACCCTATAAATAAATGTAAATATAAATTTATAGAATGTAACTTGTAGGTTTAAGGATGTACAAACAAAGCAGGAAGCAAACAAACTAAGGTTTTTGGTATTATTTAGAAAGATACCCTGTCAGCTTTACACATCAAATAATATTGGGCCGAAATTTTAGGGAGCAACTCAAAAAGGTCAGGAAAATGACCTTTAAACTGGGAAAGTTTTCTAAGAAAACAGCATAATGCTTTCGGAAGGAACTTTTTAGATTCAGAAGAGTAACCTTTATATTCAAGGAACATATCTGTTAAATTACAAATCCACGGATAATCTGTGGAGAGTCTCCTGTAAGCTCCATGAAACCTGGTCAGTTCTATAATATTAAATGAGCATTGTAGAACTTTTGTTTATAGATACATACAGACATAATCAAAGTAGACATTAGATCCAACCTGGTAACAGTTGATCTATTAATATTTCAGAGTGTGAACAGAGTTATAGGTGATGCTTTTAGCTAATCCCACCATTAATCTATGGTGGAAAGATTCATAATGTTATGAATATAGGTCTAAAGTACTTTACTGGCTTTGAGGGAGATTCAGAGAAAGTGACCTACAAATTCAACTACTTGAAAGTGACCTGAATGGTTCAGAAAGCACCGGATCAGACGTGGCTTTATAAAACAGGTCTCTAAATGTTCCCTCAGCTGAAGGAACCTTTATTTAATCAAACCGGCTGCTGAAATTCATCCTATTCCAATAAATTCAACCAAATCCCGGATGTAATCAAACCTTATTATTGACATCCTGAGTGGGATGGATGGAGGTTTGTTTACCCAGCACTGAGCATGTTTTAACTTCTAACTAATCTGCTGTCATATCACAAAGCTCGTTAGTTCCCTCCTGCCTGCCAGAGCTTGATTTGTTGCCTCTATGGTTGTATGAAAACAGAAACGTACACAAAGCATCTTCGGATGCATCTCTGTGTGAGGAATCTAAACAAAGCTGAATGATCTGAAATCTGAGATCCACTTTTATCACGATAAACATTAACAAAGAGGAAAAAAAACGCAGCAAAGTGAGCTTCCAGTTCCACATTAATACTGGGATCTGTACGGCTAACCGAATGCCCTGTTTGGGTCATTGAGCAGCTGAAGGAGGACGTTTTGTTTGCAGAAGTAAAGAAAGAGTTTTAATGAATTCAAATAAAAGTTCTATTTGGAAAAGAAACAAGCAGAAAGGACCAAATATCCTCTTTAAAACTCAACAGAGGAGGTTCCTTTGTTGCATTTTATTGCGCCAACATCAGCTGATAGCTGCACTGTTATGTCTCTCCTTTCCTCTGCTGTTTAGTGTAAACTCACACAGGATGCATGGAGGCACAACTCAACACATGCATTAAATTCTTAAAACAAAGCTCTTCTTTTTTGTATTTCTAACAAAGAAATCCTTTTTTTTAATAATGAAAGGGTCATACACATATGTGGAGTGGAGCTACTGAGCTGAGGACCAGATCATGTAAAGGAAAGAAAACATTTGGCTAAACGGCTAAAGTTTGAGCTTGGAAATGTTCACTTTTCAGCAGCTGTTCGTTGCAAACTAAAAAAGTTTATTATCCCTAAAGGGAGCCGTGACGTCGTCTGAGGTGAGACCAGAATCCACCAGTAACTGAAGGTTGTAAAATGTTTATATGCACATAAATCCTTATCAAACCAGCTATTAATAATGACAGCAGGCAGCAGCACAGGTTCAGTTTAAAGCAGAACATGTGAGCTGTTCCTGCTTATTATGTTACTAGATTTTCAATGCTACTTTAACTTAGAATAAAACAAAAAAAGAGCTTAGCATTTAACACATTTGAAAAGTTTACGCATTAAACATTTTCCAACTTCATGTTTAATGCAAGACAGATATTTTTATTCTCTTTATACGGCTCTGCTGCTCTCTCCCACTTAAAAAAAAGTATCTCATCTGCTTTGGCTGATTTTTATCGCTTTCCCTCCAGGGCAACCAGATACTCCGCCAGAGAGCCCGCTTCCTCCCTTCATCTGTTCCTCGCTCACCTCCTGTGAGAGGTCACGCCCTGCCTTCCCTCCTTTTCTCCCCTGCAGCTCTGACCAACTGCAGCAGCAGCAGGAGAAACAAACCCGCCTCAGCCTTTACTCTCAGCCCTCCGAGAAGCCGGCAGACCCAGACTGGGAGCAAGTTCATGTAAAAACATCCAAAATGCATAAACTATTTCAGCTTACATTAATGTTTTATTAATCCATTAGTTCTGAAACAGTAGAACAATATGAATGTATTGAATATAAGGATTAGAGAATCTAACTGCTGTTTGCAGAACAACGATGCAGCTTATTAACATCAGATGCAAACATCAGCATCTGGAATTTATAAAAGTCATAAAGGATGAATTATTGGTAACTATACGATGCAAACTTTTAAAGTATTTAGTGCCTTTACAGTAAATTTGCAATGAAATCATGTTGAGCAGATATGAGATTCTGATAGTATAATTATTCTAAGGTAAAATACTAGAATCAGTATTTCAGTCCTACTTCAGTAGGATGTTTACATCAGTCTGCTTATCAGTGTTTGTGCTTTTTGGTGTCTATTTTCTTTCTTAAATCAACAGGAAAATGTAGGTCACCATAACACACCAGAGGTGGGTAGTAGCGAGTTACATTTCCTTGATTACATTTTTACACAAAATGTACTTACAGGAGTAGTTTTACTGGACTGTGCTTATTACTTTTACTTGAGTAATATTATTGGAAAGTATTGCCTACTCTACCCTGAGTAAATCTGGCACAATTGCTTACAATTTATGTTCATAGATTTCTTGTTTGTAAACAGGTTTTGCTGTTTTATAGGTGTATTTATCTGCTCTGCTCATAGAAGCCATTTTAGGTCCACTGAACATACAGTAAACAGTGGATCTTGTCCTTCCATTCATTGTGTCACTCTTTAAACATAGATTAAATTAATATAATCATGTATTCCTGCAGGTGCAGGAAGTTTGGTTTACAGATACTTGACTGATCTTGACTGATCCTGACCTTAACCTATTAAACACACCTTTAGGATGAACTAGCGTGGAGCATTGAATTTTGGGGTTTATATCTGATTATGAATCCTTCCCAGCAAACCTTGATGTTTATAGAATGGTTGGTCTGCAATGCAGATCCATCTAAAAATATGACACTCTTCTGCTAGAATATATTCGCTAGTTATGTTAGACATTGGATATTTTTGCTTTCTACCAAGCATTCTTTTATCATTTTAGCTTTCCGATTGTATTATTTTTAAATATTAATTAGAGGATTATCATTAGTAAGCGGTTCAAGATCATCTGTCAGATACTTTTTTTTACTCTAACTTAGGTTGTTTTCTGCTTGCTTACTTCTTACTTTTACTTTAGTAGAAATATGTTGAAGTAGCCCGAAAGAAAGAAAGAAAGAAAGAAAGAAAGAATAGATAGATAGATAGATAGATAGATAGATAGATAGATAGATAGATAGATAGATAGATAGATAGATAGATAGATAGATAGATAGATAGATAGATAGATAGATAGATAGATAGATAGATAGATAGATAGATAGATAGATAGATAGATAGATAGATAGATAGATAGATAGATAGATAGATAGATAGATAGATAGATAGATAGATAGATAGATAGATAGATAGATAGATAGATAGATAGATAGATAGATAGATAGATAGATAGATAGGTTGGTTTGAACCTACCTTCCAGTTCACAGCCTAGCAGCTCCAAACGCAGACCCATGCCCTCTGCAGTCGCTCTCTCTGGGTAGATCCGGATGAATCGGGTCAGAAGTGGACTGAGCGATCTCAGCTCTGGGGTTTCATGGTTCTGATTTCCAATAAATATCTGGAAAAAAACCCGAAAGTAAATACAGAAGTTAGCTTTTACATTTATCACTGCCTGAAGTGAAGCAGTTTCCGGACTTCGTCAGAATAGAGCTGTCTTTAGTCAGGTGTTTTAGGAATAAATCATGAATTCTCGCTGATGCTGAGGTCAACACAAGGAACAGCATAAAAAAATGTTACTGACAGAAATCTAATAGAAGAAAGAAAAAGAGGGATATTTTTGTGATCTTAAAAAGCGTTCTGCTCTCTATTCTGCAGGTTTCAACTGTTTCCTTAACATAAATCTCATAAAAACACCTGAATTCATCCAATTCAGGCGTGTTTTATGAAAAGCAGCTACAACCAGGACAGAAATGTAGGTTTTATGTCTTTTCCAGAACACATTCTTAATTAAAAACATGTCCTCCTTGTGCTGCAAATCACTAAACGTTGGTGTATACATTTTCAGCATTGGCTTCCTTTACGATAACAGAAATAGTACGTCATACAGAGTGCGTGCTTCAGACGGAGCTTGTAGAAGCATAAATTCTGGCGCCGCTCCGGTCTCGCTGAGCCTTCCAGCTCCAACTTCTGAGGAGCTGTTTTTGCAAAGGAACAACACAGGAAGCAGAGGGGAAGGCGTGGAGAGGACGGATGGAGAAGCATGCCGAGCTCAGCCCAGAGTAAATCAGCAGGAGGCTGACAGCCATAAGGAACGCATACAGGAGGATGTAGCACCAACTGGACCGGGTCGAGGAGGGGAAACTGGGTCTTAGGAGCAACAGCGTGGCTTTCCTGTTGTGGGCAGGGACTAAAGGATTCCTGGGTTCAAACACCTTCCAGATCTGAATCCAGAAACAATGCTGAGCTGCCTATACTAATCCCCATTAGATGTAATGTTGTAAATCCAATTGCGAGTGATTTTAAGGGATCTAACCTTGGGCTTCGTGGTGTTCTCCTCCTTAATGATGGTCCAGTGGTCTCCGTCCAGGCTGTGGCCCAGCTTAAACCTCTTCATATAAACGTTGCGGTCGCGGTGTTTTCCTCCCTGGATCACCACACCGCTCAGCATTTTGTCCTGGCCCAAATCCACCTGAAAGGGAGCACATTTTATAAGGATTTAATGCTCTGGGATAATAATATATGAAAATAAACAATGACTCTAAGCTACTAAAGCCTGAGGAAAGCCACTAAAACAGTCTCAGAATAAATGATTTTGCTTTTCTTTTATTGTTGACTATCTAAAGGAAAATCTTCATAAACTGTCTGTGCTGAACATCGGACCATTTGTTTGAAGCATAAGCTCAGAGGCAGCTGAGCTACAAACCAACCTGTAACCACTCGTTTCTGAAGGGCTGCTTAGTCTGCTGCCCGGTCCATCCCGACCGGCCCGTCAATAACCGGACGTTCTCAGCCACCCAGCCCCGGTCTGCGAAGGACGAGGCGCTGATCTGAGCGTCGGAGATCTGCCCTGACACCATGCCTAACATCGACGAGCACGGGTAGTCTGAAAAAAAGAACAGAACGGAATAAATGGTCGGAGTTTTGGAAACTTTGATAAGGAACAAATCAGCAAAACCTTCTGGATTTTTTTGTGATGTGTTTATTTGAATGACGCTGTTAGGATAATCATCATTGATGATGTGTGAGTTTATTACACCTTAATATTAGCTGACTACTGCGTGTTTGAACTGATGTTTTCCTCTAATTCAGACAGTTCCTCTGTCCGGATATACAGTTATAATCTTCATTCTGTACTTGGCAAAGATTTGGGAATGGAATGAGAGCGGTGTCCTTCAGCTATGAACAAAGTGTAATATTTTGATAAGGCTGGAGCCATGGATGTCTACTCATCTGCTAACATGTATGATGTAATGATGTAATGATGTGACAGACTTCTCTGATCTGAGTAAGATTACAATTTATATCAAAATATGTTGTCATGTCTCCTGGTTATTTAATACATATAAGTAATGAAGTGTTTTTAAAGAGTTTATCCCGAGTGATCTCTTTTCAGGAACAAGAACCGGAGAGATAGAGCTTTAAGGTGTAAACACAGAGAGTCTATCTTTAACAACACAATGGGATAAAGAATTTCTGGGGTCCAGATAAATACTATCATCTAAATTTATGGGGGATCCATTTTTTTTCTTGATTGTTGTTAGGAGTCTAATTGCATGGGTCAGTTATAAGCAGTCAATATCTTACCAGCAGCAGAGAACAAACCGATGAAAGTGAATCCAGTTTGGAGACAATTTAATTTTTAATAAATTTGATCTCTGAAAAAACTTTTTATAATCTTTAATTAACAAGACAACATTAAACGTTTGTGTTTTAAAATAATTTTTTTTGTTTTAATTCATTTTTGCTGAAAGTGAATCTTAGATTGATTCATAATTCATACAAATCTTGATGAAATTATTGTAAATATGTTTTCCTTTTCTAAAAATATAAAAAATGTCACAAATCCTTCAAAATGATTTAGTTAACTGTTAGGAATCCATTTTGTGTTGGTTGTGTTTTTGTTTGTTTTCCCTCCACCACCAGGTGGCGCCTGGTTCTCGTTGGCCTTCTCACACACCTGCGCATGGTAGCCTCATTACCGGACGCCAGAGTGTTTGCCAGTTTTGGGTACTCTAGCCAAGCTGAGTTTTGCTGAGTCAAACTGGGTTTTTGTCGCCTGAGTCTTAACCTTGTTGTTTTTTTGTCTTTGCCTCTCGGCAGGAAAGTCATCCTGCAAACTGGATGTTTTTGGACCTTCTCCCCCTGGAAGGATTGTCTGAGCGTCAAACTAAGCTGAGGATTCAAACTGGTGGTTTGGATCTACTTTTCCCCAAGGATTGTTTGGGCTTCACACTGAGCAGGGGATTCATCTCCACAAGAAACTGTTCAAGTACCATAGGAAATCTAAGTGGCAGTCAGCTTCTCCGTTCCTCAAGGAAACACTTCAACCTGGGTAAACCCTGTCCGCCCTCCAAAGAGCAAGTCTATTACTGGAACAACCCACACCGACTAGATTCATAGAAAGACACCTTTTCTGGAAACGTGAGTCCTGTAACCTTTATTCCCTTTTAAAAATCGAAACACAAATTTCCCTCTGAGCCTGAACTAACCGCAGGATCTTCCCCTTTACTTTTCAGTTCAGTTTCGCCAGTGTTCAGAGCAGCACTGGACCCTTCTCTACCAGTTCATAATAATCGTGTTGAACCTTCCCCTGGTCTCTCTGTTTGGTTTTCTGCATGTGGGTCAGATCTTAGAATTAAAATCATGACATTAACCAGATATGACACAAATTAATGATCATTCAGCTGATAAAAAATTATTTATCCTATCATATTAAACTCCAAGAAATTAAAATCCAAGATTTGTTTCTGAATGAAACACTGTTAAAGCTGGATATAAAATAATAATTCTGTCAGCAATAACAATGAAGGGAAACAATCCTATTCTTTTTTTATTTTTAAACTAAATGTTTGACAAATTATCCTTGTTTCTTATTCAACTGTTTAGATATTTAAGGAATTTGATCATTTCTGTTTAACATTAGCAATACTTGGCCAAGGTTATTTCAATAGTGACACAATTTTCACATTTAGGTTGAAAAATCTGGAGTAATGAAAGCAAATCACCTACTAAATAAGCCAAAATGAAAGAAGTGGATTTATTCTTTTGAAAGATTTTCTAATATGTAGCTTAGGCGGAAGTTCAACTGTAGAAACTGATTGCTCTCCTACATCCACCTGCGACACAGCCAATCAGCTTTGAACCACACGTCCATAAAAGCCAATTGGTATCCAAAGTTCATCTTAAAAGGCCTCCGATACGCGTCTTACTGCGTTCCCTGTCTCATCTTAACCGGGCTGGTGGAAGACCGCCATGTTCTGGTTCTGCCAGAGGTTTCTTCCCAATGGGGAGTTTTTCCTCTCCACTGTCGCTCCATGCTTGCTCATCAAGAACAGGTTCTCTCAACCTGTGTTATCCAACTGGACTTCCATCTTCCAGGTCCTTGAGTGAATTACTAACATCAGCTCACGCAGTCCACTGGATCTCCCCATAAAGCTCAGCATACCATCTCGCTAACCAGCACTCTGAGCGCCAAAGACAAAGTAATTGTATCAATAAATTGCTCCTAATTGTCTTTTCTCTTCGTGTGAGTTTTTCAGATTGAACTTTGAGTCAAACAAGGCTGCAGAATGAGAGCTAAGAGTCTAAAACGTTCCTCTCCTCTGGAAAAGAACCTAAATGTATGCACAGACTGGTCCGGGTCTCCAGTCAGCTACATAAACTTCATGGAGCATTCCTCCCCTGAGTTTCTCATAGCACATCAGAGAGGGAGAATAATGTCAGAGGATGATTAATGAGCCAGAAACATCCTGCTCTGCTTTAGTGTAATGAATAACTGTGTCCTTCAGTGGGGAGGTTTTTACTCGCTGTGGAAGTAATAATTATTTAAAATCAACAGAAAATGGTTGGGGGTTGTAGCTCCACAAATAATAGCTAAATTAGCTTGATACATGAGGTGAAAAAATGGTATAAAGGGAAAACCAGAAGAAATAAGGCAATCATCAAAGGTGGACTTCTACAGTTATCAGAAATATCAATAAATGAGAGAAGCATATCACAGGGCAAAGGCAGGGGAGAATCATTGGGTAAAGATTTAACGCGGTGATTACCTGATATTCTGCAGCCGTAGACCTCAAAGCGCATGCAGATGCCCTGTTCCCAGGTATAAGGGCGAATACGGATGTATCGAGTTAAGGTCGGTTTAGGCAGGAAATCACGGACTTCGTCTGTAGGGTTGGAATTCCCTCGAAAGATCTGAAATCATGTCAAAAGATATAGTTTGTTGTTGTAGTTAATTGTTTTTTTTTAAATCATTATATGGTCTTCGGAAACAAATAAATACTCCTCATTGACTATAACCAGTTTCTTTTCTCAGAAAAGTCTGAATGGTGATGATTACTAGAAATGGAAAAATAGAAATAATCTTTACAAGGTATTTTCAATCATATAGTTGTGCGTTCAGTTCAGTAGTTGTATTAAAAGCATCCTTCATGGTTCCGTTTGTTGAAGCAGCAGCGCAGGACGCCAGGCGAGGAGCCTGGACAGCCCCATCAGGGGTTTGCTTTCTGACAGAGTCCAATGCTGCGTGTCTTTTCACCTTTCACTCTCAGCCCGGTTCCAGCCTGATTAGTGTTAATAAAAGCTACTGTTAAAGACAAAAAAAACATTTAAGCTCAACTAATAAAAGCAGGGTTCCTTTGCATTACCCAAGTCTGGATGCATGACAAAACATTTTACAGAAAAATGTTCTACTTCTCAGACTTTTCTATCTAGCAAGAAAATGATAATTCTTTCTAAATATTCTTTTATCTATCTATCTAATTTTTTTTTTTTAATTTTCTATATTCTATTTTTTATTTTTCATGATTTTAGCAAACATTTTAATAAACAGTATTTTTGATTTTAAAATATTTAGTGGTACCCCTCAAATAAATACTATTTCTACCTCATTTACAACTGTAAGGCACCGCAGAACAGCCATGGCGGAGACAAAGTGCTGCACATACTGTATAAAAGAATAAAACTTGGCATATAAAACAACTAGAAAGCAGAAGAAAAAACTGTTAAAAAATAATAAAGCATAGTAAAAAAACAAAGGCATTTAAGTTCCCTATGCGTGCTTTATAAATATACATTGACTGCAGGATGATCAAATCTGCCAAATCAGCAGCCAACGTCATTCCTGTATAGTGTCACCATTTAGGAAACATGCCTAAAGAGACTTTATACAAACAAGAAAATATTTTGCTCTAAAATAAGAATATTTGATTTCCAACCACAACATTCAGATGTGAAATGCAACTTGTGTGTAAAGTTCTTTATTATGTATTGGTGTTAAATGGACACTGTTGCAGTATCTTTACCTTCTGTTTGGATCCCTCCTTCACTGTGATCCAGTCCTCTCCATTGGTGCTGAGGTCCACTTTGTAGGAACGGACAAAGTAGTGCTTATTGGTCTCCTTGGAAATTGCCCCCTGAGTCCCGATGCTTGTGACAAACCTGAGAAACCCCAAGTCCACCTGTAAATACACACAAAATCAACAAATGTTTTTTTCTTAATAGCATCAGAGGAGATACGCAGTAAATTAAACCTTATATGCTTCATATAACCTTCATTATGTAGGGGTTTCGTTGAGGGTTTGAATTTCTCATTTGTGCAGTATTACTCGTATTTGGTGCGTAATACAAGGCTGAAAGGAAAGGTCTAGACCAGGGGTCTTCAACATTTTCCAGACCAAGGACCCCCAAAGTAATGGCGCGATAGAGCGGGGACCGCCTGATAATATATATATTGTATAATTTTGTGTTATATCAATACTGGAGGACCAACTCTGCCATATTTAAAAATGAATAAACATAGAAATAAATTAATATAAACGGGCAGAAGTTGACCCTCTAAGACACAGCCCTTCGTCATTTGCATAATGAGGCAGAAATGCATATAGAAATGTGAAAACGACAGGCAGATGAAATAAATAAAATAAAGAAATAAAGAGGGTAAAAAAATACAAAGGAAGAATAAAACAGACAAAAATACTATATCTTGCACATAAATAAATACAAAAAAAGGAATAACTAAATAAAGTTGAAGATTATAACATACAATAAATAAATAGACAAATAAATAAAGAAGCTAATTAAAAGAGATAGGCCTATATACATGTATTTCCCACTGTATAATTTAATTTCTACCAACATTTATTTGGGGGCAACTAATTGTATGCTTTTTATTTATTGAGCATTATATTTACTACAGTTGAATTCATGTCAATGTGGATTTAAAGACATTTCAATTAGTGGAAAAAACTGCAGGGTGGAATATATAAAAAAAAGTCTAATAAACCAAAACTTTCACCACCCCCCTGCAGTACTTCCGTGGACCGCCTGTTGAAGATCTCCGGTCTAGATGGCGCTGCTAGCACAGCTATTAAAATAGCAGTTAGCTTCGGGTAAAAATATATTATAAAAACAATGTTAAATCAATAAAAACATTTAAAATACACAACTGCAGCATCAATAAACTGGTATAGCAATGTTTAGCATATAGCTGTTCAAGTTAGCTTACCAAACCTAGCATGCTAGCAGCTACGAGGTAGCTCTGGTTAACATAAAGCAGATTAAAGAAATAAAACTTGATTAAACAATAATTAAATTGAGATTCAGGACAGGCAGGAGTTTTGGCATAAAAGAATAATGCAATGGTTGTTCACAGATTATATGGAGATTTATCAACTGGGCCATGGTGAACTTTAAAATTGACTGAAACAGCTAGCTAAGAATATAAGAGGACAAAGGAGGAAATAGTTTTGATCCTTTGTAATAAAGAAAATGTAACTGTAATTCATGTGAATGTTAAAGAATTAGAAGCTAAAACATTGCTAAATAAAGGGTGAAATTTATCATCTCCCTTATTTTGTTAGGGTTTAGTTTGCTGGAGTTAGCAATGTTAGGTTCTCAGCCCTTTTTAATGCTTTCTTCAGCTTGGGGCATAATGCATACTTTTCAGATCTTTAAGCATCATGTCATCAAAAAGGTGACATTTAAATCAGTTTATGATAATATGATTATGGTGGTCTAGTATGGAAGCTGAAACGTGACATAATTGCCTCAAAAATAGTTAATTGCAGAGCTTTAATGTATTAAAAAGGAGGAAAATCCTTATTTAATAAAATGAGAATTTATCTCTGTATATATTCTGGTCATCTTTAATAATAAAATGAGTGTGTGGTTATATAGAAACATTCATGTCTAACAGAAAGGAAAAAGTGAGCTCTTATACATCAAGTCTAAAATCACCCTAATAAGTAAGGAATGTTCTTCCATTTTACAGAGAGAGGGCTTTTTTAGTATAAGTTAGGATATAAATGGCAAGTAAAGTCCCCCTTTAAGACATATCACAGGACTCTTCAGACAGTCTTAAAATAGAAAAGAAATTCAATTGTATCTAATTTGATTTTGTTCTACTGCAAGTCGGTTAAAGGAAAACACATTCATATGGAATTACTTTCAGATTTATACTAAAAATCTGTTTTTCTTTTACTACAAAGTACTTGCATATTCAAAGAAAGTCTTTATCTATAAGTTAATTTGCAGTATCACGTTCCTTGGAAACAGTTTTCTTTTAATTATCATGAAATTGTGATCAGAGGGCTAAAAGTCTGATAGAAAATACATACTGGATACTGTTTAATCTGAACAGAGGGCTGTTCAAACTACTTTCCCTGAAAGCAGCAGTGAAATGACTAATAAGCTGATGGTTATCATCAAAGAGTAGCAGAGATTATAAAAAGCCCGACAGTTCTTACAGTGTAAAAAATTAATAGTTGTTATCTAAACTGGAAAATACTGGAAGTTGTTCAGCAACTGCACACATGCAGGCGTCATAACTTCCCCTGCAAGAAGGCATGAAATCAGTTTAACCATGTAATCAATGAGGCTATTCTCCATCTGACCTCCATTTCAATCCTGTTTGTTGAGTTTAGGCTTTATGAATTTGAGACCAGAATAAGCTCATTGGTTGAGTGTGTGGGATGTATGCAGTATTCACTGTGTAATTACACGACCGTGGAGGCGCTGCTTTACATGGGAAGGCCCTACAGGGCGGGTGTTGACTTCTTCTGCCGATGCTTTTTCAGGAAAGGAGCAGGAAATAGCGCGCTGCTAGTCTCTGTGGGATCTTTGTCTGACAAGGAGACCCCTGGGAAATCATGTTGCGTGGGATTGCTCTCTGCCGCTCCCACGTCTGTTTTCATCTAAGTTCCCATGAGGCGCATCACTTCTTAGCACTAAGCCTATATGAAAAGGTTGCATGTAGTAAATTTAAATCTAAACACACTGTTAAAGCTCTGGAGTTTATTAAAGTCTGAAAAAATTATGCCTCTAAGTTAAATCTTGCTTTTTTTCGAACTGCTAGACTGTAAGTAACAGTTTGTAACTCACCTTCTTCCTAAAAAGACGACCAGAGTTAAGGGAAATAACGACTTTTTGTGGAACTATATCATTTTTGCACAAAAATAAAGTTATAGGACGGTTCATATTAATGCTCGGAGCATTCTAGGACCATTGAAGCCCATAAAGTTTGATCAACAAGTTTCCAGAGCTTTTTTTACTGCTGACAAATTCAGAATGTCTGTTCAATGTTGGACTACTTTCGTTGTTATCCTACAGAAAGTGCTGCAGTTCCAATTATGAAGAAAATCTAAAGAAAAATGGTATTACTCCAGTACTAGATTCTCTTATTTAGCTGCCTGTTAAATAGAAGAATATTAACTGAAATTCTCCTTAATTTGTATAAAGCCCTTAACCGCCCAGCCTCAGCAAATGTCAGAGATTTGGTTATTCTGTATGTTTCTACTTGAAAACTTTGCTTGTCAGGGTTTCCAAAAACTAAAATGGGAGGCAGATCTATTTAATAGCTCCTTGTTTCTGTCAAAGACGTAAACACATGTTAAAACTCTACTTGAAATTTAGATCTCCTCATGCTACTTTCTACGGCTAAGTACCAGTTATTAACACCATTAACTTTTTGTTCACTCTAAAGATGATGCATTTGGCCCTGACATTCAGTTTTTAACTTAGTCTTTCCTGGAGAAAGCTACTGAAGAGGCTTTACATCCCAGATACTTCTGCTCCTCACTTGGCAGTGAACTGTTTGGTTGTGTTTCCTTCACAAAGCCACTAAAGCAGTTTTTAAATTTTGTAGTGTTTAGGAAATGTGCCAAAATATGACAGCATCTACCAATTATTCAGTTGGGTTAAAGTCGTAGGGAAGCGGCTGCTCCATTCGTTGCATTTCTGAATTCTCCCGAGTAGTGCACGACTTTACATGAGTGAATAAAGTGATTGGTTGATTATCAAGGGGGCGGGATTGTTATGGCGGAAGGTTCGCAAGCAATGGGAAATTCCATTGGGACCAAGTAGCACTAAATTGGTGACTTAGAAACGACACTGTCAAGGAACGCCATGGACAGCAGAAACATGCAAGAGGAGGAGAGTTTTGTGTCGGAGGTCGTGGATGAGTCTTTTCCGTCATACATTTTTTATTTAGAGGAGGGAAGCGGGGAAGAAGATGTTGTGGAAAATGACGCCAGGGCGGCAGAAGCTTGGTTTGGTATAGAAGGCTTACAGCCGTATATGTTTGAGCCCTTGCCTCGCAACGCTGCCAGTTCTGTTAGCTCTACGCCTGCTGAAGAACTCAATGGGAAAGGAAAGGATTCTTATTTCACCCGTTGCGTATATTAGCTGCGACATATGAATCAAGATGCTATGACCGAAAAAATTTGATTGACAGATGATCGTTCATATATGATTGGCCGAATTTATGTGTTCAAGCTGACTTATAAAAAAAAACTGGCCTGCATAAGATAACGAAAAACAAAGATTTTAAGACAGGATTTTTTTTTTTTTTTTAAATATGAATTTTCTACATTTTGGGACAATATAGTCTGATAAAGAGTACATTTCATATACATGTTAAAGCCAGAATGATTTGACATTCAAATATGACTTTTCTACGATTTTAAGAGTTTCTTTCATTTTAAGGAAATCTTACAAATTATTCTAGATCTTTAGGAGGAAAGATGAATCAGCAAATCAGTATTCTCATGCCTTCAGCATGCTATATCTGTGTTTAAAAGTGATAACCTTTGCAACTTTATCCATATTATTTCCCTGTTCCTTGACTTTGACAATGTATCTTACTCAGACAAACCCTGAATGCGTTCTCCAGATGTATCACCCCAGCTCTTCCTGATGGCGTCAGTGTAATCCTAATGTCAAAGGAGCAGGGTGACTATAAATACCTGAACCTCAAGGAAGGAAGTCTTTCCTGCTTTCACGTCATTGCTCTTAAAATACTTTAACATTTAACCACAACTTAAAATACTGCACCTAATATCAAACGGGCCCAAATCCACACACTTACTGTATGGGGCCAAACATCTCTTCGACCGCTCTGTTTTATTTATTTATGAACTTGAGAGGTTTAAATTTGATTGGAACTTTCCAACATGCAACTGAAATGAGAAATATGATTACAGACTTACAATAAAGCCAGATAATGAGCCCACTGTCTGCCTCCATGCAGACTGCCAGCAGGAAGAATGAATAGTAGCCTGAAAATAGCATCAATAAAATATACATGGCTGTAAATAATTAATAGAGTTGCTTGCAGTTGAAGGGACAGGCAAGCAAATTAACCGAGTCATAATTTTCATCTTAAATGAGATGAATCCAAAGCCACAGGCTGAGATGCGGTGTGGAGCTGGCCAGCAGCATACTTAATCAAATAACAAGGAAAATTCCCTTCACAAAAACCACCAGTCATTACTCTGGAGGCCCAATCAGGCAGAGCAACAGGACCAGTTTAGAAGGACATTAATCACACAGGCAGATGGGTCTGGTCTGTTTCTTAAGGAGAAGCTGCCAGAAAGCCTTTTATGAACCTATTTAAAAGAAGCGATACACAAATGCATCTAAAGCTGTCTTCATGGAGAGATCAGGGGCTGATTTTTACAGTCTGAGGGCTTGTTGCTGTAAACCTGTTGACCAGATAAAGTGAATCTGTCGGCACATTCTGCTCAAGCTGGAGGGCAGGAGCAACTTTTACACTTTGGATGCAGTTAGAAACAATCAGACGTATTGGACTGACATGATAAACAAAAAGGGATGGGAGACATGGAAATGACAAAAACAACAAAACATTGAGTAATAAAATTGAGTAGTCATGATTTAAACCTCAAATATAAGGCAAACAATTTAAAATACTACCCATATTTTATCATTGTTTACTGTTTTTTTTTATTTTTATAATAATACATTTTCTGGGGTTTGGGAGAGGCAGAAAAAGAAAGGGTAAAGGTAGACATCTTAGTACTTGAGTCTTAAAATAAACCAAGTGCTTAAATGTTTGGAAAAATGCCAATATTTTTTCTAAAATTACATTTTTCATTTCTCTGGAGCCCAGTTTTAGGTTTTTGGACCCCACTGTGTGTTATTAAACAACATGGCCAGAGTCCAGAAATCCTATTTAGAACACAAAGTAAACTAAAATAAATCAAGAAGATCATATTAATGAAATTAGTAGCAGAAATGATTAAAGCCAAACATTTAAACGGATTATTACTGTTGTTTGATTGCTACTTAAATAACCCAGACAGGGTTACTTTGCTTTCTCAGAATCGCTGCCTTCTTTTCTATTAAATATGAAGAGGTCTGCGGCTGCATCACAGGATTACACGAATTGGTCTGGTTTCCATTAGTTCACAACTGTCCTCAATGTCTTCACAAGCAAAAGCGAACCATGGTTTGGGCCTAGCCTTTTTCCAAACCAAAGTGCAGCGGCCTGGCCAGACACTCCCTGGCCTCTTCAGGGTTTTGGCTTATGATGCTAATTTTATTAACTGATTTGGTAAACTGAGATGGTTGATGCCATAATTAGCAACAGATAAACTACTTATGGGTCTCCAGCTGTTACATTATCGACTTTTCCTTGATGCTTATCTGATTAAATAAGATAAACACACCAAACGCTTCATCATATTCTCTGAACTTACTGACTTACGACCAGGCCTTTATTTTTATCAGTAAAGTGTGTTACTAAAAATCAAGCAGAAATAATAATACGCAAACCTGGAAATAGATGGCATTTCCTATAAGGTATGATTAAAATGTCATGTGAAGTTCAAGAGTTAATAAAAAATCACTCCATATATTCCCACAGATACTTTCTCACAGTCCTAAAACAGGCAAATTCCTTAATCTGCCTCTTTTTTTAACCCAAACGGAGACGTTATAATCGCCCGGAGTGAATGCAGCCTGGAGTAACACGACCATTTACATAAAAACACAAATTAGACACGGGGACAGGAAATAACTAGTCTAACGAACGTTCTTACTTCCACACCCCTAACATTTCTGCTATAAGATAATTGCTTTTTCAGGGTAGCACTTCTCCTCATTGCTCGGTTATTGATCAAAGTTTCTCTATAAAGTTTACAGTCTCATTGGTGGTGTCCTCATTATTCCAAGAAACACTTCAAACAACAATCTTATACAAGAAAACGGCTATGCGGGGACACATTTTCAATGTCGTCTATGACCTTTGTGTAAAACTAGCAATTTCCATATAGCGTATGAACCCATTAACCCCAATTAAATCAGTGTCCTTCATTTCCTAATATCCCAAAGGGCTCGGCTATGAGCCAGTAGCTAAAAGAAGTCCCCAGACAGACAATTGAAAGCACAATTAGTAATCCAGTGCTGTGGAGGTTTTCCTGTCTGCTTCCTGTTGTAAGCGGCACAGGAGGGAAGTGAAGGTCTCCTCCTATAGTGGGGGACATTGTGAGTCTTCCTCTATGAATTCCTGTCCTGGACAATGGGACAGGACAAGACCCTAACCCACAACCTTCTATACTGGTTTGATAATAATTACTGGATGAAGCTGCTTTCTTGGCTCAAACCAGAGAAGAAAAGAAAACATGCTTGTTTGAGCTTCAGAATTCAATTATAGGTAAAGGAGTTCATGTAAATATCTAAAGTTTTGACCACATGTGAATCATTGGCCGGATAATTCAACCCCCCTGAGAGGATCTAAATAAAAAAAAAAACATGTTTTCTGGTTCCAGAGATTTTAGCTGATATGATGAACTTGTTTCATTTTGGGGACCTTAAAAGAACACCAGAAAAATCTGTATTTACAATGCTCTTAACTCATTAAATGTTTAGTTTTATTCGCATTTCTTATTTAAATCCATCTCTGCCAATTAAAAGCATACTGTGCTGGCATGAAAATGGAATACTCATCCCGAAGTCTGAACTCTGACCAACTTTCTCAGATGACAATACTGGAATTAAATGTAAAAATATAAAAGGTAGCGAAAAAGAAACACAAGAAATAAAGTACAGAAATTACATTTTGATTCTCCTAGTCTCCAGATCCAGAATATTTCACTTCGACAAACTGACAACTAATTCCCTGTGGTAATTCCCTACTACAATACACAAATATTCAGGTTAGATACTGTATATTACTCTCACTAAATAGTCCTTTGGTATGAGTGAGTGTAAGCTGTAGCCTAGCTACTCTGTGATAGACGAGCAACTGGTCTGCAAACCTGCAAAGTTAAGTGGTTAATGAACAGATACATAGATAGATATAAGGGAAAGAAGCCATACCAATGACAAATCTAGCTCAAAATAGTACATCTAATACTTTGAAATAAAATATCAGTAAAACCCTGGCTTTATCATATATATTTTTTTACATTATTCTGAAAAAAAACAACAACACAAAAACAACTATCTTAACTGTAGATATTGTGTATACTTAAATCATTCTTCCTGGATTCAGACAAATACAACTAAAGACTCTCTTCAAGGCTAACGTCAAACCTTTGCTTGCTACTGTATCCTAAGAAAAGTAAAAAAAAACAATCCCATAGACTTGGTTTCCAAGTTTGAAGACGTTTCGCTTCCCATCCAGGAAGCTTTTTCAATTCAAAATGGCAGAAATAGCATTGAGTTCAAGGCTTTATATGGTGGACCAAAAAAAAGATTGGTTTTGGGTTAGAAAACATGCAAATTGTACCTGATGAACGGGTCCGGCTCTTTGGAATGGGGTCTTGGTTTTTTTGTTAGCCTGTAATATCCGATACCTGTCTATGTCTCTGAAAGGGGGTCGTTAGAGGGAATTGTTGGCCTGGATGTAGAGGCGAGGTGCACTGTTCCCCTGTAATGAGGTGGGGGTTGCGATGATAGTGGGAAGGGATCAACTCAATTGCTGAATTGTAGGTTTTTGAAAGCGGAGTCCACACCCTCTGTTTTTTTCAATCGTTGCACGCAGCTACAGCTCACACATATGACGAAAACCTGCGGTTTCATCGTACACTGTGAGTTCACAGCTCACGATGCATGTGCGGCTCGACGCTCTGATGCGATCTACCTGCTCACACTGCATGTCTAAAAACTACGTTGGACTGCTCCACATTGAGATGGCGATACTGGGACTAATCTATCTGGAAGCCAAATGAGTAGAAGAGGAATATGAAGCTCACAAGAGAGAAATGCACTGCCTTGGCAATTTGTGCAGTTTTGCATGCCCTAAAGAGAAAAGGACAAAGACAAGGCTGAGCAAACATGGCTACTACGGTCTGTCAATTTAAAAGAAAGAACTCAATTTCACTCGCACCCCCACCATGCTTGTGTGTTTTTGTCTGAGAGGAAGAAGAAGAATCCTTGTTTGCCCACTGAGCAGTTTTTCCGACGACCACCTTACGACGGCCGAATGAATTTCAAACATGTTTGATTTTCTTCCGACCTTACGATTCCTGTTTGGGAGGTGGTAGTGAGAGGCTGATTGCCCCTCGTTACCCCCTATGCACTACACGACGCATGATCAAGCTGAAAGTTGGACCGACTGAAAAATTCTTGCACGACTGGAAAGTCGTGCCCATAAAGGGCAAGTAATCGTACAGTGTATGCCCCTCTTAACATAGATGGCTTCCTGCACCTCCCTCTCAATCCACCTATCTTCTTTGTCCAAAATGTGAACATTCTGGTCCTCAAAAGAATGTTCTTTGTCCATAACGTGTTGATGCACCATCGAGATATACCGCCTAGCTACTGTAATGTAACAGACGCACTAAAAGTATCATACTTCCTAAAATACAATCTTAAGATGTCAAATCATGAAGCAAAATAATTCACTTGTTTTAACCTTTATCAGTGTTCAGATGAGTAAACACCATCACTTTAAGCTATACAAGAATATTTTATGAATCTTTTATGTCTACATTTAGTAACTGCAGGCAGCTATGTCAGATTTCAGAATGATGATAGCAAACTGTAGAAGCAGATGTAAATAATTGATGCATGTTGGCTTTTTTTACCCCCATCTACTGTCCCTGGAACGTGTAGAAGAGTGGTACAAATCAGTGAGCAATATTCAGAGCAGCTATGAGCGAGCTCTCCGTGGTGCAGTGAAAGGCAAACAGAGGAACTGTTTTTCTACAGGGGAATCAGAGGCTTTTATTTTTGAGATCAGACTCTAAATGTGGGGATTAAAGCCACACTACTTAAAACTGCCTTATTTGGAAAAGGAGGACACAGTGTGTTCAATGCATAAAATGCTTATTCCTTTCATGAGCATTTCTTATTTTTTTCTTAAATCCTTTCTTAGTCAGCAAATAAACCTTTAAAAAGTTTACCAACCTGTATCCATTCCCTGTTGTTGTCTTCTGAGGGTGTCCAGCCGTTCTCCAAGTAGTTGAGTCGGGATCGTTCTGGTGACCAGTTGGAGTTATACTGGGAGGAAGCCTTGATCTGGTCGGGGGTAATGCCTCCAGACTCCATGCCCAAAGGCTCCATGCAGCCAAAATCTGTGAAAGTCAGAGAGAAACGGTCAGAAGCTCATTTATGGGACTGTTCAAAACTTGATGCCACCAGCTAGGAAGAGGACATTTAGCTTTATCAGTCATCGTATAAAAATTTTCTGACTTTAAAAATATACCTTAGTAATAATTGACAGATTTTGATACCTGAAGAAATGTTTTATTTATTAATCAGTGGTGGATTAGACTGTTATCTCAGGGCAAAAATTTGTCCGGACAAGAGCAGGGGTATGTTCACTGCATTTGCAACCATCTATGAGAAACTCCAGATTGCGAATCAAGGATTTGGGAAGAGGAGCAGAAGTTCCTAAAAAAGAAACTCTATTCTTCAACCCAGCTGAAACCTGAACTAGCAACTGTTCTGAAAATAATGCACAAAAACAAATGCCTCATAAAACATGGACATATTTCTAGTCTCTTGAATATTATTCTTCTAGTCTAATTTTAACTTTATTTTTAAAATGCTTGAGAATAAAGGCATTACTTATTCATAAAGGCTTGTAGGTTTGTTTTTATATCACTATGGTTTTATATATTTGAAGATTGGCTTCTTGAGTTTTATCAAGAGTTCATTTGTCAGGGCTCTAAGAAAAACAAAAATAGATATAAGTTACTTTTCCAATGAAAGACCCAAATTTTTACCTAGAAGTTATTTACCTCAGTAAAATGAATCCTGGGTAAAATGTTTGCATTCCATTGCATTTGCACTGTAGTGACATATACCTCAGAATGAGACTAATGATGTATGAGTCAAGCAGGAGGCGGTATTAAGAAAATAAAGGTCAAACAACTAAAGCCCAACAGAAAAACAGGGTGTGTTTGATTTCACAGGCTGCATCTTACAAGGACTCGGTCTATCTGGACTGGATCCGTTGAGGTCTGTGAAAATAAGGAGACCAGAAGAGTTTTGGATGTGAATTAAAAAGTTCCCAGTCATGCACTCACTTTTATTGTTGTAATTTCATTGTCTGAACATGTATTTGTTTTGACTGATATTGTATTATGTGATCTTGTGTTGTTTTGTCTTCCTACCTCAGGACGACAGAGGTAAATTAGCAACTGTGCTACAATCTGGCTCATTTACAATCTGTACAGAAGTATAAGATTTTAAAATTTTTTTTATCGTAAAGTGAACAATGACTATAGTCATGACAATACAGAAAGGAATAAAGGTGCCAACCACCAGGAGCATGAACAAATAAAAGCACAAGTAAGGATATATCTTTGAAAGGTATAAGTAAATGTATGTATAAAAAAATATATCTGCAATATATTCAACAACAAAAAATACTTAGTTAAGTAAATTGTGGAAAATAGCAATTAGAAAATCAAAATCCAATCAGATTTATAGACCCCCACCCTGCAGATATATTAGAATCTGTCCTTAAATTACAGCCAAACCCATTTACACAGTAACAGATATAAACCTTTAGATAAATCAAACATTACTGCCACATATCTGACTCAATCACCATTAAAATAACTATTTTCATTCATTTCAGACGTAATTATTCACATACTTGTATTATATTAAACTGAATTTCCAACATTCACCACTGTTCGGCACAAAGTACTATTTTCCTCTGATCACAGAGCAGCCGGCTCACTTGGACTCACAATGAATCCTGGGATATCTAAAGCTACATAGGATACACCAGATCCGTCCTTCAAATCAGGCAGAAAGAAGGACGCATCTGTAGGCCGCATGGCGAGGAGTTTTGGAATCCACCCAGACCTCGGCGATGCGCTATGATGTAATCAGCCAGCGACTCTGGCCTTCGGAGGAAAATAAGATGGAGAATGCACATCTAATGTGCATCCGCTCCAAAAGGCTCTGCCAATCATTGGTGCTCAGTACATAACCCAATACCTACACGGTCCAAGGGAAGGCTGAAAGCCTAACATCCAGATTGGGGCCTTTAATATGGGAAAGCAAATTACTTGGGTAAACCTACAAAGGCTTGAAAAATCCTGGATAATGACCAAAAGTCGCTGCAGTGAAAAAGGACTGATAAGTTCATTAATTGACAAATACACGTCGCTCCATTGCTTTTATAGGATGATTTCAGTTTTTTTAGTCTTAGTCTACAAGATTCAAGATCAACAAAAGTTTATGGATGTTCGTATCTTCTTTTGTGATTGTAAGGCACTTTTGATTTCAAATTTGATACAGGGTTAGAGATAGGTTGAAAGAGTGGCGGCGTCTTTTCTGTCGCAGCAGGAGAACCTTGGGAAGGAAAAGGGAGGGGGGCGCCAGAGGAAATGTGAGTGTTTCTGTGTGTGAGTGGGAGGACGTTTTGGAGACACAAGGTCTGCAAGAGTGACACAAACATCATTCCTGAGATTCACAAATACATCCTGGGCAGAAGCTTGCCTAGTTAAACGTGTTATTCTGGTAAATTGATATTTAACAGTCCCTTCTGTGTCCAGCTGGGACACTGACAACTCAGAACAAAGACATAAACACTTTAGACTGCTCCAAAGTCTTGAAGTAACTCTATTTTGGCTGATGTAAATGTTTCTCCAGACTGCCCACATTGGGACCTTCTGCAAACCCTTCTTTTAGATGACCAACATCCCTGATCCTGGTCAGAGCATGAGGTTATCAAACAGCATCAACTCTACAGTTTACAAGCAGCTTAAATCTCTACAGGCATCCCAACATTGCAAACAACTGGCTTCTTTTGTCAGAACCCCCTAAAAAAAAACTGCTATAACAGATTTAGAGAAAGTTTTTCACTCTGATAAAATTCTGATGTAAAATTCGTCAAACTGTTTGCTCAGCAGCGGAAGATAAGACCTGAAATTGGGTCAAACTGATAAAAATGTGAGCTGTATCCTACTGGAGGAAAATCGGCTTTCGAATAGTTATTTAAACAGCATGTGAGCAGATTATAATCAGATCTTTTTGCTGATATTTACAATAAAACTGTGTCAAATTGTGCCAACAGATAAGTAAAAAAGTTACTTTATATCCCAGGAAGTGGGAGCATTTGTCTTCCCTCTTGTAGAGGAAACAGAGTACACTAAAAACGGATTTGTTTCAAAGCTAATTTCTAAATAGTTTTTTTTTTCTCGCTTTTTTAAAATTTCATGTCTTCTTAATCTTTCTTACCTCTATTCTCTCTGGCATCTGTTTCTAACATATCTTTACCTCATTAGGTCCATATTCTAAGAAGGTTTTTTTAATGTTTCACCAGTTCACTGCTATGATGTGTTTCACCACATTTCATTCAGTTGTGTGATTTGATTCTACAAGATTCACTCACCTACAAATCCAGGGTATCTACATCCCTCTCATCCAAATTTAATATACTTAAATTCAGAATGCATTATAATGCATAAAAAATAAAAGTAGAGTCTAAACTGAAAGATTATTAAAAGAGTTTTACCTCAACAACTCAGCTTTAAGCAGTGCTGTCATTAAGATTATTACTGTTGGAATATAACCCCTTGTGTTTAGTCATTAATTAACAAGAGGAGTCAAATATTCACATGCAATCATAATAAAAAGATATCAGCATCAACTATTAAGTAAGAAAGGTCATAATAATTTAAACAAAGAAACCGTCTTGTGCGTAATGATATGCATGAGCTTATTAATGATTTAAATGCTGCATAGGATCTCATTGCGTGCTCGGTTAGAGCTGAGAAATGTGTCAACTGCAGGAGCAGAGGTGTTAAAGAAGCAAGTCAAACATATCAGACATCATTAATGCACAAATGCAGGCTCCACTGGAAAACCCTCAGGCTTAAAGGGTTTATTTAACACGCAGGAATGAACTCTGAACTGTTGTCTATGGCACACATTACTGTTAAGAGAATTAAAAAGGTACATTTCTTACAGATGTCTGATTCTATATTTATTTTTTAACAAGCAATGGTTTCTAAACTTTTAATATTAGATCTACTGCGTTTTCCCTTTGTTTCCACAATACAGATGTTAATATATCTGCATCAACATCAGTAATAGCTATTTTTCAACACATTGAACCGGTCACAAAAGTAAAACTTGGCTGTAGGTTGTAGCCGGTTTCTCTGAAGCATCTTGCTAACCAGTTAGCAACTTAGTGCTAGTAGGTTCCCAATGGGAAATTCCATTGGGATCAAGTAGCACTAAATTGGTGACTTAGAAACGACACTGTCAAGGAACGCTATGGACAGCAGAAACATACAAGAGGAGGAGAGTTTAGTGTCGGAGGTCGTGGATGAGTCTCCTCCGTCACACATTTTTTATTTAGAGGAGGGATGAAGTTGTTGTGGAAGAGGAAGCCAGGGCGGCAGAAGCTTGGTTTGGTGTAGAAGGCTTACAGTCGTACATGTTTGAGCCCTTGCCTCGCAGCGCTGCCAGTTCTGTTAGCTCTACGCCTGCTGAAGACACAGACGTCCATCCCCGCGAACACTGGGACGGAACTCAACGGGAAAGGAAATGATTCTTATTTCTTATTTCAACCGTTGCGTACATTAGCTGCGCCATATAAACCAAGATGCTATGACCGAAAACATTTGATTGACAGATGACCGTTGATATATGATTGGCCGAATTTAGGTGTACAAGCTGACATATAACTAATTGGCCTGCATAAGATAACGAGAAAAAAACAACAACTGGTTTTAAGACAGGATTTTTTTTTTAAAACAGAAATTTCTAAAGTTCGGAACAATATAGTCTGATAAAGAGTACATTTATATACACATTTAAGCCAGAATAATTTGACATTTAAATATGATTTCCCTACGAATTTAAAGGGGCTATCTGCAACAGCGACTGTACGGAGTTAAGAGTCTCACCCTCGGCCTCATGCCCAGCTGGCAGGATCCTCTCCCGGATCGTGTAGTTGGCCGTGAACCCCTCCCTGGCGATGGCGTTATCCGTGGTGATGGTCATGGACAGGATGCCAGTGTGGGAGATGACCCGACCTGGGGACGTATTGCCACAGTATCTGCCGATGTGGGGACCCACTGTGGGAAGAGAGAAAATAGGCAAATCAGCTTTTTGAGCCATCTAGCACAACAGTTTACATCTTAACTTCATTCTCAGTGTGAGAAAATGTTCAGTTTAGATTAAATACAAACAATAAAAGTTAATACCTAATCTAAATTGCTGTGAAAAAACTAGTAGTATGCCTGTGATATTGATATATATATATATTTTTTTATATGCTTTGTTTACTTTGCAATTACAATGTCATTTTGTTGCACTCGTTTCAACAAAAGGTTTTCTGATTCACTAACTTGTAATTATTCTTTCATTTCTTGAACTGTAAAGTGCCTTGAGATGACTTGTGTTGTGAATTGGCGCTACATAAATAAACTGAACTGAATTCAATTCAATTGAATTTCTTCCTGTCTGTAAACAGTATTTCAGGTTATCAGTGTTTTTCATGCTCGTACAGAGCTCTCCCAACTAAGCTCTGATTCATTTTAAGGCTGTTATCAGCTTCGTTAGAAGCCGATGTTGATAAGGTGAACTACATTTTCACCTCTTGTTAAACCTAATCTATCCAACTAAAAGGTATTTCCTGCCTTTAAATATACATGGGGCTCTACATACCACACCTGGACACCACCTGATTATTCCAGGGTAAAACTAAATTATTTCATGTTCAAGTTTCTTTTATGTTGGTAAATGAAATGTTGTTTTAGACATCATGTAATGTTTGTCTAGTAGCTAAAGTCTGGTTTCTACGCATGTTTAATCCTCTCCTGTTCTTATTCACAAAAACTGTGTTTTATAGTATTAAATATAATAAAAATTAGCATTATCTTGAATGCTACTTATAACAGGTCAACCCAAAGACAGGTATTAGCCATCAGCTGGCTACCAAAGAAATCAAGGTTTAAAAAAAAAATTAATATCCATTATTCACTAAAAATCATTGCAAAGAAACACCAAAGAATTTGACAAGGCAGAGATTAGAGAATAAAGTTGAAATCAGTTTAGCCCCCCCTCTTCAGTTTGTGCCCACTGCCTGTCAGCTGGCTGATTAAAGCTCACATGTTTGGATTTTTAAACACACTTCAGCCACTGTTATACTTATCTTTCTCCAAAAAGGTACAAACATTAAAAAAGGTATTTTTCTGTGTAGTTAGAAATGTTTACTTAGAACTGGAAATAGCAGGTTTTAATGCTGAGGGAGAGTTTCCCTTAAGTTTATCCATCATGATTCTGTTTTAAATAAAATCAGTTAATCCAAATTATAGATCTGTGTTTTTCTGTGTGAATACTTTAAAAAGTGTAGTTTTTCTTTACCCTTAATGGTATAATATCTCAAACCAGGCCATGCCTGACCTGTGGGTGTTAACAGTTTAAAGCAAGGAGCTATTTTTATTGTCCCTCTCATTTATATTTCTATAAGGCAGACATAAAAGCATGGATCCTGCCCTTGAAAAAAAAATGCTTAATTCAATTTCATATTGTAACATGACTTTTTTTCTAAAGAGAGAAAGAGAAAATATTTTTTTATGTGAAAACTAGCAGCATGATTCCTCTGATATTTAAAGGTATAATGGAGGATTTTTGAAAAGACAAGCCCTCTACAATTTAGAAAAAAATATACATGCAAAACCATGTACCCACTCCAGAGAGGGAACTTTTAATAAACGCGTGCGGGAGCGTGCATGAGCCCATTTCTCCTCATGCATGCTCTGTTTTGAGGTTGCTCTTTGCATCGCTTATACCAGCTTACTTTGCAAAAGAACGACCCACCTTTCAGACAGCTGGGTATGGGGTATTGCAGTCTAATAAAAGAAGCCAAACGACCCCCATTTCAAAGGGGTTCACCCCTTCGTCTGTTCCAATTTGCATGTTTTCAAAACAAAAACAAGGCTTTGTTGGGCTACTGCATAAAACCACAAACTTAACACTACTATGATATACACTCACCGGTCACTTTATTAGGTACACCTGTCCAACTGCTCGTTAACACTTAATTTCTAAGCAACCAATCACATGGCGGCAACTCAGTGCATTTAGGCATGTAGACATGGTCAAGACAATCTCCTGCAGTTCAAACCGAGCATCAGTATGGGGAAGAAAGGTGCTTTGAGTGACTTTGAACGTGGCATGATTGTTGGTGCCAGAAGGGCTGGTCTGAGTATTTCAGAAACTGCTGATCTACTGGGATTTTCATGCACAACCATCTCTAGGGTTTACAGAGAATGGTCCGAAAAAGAAAAAACATCCAGTGAGTGGCAGTTCTGTGGGCGGAAATGCCTTGTTGATGCCAGAGGTCAGAGGAGAATGGCCAGACTGGTTCGAGCTGATAGAAGGGCATCAGTGACTCAAATAACCACCCGTTACAACCAAGGTGGGCAGAAGAGCATCTCTGAACGCACAGTACGTGGAACTTTGAGGCAGATGGGCTACAGCAGCAGAAGACCACACCGGGTGCCACTCCTTTCAGCTAAGAACAGGAAACTGAGGCTACAATTTGCACAAGCTCATCGAAATTGGACAATAGAAGATTGGAAAAACGTTGCCTGGTCTGATGAGTCTCGATTTCTGCTGCGACATTCGGATGGTAGGGTCAGAATTTGTCGTCTACAACATGAAAGCATGGATCCATCCTGCCTTGTATCAACGGTTCAGGCTGGTGGTGGTGGTGTCATGGTGTGGGGAATATTTTCTTGGCACTTTGGGCCCCTTGGTACCAATTGAGCATCGTTGCAACGCCACAGCCTACCTGACTATTGTTGCTGACCATGTCCATCCCTTTATGTCCACAATGTACCCAACTTCTGATGGCTACTTTCAGGATAATGCACCATGTCATAAAGCTGGAATCATCTCAGACTGGTTTCTTGAACATGACAATGAGTTCGCTGTACTCAAATGGCCTCCACAGTCACCAGATCTCAATCCAATAGAGCATCTTTGGGATGTGGTGGAACGGGAGATTCACATCATGGATGTGCAGCCGACAAATCTGCGGCAACTGTGTGATGCCATCATGTCAATATGGACCAAACTCCCTGAGGAATGCTTCCAGCACCTTGTTGAATCTATGCCACGAAGAATTGAGGCAGTTCTGAAGGCAAAAGGGGGTCCAACCCGTTACTAGCATGGGGTACCTAATAAAGTGGCCGGTGAGTGTATGAATTGAAAAAGCTTCCTGGATGGGAAGCCAAATGTCTTCAAACTTGGAAACAAAGTCAAGTGGATTTTTATTTATTTTCTATTTTGGAATGACTGACCAGGATGACTGAGAACCTTCACCAGCATTTTCCAAAAGAGGATTCGCAATTTTTCCACTATATTAGACTTACCACCGTTAAGTAAAAATGGTGACCAGTTCGTAGGATGGCCTTACGAAAACATATCACCAGAATGATTGACAATTAGGAGGACCACTTATTTTAATGATCCACCCGGAAAAAGAACATCCTCCACTATACCTTTAAGAAACACTGTCTCCCTCTTGAATATTTCTCATGCAGACTTAAATTAAATTAAATTTCAGCCATTGCTGTATTCCCAGAATCTGATTACTTTTATAGAAGTTTTCACATTTATGCAAATTACATACGGTTTTTTAATAATTATTATTGGGAAAAACGGTTTTAAAGAAACTTCTAATAAAACAGGACCGATTCCAGTCGAATATTAATTATGTTATAAATATTTCTACTCCAGAACTGTCAGGTTAAATGAACTGCAACTATTACATTTTCTTTTTTCATTTATTTTCCCACTATATTCCCCTTGTCTGACAAATTGTAAGCCAGTAATCATCTGGAAGCGTACCGAGTGAAAAATCAAACCCTTTTTGTGAAGTAACAAATGCATTTGGACCTTCTTATGAAAAGCAGAGGAAATTGGTGAAGGTAATTCCTCTATGGAGCAGGAGGATCAATTTTAAACAGAGATAAATGCAAAAAACTGATGTGTGCATTTATTATCTAGGGAATTAAACTGTCTGGAAAATAAATATCTAAAAGTCAGGAGTATTTTAGTTTCATTAAACATTCAGAGAGACAGTCCGTTTTAGGTCTAATGACATTTAAAGTCCACAGTTTGAGGCTTTTCCTTATCTGCGACTCCCGAAATGAAGCTTTTGATGCTACTCGCTGGAGATACTGCGTCTGCTCTCTTTTATTATTTCACTAAAATATATTCTTTAAATTCAGCTTAGAGGTAAAGAACTAAAAAAAAAAAAAAGAAAGAAACATGAAGCACTCGCACCGGAATACTGAGCTAATCTGATGGATTATGTTTATCAGTTACAGTCTGAAGCAGGTAGTCGGCGATCTGTGACGGATTACGTTTGGAGCTATTTCAGCCTTATCGCAGGACGTGTGAAATGGTTTTTACTCCAAAGCTGTCGGCTGATGCAATCAGACCTAAAATAAGGAAAAACATACTCCTGCTGGCCGCGAGGAATCACGTATATATATGAGGAAACTGGATATGTGGAAAAAAGAATGAACTCAAGCTTCTTTTTTTGATAACAGCTTGTTATGAAGCTTGAGCTTAAAGGTTCATCACGGATGTCGATCTATTGTTTCACAGATTCACATGCAAATTTTAAAGATATTTTATCTGATACACCAAGACAAGGTAGTCCATAATTATCTAGCTTTACTGCACCTAAAGATGCAAGTCTCTCTAACCTTGTGAATCTTGGATTTAAGCTCAGTCAGATCAAATAATAACTGTGGAAAAAGTCTTTCCACAGATTATTAATTGGACCAGGCATCCCCAAAGTCGGTCCTCGAGGGCTGCTGTCCTGCAGGAGTTAGAGGTTTCTCTGCTTTAGCACAGCTGATTTGCCTTGCCTTGCTGTAATATTAGGGCTGTTGTCCTGTTGAGAGGTGAACTCCTGCCTCCTTTCTGCTAACAAACACACACATCATGATGCTGCCACCCCCAAAGGACAACCTATACTTTCTACCTCTGATTTTTTAATAACCATTTAGATAAAATGTCAGGTTTTTGAGGGGCACAACTCATTGTTGTTTTATGAGAAGAGCACCTGACCTGGGGATCAGAACAGCTCCCCCAGAGTTACAATGAACCTCTTGGCCTTTTTTTTCTGATAAATGCTGCTATTTTAGAGAAAAGGCCTGATATTTCTGTTTGAAATACCTTTTTTAAGGATCTTATATAACATTCTAATACAATGAAACACTGAATTTTGGTTTTCATTACCTATCTCAATGCCATAACAACATACACTGCAAAAAACATCTAGCATTAAGTAAAAAAAATCTTAAACCGAGTGTATTATTTACCCTTAATTTTAGCAGATAAAGAAGATTATTTGCCAAAGGAATGAGTATTCTTACTCCTAAAACAAGATAATTAATTAATATGCACTTGAAATAAGACAAAGCAATTCTTTTTTTCTTATTTTAAATGTAAATTGTCTATTTCCATTGGCAAAGTATCAGATTTATCTCCTCAATTCAAGAAAAAATGCACTTAATTTAAGCAAAAAATACTCATTTAGATTTCCATTTTTTGCAGTGTAAATACACATATATTTAAATATGTCCCTCATCTAAGCCCCCTCTAAGCCTCATCTGGTGGGTTGAATACACAGGAAAAGGTGGATATCAGATAGATTTCGTAGAAGCAAATAGTGAGGGTCTGCTAAGAACATCTGGTGGAGCCCTCAGTCGGGGACATGTTCAACCTGTTTGATTGGACCACGTTCTCTGCCTCTAATGCTTATGCGGTTCTCCGTAGCGAGCCGTAAAGTCAGTGGTTTCTGTTGTGGCGCCCCCCCATGAACCTAAGAGATGCTGTCAAGCTGAAGAAGGAGTCGCTTTGAGCCTGGTTGGCTTGTGGGACACAAGAGGCAGCAAGCTGGTACCTTAAGGCAAAGTGTTCTGCTGCCAAGATGGCTGCAGAGCCAAAACTCAGGCCTATAAGGAGTTTTGAGAGACCATAGAAACTCCTGGCTGAAGTCAGTGAGGTGGTGAGAACCGCCCTGAGAGCCTCAGGTGTTTTTTTTGTTGACAGGCCTCTAAAATGCGCTTGGTGGGCTGACAGACTGGGGTTTCTGTCCCCTTGAACAAGAAGAGTTACCAGAGGGTGTGTTCCAGCTATAGGGAAACAAACTGCTCAGCAGTCTCTGTCTAATCCTCTGCAACAGGATAAGATGAAGACACTGAATATGAGTACAAGTACTTATAAATATAAATGCCAAATATTTAATAAATCTTCATAATATATGAGGTTCACCTTCTAACCTGAATATCCATCCATTTTCCATCACACTTATCCCTTGTGGGTCATGAGGGGTGCTGGTGCCTATCTCCAGCTATCTACAGGCGGGGTCCACCCTGGACAGGTCACCAGTCCATCGCAGGGCAACACAGAGACAAACAGGACAAACAACCATCCATGCACACACTCACACCTAAGGAGAATTTAGAGAAGCCAGTTAACCTAACTCATGTTTTTGGACTGTGGGAGGAAGCTGGAGTACCCAGAGAGAACCCAGTACCCAGGAATCAAACCCGGAACTTTCTTGCTGCAGGGGAGCAGTGCTACCCACTGTAACACTGAACAGCCTGAACAATAAACAACTTTTTGTGGATGTAATAATTTCTTCACATATCCATGTTCAAGCCACTATTTTCAGATTTATATTTGTTAAAAAAAAATTGAATTCCTTTTTTTTTTAATGATAAAATCATAATCTTTGTTGGTTTTTCAAGTAAAATCTTGATAGATTAGGTAGCAGTCTGGGAACATCTAGGAAAAAAAAAAAGTACAAATCACTTAGCACCCAGTGTGAAAAGTACTTTAGAATAATCACAGTGCTTAATAATAAGTTATTTCTTCCTCTTTCTATTTCACGAGAAGCCAACGTTTCCTAGAATCTTTCAGGAATTCTCTGAAAATTAGAAGCTAATTTAACATAGCTCAACTTTAATGACTAGGTGATGGAAAAAAATAAGGAAGAAAAACAGTTAAGATATATTTAAAAATGCTACTTTATATATATATATATATATATATATATATATATATATATATATATATATATATATATATATATATATATATATATATATATATATATATAGCTGCAGATGTCTGATTTAGTCTAATTACAAAAAGCATTTTAATCAAAGGAACTGAGCTGAAAGAACAGGAGAAGAAAGCTCCATAATCCAGTTCTTAGAAGTCTGTGTTATCAGTGCATGACAAACAACATGTCAGTCTGAACCCTCCTGCAGAGATGCTCCCTTATCTTCCCTGACAACACGGGAACGCTTGGCTCAAACAAACCCACGCACGTTCTTCAGCACAGATGCACCTACATGCACACTGACAAACGTACAATCACAGATCGTTTGACAGGAAGAGTCCTGGCAGGTTGGGAACACTGGCACAGCTTTAAAGTGCATGTCAATATCAGTGTACCTGTGCCAGTCCAAATGTCCCTTATGTTGCCATGCCTGTCTCCTCCCTGGCAATAATCGGGGAGAGAAGGCTCTCTGGATACCTCAGTGAGTACTGTGGGCCATCGCTGGCAGCAGTCACAGTACCAGGCCGATGTGTGCTGCTCTGACGATTATCTGCACGCTGTACGGCTAATTAAGCAACAATGGAGGCTGAGATGAGCCGTCCAAGCTAGTGGAGTGGAGTGAACAGAGGGTTGAGCAGGTTGCGTCTCCGTCATTCATGTGCCGATTTTCCAAATGTGGTCGGTGAAGGAACAATGAGCAAGCTGCGTAGGAGTCCCCCCCCTACACTTTCAGTACATCCAGCTGCCATTTGTGCAAAGGAGAATTTGGTTTGGAGTGATGATTATTACCTAGTGGAAGCTCCGGTTTATTACTCATTTTCTCGACTCCAGTTTAAAGCACTTCTTTCTGAATATTCTGACTATCAAGAACCAGTTGAGCTCCAGGGTTTATTATGAAGGAAAGATTTGATCAATCTAACATGGTACACCTTCCTGACCAGATGAACACTTAATTCCTCATTACTTCAGTTTAATGTTGGAAGAAAGTGAGCCACATTTAGACCCAGAGTTCAGAGGAAATTTAACTCAACTACAGCTAATGATCCCAACTCATTTTGTGATCTTTTTTTTTTTCACAAGGAGTAACCTTGACCACTCAGTTTTTCTTCCAGTTTCCAGTGTGATTCCAAAGGGGACAAACCTGACTCTTTTCCTTTGCAATTGATTTTACTTTACATACTCTGAAAGCTAATGTGTTTAACCCTACAACAGCTTCTCTCTTCATGAAGTCGGACTACAGAACTCCGTTGTAGTCCGACTAAAATAGACCTGGGGTCCATCTCGGTTGAAGCCCCCCTTGCAGAGAATCGCATCACTGTGTTCATCCCCATTTACTCTAAATGAGCGGTAAATACCATGACCTCTTACGATATGATTTCCAGTTGGATTAGACACAAAATCGTGTTCAGAGCTTAAAATGAGCAAATTAAATTAATTACTTCTCACAGGTCGGATTTCTGTAACTGGTGTTAAACCAGTTATAGTAATCCATGTAAGTTATTTAATATGGTAGTTAGAAATACAAGAAAAAAATCAACTTAATGCTGTATAATTGTTGTTTACATCGGGATAATTACAAAGACTGCACCTTATAACAAGACTTACCTAGACTTAGACAGATTTTATTGTGATTTTGTGCACACATAGTGTATACAAAAAGAAATTTAATCCACTAACCCTAAGCTCTCAAGACTATTCAATTTTTAAAGTGCAGCAATGATGAATGCAAACATAATACTGCTATATGATTTAAAGATTCCAACATTCAGGGTGTTTTATTTTTTTCTAATGGCAGTGGGGAAGAAACTGTTCTGGAACCTGCTGGATCTGCATCGGATGCTTCGAAGCCTCTTCCCAGAGGGCAGCAGGGAGAACGGTCCATGGTGGGGGTGTGAGGGGTCATTGATGATGTTACGGGCTCGGGACACGCAGCACTGAGATGAAATGTTTTTAATAGAGGGAAGAGGAGCCCAGATAATCTTCTCTGCTGTTCTCACCACTCTTCTTACCCTCTTCCAGGGTCAAAGTTGATCTAAAATCATGTTCTTCCTTCTTAATCTAAAAATCAAGGACTAAACATTTTTAAAAGCTTGAACATATGACTGCGTCTGACTCAACAACATCTGTTGCACTGGTTGAATTGAGGTCCCAGCTATGCAGCGCTGTACACTCATTGCAAACATGATGTTCCCTTGCCTCTATCATCACAGCCCAACCCCCTGTACAAGAGAGCGGAGGACCTCGCCTATTCAGCCAGGCCAACAATTCCCTTTAACAAGCCCCCTTTCAGAGACATAGACAGGTACGGGGCATTGTCTTGAAAATTTTAAAGTTCTGCACTAAATTTAGATCAAAGTTGAACCAGTTAATTGTTGCACTTAAGTAATTTTCCAGTTGAAATGTTCTGCTAGAAGTTGGGAAATGTCGAACTCCCAGTACAGATAAAAGGCAGGATACACTTTTATTAGTAAACTAGTTACATTAATTTATGCCAACGTATTAGAAAGTTAATGTTTTAGAATTGAAGCCACACCAAAACGTAAATAAAACTCAACTTATTCTAAATATAAGTATCTCTTTCAGCATCTGAACAGTTCTAATCAAAATGTTTAGTAGTTAACAATCCCAATATACACTATATTGCCAAAAGTATTTGCTCACCCATCCAAATTATTGGAATCAGGTGTTCCAATCACTTCCATGGCCACAGGTGTATAAATTCAAGCACCTAGGCATGCAGACTGTTTTTACAAACATTTGTGAAAGAATGGGTCGCTCTCAGGAGCTCAGTGAATTCCAGCGTGGAACTGTGATAGGATGCCACCTGTGCAACAAATCCAGTCGTGAAATTTCCTCGCTCCTAAATATTCCACAGTCAACTGTCAGCTGTATTATAAGAAAATGGAAGTGTTTGGGAACGACAGCAACTCAGCCACGAAGTGGTAGGCCACGTAAACTGACGGAGCGGGGTCAGCGGATGCTGAAGCGCATAGTGCGAAGAGGTCGCCAACTTTCTGCAGAGTCAATCACTACAGACCTCCAAACTTCATGTGGCCTTCAGATTAGCTCAAGAACAGTGCGCAGAGAGCTTCATGGAATGGGTTTCCATGGTCGAGCAGCTGCATCCAAGCCATACATAACCAAGTGCAATGCAAAGCGTCGGATGCGGTGGTGTAAAGCACGCCGCCACTGGACTCTAGAGCAGTGGAGACGCGTTCTCTGGAGTGACGAATCGCGCTTCTCCATCTGGCAATCTGATGGACGGGTCTGGGTTTGGCGGTTGCCAGGAGAACGGTACTTGTCTGACTGCATTGTGCCAAGTGTAAAGTTTGGTGGAGGGGGGATTATGGTGTGGGGTTGTTTTTCAGGAGCTGGGCTTGGCCCCTTAGTTCCAGTGAAAGGAACTCTGAATGCTTCAGCATACCAAGACATTTTGGACAATTCCATGCTCCCAACTTTGTGGGAACAGTTTGGAGCTGGCCCCTTCCTCTTCCAACATGACTGTGCACCAGTGCACAAAGCAAGGTCCATAAAGACATGGATGACAGAGTCTGGTGTGGATGAACTTGACTGGCCTGCACAGAGTCCTGACCTCAACCCGATAGAACACCTTTGGGATGAATTAGAGCGGAGACTGAGAGCCAGGCCTTCTCGTCCAACATCAGTGTGCGACCTCACAAATGCGCTTCTGGAAGAATGGTCAAAAATTCCCATAAACACACTCCTAAACCTTGTGGACAGCCTTCCCAGAAGAGTTGAAGCTGTTCTAGCTGCAAAGGGTGGACCGACGTCATATTGAACCCTATGGATTAGGAACGGGATGTCACTTAAGCTCATATGTGAGTCAAGGCAGGTGAGCAAATACTTTTGGCAATATAGTGTATCATATAGTGTAAAAATTAGGAAATTCGGATCTAAATTAGCATCAGATGTAAATATTCATTTATTAGGTTAGCTTATTTTATAATTGATTTTGGTAAAACTAATGAAATCTGATACAAACTTCTAAACTATCTATAAAAAGTAAGCTAGTTAAGTTCCTTCATGTTTACAGCTGAAAACTCAAGCTAAGTTGTTAACCTGTGTGATTTCGGGTGTTTACTGAATATCTGCTTCAGCCTCCTCACCTGCAGGGAAGCCATCCCAGATCTCCAGCCAGTCGTATCGGCAGACGGCGCCGGGCGGCGGCGTTGAATCTGGTTCCATGTCGAAACTGTTGAAGTCCACAACGATCTCTGCCATGTTGGCGGCGAATATCATGAAGGTGCAGTCCAGATTGTTTGGGTACTTGTCAGGAAATCCTGGTGTCTCAATGATGCCGCTGGAAGCAGTGAAGTTCCTGGAGCATTCTGGACCTGAGGAGGACACAGATTATGACTTTAAGGATCCAAAATATCCTTGAAATCAGTATATTTTTTGTTAACTTAACAGAAACAAGATCGGAGGACAGTAAAGAATCACAATGTGTTTCAGCCTCACTTGAATTTTGAAACTTGAATATATAACAGTAGAATTAGAGAACCAAACTTATTTCTAATCCCCTCGTCATTTGAAAATACTGTTTCCAAGCCTCCAGGTTATTTTCTGAAGTCAGAGCTGAATACACACTGGAACAGGCAAAACTGATCCTTTATCGGTGTTGCTTTCAAATGAGGAGAAACAGCCAATCAACATCACAGATCCAAACCTTTACTCTACCAAGGATATAAGGGGGTTCTCTACATACATTATTTCTTTGCTTCACATTCGACACACATGGAGCATTACTGCACGAAAAAATATCCTCATCTAAACAAAGTTCATGATGGCAGGTTAAGTCCAAGCAGATTTGAGTAAATTAAGGGATAAAAAATGGCTTTTCAATACAATTCAATTCAGTTTATGTATATAGCGCCAATTCACAACACATGACATGTCAAGACACTTTACAGAGACAGTTCAATCAGATCATACAGTCGGATTGGTTTAAAGTTTTTTGTCTAAGGTAAACCAGTTGATTGCATCGACCCATTGACTTGAAGGCAATCCCTCACGCCAAACATGCTTGTAGCGACAGTGGAGAGGAAAACTTCCTTTTAACAGGAAGAAATCTCCAACAGAACCAGAACCAGGATCAGTGTTTCTAGTTTTTCCTGCCAATACTTCAAAATAACCCGCTAGCATGTAAACAGCGCACTGACTTTAAGGTCCTAATGCTGCTTTTAAATAACCAGCTTTGGATATTTTATTTTTTTTATTTTATTCTATTATCTCCTCTACCTACCTTATCATTATGTCATTATGAAACAATTGAGGTGGGGAGTCCTCTGCTTTAGTATTGAAAAGCATCTTTTATTGCATTTCCTGTTCTGAATGGTGGTTGAGAGGAATAGATCCCTGTATTGGTGAAGGATAACTGATTAAATGCTATTGATGAAAAATATATCTCTTTACACTTGTTGTTTCCACCTCTAAAACTAAAGGTTGCATTTGAAATAAAAACTTTACAGGACTCTGCAGCTGGAATAAGGCGAGATTTAGTTTAATTTATTTGTATCTATTTTTACAGACTTTTAAATCTTTAATTTCCTTTAAAGCACCTTGAAAACCTTTAAATAGGAATGCTTTACAACTTTCACATTTGTGTCAGTTTTTGAGAAGGGCTCAGTGCCCATATGGAGTCAATGAAAATCACCAATTTATCCAGATATATTTTAAAGAAAACAATATTTGTCCTTCTGAGGCGAAACCAATGACGTCTGTGTTCTCTTTCCCTGTGGGTCCCATCTGGGCCTGCGTTGAGTTTGACTTGTATTTACTGGCTGTCTCTGGCAATTTGAACATGTCAACATGAAACAACACGTATAAAGAGATGAACTAACAAACAGAGGCAAAGCTGCAAAACATTCACACACAGACAGGAATCCACAGATTTATTTGCTTGTATATACTGTCCTAAATATGAGTTTTCTTGCAGTATAAGAAAACATAACAAAAAACTTAAACGCTCAGAGATTTTCAAAAGCATCAGCTTCCCTTTTCTTTCATTTTCTAACCATTGGGACCTTAAAAAAAAGATGTCTTTCTGCTTCATTACATAAAAATATAAGATGCAAATATCCAAAATCCTGGTGAAGATTCTCAGTCATTCTAAAAAAAAAAAAAAACGTTAAAAACAATCCACTGGACTTTGTTTCCAAGTTTGAAGATGCTTTGCTTCCCATCCAGGTAGATTTTTTAATTCAAAATGTCAGGAACAGCGTTCAGTTCAGGTTTTATAGAGTAGCCCATCAAAACCTTTTTTTGTTTGTTGACACAAACTTGGAAACAAAGTCCAGTGGAATGTTTTTAACTTTCTTTTTTGTGTGGAAAAAGTGTCCAAAATGAGTTAATGTTAAAAACAAATTTTCAAAGAGTTTCCTTAAATTGGATTAAGAGAATTTTAACAAATTAGACTAACACTGTCAAAGGTTTTTCATCTAATTATAGAGGTAATAAAGGTCAGTCACATTTAAACAGTAGTTTTTAATGTTAGTTTATCCGCCTGTGAAACAGCAGAGGTGTTTATTTCTTTTAACAGAAATGTTTGAGCTGTTTGGTTACATCTATTACCTCTCTTTAGACTTCCCTAAGCATTTTTTTTTAAGGATTTTTTTGGTTTAAAGTTTGGATCCTAAACACATTCTTTATTCTTTATTCTCAATATATATTAATGCAGATTTAAGAGATGAATTCTTCTGGTTTTGTTTCATTTGCCATCCCTCTTGTAATAAAAGGTGGACTTTCCCCACCCAGAAAGCAGCAGGAGAGCGGGACATTTTTTTTTTCTTTTTACCAAACAAAAGCCTGAGAATGCTAACAATTTCCTTTTTGTTGGTCAAAACTGTGAATTAAACAGTTTCGCCAAACAGCTCTGGTTCAAATGGTTTAAATGGATTGAAGTTATGTGTTTTATCTTTGAAGAAAAAAAAAAAACTCTTCAGAGAGCGGTTTCATGATTGTTTTTAGCGTGGTTAACCGTTAGCTAACCGCTAGCTAGCCGCTAAAATGTCTGTTGTTTGTTCTTTGATACACAGATCAGTTTGGTGAAGGCATTTCAATTTCAAACTCATATCAGTTGGAGATATCGTGACAGTAAGCTGTGTATGAAGGTGCTACATCAGAAAGTGACGGAATAAGAAAAAATAGATAACAGTAGAAACATTTAAAATGGGCACAACAATCAAAGTCAAGCAGAAAGTTGTCTGCTTTTGTTATGTTACCTGATGTAGGGAAGGACTAATTAACTCTTAGATTTCTGACAGAAAAAAAATCTTTAAACATTTTGTGAACTTTTACAAGAAGAGAGTTAAAATCAAAGCTGAGGAAACTCAAAAGGTATAGCATAGTGTAAAAAAACAACAACCCCAGACTTCAGATGCAAAAGGATGCTTAAGTCTTATCATATCAAAAAAAATCCAGGCACTAATAGAGCCTCTCAGAGGCAACATTTAATTTTCCTCCTAGATATTTCCCCTCATTATTAAGATAAACAAGATTTCACTTATTTTTTAAAAACATAAATCAGTAAGTCAACAATTCTACTATTCTGCTCTTCTAGCAGAGTTTGGTTAAGCAGTGACCTCCCCCCAACACATGGGTACGAGTATAAACTCAGCTCATATTGCAGAGACACAGAGTGATCATGTGTTTTAATGGATCATATATTATTATTCTTTTTTACAAGCTATGCTTCTTTACGTTAAATTACTTATAATGTATTAATGTATACTTCAACATGTTAACTTGCAGTATTAGTTTTTACTTTTAGCTATCGTTCACGATTTCTGGACACAACACAGGACACAACACCAAAACAACAACAACAACATAATCAATCAATCAATCAATCAATCAATCAATCAATCAATCAATCAATCAATCAATCAATCAATCAATCAATCAATAACAGTGAAAAAGTGCCAGGCTCTGGTGCAATTTACAATCTAAATGTTTGCAGGAAAAGTTTTTCTAACTAGAACAGATGAACTGGCAGCCCATGAATAGGGGACAAAAATCCTTGTTACTCTGATGCTAGCTTTGAAATGGTTTAACAAATAATCTTATGTATAAGAACTATACTAATAGTTCATTATTAGGCATAAAAAAGTCAACAAGCTGCTGAAGTTCAAAGAAAAACTTCAAGGGAGTGGGGGCCTAGTGGTTAGAGTGCATAGGGCATAGAGTTTGGAATCCTGAGGTTAGCAGTTTGAGCCCCACTCCCACAGACTGCCACTCTGGGTCTCTGAGCAAGACCCTTAACCCCACACTGCTCCCCGGGCACCCCACGATTGGCAGCCCACTGCTCCCCAAGGGGATGGGTTAAATGCAGATGTACATCTCTCCAATGTGAGATTAATAAAGTTCAATAAAAAATGAAATAAGAAATCAATATCAATAAAACTCCAATCAGAATACTTTCTACTTCCTTTTTTATAGATATGTTCATAAATTTTTGTTTAACAACAACATAACATAGAACACAAGCTCAGCAGTGCAGAAAAGAGAAGTTAAGATAGGGAGCACACACATTTGCATCATCACAGGGTCCAAATCTAAGCATTTATAAAGTCTTGCGACAGAATGGTAGACACGTGTCCTTCGGCATAGTCCAGGAAGGGCTTCAATATGCGTCCAAAAGTGTCAGTTTTAGAGTGGACAAGGTCATAGAAAGTCGAGAGGGATATATTCTAAAATAAACTTCTTCCATCCAAAAATAGAAGGAGATTTATTAGAGATCCAATGTAACAAAATATTCTTTTGAGGACAAAAAAATAGGACATTATACAAATTGCTCTTGTTTTGATTTTGGATATGTTTGTTTGGTAGACCTAGAAGAAGAGATACTGGATAGAGATCGATATAGGTTTTAATAATTGTCCTAGTTTCCACCAGAACAGATTCCCAGTATATCTGGATCTTAGGCATGACCAGAGACAGCGTGTGAGGCTGCCTCATGTATTTTGCATTTAGGGCAAAGTGAAGGAGACCCTGGTTTAAACTTAGACGTCCGTTTTGGGGACAGATGAGCTCTATGTAGAAATTGGCCCTTTTTACTTTTTAATACCAAAAGTCAGAGAATAATAAAGAGAAATGAATGACAGCAGACCTTCTCCCATAACAATTGTCTCAGAACCAGAGAGCGTTATTTGTATGGTTGATAACTCTATGCCGCATTACAGCTTTCTATTTATATAAATGACTTAATTTGTTCATAAACTCAAGCGATCAAATAGCAGAGATAAACATGTTAATGAAGCAGCAGCCATTTTTTGGGAAGCAAGCCATTTTTGAGAAGGTCACATCTTGGATGAAAGGCTCTGTCGGCTCTCATCCGTCATCCCTGCCGGCGGCTCACACCTCGACATGAGCGATGTCACAAGACAGAGACGGATGTCGGCGAATGGGAGATGACACAAAACATGGATGAGGGGGAAGCATCCCTTAGAGGCAGGGACTGTGCGTGTGAAAGTTAACATGCTGGAGGAGGAGGGTTCTCCTGTTGCCGGGCCAGATGTGACCTGTGCGAGCATGCGAGTAAACATAAATCCACACGGAAAGGGGAGCGCATGCACACACATACCGCTGAGGACCCCTTGCTGTTGACACAGGTGGTGTCATTAGAGGGCTGACATGATAAATGATGAAGAGGGACGGTCGCGAGGGGTGAAGCATGTTTCGATCCTGCTCAGCTGGCACGATATGGCGAGGGTCTGTGAAATACGCAGCTGGGGCCTCAAATGTGTGATCTAGTTTAAAACAGTCTCACATTTATGCATTAAATGTGTTTAAAACATCCCTCATTTAACTGTTCTATGAATTTCCTATAAAAACTAAAAGACTTAACTACCTTAAACCAGTTTTCTACCTGTACGTTAACATTGTGTATTATTTCCTTAAAGTAGAAAGTACACCTTGCTCAGTGGCCTGCTTTTATGCATATCTCTCTCTGGAAATGAAACAATCAATTGAACTGTTTCTTTCTGGGATTTAGAAACCGATGGAAATGCCTCTTCTGGTATCTTTACGTAATTGCTTTGGGTTATGTGTCGTATAGAAAGTACACCTGGATCAGCAGTTTTGTCTTTAGATGTCTCTTTCTTTATTCATTAATTGACAAAACTGTCCCTCCAAGTATATTTGTATAATCTCTCTGGGTTTTTGTCCAATAGGAAATACACCTGGTTCATTTCTTTTCTAATTGGTGTATTTTCTGGAAGGGAGTCACTGATAAAACTCCTGTCACCATTAGTTATTTATAATCTGTGTTTTCTCTACTATGAAGGTACACCCGCGTTCTTATTATTATTTAATCCTCGGTGGCAGACTGGTTGTGTTTACAGAAGCAGTTACCGAAACCGACCAATGGACAGCAATATTGCTGACATTAAATCTTTGTTTTCGGCATCACTGTTATATAGAAAGTGTGATTGGTATCTTTTTTATGATATTTTTTTATTTCTGAGCAAATGTTTTCAATGTTTTTGATTTCATAAAACTTTCTGTTTCTTTCTCCCTTTAGAAAGTGGTTCTGACCCTTTCCTTATGTAATCAACTGAATTAGATATTTTTTCCCAAACATGTCTTTATTAGAGTTTTAGCAGTTTAAACAAACCTCTTGAACAATATGCAAAATGTGACAATAACAGTAGCAGTATTTACTTCTCAAGCCACAATAAAATAAAAAAAAGGAGTGCCTCTCACAATCCCGGTTTCAATGCAACTGGTCACATAATCCACATATCCTCTTTATATTGAGACTTAAGTTTAACAGTATATCTCCTCATATAAAATTGTCTTTAGGAACTGCAGTTAACATGTTCTTCAGTCACTTGTCTTCTGAGAAGTTCAAATTATGGACATACCGAATGAAGGAATTCCAGATGGACTCAAACAGATAACGTTTCTACTTTAGAATTAAACAAGCTACTAATGCCGTAAAAACTAAAATAAAAAAGAATTGATTGTATAACATATTCTAATAAATTAGACAAAATATAAAAAGATCTAATTTCGACTATATGACTGGGATAGACCAGGATGGAACTGCTTGGATCCTCATTGAAAGTGGATAAGGATAAATTATTTATTGAGGTTGTCTTGAAATGATTGTTAAAAACAGCTGCTCCACAAATAAACTGACAGTAGGAAAAAGATCAAGTAAGTTACATTCAAAGGTTAGACCAATGTTATTGTGTCTGTTTTCAAAGCAAAATATATTTGGTCCGATATCTCTAGATTCTCACCACTTTATTTATGTATTTCTCTTATTTGTATATAGACCACCCTTCAATCAGCGGTGGGTAGGAATTCTTCTCAGGGGAAACACGACAAACAAACAGACATGTGTTTCTGGTTAAAACCAAGAAAAAGAGCTGGATGAATATAGTTGCAGGAGGATGGACATAGAGTTCCCACTTGGTTGTCATTTATAAATGAAATCTGCGCTGTGGTCAGAATACAGGGTGGAGCGATATGACCCGTTACTGCAAAACACTAATTACCCGCTGCCAATGAATGCCATTTTTAAAGCCAAGCGGAGTGTGTCATCTGGATGAGCACTGCAGTTTCTAATGGCAGTGTTTAGGGGTTTGCATGTTTGTAATAACAGACAGGGAGTAGGCAGGCGGAGATAGGAGCTGAAGCCACAGACAGATGCACGGAAATGCAGAGGAGTAGGTGAGGCTGAACGCAACACACAGCAAAATTTCACTCAAAGATTACAACACCCATCTTTTTCTGGACCTTGTTGTTAGAAACCATCAATAAATCAGGAAGAAATAGTTTCCTGTGTGAAAGTAACTCTGCATGCACAGCAATCCACGCAACTTCCTCATGCTGTGGGTTTTACTTTGATGACGGAGCAAAACCATTCTCCTGGTGTGGTAACTCAACCACAATGACTTTGTTATGAAAGTACATAGAAGGATTGTTGCTTTTTATTTTTGACCAAACTGCAAATGTGGCTTTTTCTCAGTTTTCTGAATGCTTAGAGTACAAAAAAATAAAATGTTCTAGCAAAGTTGATTTTGATTATAGCGTAAGATGAGGCTATAAATTCTGTGGAAAAGATGAATATATAATAAATTTCATTTCAGACCAAAATGCATTCCAGACATGGATTATCATGAATATTTATAGAGTCTGGGTGGAGGCCTTTTAAAACCAACAACCACATCAACAAAAATAAATCTTTTATAAATGTTTTCACAACAAAAGTGCTCCAGTTTATAAAACAATATAGATATCAAAGATCAAGGGACTCAAAGTCTGTTTTGACATCAAATCTAGCGGTGCTGGATTTAATAAACTAGATCAAAAGGAAGAAATAATCTATGGTAATTTGAAATGTATGTCATTGGACTGCATTAAAGAAACACATTAGACTAAGTTGGAACAAAAGCGACTGAAATGAAGAAATTAAGACAAATTTAGAAAGAATAAAAAAAGGCATGGATCTGTTTTACATATATTGATAAGATTGAAAAAAGTGGGATTAGAGAAAGAACTGTAGGCAATATGTGTACTTGTGCGTTCTCGTTTGCTCTAGTGCTGTTCCAATTCACAAGAACAGCAGACAGAGAACGGACGAAGACCCCAGATGTTGTTCTCGCCCCTCCCTCTTTACCCAGCATGCATCAGAGCAGACTTGTCCATTCTTGAGATTGACAGCAGTCCCAGCATGCACTGCGGCAGCAGCAGCTTTCAATGGAGCCTTCACAGAGCTCTGAGTATAAAGTTAAAAGTTCTCTTTTCTGTTGCTGTTGTTCAATAAAAGTATGTTTTAAGATCATATGAGGTGAAAACATTATACTGTCAAGGGTAGGGTGACCAGATTTGGGTTTCTGAAAAGGAGGACATTTTTTTGGGGGGGTGGGCGGGAACGCACTGGGCATTCGAACCATCAGCTCTGGGGCTGGTCCTGGTACGGAGCCAGCCGGGGACAGAGCGACCGAACCCCACCCAGTGATGGTATGCTTCCCCCCGCTGGGGTATAAAAAAAATAGAAACTCAGGGTCTGTAAACTAAAATAAATTTGAATTTCAAGTTTTTTAATAATTAAAGAATGGTGGATTAAACTTGTTTCCTTTGGATTCAATTGTAAAAAATAATAATCTGGGCTCTAAATCAAATTTAAATACTTGCATTCAATAATAATCATCCTGAATGATAAAAAATCTGATGATGCTGGGATGTTTGGGTATATTTAGATACATTAACACATAACAAACTCCAGATGTGAGTTTAATGACATTAACTTTAATTTGAATATAATGAATTAGAATTTGGAGAGAACTAGACAGTATTTTTAAAGAACTTAATTCAAATGTGACGAAATAAAAAAAAAAGGTATAACTGAAATACTTTTAAATTATTCCGACTTTCCAATGAATAGATTGAGCTCAGATTTGGATTGTTTTTGACTTAATAGCTTAAAAATGGAACAATATTTAGCATTCAGTTGAATTGTGCATTGTAATAAAAATATTGCACTCATGGACTTATAGAAGAAAATAAGAATACGCTGAACTAAGATGGAGGATTTGTGATTTAATTTAACTTCAAACTACATTGAATTCACCTAAATGAATAAAAGTTTTTATTTGAATTGGTGAGGTTCACAAAAAAATTTATAATTTGCTGCTGTTGTTGTATATTAGTGCAAAATGTTTCTTGTTTTTCTTCTTTTCAACATCCATAACCAAAAAATGTCACCATGTTTATACATAAATGAATCAAAGGGCCAAAATGAAACATCTACTTAGAAAAAAATACGCTTTCACATGTAGGTTAGATAGTCACAGATTAAACACATTCAAAATGTATTCAACTGAACTTGTGTTTCCTTTTTTTCCAATAATATTTGCCTGGGTCCTGCTGGCACAGCTGCATTTACTCTATTCAGAATAATATCCCAGAACAAAAGACGAATCAGAAAGAGAGCCATTATGGCACGAAGAGGGAAGGCTGGAAGCTTCGACTGAATTTAAAGCCTATTTGTAAGCAGAGCAGCAGCTCTATTTAGCAGCCGGTTACAGTTTGCTGCTCTGGCTATAATGGATTTTAAATGTGGCGAGAAGAAAAGGCAGCAGCATGGCAGGGGATTACCTGAGTGAGAACAAGTGCTGTTTTTAACTTGTTAGAAGGTGAAGGACCCATATTGAGGCCAGAACGCACACACCCACATAGAAACACACACTTCTGCCCCACTTTCAGAGCTGGTTTTCTATGCCACCGCATTCGTCTCGTCTGCAGGTCACCCCTGTTGCCTCGAAGGACAAACAGCCCATTAGCTAAATGAGCCCGAGGTCTTACACACCTGTCTTTTACACAGACTCTAAGGGATACAAAGACAGGGCAATAAATGCATATGCAAACAAAAAACATCCTGCAGAAAATAGGACTGGATACTGAATGCTTAAGTACATTTATAGCTCATTGGAGGCGATGCTCAATAACAGCAAAGCTCAGGGCTGCTGGAAGTCATTTTGAACAGGGGTGCTCTGAAAATCTTTTTTGTTTTTAGGACTATGGGCCTATAGGCCTATTTAAAATTCAATAAATTAAAATAAATGAATAGACTGAGATCTACTACTTGTCACTTTATTCTATTTAACATTTTAGAATTAGCAGTTCTCAGGTGAATATATGCGCTATTAATTAAACTTCTCAATAAAATTATACCAACGCAGATTTGGTCAGCTGGCATGAACCTGAGTCACTTTGCTTACTGTATGTCAAACATGACTCTCTTAACTCCAAAACCCATTTACGCAAACCACAAAGAAATAATTATATTATTATACTATTTAAACGTTATTGAACAGTTCTCCACATACCTTACACAAAGAACACAGGATCAAAATAGATCATAGATTAAAATAACACTCTCTAAAATACTATGGTTACGTTAAACTGCACGAATAAATATGAAAGTGTGCAGCGGCATCTTAATCTTATTTTGAACCAGCGGGCTGCCCTGGTTACACGCTAGGTTGGGTTGCGGGCAGTACTTAAGTTGAGGGGGGATGAGGGGGGATGGCATCCCACGTCTTAAAACAATTTTAAAAATAATCCCCCTTCTTAAATGACTACCCCCCCATACCATCCCCTGTGACATTTTATTACTGAATGTGTAAAATGTTTACTCTATATTAACAGTAATGGCAATAATATTGCCCTTTCAGCATTTGGAGGGCTGTGCGCTTACAAGTAGCCTGAGCAAATTAAATAACATCAAAGAAGTGGCCTACCATGACTATGAAGCTGACCCCAGAGGGAAATGTGTCCTCTGCATTAGTCCCTAACTCTGTAGGGGCAGTGATAGCCATGCCAGTCCAGGGACTGACTGCATTTCTACTGTAAGTTGCCTTTGTCAAGCAAGGTCAATGACCGACGTACCTGACATGTAACAACCATACCATGCAAAGTGCTTTAGGTTAATAGAATATATAAATTAGGCTATGTATGCTTACAAAAAAAAAATCACCAGCCCCCTTCTTCTTTTAACAACTAGACAAATGGTTGCAAGGGCTGACGCTTCCTGTGCAACCCCTATCGGAGGTGGCCTGACAGTGTTTCCTCACTCTGGCTGCTCTTTGTTGTCATGTCTATACTGTTTTTCTTCATTGGTTTTTCCCCAAAAAATCTGAAATGCGTTCTTTTGCCATATTTCCTCTCCATTTCTGTCATAAGTCTATATAAATTTACTAGTCTGCTGCAGCAAGCACTGCCACCACTAGCTTGTTTGACGTTGCCATGACAACGTAACTTCCATGAACTTGTGTTGATTAGGCCCCAAAATAATTACATTAAAATCCAAATACATTTCATAGTAAAATAAAAAAGACAAAATACTTTGCACACATTTATAAATTGTGTAAAGTATTTTTAATGCATTTTAAAAACATCTCCCTCTCACCACTAGGGGGTGCAGCAGCACCCCCACTTTCCGTGGCCATGGCAAAGCTGTGGTTCTGTTTCTTTGGCTACTTGATATAGAAAATGCCTTTACTGCAATCATCACTAGGTTGAATAGATCCTTCATTTTCCTTCGCCTTAGTCTCAGATGCTGTTTAACACTTTTATGCATCAGGCCCAGAGTTGCCAAATGGATATCAACGAATGACCATAAGAAAGGAAATAGGATCACTGATGATCCGGATTAAACTCTTGAAAGATCACCACTCATTTGACAAATACAAATTTACCAACATCTTGTAAAAGCACGACCAAGAAAACACCATGGTGACCTACATGTGCAATATCATAACCCAGACTCTCCAATGCCATCCTAACTGAACTGTTCAGAAAATTTTAGTTTACAGAATAATTAAGAGTAATGATTCAAAAAATACTCTTTAGGAAGAGACGATGACCTGCCAATCCATTGATCACATAACGCTCTCTAACTTACGCCCATGTTAGGATTGTTATTTCTGGGAGACATGTGAATGCTTGTTGTTCTCTGAGGAGTTAACATTAGAAAAATGAGACTCATGCAAGCTCTGTTTTTATCTAATTTATGTCCAGACTCCCCGGTTGAAAAAAAAAAATGAAGTGGCCACAGGAGATTCTGGGTGTTGGCGGGTGTTCAAATAAAGCCAGGAGGGAAGAGAAGATACAAATGTAGGACACAGGGATCGGGGTTTCTATCAACACTGGCACTGGTTATGTAGGTCTATCCTGAGAGCATCCTGCTCCATCGGGAGCGTCAGCCTTCCAGTAGGTTGTTGAGTGTTTAGCTTGCAGCACAGAGGTCAGCGTACCAGAGGCTCTGTTCCAAACCAGGACATCAAACAGAGAGATATTTATAAACCTGTTTCTCACATATGACAAGAGCAAAGGTCTCTGATCTGAATAGATAACAGGGTGGGGTTTGTCATTTTGATTGTTGACATTTGCACCTTATATTTTACTTCAATAATCAATGATTAAACTGTTTTTAAAGAAAATGTTTCTAATACAGTAACACTGCCAAAAATCTAAATAAGTAATTTTTGCTTAAATTAAGTGCATTTTTTCTTGAATTGAGAAGGTAAGTGAGACACTTTGCCAATGGAAGAAGACATTTTACAATTAAAATAAGAAAAAAAACAATTGCTTTGTCTTATTTCAAGTGCATATTATATTATCTCAATTGTCTTATTTTAATGGTAAAAATACTCATTCTTCAAATCATCCTATTTACCTATTCAAATTAAGCATAAATACACTTAATTTAAAAATTTTTTAAACCTATTCCTAGATAATGTTTTTAGAAAAGTATGAATTTAATATATTTTTACTAACTTGACATGAGCAAAATATACACGTTGAGCTGCTTTTTGTATACACCATGAGAATGCACTGGAAAAAAATCAAAATCTACATACAGTAAGTCATTATTTTCTTAAAATAAGTGCATTTGTTCTTGAATTGAGAAGATAAGTGAGACGTTTTGCCAATGGAACAAGACAATTTACATTTAAAATAAGAAAAAAACAATTGTATTGTCTTATTTTAAGTGCATATTATCTAAATATCTAATTTAGGAGTAAAAATACTCATTCCATTGGCAAATCTTCTCCTTTACGTACTCAAATTAAGAGTAAATACGCTTAATTTCAGACATTTATGCTCATTTTTAGATCATTTTTTCCAGTGTGTTTCTCATCATAATCGCTGCTCGTATGGCACACTGTAATCTGAACTGTCATGAAGCTGTGGAGAGTAAATGATGCGCTCTGAATGAAGACTTCAGGGAACAATAAAGCAAAGGGAACCAATGTTTAATTGTTCAGATTCAATCACTCCAACAGATGGACAAAGCCATTAATGCTGTGTATGTCCTGCCTGTTAAAGACGTCTGAGGCTTAATATTGGCAACCTGGGACATCATCCTTAAAGATATTCAGGGAAATCTCTTGGGATCAAAAGCCTGAGCCACAAACTCAAAACTTTCATCTGCCGTTTCTTTCAGTGGTGTTTCTAAACTTTACTCCCATTTTACAAACCTTGGTGTTAGAATTTATTACAAAAACTTTTCAAATACACAAAAAAAAAAAAACATGATATGTTTTTATTTTACTCATATCCTGCTGAATGTTGGAGAGCTTGCCTCCTCTTGTCAGCCATCTTTAAACAGCATTAATTATTAAGCTATGTTTCAATACAATAGGAACCGGAGGTGACTTAAGCCCCTGTCACACTTTGGCGATTTAGCCAGCATATGCCTAACGTCCCAGAATCTTCTAAAATGCTGGCAAACGCTGAACTTTCTATATATTTCTTTATATTTTGGACATATACATTGAGTATTTATAATGAGTCCAGAACTTATGTCTAATGACAGCCTAACTTATGCACAATGTACGGCACTGGAAAAAAATAATGCAACCGTTTTTGGCATTTACTTAATCATATTTATTTTCTTCAACTAAATTGTTTAATGCCCCACCATGCTAACTTGAAACAATTGTGTTAAAGTAACGAAATATGATTAAGTAAATGCCAAAAAGAGTTGTATTATTTTTTTCAGCATAATGCCCATGAAATGTCACAAGCCAGTGTCCTGAGGGGGCAGCAATGTGCCCGGAGTCGAAGAGTTCTTTGATCGCAGTATAAACTGGCTGCTGTTTACCGTCTGTCAAAAGAAAAAAAGAAAAAAGAAAGAAATAAGGTTTGCAGTCGCAGCAGATTCATGTCTGCTAGGAAGTCTGTTGGTCCTGGCCATGGGCGTGAATGAAGGATCCATGACGAAGGATCCATTACACTCATCTTCTCGCTCACCCTATGAAGTCTGGAGGAGTACTGACCGTTTCCTCCTGTTAACCCTATTTTATACCAAAACGCTGCCAATTATACGTACATTATAAAGCTAGCTGTAAGTTGGAAACACGTTCAGCGGTTGTCTGGAACACGTCAAAATGTTGATATGCGTTGGAGATAAGTTCTTGATAAGTTACGCATAAGTTATGCACAAGTTACTCATATGTTTTATATAAGAAAGACACCAAGACTTATGAGTAACTTATGCTTAACATATGTCAAAGATCAGATAACTTACCTGTAACTTATGCCCAGGGGCGGATCTAGAAAAATATTGATGGGGTGGCGAGAGGGGGGCAGGAATTTTTGAGGGGTGGCAACATATGGCATTTGTTTACACTGAATTTAATCACAGTTATCACAGTTTAGTGACAATAGTATGTAGAGTAAGTGTTTCATGTGAAACAGTTCATATTAGAAATACGTTGTACAATGAGATCTCACCTAATAGGAGATAGAAGAATGATAACACTGTCATTGACTGTCAGAGAGGCAGCTTTGCAGCATTTGCACAAGAAGAAACTATAGAAAGAAAAAGTTTCCCATCAGAGATCTATGGACTGAGCTGCACTAAAGTGAGCATTACTACACAGTAGAAATAAATGGGTCAAGGCACCAAACAAGGTACCGGACATCCATGTATTGTTTACTCTGAACACACATTTACCACATTTGTTCCTCAGTAACTTGACATACAGCAGCTAAGGCAACATGAAAGAGACATTTCATGCATGTAGATATGCTGTAGATAGAGCTGCTGTATCAACAAATCAACAAAAAGGCAGGTACTGTATGTTACATCAAAATCTACAGTAATCTGAAAAGAAGCAACATAAAAATAAATTTTGCTTCCAATCTGTAAAAGTACAAAACATTTTGTGAGTAGGTTCATACAGGTGATTTCTGGATAGTTTCATACTATATATACAAAAAAAAAGAAACAACACTGCTTCATATTAAGCAGGATTTACACCAGTATCACATTTTTAAATTTACTTTTAACACTTTTGGTTTTATTAAAGGAAATATCAGATTTTCTCAGGTGCCAAAACAAAATGTAGCAGCTCTGTAAAGGCTCACCAGAGAGCATGACATAAAGTTGACATGACTATAACAGCTGAATGCGACGATTTCCATGTTGCTCAGCAAAACGCTTCACTAATGTATTTAGCTCCAATGCCTTTGTGCGTTTTGATTTGAGTACAACCAAACTTGGTCGTCTCTTTTCTGTCATAGTTGACCGCAAATATGTCTTTATGAGCCTGAGACGTCAGGCCTAACTAACATCATAGTTGGAGAAATAACGTTCTGCAAACTGATTTTTATCATCTCAAAATCAGTCATGCAGCTATGCTATCAACATTGAGCTTTCATTATGATTTAATTTCTCGATGGATAGATAATCAAGTTTTACCTGTTTCATCCCATGTCTCCTCTCCCCATCACCCCTGGCTCCCTCGCTTTGCTCCGCTCGGTTTTCAAAACTAATCAGTCTCAGTCGCTCCCGCGTCATCTCGTGCTGCATTCACTGCAGTCCGACATTGGAAATTAGTGGTCGCAATTCTCAAATTATCCATAATTTATAAGCCTCGCCACCCCTACAGCTAACTGGGGTGGCAGCAGGGGTGGCAAGACTGTCATTTAGGGTGGCAGTTGCCACCCTATGCCACCCCAGTAGATCCGCCTATGCTTATGCCCCATGTATGGCATAAGCTGGCATACATCCAGAAATTTTTGAGCATGCTCAAAAGTTCTCAATATACTCGCCGTATGTTGACATGTGCCAGCGTGTTTTAGCGTTTTCATAACTTATACAAAACTGACGCATAACTTATCCAACGTATACAAGCGTTTTTGCCAGATATTTCGTACGTCAGGCATACGCTGGTCTAAATAGTCAAGGTGTGACAGGGGCTTTGATGAAACACAGGGAAGTTGAATTTATCACTGTTCTTAAGAAGTTACCTGTTTTGAGGACCTCGTATCGAACTGAGAATCCAGCTCCATGGGTTTCATAATCAGAGACGAACTTTATAAGGAGCTGCTTGCCACTCGAGATGATTGGAGAGGGCGCAATTTTCCCGCAAAACTTCCCCAGCATGGGCGACGTCTCATGTCCGCCATTGTAGACTTCCAGATAGTCATACCTGCATGAGCAAGAGAGGAGATAACAGATCAGCTTAGGGTTTTGCAAAGAATGATAAGTATTTAAAAGATGCTTCAGTGAATATAAAACATTTTAGACTTCCAGGAATGTTTATGCATTTCAGATGATGTTGCTTCAATATTGATCAGCCCCTGAAGCGCGTTGTTTCAGATTTCAAATGTTTTTCTTCCATAAAAAGGGAAAAAAATCAGTTTTATTTACGGATTTCTAGCTTGACTTATCTGAAATGCAATGCATGTGCTTTTAAAACAAAAAGTCTGATATCACTGATGAAAATTTCACTTCTATTTTGTCACCTGTTTTTTTTATGTACCTAAAACATTTTTACCAAACAAAGTAGTTCTTTAATGCATGCAGCCTCTTCCCAGAAAAGCTAGATTGACTATGTGCATGTCTCCACTGCACACACACTTAACACAGATAGGAAAATATATCAGCTGTTGCTGAAGTGGATAAATGAAAAACATATTAGATAGATAACAGAACAAACAGACTCAGAGGGGAGAGGGAACATGAGGTTTCTCTTTCTCAGAGCGAGGGAGGAAGAACAAGGCGGGGATATTGAGAAAATTATTCTCACAGTGAAACTTTATCAGTCTCTGTTGCTTGGGTGAACCTCCTACCACCTGTAGCAGCTCATCCTTTAGTAACACACACTTATTCTTCAGCAATTCTCACATTTAAAGGCACATCTCATACAATATCTGAATAAATGCTAAAGTTTCAGCTTTTTTATCACTTATTTACTTTTTAGAGTGGAGGTCTTCAAAAGGGGTACACGACCCTTAGGGGGTCCACGGAGGTACTGCATGGGGGTCGCAAAAGTTTTGGTTGATTATACTTTTTTTTATATTCCCCGCTGCAATTTTTCCACTAATTGAAATGTCTTTAAATACACATTAACATGAATTCAACACACTGTAGCATACAGAAAAATGGAGGCAGAAGATGTTTTTCAGTCATCAATGCACACATTCAGAAACACACAGGAGCTCTTTAAAGCTGTTTCATTCACACCTGTCCCATCAACCAGGAATCAGAAATACTTTAATAATCTCAGGGAGAAATTATTTTCGTTACATTACTCCATCTGTAATAGAGTGACTATAGGACCAGTTTGATATAACACAATTTCTTACAATATATATAATTAGGGGCTCCCTGCTCCATCTCGCCATCAGTTTGTGGGTCCTTGGCCTGGAAAACGTTGAAGACCCCTGTTCTAGAGTTTAAATTAGCTCTTATAGGGTTTAAATCTGTTATGGTTCTCCCCTTTTGGGACTTCTGATTTATCAATCTTTCGTGTATTTTCCATTTTGTGTTAAGCAGTCTTTAGTTACTTTCTGTTGGTGTCTTGTGCCTGTCTCCTTCCCCCTAGCTCCCTTCTAGTCACCTCCACTCACACCTGCTCCATATTAGTCCATCCTCTCCTCTGTTCCCCTTATATACACCACCTCTGCAGTCACTCAGTGCTGGTTCCTTGTCGTTATTGTTTTGTTTATCTGCCGTCACCTTGCTCCACTGATGTTACTGGATTTTTTGGTTCTCAGTATTTTTGCCTCTGTTGCCTTGGACGTGTCTAGAAAACTCCCCTCTGCCTCCTCACCTCTGCATTTGGGTCCTCAAAAACCTCCACTTAACCTGACAAAATCAACTAACATAGGGTTTTAATTCCTATTTTTAGGTTTTAAACAAGTACCTTCTGTTGGAAGATGAAACTCTAATTAATAGTGGAGTTAAAATGGTTCTGATTTAACTAGTTATCCCTGATAAACATGGGTACAGTCCCAGCTTGAATAATTAATTAACTGATTTAGCTAAAAAGCTATTTACTGTCAAGCTAACAGCTAATCATAAACAAGCTAACAGCTAATCAGAAAAAAGCTAACAGCTAGTTATCAACCTTAATCAGTGTCAAACTAACCACTCCTTGAAGGTAAAGCAGGGTTTCCGCGGGTCATTGAAAATAATTAAGTCATTAAATTAAAGTTCATTAAATGTGATTATTGTGGCATTTAAAATGCTTTATTTAAAAAAAAGTTTATAAAAACAATTTCGTCAGATATATTAGATGTAACTGGTTACGTGTGTTTGCGTGGAACTGCTTCCGGTCGATCGTAAAGCTGTATGTTCGGAAAAGAAGCTTTAGGCGGAGAAAAAACTAGAGGATGGGGAAAATGCAAATTTCATCAAAATTGGCTGGAAAACAAGGTATTCGGGAAATGGCTGGAGCCTGTCGACGATTTTGCCATGTTTTATATGTATATATATATATATATATATACATATATATCTGCTACTGATTGACGTCATCTTTACTATAGTGAAAGGAATTAAAAAACAGGCATGTAAGGTTATAAAGGCAAACCATTATTCTGATAAATAATTATAATCAAACAAGTACAACAACCAGATGGATAGAGTTTTTTGAAATGTTAAGGCCTGGAAACACCTTAACCCTGTGAGTCCTAATCAAAAATGTGTAACAGTAGACTTAGATTTGACAGATTCACACTTGTCTGGCAATCCGCAGCAGTTTTGAAATCTCTGTTTTAAGAGGGAGTTTGACCCCTAACCTCTTAAACAAGAAACAGTGTAGAATATCAAAATATTTTCTCAGCCCGGCTAAAGCTTGCCGGTAAGAATCTGTAGAATTACAGGAATGTATGACTAATGAGACCAATTTGCAAAGAAAACCCAACCCTGAAGCTAATTTATGATTGTGGTCAGTTTAATTTCATGTCAACACCTAGGAGACTGTCAGAGAAATTTGCTCTTCATTTTATAATAAAAAATTATTTAAAATGAGCAAATAATCTTTATTTCGACAACGAATAAAACAAAGTAGGCCTACATTGCAAACTTTCCAACCAGGCTAATTTCTTAGCCTTCCTATAAGTATGGACATATTTTATTTAATTGAAAAGCGCATGTTAAAGGAACAATAAGCACTAATGATGCTTAGTGTTTCAACACACAAAACAGATACCCACCCATCAAAGTGTTGCGTAGGTTATTAAATCAAGACCGCAGAGTTGTCAAGTAACAAAATACAAATACTTTATCTTGCTTAAGTAGAATTATTGGCTATCTATACTTTACTGGAGTAATTGCTATTTAGAGTTTTTACTTTCTATTCCTTGCATTTAAAAAAAAGACTCATTAGTTTTGTTTCATTTAAGCAAATTTTCATTATGGCCAGTTGCTATTTAAAGAAAGTAAAAACCATCAAAACAGTAATTTGTTTAATCAAGATAATTAATTTCTTTGTGGTTAGACTTCATGCTGCACCAACTTGATGTTCACCACATACCAAAATAAACTGTTTTAAGAAGATGCAAAGTTACATTTGACACTGCTGCCATTGATTAAAAGACTAGGAAATTAAGTATAAGGAAATAGAAAAATGTTCCTTTAATAGGCATATAGTAGAAAAGCATCTTTCCTTAAGATTGTTTTCTGCATTACTTTCACTTTTTTAATTTAAATAGTTTTAAAAATGGTACTTTTACACTTTTACTTGAGAAAAAAGATTAAATTGATACTCTAAAAAAGTGTTTTTAAAAAGTAGGATTTATACTTCTACTTTAGTAATAAATATTAATACCTTTGATACCTCTGCAAGAGAGAGAAAGATGTAGCGCAGCTAAATTCAAGCTGATTCCTAGGCTTCTAGGTATTGCTGAGACTATTTCTGGTCTCCCTTTCTCTTGGCTTCTCTGTTTTTAAGCCGCTTCTCTTTCACAAAGATAAAGTACCAAATGCTGGGATCTTTTTTGGCAACTCTGGAAACTCTCATAGGATTGGCTCAGGAAATAAACATGGACTGCACACTGAGCTGAAGCAGTTCTGCAAAACTTTACTAAGGCATTGTTGATGCAGAGGACCAGAGGATATTTTACTTCCAGTCTGGGTAACAAAATAAAATGTTTTTGGTTGATTTGACAGTGAATTTCCTCCTTATAGATCCTTTAAAGAGTCTGAATCTGGTGAATGAAAGAAAGATTGTGGAACTTTAAGCCCTTTATGTATTTTAAGTAGCTATGCAGGAATTAAGTTTGTACATTTTACAGTTTTTGAGTCCTTCGTAGATGCTATAAACTGGTTATGTTACCTTTGTTTTAATGGCAAAGGTCGTTTGTATTTACCATCTGCGAATTATATTTTGATGACCCCAAAAGAACAGGCGCTTCAATTACTAATCAGATAGTAGATAACTTTACCAGCTTCAAGCATCCTACATGCTGAGGTGGGTGAAATGTCTGAATAGTATAACAGGCTATTAGATAAGATCAATGCTGAGATATTTTATTCACAGTTTTATTATTTCATTATCAGCAGTTTTTTTGTTTTAAAAGTGTTAGGAATTCAGATTGAGCTGGCCAATCAAACCATGAAATAGTTTGCTACAGTGCCAGACATGTATTTCTACTTCACCACAGTCAATATCAACATTAAAGATTTGAAAAGTATTAAAAAACCTAAAAACCACGAAGGATCACAACTTGTCTGGTTGCATGGGGGCTGACCCAGAACTTCTGGACAATACTATAGTTTATAAATGAAAATGCCAAAACGCTAATTGCAAATTATAATTAGTACCAACAGTATTAAAGCATTAAAGTCAGTTTTTGATTAATTTGGGCCTATTAAAACACATAAGCTGCAAGTTATTTATTCTAAATACATGATGCGTAAAACATTAAACAGCCTTGACTTTAAACCTGTAAAACAGTCACTGCCTGACGGCTCAGGGCATAAACACTGTTCTCCATGTTTAATATGGCTATGCGTGCCACAGGAGAATGAAATCTGCACATTTTCGTCTTCCTAGTCGGTTCCCTGTTGTGTCTGCTTTAACCCCCGGTGAGAAATGGATTTACACGCTTAGCTGTAAAGTGTTAGTGTCGACGATGATGTTTAGGTGAAGGCGTTTTCATTCATGGCTTCCAGACTTCTCATCCCATTCCTCTAGGTTCTCATAAAATACGACCAGTAGGAAAAAAGAGGTGGAGGGAAGCGTGATCTGTTGCATGCAGATGGCTGCACTCACTCACTCAGTCACTCCAGCGGGTCCTGGAGGCAGTCAGTGTTTACACAGACAGGCCGTTTAATGAAGTGGCTCAGTCTCTTCACACTCTAGTTAAGACGAGTCTTTCAGTCCACAGCCCTGCTGCCTCCTTTCCATCCACTCACATCTCACCATTAAGCACAGGCGCTGTTCATGCCCCGCGAAGGCAGCTGTTTTAGCAAATGCCTTGCTCAAGGGGGGACAGTCATCATTTTATCTTGATCAGAGGCCCAAATTGATGCCATTTACAGGTACTCCAGTTAACAAAAATTCTGTTTTCACCAATTCCTGAATATTTCCCACTAACACAATCAGTTCATTTTCAATAAATATATTTCTAAAACATTTGGAGATATAAATGATTTACTAATGAAATTTGGGCTGAAACAATTAATGGTATTAATCGTGATTATTGAAATAATCATCAGCTAATTTAGTAATTGATCAATCGTTAACTGGAGTATCAACATATTCTCATTATCAGTTCGTATGAAATTGTACGAAAAGTTATGCGCAGTATTTCGTACGTTTTTGACGTTTTTCCCCGAAAATACAGATCAGTGCGCATGCGCAGGCAGACAGACGAAAAAAGCAGATCCGCGGACGGACGTAAAACTGGGAAAAACAGTGCAATAATTACTTCTTCATGACTCGAACTACGTTGCTTGCTGTTTTGTATCTTAGGGTTAGGGTTAATTGTATGTTAAATTCTATGTTATTGAATGGTGCGTAAGATGCGCATGCACAAGGATATCGCAAGACGTAAAAATAAGACAAAATACAACGAAAAAAACGTCTAAAACGTACGAAATTACTGTGCATAACTTTTCGTACGATTTCGTACGAACTGATAATGAGAATACACTGGGAGTATAGAGACAGAAAAACATGCCTTTAGTAATGTTTATTTATTTATTTTTTATAAAAAAAACCTTTCACAGACGTAGAGGTCACAAAGTGCTTCACAAAATTACAATAAAAATAAAGTACATTTACAGTCACAAAAGACATGGTCATAAAACAATCCTTAATCTACTAGAATTAAAATGCTTTCTAATTCTTTCTTTAGCTGACAGAGTGACCCACTTAGAGCAGTAATTACACCAAGATTGTAAAAGAAATATGCAAAAATTTAGCATTTTAGATTAAAAAAATGTTTTTGTCTCAGTTTTAGTTTAATTTATTTTAGTTTAACCTGGTTTAATTCTGTTAAGGAACCTTTTGCTATCCGATTATTAATCGAAAAAATAATCAACAGATTAATCGATTTGCAAAATAATCGTGTCAGCCCTGAATGAAATATAGAGATAAACTTTTCTTAAATATGAACAGTTGAATCAAACATACGCCCAATCATGAAATGTAAACCAAAAAGAGAAACAGAGCGATTGAACCGCAAAGTAAACCCAGATTACAAAACTGTGATACACCCAGATCAAAAGATACTGAACACAGTTTGTAATCCATGTTTCTTAGTTTAGCACCAATGTGACACAATCCTTCTTCAAATAGATCTGACCAAGATGGAAACAAGGAATTGTATTCCTTCCCACCTTTTTTCCCACTACAGAGTCCTCTGGTGTAAACATACACCCTCACTCTGCTCTGCTCATATATTACAACTCATTAACATGCCATGCCGTGTTGTGCTGCGATCCCCCTGTGGCCAGCTTCTTACGGCACATCTGGAAGGCATCACAGAAGAATTTACAGAGCCGCTTGGCTCCCGCAAAGCAAAGCAAAGCTGGAGCAAACAGTTTCTGCAGAACGCTGGTGTAACACACACCCTACTCTGATATCAATGTGTTCCATCAACCTCGATTTCTCAATGTCTGAACTCATCTCTAAAAAAGCCGTGTGCTCTCATCCTTTCTCTTCTTACCCAAAGCTTTTCTGTTCAACAGTTTCTGGTGTAAAATGTCAGATCAAACACAGACAATGTTTCTGAACATTCCTGGCATTAGACAATTTTGAAGCAAGGGTTCAATTTGTTGCCCTTGCTGTAGTGAATGTGGGAAAAGATTTAATTTAATGAAGAATGATTTGATGGGCTGGCGTTTTTTATCTAAATTAAGGAAGGATTAGTAGTGACTGTCACCTATTGTGGTGTCAGTAATAAAGGGAAATGTAAATGTTATTTTGCTTGGAATCTTAGTCTTAGTAAAGAATAAAAATGCCATGTTAGGAATCCAGTATGTGTGGGTTGTTTTTGTGTTTTTCTCTCTCCACCACCAGGTGGTGCCCTGTTCCTCGTTGGGCCTCCCTGCACACTGTTGGATCATTACCGGAGGAGTATTTGAGCAGCGGGCTGTCACTACCTCGACGCCAGAGTGTTTTCCAGTTTTGGGTACTCTAGCCAAGCTGAGATTAGCAGAGTCTAACCGAAACTTTGTTTATCTGAGTCTAATCTTGTTTTTGTCTTTGCTCTTCGGCAGGAAGCCTTACTGAAGGATTACTGAGTACACACTGAGCAGGGGTAAACCTTCACATGATCTGTTCAAGTTCTCATCGGAAAACCAAGTGACAGTCCGCTCCTTTACTCCTCTGGGTCCAAACGTATGTCTACCTGTCCGCTCTCCAATGAGTTCCCTCTCCTCTGGATTAATTCCCCACAAACTGGATTCAAGGATTAACAAGAGCCCCCTCAAACGTGAGTTTCTCTCCAGCTATATTCAAGCCTCAGTCAACTTTCCTACGTTCCCTGAACTGATGACTGTGAGCTCTCCTTCAGACTTTCCGGTTCCAGTTCACCAGTCCTAGTTCTAGCTCTTCTGTGTTTCATCAACATTCAATAAACCTGTTTAACTTTTTCCCTTGGTCTCTGAGTGGTTCTCTGCATGTGGGTCAGATCGCTTAAACCAAATATGACAATCTAAGAATATTAAGGTATAAACTCTACTAGGAAAAGCAGATAGTCATACGTTGCATGCATATAGGCCTACGCTTTTATTCATCCTGGGTGAATGTGTGTGTGAAAGGTGTACTACTATTGCACACAAATGTTCCATACTGGCACAAATAAAAGCTACTGAACTGAACTAGTCAGAGTTTTAAAACTCTGAGAAATGAACTAAACATCCCAACCAACATTGAGAAAACAAACTGATATAAACAAGATATGGCAGCGTATAAAACTTTAAAGAATAAAAAAACTTGGGGTTTGTTTAAAGTGAGAATTATGTCTCTGTGGTTTTTGGTTAAATCCTAGTGACTTGAATTGGTGCTCAACGATCAAAACTTAAAGAGCCCCTGCCCTAAGCGTTTCCCTTTGCACAAACAAGTGAAGCATATTCTTTTTTATCTCTTCATAGAGCTGACTCACTATGAATCTCTGGAGACTCAACCTAACTTGAACCCTGAACCACTCTATCCAAGTCAATGCCTTATATCTCAAACAGCAAGCTAAGCCTCCACAACGTGAATGAGGCAGCTTTTCTTCACCACAGAGAGGAACACAAACACACACTTACATGGGGGATGCTCTAGGCCACAGTGTTTAGATTTTGTGAAACACGAGTGGTTTACTGTGTCAGACGGCAGTTAAACTCAGACCAGTCGTCTTCTGAGCTCTGCTCGGAGGCTGCAGATGGCACATATATGTATGTTTTTCGTCTTTTGAGTTGGAAAGCCCAGTATGATGCCACCTGCTTTTACAAAATAGATCACACTTCTCACACTTCCCCTTTTTTCCCAACCTAAAATAGCCTCCCGCTAACTGAGTCACACGTTTGAGTAATTCTTGTCTGATCACAGATAAATCCCCTCTTAGCATCTCTGCTCACATACCGTATCAATAAAAAAGTACTCCCAGGAATATTTCTTAGATAAGTGCTCCTTAAAAGCTATCGGAAAGATTTACATTTCAGTAGGAAGACGATTCAAAGTGCTGTAGAAGCTAAGAAAAGGCTAGAAACTGGCTGTTAAAGAGCTAACATAAAAGCTTTTTTAAGTTTAAACTTTTGTAAACAATCCTACACAGCAGTGTCAAAATAACATAATGCTATTAGCTTAGCTTATAATTTTAAAGATTTTTCTCTGGTCATAGGGATTGTTGGAAATTACCATTTTTTATTAAACAGAACACAAGAGAAAAGTGTTGTCACTTCTGATGTCACACCTTGCTGATTTAGCCAGCGTATGCCTGACGTCCCAGAATCTCCTAAAACGCTGGCATACTCTGAATTTTCTATGTATTTTTGCAATTTTTGGCATATAAATTGGGTATTCATAATGAGTCCAGAACTTATGTCCAACGACAGCCTGACTTATGCATAACTAGGTTTGCAAACCGTCCTTGAAAAACGGAATAGGTACGTATTTAGAAATAGAAGTACCTGACCCGTATTTAGAGTAAATGGAACACACTTTGTCCGGTAATGCTGTGAGAGTAAAAAAATAGTTAGTAAAAAGGTAATAGAAAATGAAGAACAAGGGCACGTTAGATACAAAACTTACGGTAAACTTGTTCCCGGACCCTGTCCTGCGTTTTGACCAATGAGGAAATACAAGTAGAAAAAATAGGCTATCGCTCTCGCACAAGTTTGCTGTTGCACCAAAAATTTGCACAATTTAGTTATTGTTTTATATTCATTTTTACAGTTTGAAGTTAAGCAGGCTTTAGTTTAAAATATTTATTTTATTCAGCAAAGTTTGTTATTTTGCAGTAAAGTGAATTGCTGGGTAAAAATTTGTTTTCCATGGGTTTATGTCACTCACAAATATGCATCTAATTCAATGCAGATTTGAGTCAAATAGTAAAATAAAAAAATCACCACGCCAGGAGTTCCTGATGCAAACAAGCTAATTTGGTATCCTGTAATACAGTAAATAAATTAGCTGTTTAAAGGTTTTAATAAGCCATTGCTTCAGGGATTGATTTTGATTCTTTACCAATCGAAGATATTGATTAATACATATCTCAAACCAAGTTTTAACATGACTTTCCCAATTTTGTGGTAGCATTGCAGCACAAATAGTACATACAAGATTTTTTTTCCCATTGCTGTGTAAAAATGTGGGCAAAAAACAAATTCAACAACCTTTTTTTTTTGTATTTGTTAATATGTGAGTTGCTGACTACATTATGTTGGTGAATTACAGCCAACATGATAAACCTTTTTTCCCACTAATGACCAAAGAAATCCCTTCCAAACCTATTTCTAATAGATTTTAGTTCCATGTTTGGTGTCACTCTTGGTTTCGAAACATTTATCTTAAAACTATATATTGAAAAAAAACAACAACAAAAAAACAAAGCATTTGTTACTTAAATGATCTTTTATTTTTTTGTTGTTGTTGATTACGTTGGTATAAAAACACAAAAATCTTCTTTTGCAACCTTTTACATTTGACCAAAAACCCAGGGTTTGGAATTTGCTTCTTCATGCACATTTGTAACACTTAGAAAATGTGCTAAAGATATAAAAATGAGTAATGCATTCCAGCTTTGTCTGAATTATTTGCATATTTGATAGTTTCTTCCTTTTTAAATGTACTGTAAAATTTACTTTGACAAATTTTCAACCCAGAAAAAGAGCACAGTAATCTTTAAAACCCATTTAACCAATTGCAGACAGCTTTAGTAACAGCTTCAGTTAACACTCCATATCAATATTTATCACAGTAAGATATGACACCAAAGTAAAAACTGTAAAAACAAAGCATTTATAAATCTAAAGGAACCATTGTTAAAGCTGCAGGAATCATACCCAACCAGCCAAACAAATAAACTAGGCCAAGCAGCAAAAAGCAAGGATGAACTCATCCTTCATTTTATATAGAGGCATGGTAGCAAAATCCTGCTGGGGAATTAGAAGTATGGCAAAAAAGAGGAGGAATGTGTTCTCATTTAAGGAGTCTTAATCTGACAGATGAGGAAAGGGGAATGCCGCTTTTTGACTGTTTATGACTATAAATTTTCTTTTTGTTTTTGGAAACTGTCCAACAATTTAATCACTATAATAGAATTTGCCACATCCCTGCTCTATCTTGGTAACCCTACACTAAAAAAACATAGAAACCTGTTTCCATGTCTGAATCCTGAGCAAAGAAAAACCTCGGGCTTTACCTGAGAGATTTGGGAGGAAAGTGGTGCTTAGTCAACAGACGCTCAATCCACACCTCTCTGAAGTGAGCTAAGGCCAAAGCAATAAACACAATGTCACTTCCAATGCACTGTGACATGCAGGAGTCTTCAACAACATTCACTAGCTGGCTTATACATGCGACTTATTCCCTGAAAACATTTGCCTTTAATTATCCCACTGTGTTCAGAAGCAAACTTTGAAACTCCAGCAGGGATTGTTTGAATGTGGCTTTAAGGGAGAATAGCTGAAAGACAGACAGGCACAGAGGAGGGTGTGGAGGTTGAGAAGCTAGAGAAAAATGCTACTGAGGGGAGCTGCCGGCTGGTGTCTGGACTTAATGACGAACGTTTGAAAAATAAACCTAGTTTTATGGAAATGAGCCCATTTAAGGAATTAGATTTTCAATCATACAGACATAAACACCCAAATTATTCTTGTTTTCTTTGAGGAAGCCCACTTCTGGAGCTCAAAGCTAACAATTTACCATCATAATTGACATTCTGGGAACAGATCTTACAAGAATAGAATATGATTGATTTAGGCTTATGAAACCTATATCCTCACGAGGACCAGATGGAACATAAGATATTCCCCTTATGGTAAAATCTGTTAACACTAACATAGCATTTCTCAAAATAAAGGTGCTCATATTCAGCTCAGATGTTTTCCTTCGGGATGTTATTTCAACAGAGTGACTACCTTCTATGATCAGTCATCCTTATGTGCTCCATAAAAAGTGCCAACACCGAACAGCAGAACAAATAACCACCCAGTTTCTCTCCTCAACACTCATGAAGACTAATTATTCATGTCCTTAAAGCCTGCTGAGGTCCCTTCATTCAGCAGTCTGATTCATGATGAACCACAGCTGATGGCACAATGTTTACCAAGATCCTTAATGAATTGAAAAGTTAAAATAAGAAAGTTTCAATGACACAAATACAATCAGAGTAAAGATTATCAATGCTGTAGTGCCAGCAGGACAACAAATATTCCTTTCTCTAGCAATGATCTCCATCCTGGGGGACTCCAAGTCTTTGTCAGGCGATCAGGGGGAGTGGCGGACTAGTGGTTAGGGCATAGGGCTTGGAATCCTGAGGTTGTGAGTTTGAAACCCATACCCACAGACTTCCATTTGGGTCTCTGAGCAAAACCCCTAACTCCCGACTGCTCCCTGGGCGCCCCACGATGGTAGGCCACTGCCGCTCAACGCCATGTGTGAAATGCAGAGGTAAGATTTCTCCAATCTGAGATCAATAAAGTTCAGTTATTATCAACTAGTCCCTTTTGTGAGTTCTTAATTACTATTTTAATGAAAGTGTCGACGACGTCACTCATTTGCCTCCAAAAGGTCATTATTTGAAGTAACAGCAGAACCACATCAACTGTCAAGGCAAGATGGGAACCTGGGATGCTTTGATATCCTGTCCATGAACAGTAGAAACAGGATTGGTGACAAGGGGCAGCCAGAAATTAATCTCTTGCTTTGGGATTAACTGAACCAAACAAGGTTGCTTTTAAGGGCAACCTTAATAGGGGAGGCTGTTTCTCTCAGAAGCACAATTTGTGCAATCTTTCTTTAGTTGACGGTTGTGGATATTAAATATGTGAGAGGCTCATTGCCTAAGCTAACATGAGGCCCGTGTTAAGCACGAACAAATGAGCTTTGTTTGTTTGTAACATATATTTTAAAAAACCTCTGATTAACACATCTGATTTTAAAAATCGGGTCATTAGCAGGACTACAGAAAACCTCACTGCATACTGAAGAATTCAGCAATTTGATTCAGATGTGTGAAAGTATATACATCTTAAAGGTGCAGGAAACCCACATGGGTCACAATGTGGGATTCTAGTTACTATACTGGGCCAGATATTCAAATATGAACTTTGTATCTGTGACACAACTAGTCCATGTTGAAGAACCTTTTGCCTACCTGTGGTCCAGATCTGTTACAGACAGGTAATGCAGATCTGCGCCAGAGGTTGTTGTGCAAAAAGACCCCTGGTTTTTGCACAACAACCTGATACCCAGATTGTTATTAATATGTCCAGGCCTGATGTTGTTGCCTATATTTGGTCCAGAGTTAATGCAGTTACTTCAGGCCGCCACAGAGTTGTACATTTGGGTTTTAAAATGTGGTCTAAAAATACATTGAAGTTTAAAAATACATAGAAAGGTAGAAAAATGCAAGGTTTCAAGTTCTGAATCAGTAAAAACGGACTGTAAAGAGTCTGAGCTCTCACTACTTTAATCATTTTTATGAAAATGTATTTTTTCCAGAACACCATAGCCCATTCTCAGCTGAGCAACATTTTATCTACTTTGGATGGGTTTTTACAACTCTGTGGGAGGAGAGGAAAACCAAAATTCATGAAATAGGACAAAACAAAAACAAACAAGAAATGTGTCTTAGTCTAGAGCGCTTAAGTGCTTTTCCGTTACCCCCCTTGATAAAAGCCGCGAGTGTTGAGTTGACCTCAAAGATGTGGGTCATCAGACTGAGTATATTCATGTATCCAATGCTTATACTTCTTTTTTTTTATTTCTGTTTATGCCTACCACATATTTATCTGTCTCATCTTTCCACCAAATTTATGTGCGAATATGGTCTCTACATCTGGAGGTCAGCCCATGGCCTCTCTTTCCCAGACAGACACAACACATTCTTTCACAAGCCCAGCAGGAGAAAGACTTTATTGTCCATCCCTGGCTACTGAGCAACCACTCTTCTGCTCCACTGCAGGCAAGGTTTCCTGTCACACACATATTTAAGAAAGGATAAAGCCTCCCAGGCTGCTCATCCTCCCAGAAGGAGGTCAGAAAACAGCTTGACCTGCTGGTTGACCTCCAACCCCAGTATCCTGACAGTGACCTCCTGTTGGCTCGCCATCTTTGTTCGTGAAGTAAATTAAATGGGACACACAGAGTGAAGTTCAGCTATGACCGTTTCTATCCTTTCAACCTCTTTTACTCTGAGTAGATTCATGTGACTTTTTATATGTAGAGTGGTTTGTAGGTAGGTTTGATGTTTTATACTTCATGCAGGGAACATGACCTTTTCTATTAGTCCAGTCCCTGGTATTCTGAAACCGTTTTTTTTTTATTCAGTTCAACTTTTTTGTATTGTAAAGAAATGTAAATGAGACTACATGCTTCTAAGCTGACTGTAAGCTCCACCTTTACTTTTACAGATGTACAGAAATAAGGTTCCCTATTAGGTACACAAGTTCAAACACCTTTTAACATACTGTAAGTGTAAACCTCTCACCAGCTACATGCTTTTAGGCATTTAGCTAGTGAAATGTGACAGGATGTTGTAAAAAAGGAAGTAAGCCTTATTTATATAGCACCTTCCCCAGACCAAAGCCACAGTGCTTCACAACACAGTTTAAAAACATCAGAAAACATACAATATAACAGACTGAGCCGATATGGAATCCTAGCAGCTCAAAAGGTAGTTAATTAAAAGCCTGTACAAATAAAAGGGTCTTAAGTAAGCTCTTCAATTAAATTCAGTTTATTTCTATAGCTCCAATTCACAACACGTCATCTCAAGGCACTTTACAGTTCACTAGATCATGCAGTCAAATTGATTCAAAGTTTTCTATCTAAGGAAACCAGGTGATTGCATCGACTCATGCCTTGAAGGCAATCCCTCCCAAAAAAGGGCTGGTTATCATCCTGCACCAGTGTGTCGCAGTGAGCTTGTTGCAGATATTTTTGATTTATACCCAATATTGAAGCTTGGTCTGCGCTATGTTATTCCACGCCACAATGCAAGAGGGACAATCACGAACTAGCTGTGGGTCTAGATACTACCGAGGCGGTGAGGAAGTGGGGGCAAGTACGACAACGGTGGGACATGAGGGCGAAAAAGAGCGGGGATCCAGGTGAAAAAAGGGTCCCAACATTCTCGTGCACCTCGCTCTTCTAGCTGGACCCAACTTCACGAGTCGTTACTAAGAAAACAAGCTGGTAAGGTACCAAACAGGAAATATGGATAGTGTAGAGCGAATGTAGATTTGACCAATCAGAGGCCTCCAGTTTGCAGCACTGTCTGCATTCACCTACAATTTTGGAGAGATGCAGCATAGTGTCTGCAGAAGGAGTGAGGACACATTAGCGTTCACTGCGACACACACCCAGACGACCTGATTTTGGAGTATAAATAAGCCTTAAGCATGCTTGTAGCGACAGTGGAGAGGAAAACTGATCTTTTAACTGGAAGAAACTTCCAGCAGAAGCAGGCTCAGTGTGAGCGGCCATCTGCCGAGGCCGACTGGGGTAACAGCAGAGTCAACAGAGCGCATTCCTTGTCAATAAAGTATCAGCGTAGAAATAAAAAATAATTTAATTGACTTTGAACATTGTTGTTGTTTTTCAAAAACTGCTGAAATAAGTTGAATTTCCAACGACAAAGTTCAATGGACAGTCCCCCAGGTTTTCACAGAATAGTCAGTTATATGTAAAGTATCCACGATTTGTGGATGTCAGAGTTCAGAGGAGAATGAGCAGACAGGTTTGAGATTATCCAAAATATGTTTCCAAATGCACAACATTTATACCTTGAGGCAGAAGCAGCACACGAGCAGAGGATCACTCTTGTAAGCGGAGAGCAGGAGACTGAGGCTACAGTTCCAAACAAGCTAACCAATGTTAGAGTTCATCCACACTATTCACACCTTAGGCTCAGAGTTTGACATATAAACACAGAATAAACCTCTCAGGCTGCTGGGGGTGATGTGAAGGTGTGGGTCACTTTGGTCTCCCTGGTACCATCTAAGCATTGTTTAAACATCACACCCTAAGTATTGCTATTGACCATGTCCATCCGTTTACATCTCCTTATAGGCATTTAGTATTTTAGAGGTAATTCCAGCTCTACACAGAAAATTTGGAAGTGTTCACTCTACTTCCAGGAAGATGGATTCAATACTTTTAAAGTGTCTGTATTGGATTGAGTTAAATAACACTGTTTTAAGTGTAATAGTTAACACTCTGACACAGTTGGAACAAAAAGGCTGAATAATTGTTTTTCAGCAACTATAGAGGTTGAATTAATCTAACGCTAATGTATATAGTGAAAAATCAACATTTAAGATGCTGCTTGAATTTTACTCACTGAGTTTTTATTCTTTTTTAAGGATTGAATACTCAAGACAAAAATGTCCTACCCCCGTATGGCCCAAACATAAAAAACACAATTCATTAAATTAATTAAATAAATAAATTAAGTATTTAAATGCAAATTTTTCTTGAGTATCAAATATCTATTATGCATTCAAAAATGTTCTTTAATGATTATAAACGTTTTTGTTTTCACTGAAGTAACTTCTTTTTTGATTGAACCATAAAGACACACATGTCCTACAATTATACGGTCCAAACACAAAGCAGCATTACTTCAATTCAAAAAGTTGCTTTAACCATAAAAATTTCACCTTTATCAAATAAATTATTATAAACCACATAAAAACAGTGTTGAAATTTTATTTGTTTGAGTCTAAACTATATTTTTTACATTGAAATGTTTTATTATATTGAAAAGGTATTTTTTTTATTACAGTGCTTTTTTGTTGAAAATGTATTTTTTGAAGGAAGCACTCTTATTTTGTTAATTTAATAGTACTTTAATAATTTAGTAATTGAGACTACATTAAACTGTAGATTTACAGACATCAAATCAGGAGAACAACATGAGCCAAATCCTGTCAATTGAGTTGAAATATATATTGGCTTGCGTTAACATAAAAGACAGTGAAAAGGTCTTCTGTGTGGTCCAACATCATCTACTATGGCTAACATCTGCGGATTAGCTCCAGATTGGGTCAAAATGAGCTGTGTCACTGCTGCAGAGTCCAACTATTTGTCCTGACATAAGTCCCTTTGTCATAGATGGGGGATGGGGAGCGCTTCAGAGACATCTGGACTGTATCAGCGATGCATGCTGTAAATCCTGGGATTGCTGCTGTGTGACGTTGTTGAATGGGTTTCCCAGCAAACTCACTCTCCCCTGCGAAACTCTCTCCTCGTTAATCTGCTCGTTAAGAATCTTATCTGGTGTGTGTAAAAGTTTGTGTAGTTCGTTGCGTCTAGGAAACCACCGTGGCCTGAATTCACTCACTGGAAACAAAGTTATTGTGTATGTACGGTCTGTGTGATTTTTTTTTTTTTTTGCTTGGTGGTGAGTATGTGTGGGGTATTATATGGGGTTTTCCTTTGTACAGCAAAAAGCGCATTTGTTTTCCCAGATGTGTGAGCGGATTCAAACAGTTTGTGGCCATAATTGTTTGAAAAGCACTTCCAAACAATATTCACTTACAAAACAGAAACAAAGGAGCGGTTTTAAGTTCACTCTTCCTCCCAATGGACAAATATTTGCTGCTGAAAGACCAGAGACAGCTGGTGAGAGGCTTTTCCGTGCACCAGTGTTTTCCCACTCTTTTTACTCTTGATCTGGGAGATAAATGGTACAATTTAATAATTTAATTTAGGCCAAAACTCAATTTTTGTTTGATGTATGGAAACTAACTCCAGATAATCCGTAAACGCATTCTTACAAACCACGACACCGAGGATAAACGGTGCTGTGTTTATATCATTTTTGTGTGTGTAGTACTGTGTATAAAACACATGGAATCCATATGTATCAATATGACCTAGAAATCAGTTCATGGGGTAAGATTTTTAAAGGACTGATGAATCACTTGAAAAATTGAAATATATTAGACATCAGAGACTGAGCCAACAACAAAATGCTATGCCATCAAATGTAGGATATTAAAAGAAATCAGTCAATATTATGTGGCATATTTTAACCTTTTTTAAAGTACAAAAAAACAACAACTTTTATTATTTTTTTTTTTTTTTGTCTGTTTCGAACAGGGCTGCTCAGTGGAACAGTGGTTAGTACTGCCATCTTGCAGCAAGAAGGTTCTGGGTTTGAGTCCCTGCCTGGGGTCTTTCTGCATGGATTTTGCATGTTCTCCCTGAGCATGCGTGGGTTCTCTCTGGGTACTCCGGTTTCCTCCCACAGTCCAAAAACACAACTGTAAGGTTAATTGGCTTCTCTAAAGTCCCCTTAGGTGTGAGTGTGTGAATGGTTGTTTGTCTCTGTGTTGCCCTGCGATGGACTGGCGACCTGTCCAGGGTGTATCCTGCCTCTCGCCCGTAGACAGCTGGAGATAGGCACCAGCACCCCTCTCGACCCCAATTGGGATAAGCGTGTAAGAAAATGGATGGATGTTTTGAACATGGTAATAATGAATAAAAAGTTTTCCCTCTCTAATAACAGCCATTTGTCAATGTTAAAGAATGTCAGTTAGCATACAGTTAATGTCTTTATCAGTAACGGACATATGCAGCATGAAGTTACTGTCTTTATCAGTAACGGACATATGCTGTCAAAAACACTGTACTTGAAACTTGTAGTAAAACTTTATTCTAGTTTGCTGCTAATGTGTAGTGAAAAATGTCAATTAAGGCTCCAGTTTTAATTAAACAAGCTAGATGACTAAGTAAAACATAACATTATTTATTTCCTCCTAATGTTAAATGTTGAAATAATCGCAGTATTTTAATAATAATGTCAAAGTATTCAGGAAACCTCTGCTTCACACTAATTTTTTGCCAGAGTTGGAAGCTTGCAAAATAAACTTATGACTCCAGAAGCCAGCAGCAATAGCTATGAGAAAAAAGTGTTGACACTGCTTAAATGAAGACACACTTTTTTTTTTTAGAATTCATGTAATAAAGCAGACTTAAAAGAAGAGATTTTATCGACTTTACCTTCACATGCATATTGTGCCTTTCAGCTGTGCATACTTTGGCCAAAACATTCAACAAGCACAGCCTTGTTTTTGCTTAAATCAAAGAAAGATAAAAGTATACTGCAAGAAATAGTGTGTCTGTCCTAACCTAGTAGCTTTAGAAAGGCAGTGGCTGCGCAGTCGTTACCTTCCTTGTACTTTTTGTCAGAGAGAACAAGAACTCAGACTGCGCAAAGTCTAAAGTTCACCATCATTTGTCAAACTCAGCAGAGGGAGGGAGAGCATATGGTGAGCAGACAAAAAGACGGATGAAAACAGGACAAGTGCACATGCAGTTCAGGGTGAGACCAGACCGAGATGAGGAAGAGAAAAAAGAAAAGTGTCAGAAAAGACTGAGGCATTAGGAAGAGGGGAAGGAGAAACAGTGAGAGGACTGTCCCGGAGGTCAGGAATTACACTGACCGTAATAAACCTAAGAGACAGACACGGCCTAAAGCCCTCTTCTTCTTCTTCTCAGCTAGCTTTGCTTCCTCTGATCTCTCTCTTCCTTTTCCACCCTCATGCCTTTGCTTTTTTCCACCTATCAAACTGTTGTAAATTTAAGACATATCATCTCCCTCATATTGTCCCATTTTGTAACCACATAGAATCAAAAGCCATAACACTTTAGTCTTAAAGACTCCAGCATTTTATCCATCAATCTCTCATATGTTCCTTTATTCATACTGTATAAATGTGTTTTGTGTCAGGCAAAGGTAGTTATCCCTTCATTCCTTGACCCATGTCTTCAATAAACCTAACAGCCATCAATAATGTTAAATTATGCCATTACTTGATTAGTCTGTTACCTACTCCACCTTTGCATCCATTCATCTGTCAAGAAGTTTAAATCCATCATCAGAAATCAATTTTATGCTTCTGCCCTTGTCTGCACCATCAACCCACTGCGGTGTTAATCATTTATCCAGTTGTGCTGTCTTTCCAGTTTAGATGATTTCTTAAAATGTCAGCTGTTTTTCTATCACTCATCTATCGACTCATCGGTTCATCCATGTTCCCACTTTTCTTTCCACACATGTGTTTAAAATGATGGATGGAATCAATTTGATAAAGAACTCCAAGAATCAGGAAGTCTGTTTTCCCGTCTCTGGTCAAAACATCCGTCTGTCCGTCCACCCTGTTAGTCTATTGTTAAGTAGACTTATCCGTCCAAATGTTTTTTTCGCCTTAGATCAATTCTTTCACCCATCCTCCCTTTATTCAATCAGCCCTTACATCAAACTCTTTTCAATCTTGACACTTATTTGGTCTGGGTTCCATTTTGACACTTAACCTTATCATTCAGAAACCCATCAGCCACCCATCTGCCCATCCATTAATCCAATTTTACCAGCCATCCATCATCTCTCATTCATCAATCCACTCAGTCAGTGGTTTATTCAATAACAATGGCTCTATTGCCCACCCCTCCATTTAAACCTGCTGGTTGACGGTGGACATCTCTAGGTTAATCCATCCTTGTTCAAACCATTGTAATTCATACCGTAAAATATAATCTAGTAATCCATCCCCCCAAAAAAACTCCCTAAATAGGAGATACTGAGCCAGTAAGAACCAACCATTGCTGATAAGAGCCAGGCTTGTTTTCCATTGCATGTGACGCTCCATGGCTGCAAGATGTTGTTGGTCTTGTGATTTTGCTTCAGGAAAATATTTCAGCTATTCTTGGAGACCAGACAGTAGGAGGTGACTGTTCTTTTATTACACTCTGGATCAACTTACAGCAACTTGCTTACTTTTGTTTTGTTGGGGAACTCAATTAGAGCAATAAAATCGATACAAAAATAACGGGATAGCTGCTGATATGAAGTCTGGAATCGGTCTATTCTATATTTAAAGTTACTTCTCTGTGAATTAGAATCTGCAGAGTGTGCAGACTCTAGCTGTGTGCACGCCAAGCAGACTGTAAGTGACAGAAACTTTAAGCTGCCAGTAACTGTGTGTGCACTAGTGAGCATTGTGTAAGTGTGAGCCGCAGACAGAGCCAGTACAGCTACATGTAGGAGGAAAACAGTTCAGCCAACTCCTAAGGAGATGTGTCCCAAAATTATCCGGGCCGCCGACGCATGTTCCATATCCGTGCCTGTGCTTGGATTTTTCCCGCTCTCTGCAGGGATTCACTTCGTCAACTATTTCGGCTGCGGATGTTAAAGTAGAGTCGCTCTGGAGTGGCTCCAGGTTTTGTGGCGGGAACCACAGAGCTTGGAACGCCGGAAGACAAGTCAAACTGTTGCTTCATGTGGTTGCTTTGTGAAACATGGGCACATTTATTAAAACATAAGGGAAAGTTACTGTTATAAAAGTATTAACATGTTTCTTATCTTTTTTTGTTGTCCTTGCTGCCTTCAGGGTAAATTATCTTAGTGCCCTGTTCTAAAATAGGTTTAACTTTTAGTGTTAGTTTAATAAAACTAGGCATTTTCTCAGGAAGCAGGACTAAAGTCTAACAAGTCAGGCTTTTGGATTCGCCTTACAGTTTTAAGCAAAGTGTTTCTGAATTTAGTAGAGACTTTAGTAAAGACTAACACATCAGCTGGCCGATATATGCATGCCCTAGCCCATATGCGTTCAGCACTCATACCTTCAGATCATCCATCCATCAATTGATAAACTTGTTAAGAAATTAAAAGTTAAACTGGGCTTCTTTCGTAATAAGACATGTTTTTCTTTTGGAGTAAAAAAGCGCCTTGTCTCTGCATCGTTTTACGGTAATTGGTCTTAGATTATGGTGACCTTTTTTACAAGAACGCTACTTCTTAATGTCTTCAAATGTTGGACTCTGTTTACCATGCTTCATTAAGGTTCATCACAAACTGTAGAGCCATGACATCACTGTGTGGGATGGCGTTCCCTCTCTACGAGAAAGCAGTGTCATTGGTACACCTTTATTTACAAGGCCCTTCTTGGATTACTTACTTACACAGAAAAGCATGGCTTCTTCCGCCCTGCGATCCAATGATCAGCTGTTGCTCACTGTTCCTTTTGCCCAAACAGAACTAGGGAAGAAAGACTTTAGCTACGCAGCTCCTTGTGCGTGGAATTTTTTACAAAGAAACTGGATGTCGACTGAATTTTTTTTATCTTTAAATGCTTTTAAGTTGAAAGTGAAAGAATTTGAAGCAGCCTAAATGATCTGTAATTGTTTTATTTCATGTTTTTTTTATGTACCTGTCATTTAATTTAATGTATCTCTGTTTATTGTGTAACTTTGCTGCCTCTTTGCCAGGACTCCATAGAAAAAGAGATTTTAAATCTCAATGGGATTTTTCACTGCTTAAATAAAGGTTAAATAAAAACAAAATCCATCCATCCATCCATCCATCCACATCCACATCCACAGCTGGTATGATTGGTTAAGGGATTAAGGAAAAAAAGCCGAACTTTCTTGGAGGAACAAAGGCAAAACTGTCTGTACAGTTAAGTTTGTATTTTTGACATGTTTTGCTTTGAATTTTTCACCCATTTTAACAGCAGCAGAAAATCACTTTTAGAGGATAATAAAATAAATAAGTTAGCCTATTATGACCAGTCATGAAAAGGCTCCTTAATGCAAGCAAACCACTGTGTTTGTGTTGAGTCTAGGAAATGTGCCAACAATGATCATTCCCTGACAGAAAACTAAATATTTGCTAAAATGAGGTGAGATGTTTGCTGGAAACTTTTATAACCTTATAGAAACAGCAGAACTTTAAAGAAAAAGTCCTATTAAATGGCTGTTCACCTTAAAGATTAGTATAAAGGAACAGGATTTGGTTTAAAACTCTTACAAAACAGCCAAACTAATGGAATAGGTTTAAGCTCTGGAGTCTGCAGCACAGACTCTAAGGTAAATGATGAAGCATCTCTTAGCAAAGCCCAGAAAGCCTCCCTGATACCATCTCAGGAAATTTTTAAGTGGGGCTGCCGTCTCGCCAAAGGGCCTAAGGCCTCCCTCAGTGAGTACATTTCCAACATTTGACTTATTCCCAAAAACAACATAACTCCTGCCAGGTCTAGACTTACGAGCTACACCCGATCATCATCCAACACAAACTAACACAACAAATAATGAAACCAATCGAGCAGAGTGCAGGGCCTCCAGGCAACAGCCAAATCACTTTTAGAGGTGGCTGCTGGGTGGTCAGGCAAAGGGAAAAAGAATCCGGCTTGTAAAGACAAGGTTATCCATGCCATAACTTTAAAAAATACCCATGTCCATATTTTAAAGCCATTTATTAGCTAATAATCCCCACTTGCGAAGCAACAATAATCTATCTTCAGATTAATCTTAAAGTGAATGATAATATCCTGTTGGTGCCAAGATTAGTCTAAACTCGTATCGCTGGGAGTGATTTTGTTACATTATTCACTTAACCTGTAAAATTACACAATTACACGACTCATAGTGTTATTCCAAAAATAAACCTGTTCAAGAGCATTATTCCTACTTGTTTGGCTGCAACTCAGGCAGAAGAAGTGTAACCCAATAAAGGACACATGATATCCGCTATCTGTCCAGAGCACTAATGGTTTATTAGTCCCTTGGTGCTGAAATGTGATCCAATAGTATTGGAAGAAGCTCCCCCTAATCCCTACATCTGTGAGGCAGAGCTGGGCAGCAGGCAGAGATTTACACCCGGTAGTTTATGGAGCTTTTAAAAGGGACAAAGGAGCCGCCATAAAAAAAAACAAACAATAAAAATAATGGCATTGGAAGGATGAGTGTGTTTTGTTAATTTTTCAATCGTATCTAATATGAGTGGTGGCAAACTTTTATTCCAAAAAGCTTGACTCTACAATTAGAAAAAGACAAATATCATCCCGTTACCTCAAACAATTAAAACTTTTGGACGGCTTAATATATATGAAGAGGTTTCTCGAGGATGCATTTTAGGGCACAAAATTATTTCCTACTTTTACAAATTTCAGGACCTACTTTTAAGCTGCAGAAATCCCAGCTAAAACTGAAACAGCCTTCAAATTTGCTAAAACTAAACATTTAGCATGAAGGGTAGTGCATACCGATGTTTCTGCAGAGTGCAAGGAGTTTAAAATGTCCTCCCTATAATGTATACATAACAGATGTGCATCTATAAAGGTCAACTCTCATAGTCTTTGTTAATGCTGGTGTTTTTTTTGTAATAATAGAGAGAGTAACAATTAATTAAGCTTGTTTTATAAAAGGAGAGGTTTTTGGCAGCTTGCTGCTCTGAAACACACAATGCAAGGCGGGGAAGGGGTCACCAAAAACCAAAGAAACAACAGTTTTAATCAGCATGAGCCAAAACAACTGAAAGGTTTTCCTGAAACCCTAAATGGTCTCATGATCTCTCTCTGGGTCAGTCAGATAGACAATATACAGAAGGTAGTCACTGATACTTTCTTTAAGGAGGAAGAAAGCCACCAAACACCAACTCAATGATCAATATCTTCTGATGCACATATACAGAACTTACTTTTTTATCTATTAATTTAATTTTGAAAAATTAGATGTGAAAAAAAATCGCAATATATAGTGATATTGCAATATCATAATAATATTGTATTGTGACCCAAGAATCATGACATATCATTGCAACACTCATGCAAATACTTTTCCCTAGTAGAAAGCAACAAATGCTTTGCTGAGATGTGTTTTTCCTCCTGTAAATATCCCCTCCTGACATTTTTATATTTGCTAAATTGTGTTATTTATAGTTTTAATCTTGGGTAAAATTTGGATTATAATATGTATTTTTGTTGTTGCCTCAACCAGGAGTCTATAGAAGAATTATTATAACTTTTATTATATTATAACTTTTTCTTGTCTGGAAAATGGTAAAAAAAAAAAATAGTGCCAACAGACACATGCAGGAATAATATCTATATTATCCCCTTGATGCCTATTGTTGCAAATATGCAACAAACCATATTCTATGTTGAACAGTTTATTTCAGCTGTGGCTGGTTTTAAAGCTCCACATTGTTGCTGTTAATGGTGTAGTTGTTGTTATTGATGATGTTGATGAGGAAGAATCCATGTCACACAAACAGCAAATATAGAAGGTGTGGGGTGTGCTTTGGTGGTGCAGTGGTTAACGCAGCCGACCTGGGTTGGAATCCAACCTGTGGTCCTTAGCTGCATGTCTTCCCCCTCCTTCATACCCCCTTTCCTGTCAGCCTACTGCCAGAAAAACAAGCCACTAGTGCCGTAAAAACAACAACAAAAATGTTTAGTGGGGACCTAGGAGCTTTGTGCAAGCACTTGTTTCTGGTACAACTGTTGTATTAAATTTGCACTACAACTAAATTGATATATTTTTTGTGCCATAGTCAAAGTAATCATCTCAATTTGATAACTACCTAAAGCCAAAAAAACACGTACAAGCATTTTACATACATGCAAATAAATTCAGGTGTCAATTTCTTTTAAATAACTCAATTTCATTTCAATAGGATTTATAAATAATTAAACAAACTCAACTGAATTGAGTTTAGAAAGAAAAAAGCTTAAGGTGAGAATAAAAGCTGCGTTTAAAGATTCAGTATTGTTTTTAAAGCTATTATTAGTCATTTTGTCTACAAAATAGTTGAGAGATGAAAGAAAGACTGTAGGGTTGAAGGTGTAGACCATTGGATTAAGTCTCTGTATCTTCTATAGCTTTGGTCCAATCAATATCTGAATATGTCGATTCCTTAAAGCTGCCTCTTTTTTCAGTCTGGGGCGTTAAAAGGACCAAACATTTCCCTTTCATTAAACCTTAGTTTAAGCATACAGCAGTTCAAATCCCACTGCTTTATCAATGGATAACATTTAGCCGGTTATGTGCAAAATACATTTAGTAGAAACTGTATGAATCAACATCATCAAAAACAAAATCCTCTTGCAGATAAAATCATCAGCTTGCTATTGCTGCACTGAGGAGGTCGAACTCCATCAATCAAAGCTGCTGCACGCAGCTTTCCTTTGAGTTCACTGTGGGAGACAAACAGCCATAACTGAACCTTCTTCCCTTATCAAGTATGAATTACAAAGACCATCAAACTCCATTTCCTCTGACATTACCTTCTCTCTGCCACATCCCACCTACCACAGATCATACCCCTTCACCAACAGAGGGCAGAGTTTGCCTCTGTATCCAGGCAGGCTTTAGGGGAGAGGGAGAGGAGCAAAAGGGAGGGAGGGTTTGGAGATGGAGAGAGCATGGGCATGGGAAGGAGAGCGCGGGAGTCTTACTTGCAGTCTCTGTCCTCCAGATCAAAATGCGGGTTGAAGTTGATAAGGATTTTCTGACCATCTTCAGGGGCGGTTATAACCCATACGCACTGCTGGGAGGGCGGGTACGAGGTGGGGTAACCCGGGGAGGTCAGGTAATCCGCATTAGTGATCTTTATGCTTCCTCCACACATATCTGCACCACAAAGTGAGACAGAAAGTGATTCAAAAAAGGAGAAAAAATGCAATCCATCATATTATTTGACCTGAGACACCTTAAAATTAACCCTTGTTGATTGTTCACAGAGATTAATCTTTACAGAAAGTAGTTAGTTTTTTTGTTACTGGTGATAGGGCTCTCAACCCAAGCTGCCATTCTGTCAGAGGGCGGCTGGAGGTCTCTGTTGCATCTTTGTATGGCCAGTCAATATAGTGAGTGCCTTCCTCATTAGGCACATTATGTCACAACATGAATCATAACAGTAAAGTAACCAATTCAGCCATGGTTACTAACTATAAGTTACAATTAATTAAAGGGCTAATTTACACTTTTTAAGTGAGATGAAATAACTATATTTAATTAAAAATATAAAAAACTGGGACTGATGAAAGCTGGACCAAATCGGATGCAGAAAAGCCAACAGATTTTCCTGAGAAAAACGACTTATATCTTAAATCATACCTTCAGTTATTTTCCACTGATTACTGACTTGTTATATATTTACTCCAGTTCTGAAGGGCTAAATAAAGTCTTCTTAGTGGGGAACATTTGGAAATCATGCAATATGATGGTTTATTGCAATGCATCTCTAATGCCTGCCTCCTCCGTCTCTCATTTGCCATTAACTGTGCTTCCAAGTCTTTTTCACCTTTAGCACCTTGGATGCAGCCATCTGTGAGGATCCTCTCCTGCAGGGACTCCATCTAACAGACTGAATATATCATTGGCATGCAAGTGAAAGGGGCGCAGGAGGGGTTCCTCAATGCGCCTTTCTTCCAAGAAGTGCCACTGAACGGAGGTATTAAATATGCTGTATGCTGATGAAGGTTCTCAGTCATCCAGGTCATAGTCATTCCGTAAAAATTCAAAAAATATCCACTGGACTTGGTTTTCAAGATTTGAAGACGTTTCGCCACCTCTCCAGGAAGAGGTGGCGAAACGTCTTCAAATCTTGAAAACCAAGTCCAGTGGATATTTTTTGAATTTTTACGGAATATTAAATATGCTCGAACTTTAGTAAAAAAAAAAATGTAAAAAATGTGTGAAAGTGTGGCTGAGACGCATCAGCATCCAATCTTCAAGGTGATGTGTCTCACCGTGCAGGAAAACATGCTTCTTTATTACATTTAATTTTCTCTCTGGATGGTTTATGAAATTGCATGTTGCCTGGAGATCATGCTTCAATGGAAACGCGCGCAATAACCTCCAAAAATGCGTATTTGATGGACCAAAAAGACTAATAAGTTTAAATCTTCTCATAGAGATAAAATATGTATGCATACTTGTACCTGTTGTGCATTTTGAAATCATCAGTAGAATTATATTCCCAAATTATAATATATACTTGGAATAATCACTTTTGCTGCATCTTTTTTTATATTTATGAAACATAAAAATGATCAAACAGCTCCAGCCCTGAATATATACCCCCCCTGCAGCCAGGTGAGAGCCGACAATAGTGATAAAAGCATGCAGAAACCGGGTCAATAATGCTGTAATGTCAACCTACCAGTCTGAGTAAACGGAGACACCAAGATTATTTGGCTGAAAAGGAACAATAGAAATCCACAACGCATCCTTAATATGTGGCACCACATAGATAATATGATAAACACAAAAAAATAAATAAAAAAGAAGAGGTGAAACGTCCAGAGAGGAAAAAGGGGAAATAACAGCAATTCTCTCAGAGTAAGAGATCTGGTGGTTGTAGAGTCCCCAGCATCCTGCGGTTCACAGGGAACAACTTGGCATCTCCGAGAAGAAAATAATCCAAAGGCTTAAAAACAAGAACCAAAATAAGACAAATCCAGTAAAAAGTGGCACCTCAATACTCCCGCTTCTCTGTTTTGTTATTATTAAACCCAGCAGGAAATCAACACTCCAAAAAGGGAGATAAATAATAAAAAAGGAAGGAAAAATCACTGTTCAGTCGGGAAAAACCCGGAGATGTTCCTGCTCTGAGTCTCTGCTGCTCCGAGCTGAACTGTCAGGATAAAGGAGACAGAAACGGCGGAATGGACGCCCTCCAGTAGATCCGCTGCTGAGCGCAACCAGCAACAAGCGACCGATTCAGAGGAGAGCTGGAGCGGACTGACACCGCTGCGCCCTGTGCGCTCCTGACGCGTGCGTGCGTGCGTGAGGGGCTGGAGGAGGAGGAGGTTCACGCAAACCCATGATGGCATGCGGCTCCGTGACACAATAAAATCTGGACAGTGTCAGCCACAAAGATGGAGCCAGACGACTTAGACGCGCCTGTTGTCACGATAATCAGATAAGAAAACGATTCAGTCAAGATTTTCTAAAACAGCTTTAGAAATTTATAAAAAATAAAAAGTGCAATATTTCCCCACGACCATATCTTGTTTTATCCCCTTTACGTACTGTAGTTTTGTTAATGCAGATGTAAAAGTTAATCTCATGCAGTAACATGAGGTAAGATTACTATACACATTAGTCAGAATTTAACAAACATTTGAATTAATAATAACTGAAATCTCGTGCAAATCATTAAACATATAGTTTAAATAGTTACAACTTCCATAAATCCATACAGGAACAATGTTGAAAATATTTTTTATTTTAGTGTCTGAATTCAACAAGTTAACCGCAATAAAATCTATTGAATGATTACACAGTCTGATGTTTTTAACTCTGTTATTTCCCCTATTTTATTTTTTTTTCACTTACAACTAATAAAACAAGACATTTAGATTAAATAGGTTTCAACAGAATTCTGGTTTTGATTTAAAAAGTATGTTTAATTTCAGTGTAACTGAATGAAGCCTTATTACAAAACATTGTCTGTCAATGGGGAACTTCACTCTCTGCTTTTGACCCATCCCCTTGGGGAGCAGTGGGCTGCCATTGGGCGGCGCCCTGGGAGCAGTGTGAAGATTTTCATTCATCCAGGTCATAGTCATTCCCAAAAACAAAGTTAAAAAACAATCCACTGGACTTTGTTTCAAGTTTGAAGAGGTTTTGCTTTCCATCCAAGAAGCTTTTTCAATTCAAAATGCCAGAAATAGCGTTGAGTTTGAGGCTCTTATACAGTAGCCCAACGAAACCTTAGAAAATTGAAACGGATGAACGGGTCCACCCCTTTAAGATGGCGGGGGTCATTTGACCTCTTTTGTTAGCCTGCAATGTCCTGTACCTGTCTATGTCTCTGAAAGGGGGGTCGTTAAAGGGAATTGTTGGCCTGGCTGAGTAGTCAAGGTCTTCTGGTCCCCTGTAAAGGGGTTGCGTTAAGATGATAGTGGACATCACAACCCAGAAGCGAAACGTCTTCGAACTTGGAAACAAATTCCGGTCTAATGTTTTTTTAAAAACTTTTTTGGGGACCTTCTCAGCAGGGGCGGGGCTAGATGGGGGTTCAGGGGTGGCCATGGCCACCCTTATTCAATCATTGTCTACCCCTGTGGCCACCCCTACCATTTTTTCCCTCTAATACAGATGGTGGCAACAGTAATACTCTCAAGTGGAATATTAAAAAGATTTTTTTTTGTGGTTAATTATACACATCAGTATACAAACATTAAAGATGATAAACAGATAATTCATGCTCTTTTCAGAACTAGATTTTGTGTTATATGGGGTAAAGAGAATATTATGTGTCTCTGCAAGTCATCTAAGTCTACTTTCACACAGCAGCCTGAAGTGACCCAAATCCAATTTTTTTGCCCATATGCAACTTGAATCTGATCTTTTCATGGCAGTCTGAACAACACAGATCCAAATTTTTCCAATGTGACAGCAGGCCACTTGGTTATGTGGTCCTGAATCCGATACGAATCTGATCTTTTCAAATGCGACCTGCGTGTGAACGGCCAGGTCGGATTCATCCGACCTGAACGTCATCAATACCCGACAAAGGTCAATATTCTGCGTCTTGCTACACAGAAGCGGCAAGAAAAACAACAACCATGGCAGATGTTGATGCGGAGAGCAGTATTTACGTTTAACCATATTGAAAAGATTGTGTTTTTATGGTTGGAAAAGACGCCGGCACTACAATCCATGTTTACTTCCGGAAAAAAAAGAGCACGCTAGCCTGTGACATCATTGCATCCTCTATTGCATTGTGCTGTTATACCAAGTTAAAAGGTTGCAGTAAAAAAACTCATTAATCTTGTTCTTAGAGCAAATAGCCTTTAATCAGGTTGTATTGAATCTTAATAAAATTGGGAGAAATGTTGCCTTTTTTTTTAGGGGAGGTTCAGTGATGTGAGCCCCTGACTCACAAAATCTGGCTGAAGTTGTGGCAAAAAAAAAGGCCAGGGAAGAGGTAGCTGTGATATTTCTAAAAGTTTGTACATGTTTGATGTATTTATTTCCATTAAGGAAGGAAGGGAAATAACAGACTAAAATAAAACCATCACCAAATAAAATCCACCCTTTTGGTGTACATACAAGCAAAGATTAGGCCCAAACCCCCTCCCCCTCCATACATCTTGCTGCTAAAGAAGCTAAAAAATTCAGCAATTTGTGTCCTATAAAGGATGACACACTAATGTAATTTGCCTGTGCTTTTTATATATTTGTAAACAAATTTGGTGCTGTTGCCATCAACATTGCTTTAATACTGGCAGTTCAATCTGAAACACTTACACGGAAAGAAAACATAATTAGAAGAGTTTTATCGATACAGTTATTTAAAGTCGCAGGGAAGCGGTTGTTCCAACGGATGTATTTCCGAAATCTCCCGAGTTGTGCCTGACTTTACACAAGTCAATAGAGTGAATGTGATTGGTCGATTATCAAGGGGGCGGGATTGTTGTGGTGGAAGGTTCACAAACAAGTTTGATTGTGGCCGTTTTCTTCGAAGCATCTTGCTAACCAGTTAGCAAGTTAGTGCTACTGTACTAGGTTCCCACTGGGAAATTACATTGTGACCAAGTAGCACTAAATTAGTGACTTAAAAACGACACTGTCAAGGAACGCTATGGACAGCTGTTAGGTTTATCAATGTTAGGAAACATGCAAGAGGAGGAGAGTTTAGTGTCGGAGGTCGTGGATGAGTCTCCTCCGTCATACATTTTCTATTTAGAGGAGGAAAGCGGGGAAGAAGATGTTGTGGAAGAGGACGCCAGGGCGTCAAACTTGGTTTGGTGTAGAAGGCTTCCAGCCGTACATGTTTGAGCCCTTGCCTCGCAACGCTGCCAGTTCTGTTAGCTCTACGCCTGCCGAAGACACAGACGTCCATCCCCATCAACACTCAATGGGAAAGTAAATGTTTTTTATTTCAGCCGTTGCGTATATTAGCTGTGACATATGAATCAAGATGCTATGACCGAAAACATTTGATAGACAGATGACCGTTGACATGATTGGCCGAATCTAGGTGTTCAGGCTGACGTATAACTAACTGGCCTGCATAAAATAATGAAAAAAACCCCACAGATTTTAAGACAGGATTTGTTTTAAAAGCAGAAATGTTCTAAAATTTGGGGAAATATTGTCTGATAAAGATTACATTTATATACATGTTTAAGCCAGAATAATTTGACATTTAAATATGATTTCCCCACGACTTTAAGTCTTTGGCTCTCAGACCTCAGGAGGAAACATTAGCGCAGAATTTTCCTTTGAAATGCATAAACAGGGTAGAGTAAATAACAGGGAGGTTTCCCCCAAGGCCTAAAGCGTGGTGGTGGACTGGAGAGGATGAGGTTGGCGAGATGGTCCGCTTTAGCTGTATGAAGAAATCCGATGGGCTAGGTGAGCTGATACTAGATCATCACTCTGGGACCTGGAAGATGGAAGTCCAGCTTGAATAAAACAGGTTGAGTAAACCTCTCCATGATGAGCAAGCGTGAAGTGACAGTGGAGAGGAAAAAGGCTCAACATGATAGTCTTCTGCCAGACCGGTGGACATCAGACAGGGAACGCAGTAAGAGTCAGAGAGGAATGACACTCTGATGAAGCTTTAGCTACCATGGTGGAGGAGGGGATGGAGGATAGTTAAATCGGATAATCTGAACAGAAGTCCGACATAGCATAACCGCTGCCTGCACTTTAGGCACCTTTTATGAGATATTGGAATCCCTTTTAAGATGAGCGATGGATGCTGATTGGCCTGTGACGGAGACAAATAGTAATCGTTTCTTCAGTCTAACTTCTGCCTAGGCTCTATTTAGTATGTAATATAAGTTACGTTGCTGGTGGGACCTATAAATGTAAAGGCACTCCACAGGCGTAACTTTCTCAAGGACTGGTGTGGACATGCCCCCACCAATAATCTCTGTTTTTTCTTCCCTTTTCCACTCATTGACTTTAGCCAAAGGTAACAGAGGTTGGATGCAGCTATCAGAGCATTTTGAGTCAGTTTTTTTTTCTTTCTCACGCTGCTCCCGTGTCTCACCAATCTGTGTAACGTCATCGGATCTGTTGTGTTGCGACACCTGATTTGCGGTCGCATTTCACTGCCTACAAAGTAGCTACGTGGCAGGAGGAGAGACGCAGAGCAGCACTCAGTGAATATTAACCAGCAGAGCTGATGTTTAAGTAAAAGTAATGAGACGGGTTGGTTAAAAAAATTTAGATCATGGCGCAGAAAAATCAGTTCGTTAGACATATGGAGCTTTTTTAGCTTAAAAGGGCAACAGATTGTACGTCTATACAAGTTAGTTTTATGATGCAAGAAGCTTGAGAAAACAGTTTGTTCTTCTTTACAAAGTTAAAAAAGCTTGTCTTCTCAGAGGACCATTACTCACAGTTAGAGGTTAAAATTAACAAATGTTTTCTGATTGTACAAACAGAATCAGACTGCAGAGCTTCTACATATCTTGAAATTTGGTTTCCGGCATCATCATATTAGTAAATAGCTTCATAAATCTTTTTAAACGGAGCACAGAGAGAAGTAGGGAGAGCTGCAGATTTAAAGGTGAAACAGACTTACTGGGATATGCAACATTTAATAAATATTTAAAATGCAGCATATCCGGATTTTTCTGGATGGATGGAATTGAAATTGTACTTCTAGGGATGCATGATATATCGATTTTGGCATTGGAATCGGCTGTTATTCATTACTTTTTTCATACATTAATGTTTTTGTGCCCTATTTATGTAATGCACCAAAAGGCATCTCTCTAACATCTATAAATATAAATGCAGTGTGTTATGGTTCTCTTGTGTTATCAACAATTGGAATGCATTTAATAAATATATGTTAGAGCTCATTTGTGGAAAATACAAAAACCTAATGAAAGCGTTCGGGTCGAGTAACTGTAGGTCCATCAGCCCCCACCCTTAGAGTGTCCCCACAGACTTTTATCACAAAGTTACACCCTTGATCTACTCATTTACTTACTTATACTTAGACTTTGTAAATTTCACATGCTTTCTTCATAAACTAAATACATCCATTTGGTGTCATAATTGCAAAGACTTGCTCATGCAGTTCTTATGGTATGATATATTTTTCATCAGATTACTGAAAATCAGTTAATCCGTCAAATGAGCTTAAACGCTTTTCTAAATGAAAATGATTGTAATGAAAACATGTAACAATTGTGTTGTTTATTCACAACCTTGGTTTGTCTAAAATCCTCTCTGCAGACCTCTGCATGATACTGTAAACAAAAGACTGTAGCTCCTTCATGCAGACATCTCTAATTAACAAACAATTCCTTCTTCAGTGCATCCTTCCATCAAAGTTAAGATCTAACTTAAGATCAAACTCTTCTTAGATTTATAAATTGTGCACCACTCAGTTCTGATTAGGAGTCATTCATTTGGACTCTTGAACCTTCAAGTGTTTTAGTGATTTGCAAACAACAGCAGTTTACTTTTCCTAGAATTCTGACTCCTGTTCTTATAGTGGGCTGCAGTCTGCCTGTTAATCTCTGCAAGAATTGCTCAGATTAAGGTCAGCCTTTCAGAGGATTTATACTTCTCAAGAAATGTAAAATAAAACTAGCAAGCTACACTATATTGCCAAAAGTATTTGCTCACCCATCCAAATTATTGGAATCAGGTGTTCCAATCACTTCCATGGCCACAGGTGTATAAATTCAAGCACCTAGGCATGCAGACTGTTTTTACAAACATTTGTGAAAGAATGGGTCGCTCTCAGGAGCTCAGTGAATTCCAGCGTGGAACTGTGATAGGATGCCACCTGTGCAACAAATCCAGTCGTGAAATTTCCTCGCTCCTAAATATTCCACAGTCAACTGTCAGCTGTATTATAAGAAAATGGAAGTGTTTGGGAACGACAGCAACTCAGCCACGAAGTGGTAGGCCACGTAAACTGACGGAGCGGGGTCAGCGGATGCTGAAGCGCATAGTGCGAAGAGGTCGCCAACTTTCTGCAGAGTCAATCACTACAGACCTCCAAACTTCATGTGGCCTTCAGATTAGCTCAAGAACAGTGCGCAGAGAGCTTCATGGAATGGGTTTCCATGGTCGAGCAGCTGCATCCAAGCCATACATAACCAAGTGCAATGCAAAGCGTCGGATGCGGTGGTGTAAAGCACGCCGCCACTGGACTCTAGAGCAGTGGAGACGCGTTCTCTGGAGTGACGAATCGCGCTTCTCCATCTGGCAATCTGATGGACGGGTCTGGGTTTGGCGGTTGCCAGGAGAACGGTACTTGTCTGACTGCATTGTGCCAAGTGTAAAGTTTGGTGGAGGGGGGATTATGGTGTGGGGTTGTTTTTCAGGAGCTGGGCTTGGCCCCTTAGTTCCAGTGAAAGGAACTCTGAATGCTTCAGCATACCAAGACATTTTGGACAATTCCATGCTCCCAACTTTGTGGGAACAGTTTGGAGCTGGCCCCTTCCTCTTCCAACATGACTGTGCACCAGTGCACAAAGCAAGGTCCATAAAGACATGGATGACAGAGTCTGGTGTGGATGAACTTGACTGGCCTGCACAGAGTCCTGACCTCAACCCGATAGAACACCTTTGGGATGAATTAGAGCGGAGACTGAGAGCCAGGCCTTCTCGTCCAACATCAGTGTGCGACCTCACAAATGCGCTTCTGGAAGAATGGTCAAAAATTCCCATAAACACACTCCTAAACCTTGTGGACAGCCTTCCCAGAAGAGTTGAAGCTGTTCTAGCTGCAAAGGGTGGACCGACGTCATATTGAACCCTATGGATTAGGAACGGGATGTCACTTAAGCTCATATGTGAGTCAAGGCAGGTGAGCAAATACTTTTGGCAATATAGTGTATGTACTGATTCAAATGGTAGGACTAAATAACAACACACACAAAAAAAATAGGACAAGCTCTAGCATTTTCAGCCCTGTGCTCTGAACAGTTGCAAAATAAAAGAAAAAAGAAGCAGACGAACAGTGGTTTACCTTCAGGCTAGAAGCTGGTCTATTAAAGTTTAACATCATCAGCACAAACATGGAAGAAAAACAAACTGTCACTACAAATACAGAACTATGAAAACATGGAGCCAACACTGGTTCAAAGTACTTATTACTGAAAATAGATAAAAAGGAAAAACCTTTACTTTAAGAATGTAAGATAAGTTTTATATTTATAATTTCAATCATATTATAACCTTTTGACAGTATATATTGAAAGGAGAGCAGGCATAAAAATTTTCCTTTTTTAGTCCATTTTTGTATTTTTAGGAATTGTGAGATACTGTACGTTATAAAACATGACACAAAGAATGTGTATTAATATCAAGATCTATCTTTAAAATTCCTGAATCTCAATGACACATAGCCACTCATTTATTTATCTATATGAGGAATGATTTATGTAAAATGTTAGAATTATGAATCACATTTTGAAAACATGAAATCAAGTTTCTCTCGAAAATTATAAAAAACACAATGGAAATATATCAATTATATAAATTCAGCCTTTTTATTTGATTTGCTCGGTCCTTTACTTTTAAAATTACTCTAAATGAAGCATGCAAGAATGCATCATTTCGATCCTTACCCTGCTTTAAATACTTTTTTTAATTTATTTGCAATGGCAGATTTCTTATTTACTTTAAAATACTATTTAAAGTTACATTCTCCACTGTTTTCCACTGAGGGTCTTTGGACTCGTTTCCTTCTCTGGCAAACTTTCCATACAGCATATGATTATTTTAGATGAATAATGTCTGATTAAGCCACTTATGATCTCTAAATTTAAATCGTTCTGGTTCCTATAATTAATAGCAGTGACAGATCATATGCGAAACAAATATTCTAATTGTTTATTTAGACTCTTTCTTAGCAGCAAACTCCAAAAAGAAAATATGTTTTCTTATCTGAAACAATATCTAAAAAAATACCGAAAACAGCAGATAAAAGATACTTTTTAACACCAAAGAGGTAATTGGCTGGAAGCATTTAACAGGCATTTTGCAGCATCCTTGCTGAATTTTCAAGCAACTGATTTCACATAATTGAATTTAATTTAAAGATATAACATGAAAGTTAGCAGTAGGAGTGCAGCACTGCTACTGTGATGCTACTACTTTTAGTGGTGGAAGGGGTCACCAATTATAAATCAGAGGGGTCTGAATAAAGAAAATCATCAGCCAGAAAAGGCCTGGAGACATTTTTAATTATAATTCGTTACTTTAAACAGAATTTAACACTGAAATAAAATGAGGGTTTTATGCATCCATGTTATACATTGAATATTTAAACAAAAAAAATATAAAAGAAAAAAAGAACATTTTTCCATTTTAAAATCTAAAGTGTATTTTGAAGTAGAGAACAACAATTGTACAGTTTTCCTATATAAAAAATTTCCTGATTCACATATTTTATAAAACACCTGAACTGACCGTTTGTTATTTCTTTCTTATTTCTGTCTTAATGAGAGCAGTGGGCTTTATGCTGCCATGCAAGGCTTTAAACCTGGGTTTGAATAGAGACAAAGCCATTCTAAAGCACATATCAAGGAGCTCATTTTGAACCTGAATCCATATTTATTTTTGATTCTGTTCATGGTAGAGAATCCTGCTTCACAGCAGCAGGTTGAGCCAAACATACTCTAAATGTGCAGGGTCATCTTTGAGCACAGCATTTCACTTTTCTGTCAAAAGTTCACCGCAGTTCTTCCAGCAGTCCACACTTTCCCTGCTTTCTTTTTTCCGTTGCCCGGCTTGCCACGGGTTTGCCTGCTGTGTCTAAAAGTGGCTCACCATTGTGACCCAGACTGACAGCAGCTCATTGGCTAATTTGTATCATATGTAGCCTGGTCTCGGTGCTCCGGAAGACTTTAATATATTAAGGAGAAGCAGCACAAGTGAAGTTAGACACTGCCGTCACACAACATGCAGTAATTTATAAATGTTTTAAATCAGGTTAGTTCCAGATTAGCCAGCAGGTGGGTCCGGATCCGAACCGCGGTCCGCTGATCCGTGACCTCTGCTTTAGTGTATTTGACCCTTTTTGTGCTCTCATACACCAAAACATGTTCAAACATAGGTTGTACAACACTAAGCCGGCCACTTCTTTAATCAAAAGTCCTAAAAAGTCTTAAAGCTATTGTGGAGGATTTTCACAAGTTTTTTAAAAGAACCGCCCTCTCCACTTAAAAAAAAAGGCACATGCACAACCCTGTACCCCCCCCCCCCCCAAGAGTGAACACCTATTAACTCCTGCGAGAGCGTGCAAAAGCTCATTTCTCCTATTGCATGTGGTGTTTAGTTGTTAGTTAGTAACCCTTGAATCCCTCAATCACTATATAGAGCGGGGAGTATATAGTGGAGCAAACTCAGTTAACTGACCGTTCAGACAGATGATTACTTTTTGCTACCTGTTGGTCATGTAACTCCTCCTCTACTGTGCGGTGCCTGCACCATCTTTGTTGTTAGTTGCCTGTGTTAGTCGACCCTCTGCCATTTTTAAAGAACCGCAATAAGAAAGCTGAGCTTCAATGACTGTCTGAAACCATAGATCACCATACATATGCGGCTGTAAGTGCGCATGCGCACAAAATTATACTGTAGCTTACTGGATGAGCACGTAGGTCGGCCTTACATAAACGTATCACCAGTATGATTAACAATTAGAGGCACCACTTATTGAGATGATCCACCTGAAAATAAAAGATTTTCCTCTATAACTTTAACTTTAGCAAGTTTGTGTGATATGTCATGTTAGATGCAGAACATTAAGCCGATTTAGCATATCATCTCCCACTCTCCCGGTCAAAGATTAAACATCAGGAGGCGTTCATGTTAAAATTTGATTCAGAATACACACAGCACTTGTAAAGTATTGATTTATTGGGACACAACTCATTGAAAGTGGTAAATTTTAAATATCTTTTACGTAGCCTAAACTTGAGTCATGCTGGTTGCTGAACACAAGCCCAGTCCGATTGGGAATCAGGAGAACATTTTCCTCTTATATGTGATTTATTGTGTAAATTGGTGTCATACAGTAGTGCTGAAATACAAAAAAGACCAAAATCAAAGGGGAAGAATGCTAATTAAGACCAATTTCAAAGAAAGTCTTGTTTTTGGAAATAATAATCTAAAGAAAATGAGGGCAACGTGATATAAACTGGATTGACCTGGCTAACCACAAAAATCAGCAGCTCCTTTTTCCTATCATAACAACTCATAGTTTGTTTTATAATCCAAAAATCCCAACAGACTTTAATGTTTCCTTTCAAATATGATTCCAATTCGAGTATTGGTCTGCAGATTTATTTTCCACAGTGGAAGACAATATGTGTTTAGAAAGGTGCCAGGCCTTCTGACTCTGCCAAACATGACAGAGGAGCCATCAGTCACAAAGTAAGTGTTATTTTAGGAAAGCCAGAGCAGAACCTCCGCTTTTGAAGACTGATTACAACTATTCGCTTTTCTGTTGACGGATCATATTTTGTTATTGGCATCTTGACATTTTCACATTTCATGCAAAACACTTCCATTAATTCACAGTCATTAAATAGCCTGATGAATCACTCTATGTTTATGTTCATTAATCATCAGAAGTTTGTTTTGTTTACTTTTTCTTTTAGGTCAAAGAGTAAAATGTTAGATTAGAAGCAGATGTTTATATTAAACCCAGCATCTTGCCGATGTCTTTGGATTTTGGATCCCGAAGGAACTTCCTGTTCAAATTCTGGTATTCAAAAAAAGGAATTTTGAAGATTTCTAAAGAAAACTAAACCATAGTTACAGATTAAAAAACTAATCTTGAGACCCTAATAAGGAACTGCTTCAGGGACTTGGGTAGATAAAAGCTTTCTTTCAGTGTGTTGTGATATAAAAAATAAACTAATCCATTGATTTAGTTGAAGTCCCAAATCAGAAACACTGAGAGTTTAACTGGGGTCAAATTCTGTGTTTTCATAAGGATGAGTGACCCTATTGTGCAACTTCCCAACAACTGTGACAAGTTGCACAAATATGACTGTTACCCAATGCTCAGACCAACTGGGATGTGGGAGTTTGGTGCCCATACATCCCTACTGCTACGCATTGGAATGGGTCTCTCAGGAAAAAATGCTGATCGTTAACGCACCAGCTTCACCCTAAGATATCTTCTGCCAATTGCAGCCACCTAGCCACAACCAAAGAGAGAATGTGATCCTTTTCAAACTATGTGTCATGATTTTTCTAAAGCTCTGACCCACATGCAGAAGACCAAACAGAGAGACCAGGGAAAAGTTTAACAGGTTTGTTGAGAGTAGGTTGAGAGGAGTCCAATGCTGCTCTGAACACTGTCGAACCGGGACTGAAAAGTGAAGGGGAAGATTCTGCGGTTAGTTCAGGCTCAGTGGGAACATTGTGTTTTCAATTTGAAGAAGGGAATTAAGGCAACAGGACTCATGTTTCCAGAAAAAGGTGTCTCTTGTTGAATCCAGTGGGTGTGGGTTGTTCCAGTTAATTTCTTGCTCGTTGGAGGGCGGACAGGGTTTACCCAGGCTGCGGTTTTTCCTTGAGGAATGGAGGAACTGACTGCCACTTAGTTTTCCTTCGGCACTTGAACGGGTTCTTGTGGAGATGCAACCCCTGCTCAGAGAGACGCCAAAACTATCCTTGGGTAAAAGTAGATCCAAACCACTAGCTTGAACCCTCAGCTCAACTTGATGCTCAGAGAATCCTTCCAGGGGGAAGAAGGTCCAAAACATCCAGTTTGCAGGATGACTTCTTGCCGAGAGGCAAAGACAAACAGCATCAAAAACAGCAAGGTTAAAACTCAGGTAGAAAAAAACTCAGTTTGACTCAGCAAAACTCAGCTTGGCTAGAGTACCCAAAACTGACAAACACTCTGGCGTCGAGGTAGTGGCAGTCAGCAGCTTAAGAGTCCTCCGGTAATGAGGCAAACATCTGCAGGTGTGTGAGGAAGCCAACGTGAACCAGGCGCCGCCTGGTGGTGGAGGGAAGACAAACAAAGCACAACCCACACAAACTGGATTCCTAACACTATGGCAACTGCTGATAAAGCTGTCTAAAGCCAGGCTTTTACTGTGCGATTTTTTTTGCCCTTTTCGACGTACAGTGTGAATAGGCAGATTGCATAGAAGCGTCAGGTCACACAGAGTTAGAACATGCATCGTGAGCAGTGAACTAACACTGTACAACAAAACCCTGCGGTCTCATTGTACAGTGTAAGCTGTAGCTGTGTGCAGAAAAAAAAACAACTAAAAAAATGGCACAGTGTATGCCCAGCTTACCATATTTATGGGGACGCCTGTGTTCCAACATGGATGGATGTTATAGTAAAACAGGTAAAAGATTAGACCAGAACTTGGAGACTAGTTCCAACCATTGGCTTAATGAGATGGATTCCTTGTTCACTGTGCCTGCCCTGATTGCTCCCCCTCTGTGCAGGTGAGAGTCAGCCAGCACAGGACATATAAAGCACCATATTTCTGGATCTCAGACAGTTTCTCACTTGTTGGGCTCTCCTTATGCAAACCTGACAGACATGTTGCTGCTCTGCTTCTGATGCTGCTCTGCTGCTTGTTCTCATCATCATCTGATATTGCAGATTTGAGTTTGTCTATTTTGTTTTACATTGCATCAGTTAACCTTAGTTTTTGGTGTTCTTTGCTTTACTTCCATTAAATTTAAGCGTTTATGCACCTTTACTTGTGGCATAGTCTCCCATTACTTGTTGCAACACCTAGCTAGCTGTAAAAGAGAACACTTTGTAGTTTTGGATGTCAAAAGTAATTTTAGTACTTGTCTTTGTAATGTTAGTATGTACTTTTCTGACCCTCATGCAGAATCACATGGAGAAGCAGTGAATTTTAATGTTTATTAATAAAAAGCAAAAAGTGGAGGAGTTAAGTATCTTGGGATCTTGTTCACAAATGAGGGAAGAAGGGAGCAGGAGATTGACAGGCGGATTGGTGCAGCGTCTGCCGTGAAGCGGGCGCTGTACCGGTCCGTCGTGGTGAAGAGAGAGCTGAGTCAAAAAGCGAAGCTCTCGATTAACCGGTCGATCTACGTTCCTACCCTCATCTATGGTCATGAACTCTGGGTCATGACCGAAAGAACGAGATACAAGCGGCCGAAATGGGTTTCCTCCGTAGAGTGGCTGGGCTCTCCCTTAGAGATAGGGTGAGAAGCTTGGTCATCCGGGAGGGACTCGGAGTAGAGCCGCTGCTTCTCCACATCAAGAGGAGCCAGTTGAGGTGGCTCGGGCATCTGGTTAGGATGCCTCCTGGACGCCTCCCTGGTGAGGTGTTCCGGGCACGTTCCACCGGGAGGAGGCCCCGGGGAAGACCCAGGACACGCTGGAGAGACTATGTTTCTCGGCTGGCCGGGGAACGCCTTGGGGTTCCTCCTGAGGGGCTAGAAGAAGTGGCTGGGGAGAGGGAAGTCTGGGCCTCCCTTCTTAAGCTGCTGCCCCCGCGACCCGACCCCAGATAAGCGGAGGAAGATGGATGGATGGATGGCTGGATAATAAAAAGCAAAGAAGAATTTTGAAGTGGAGAACTGCAGAAAGTAACTCTCTGGTTGGTCTGAGTGGAGAAAGCAAAGTGATCAGGAAGGAGTTGGTTGATAACAAATGATGACTGATTGATTTTGCTTCCTTGAGTGATGAAGGAGCGGTTACTTGGATCTGTAAGTACTTGATTCATCAGGTTTTGCAAACTGTACCTCAGCGGTCCAAGATATTGTTAGTGAGATCTGAAAGCGTTGGTACTTTCAAGAAATGTCGTGCTGGAGAGCGGGCAGGCAGGTGATGAAGACTGAGCACTGCTGCACACAGGTAAGACCATTTCCATGAAGATTGGATACAAACTGAGATCCACGGTTTTTCTGGAACAAAAACAGAGTGCACATTAAAAGAGATTTCAACAAGAAAGATATTCCAGGTTTTAGGTCTTCTGCTTGAATACCATCAGGGCTAATCATCCAGCAAATAGAGATGATCCTTTTCCTTCTTATATACACGCTAGTCATTTTGATGTTCTCAGGTGTGCAGCAAAAGGGGTCAGCCCAGTCACCAGCAAAGATCCTCTCTGTGAATGGAAGCTCACTCACAACAGAAAAACAGCAAAACCCCCAAAGACCCAAACAGTCTTTCTAGGCCAGCAGTATTGTACCCTCCACTCACTGGACTTAATCATCTTGGTTAAAAAATCATAAAAAATTTACCTGGAATGGGTATCACTGGCACTGAGTCCATGTGATTGACTGAATAATATATTGGCTTGCAAAGCATAAATGTAGCAGACTATCAAGTATTGCTTCAAAGAAGCCCTTTTATTTTTGCACACACTAAAATTGCATTTCTTTAGCGTGGCAGTCAAGACCACACTAACTGAGACCAAGCAGTACCAAGAGAAGGCCAAGAACTTTAGACTCTAAGACCAACACCTCATATGGTCATGTTCTTGGTCTCGGCCTCTAAAGGACTCGGCCTTTTCTCGGTACTACTTGGTCATGGTTGCTGTGGTCTTGACTGCAACACTGCATTTCTTTTATAAGCCGTGAAGGATCTATGGCAGAACAATGGAGAGTGGACAGGCAGGCATGTTTAAGGAATTAGTACTTGAACGGTTTGAGAAATCAGCAGCAAGATACTAAACTACTTTGTAGTAAAAAAACTGAGTGTTGGACTGACTTGTGTAACTTACACTCTCAGAGAACAAGACTCATTACAAGACATGCAGGACCTGTTGAGACTTTAAATCCCAAAATCACACATATAAGGATAACCCTAAAGGTGAAACCATCCAAGTGTGTGCATACTGGTCGATCTTCTGCATGTTTTGGCTCATTCCTTTGGCATACTTAGCTGTATTTGTCAGTAAGCATTAAAAGTGAACATTTTAAACACATTTACAAGGTGTTGAATCTGTTTTCATGAGTATTTAAAACACTCAAATTACTTAAAAAAAGTTCAGTTCTTTAATTTCAAAACTAAATACAATTCTTGATCTTGAGTGCAACAAACAGAAAGGAACTTATTGTTCCTATTAAAGGTATTTTTATGTTGTTGTTTTTTTTAACCCATATCATCCCTCCCCTAGATATGGATGGAGGGAACTTATATGAGGTAGATAAATAAAAAGCGATTTAAAAATCCATAACATTCACAACCTCTAAATGGACTGATGAAAGAGGGAAATTGCAGAGGATAGAGAAAACGAATGCGTAAATGCATGAAAACCTGTAAACAGCTTGAAAAAAACCCCCATGACTACTCATGAGCCTGCAATGTGCAAATTCTCTACCAGAGGCATGCAGGTCAACACACATGCACTCACATGTCCCTGGAATGATGGAGGAGGGACCTCATCTCTATAATGACACAGACATATTGGTAATTACAGGACACCTAGACAGTGATCCATTAGGCTGCAGAGGTGGGTTTCCAAACCAGCCAATGCAGACACTCTACAGCTACAGTCTACTTTATTCAGAATCTCAATATTTATTTAGATACACCCTTTCTGTCATACCATGCTAACTGGCATGTTTTTACAGAGATTTGGCAATGTAAATAGAAAAACAAAAATTCAGTTACAACCTGCTGTTAATAATGCAGATTTAAACTGTAAAAGAAATTGGCTGCGTATCCTGTTATAGCAAGAAAAAAAAATGTCTGTTTTGTTAGGTAAGTTAGGTACCTCTTCATTATCAATTTACTTTTTAAAATTAATGCTCCTCCAAAAATAGCCATAGTAGCAGGATTACACTTACTTTGAAAGCCTCAAAAATCTCAAGAACGTCTTTCCAACCCATTTTAAGAGATAACAGACAGCTTGGAAGCAAGATATACAAAGCACTAGATAACTTCTGCACGCTTCTCCCATCTAAATAAGCGACCTCGTACTCGTACTCGTACTCATTGTCTCCCGCTTTATCCGGAACCGGGTCGCGGGGGCAGCAGACTAAGCAGAGACTCCCAGACTTTCCTCTCCGTAGACACCTCCTCCAGCTCTGTTGGGGGAAGCCCTAGGCGCTCCCAGGCCAGCCGAGAGACATAGTCTCTCCAGCGTGTCCTGGGTCGTCCCCTGGGCCTCCTCCCGGTGGGACATGCCTGGAACACCTCCCGAGGGAGGCGTCCAGGGGGCATCCGAAGAAGATGTCCGAGCCACCTCAACTGACTCCTCTCGATGTGGAGGAGAACCGGCTCTACTCTGAGCCTCTCCCGAATGACCGAGCTCCTCACCCTATCTCTAAGGGAGAGCCCAGCCACCCTGCGGAGAAAGCTCATTTCAGCCGCTTGTATCAGGGATCTCGTTCTTTCGGTCATGATCCAAATTTCATGACCATAGGTGAGGGTAGGAACGTAGACCGACCGGTAAATTGAGAGCTTTGCCTTTTCGCTCAGCTCCCTCTTCACCACAACAGACCGGTGCAGCGTCCGCATTATTGCAGCAGCCGCACCGATCCGTCTATCGATCTCCCGCTCCATTCTTCCCTCACTCGTGAACAGGACCCCAAGATACTTGAACTCCTCCACTTGAGGCAGGGACTCTCCTCCAACCTGAAGGGGACAAGCCACCTTTTTCCGGTCGAGAACCATGGCCTCGGACTTGGAGGAGCTGATAATAATAATAATAATAATAAGCGACCTCTCAACATTTAATGTGCTCAGACGTTTCTCTTCTAAACGTAAGGGTGCCAATGTTCAGGTAAACATACACACTTAATTCAACCACAGTCTTAAAGCATATCTTCACACACCATGAGGATAAGGTCTGATAAGATCTTACTGCCTGAGATGGTGACAAATAACCTTGTCTTGTTCACACACTTGGACTAAACTTTTATTTCACTCTGTTTCAGAGCTCGTACTGTATCTACATTGGCCTGGACCTCTCAGAAGACCAATGATGAACTAACTTAAAGGTATAGTGGAGGATTTTTGTGAATTTTTGAAAAGAACCACCATCTCCACTTTAAAAATAAAATGCACACGCACAACCACTGTACCCGCTCCTGAGAGGGATGCCTATTAAGCGTCTTGAGAGCGTGCACAAGCCCATTTCTCCTCGTGCACGCTCTGTTTAAATGTTGCTGTTGCATCGCTCATACAAGCTTACTTTCCAAATGAAGATTTGCCGTTTTTCCTCTACATCAGGCTCACCACAGGTAAGTGAGAATGGGGACAAAGGACTCCCTTACGTAAAAATATATTACCAGAATGATTGACAATTAGGATGAACCCTTATTTAATGATCCACCCGAAAAAAGAAAATGCTCCACTATACCTTTAAAAATAATGGTCAAGAAAACAACCTTGCTGGCCAGGATTTAGCCTATGATCATTACTGAGTTGATCAAGGAATAGCTAATAAACACAGATTTTTTTTATGCCATTACCTTGACCCACAGATTTTTATATAGTGCTTAAAATAACCTTTTGAAAGCCTTTCAATGTCCTTGTGAAACATCATGCTTAAAATAAAACCAGAGGTTTGCCCTATGTTACGAATTTTAAGCTTTTTGCATAAAAACAAGACCTTTGGAAAGCATCTTTAATGAGTCCAAATGGTATGTGTATTAACCTTTCCTTCAAGCTGTATGCTCAGTATTTTTGCATTCAAGAACACACAATCTACCTTGCTCCACTCCTACTAACCATTCAAGAACTGACCCTTAACCCGTCAGTGTTAGGATCCTCAGGCTTGCCCTCCAGAGGGCGCCGAGGATCCTCTTCTGCTCTGTGTTTTTTCGTTAGGGTTGGAGTTACTGTGGGGATCTGTAGACTACCCTCTGTCTCCAGCAGAGTGCGCCGTGGGACTTCAGGAGCTGGAACCTCCCTGCACACCTGTTGCTAATCCTCTCATCAGAAGACCTCTCCTATATAAGCTGACTTCAGACCTTGCCTCAACGCTGCAGTGTTGATCTTAGTTGGTTAGCAACCTGAGCCTCTGTTACTGGAAGAATCTTGGTTATCTCTAGTGTGAGATCAGATTCTAACTCTTCCTTGCTTCTGCCTCACAGGAATCCTGTCTCTTCGTGAAGCTCTGGATGAGCTTTACCTCCTGTCTCCTCGTGAAGCTCTGGAAGAGCTGCCCCACTGGTAACCTGTCTCTGGCCTGCAGCTCTGGGAGAGCTGCATCACAGGAAACCTGTCTCTAGCCTGAAGCTCTAGGTGAGCTTTACCTGCTATCTGCCCTGGTGAGCCAACCTGAAGACTTCTATGTGGAGTTTACCTGAAGGTTCTTATGTGGAATCAGCCTGAAGAATCCTATGTGGAAATTCTCCTGTTGTTCTCTGCAATGAGCTGGAAGCTCAGCCTGAAGAATCCTACGTGGTTATTTCCTGTTGTTCTCTGCAGTGAGCTGGAAGCTCAAATCTAGGTCTACCATGCTAAGCCTTAAGCTAGATGCTTAGCCTCTCATGAACTCTGCTAACCAACAGTCTCCAGTCCCAGTCAAGACTTCAGTGACACATTCTCTGAACTTATTATCCCCTCGTGTTTCAGAACTTTAATAAACGTTTGAACTTTTTCCCTGCCTCCTCCGTGTGTGTTCTGCATCTTGGGCTTGCCTAGATTACCCATCATGACAGTCAGCCAATTACGTTGTACTATTATGGTTTAAGGTGGAACATAAATCTCAAACGAAAGCAAGAAGTGGCAAGCCCACAGTCAAACCGAAGTAAACATAAAAGCACAGGAGGGCACACAAACAGCTGTGGACATGATGCGGCTTTGCCAATAGCTCTGAAAGTTCTGATAAATGGCCCCATATCCCCAAATATGGGATTAAGCCTTGATCGATAATGGGTAGAAATAGACTAACATTGCTACACACTATCAGTCGAACTAATCCAACAGTTTCAAACTGTAATTTGTAATTGCAGATATTTGTATGGTGTAAAGTTTGAGCATTTTTCTTAAGGAAATTAGCTGATATTGTCATCACTCTAGCAGTAAGCATTCCTAGTAAGCTCCCATATGAAACAGCAGAAAGGAACCAGTCAGCTGAGTAAAAAACATAAAGAGGACAACAACAAAAAGAAAAGAAGAGAGGGACAAAACGCAGAACAAATAATGGATGTCTATTCTATTAAAATTTCTGTATCTGTATAATGGGTCTGTTCTATGTGTTGACTTCTCAATTCAGTGGGCCCCCTACCTGTCTTTGCCTAGGGCCCCAAATTTCCTAAATCCGCCCCTGGAAGCAGTAGAAGATAGATTAATGTTATTGTTATTGTTACAAAAAATAAAAATTCCTGAAGCTATGCTTTGTGAAACAGGTAAACGTGAGAAATAGAGCCAAAATCTTTTTTTTTCAGCCTGGAAGACTCAGCCAAGCCTTACCTGCTGACACCTCTGATAAACTTCTCCTTCTCTCCAAGCTTCAGCAGCCAATACCATCCAAGACTCTTCTTTACAGCGGCTCGTTGTATAGCAGAAAAAAACATCTGAAGGTAGATAGGACCTCGATCAGTCTGCGGTCTAGCGCCTTCTCTAATCAGCTCCCTTCCTGCTTCATCTCTAGTCCACCACCAGTGTCCGAGTTCTCGGGAGAAGAACTTTAATCTCATAAATCTGCCCATTCTGTCATCATCAGTAATACTCTTCTGCCTGGATTTGAGCTCCACAATTCTTTACAAGTTATAATTCTTTCTTGTGAGTCTTTCCAGGTTTCAAATAGATGTTATTTATGCTATTTTTATGGATTTCTTTTCTGTTAAATAGTAAAAATGATCATGTTTTCAGAGATATTATATGAAGTAATACTATACTTTGTACAAAAAAATGAAAAAGAGCAAGAGTGAAAAGACAGTATGATGTGGTAATTATTTATGCCACGTTTATAACTGTTACTCATTTCCAGGAAAACTATGAAGATAAATACATGTAAACATGAAAATATAGACAATACATGTAAATGCCCTTCTCTGGTTAAAATCTCTCTGAACACACTAAAACATGAAAACAAACACCTTTTCTTAGACAAATATTCCCATTGTTGTGTTTTTATAAAGCATTTGTCCATCTCTCAGTCAATCAAACGAGTGTATAAAGCCTTAGACATGACTTATTGTAGAAACTTTTAATGTACTTAGACCAATAACATATTCTGGCATAAGAACCTTGAAAATCTTAAAAAATAACAACAAAAATAATTTACCAATCGTAACTTAGAGACCTTGACAAAAACGAGGTAAAGCAATAACTATAAGAAAAATGCAAAAGACAAAAAACAGCGCATATAATTCAAAGATTTATTGTTGACAAGTTCAGCCTCTAACATGTTATAGTAAATAACTAGAAATAATAAAATGGAGGCACTAAAGAACATTACTGGCTCTTTTACTAAGAAGCACAGAAGTTTACCACTGAAATGCAGCTTCTCATAGTGGCATGTGGTAATTATTACCATGATTTGTGTACAAACCTCTGACCTGCGAGCTCAGGTGAAAATCCATCGTAAATATGAGCTTCAATAGTTCCAGCTCTGAAACTTCATCTCCTACCTTAATGCTAAAAAACTCCCACAAGCTCAGAACCTTAAGATTTTATTACAATATTCAGAGCTGCTGCATAAAAATCCCATTTATGTCAACCCAAACCTTATTCAGTGAGTCATGTCTGACTCAGAAACAGCTGAAAGTTGTACCTTTTGTGCCTGTGAGCAGGATCTGAGCTTCATTACTCAGTAAGCTTGAGCAAGAGCAGCACAGGAGTGAGTCAGTGTTGATCACACAAAGTCAAGCTAGATACATTAGAAAACAATCCCTCTGAATGTGATTAATTTCTTCAATTTTCTTTTATTTTAAAGGTAAACAGGACAATGTAGGTAATTAAAATGTGGTAACTATGAACATTACATATGGTACACATGTTCCACCTTTAATCACCTTGCTAGTTCTGAGATAGACTGCGCTTTACCTTCAGATGAAACCTTCAAAATGAATGTCTTTTTGCTTTTTTAAACCCATTTATATATTTTTTTCAAGTCACATCTCCTCAACTACCTGCCATCTTGGATTACTCACCTAGAAATTACAGCATCTTTTCAAGATAATCACAAACACGCTTAGAGCTACTGCCGTAATTGCTTTGCAGAACAAGAACCTCCTCCACACTTTTTAAGTAAATGTAAATACTGCAGTGGTGCTACAATGAACACTCCAGCAAACTGTCTCTTTACTAATAGAACCGACATTTAGGGAGCATTCAATGTATTTTATATATTTTGTTTTTTTTTCATATGGCTATTTGAACTTCAAACTTCTTGCATTATATAATCTAAAGAACCATCTTCCTCTGTCAGTATTCCTGCTTAAATGGAAAAGAAATAAGTGTTTTTTCTCCATTTTCTGTTATTCTATTCTATTTTATATTCTTATTTTTGATTGTATTTGAGAGCTTATGTATTTCTTGTTACCCTCTGCTGCCCTCTTGTGTCAGTCTCCTTTTTCCTAGCTCCCTTCTAGACTCCTCTGTCCACACCTGCTCCCAATCTGCTCATTAATCTACTCCCATATAAACATATCCTGTTCAGTCGCTGTTTGCTGGTTCCTTGTCATCATTTCTTACCTTCATGTGAGTTTTTCTGGATTTCAGTATTTTGTGGATTTATGTTTTTGGATTTTTGCTTCATTTGCCACTTTTTGATTCATTAAACTGCAAGATACCACTTCAGCTTCTGTCTCTGCAACTGGCTTCTCCAAAACCTCCACCCAACCAGACAGCTGAATGTTCTCAAAATCCAGCAGAAACCAAATGCTGTGCTCCATTAACATCGGCTGTAAATGCACCCTCGCTTTAATGTTTATCCTACATGTACCCATAAACGCTTATTATTATTTAAAGGTATGGATGTGACACAAAGCTTTCACTATGTTTTTAGTTGGTAGAAATGTGTAGAGGTAACCTGTGATTGTTTTATTCAAATTTTTATTCAAAAATAATTTCATGGATTCATCTGCCAGAAAACAGCAGTTTTCCACAGAATATAAGGATAAGCAATGTGGGTACAGTTAATTGTGACTATGAATAAAATTAGCTTCTGTCAGTCATATTTGAACCCATTGTGATGCTGTTCTAATGAGCAGTGCACGTACCCGTAGCAGGACATGCACATATCTGCTATGCCCTTGTGTGCATAACAGTTGTGTGACATAAGTCCACATGTTCCCTTCATGTTTGATCATTTTTAACACAAAGAAAACATTGCATTTACACAAGTTAGTAGGGGATAGGTAGGTCTACATGCAGTGCTTTTTGTATAGGTGAGGGATATTGGAGAGCGAATGGATAGCCAAGGAGGCAATATGCTAAATAACCTTGTGCAGTTCAGTTTTTTCCTCACATCACAGTTTATACCACTTGCATATAGTCATGGGCGGTTGTATACAGGGGCCAACGGGGGCCAGTGCCTCTGTAGATCATGTCCTGGCCCCTATTATGGCCCCTGTACTGAAGACATAATACTCAAAGGGAATGGAACAAGCAATAAGATGATAGCTTCATTGGTATTGAGATAGGATGCCAGTTTTTTTCTGCTAAATTTTTTTTTTCAAAACAAATTGCTCAAATTTGTACAGCTCAATTTATCAGTTTTTCTTGAGTTCTAATTCAGAAATTATAGAAAACTGTAATTTTAACTAAAATTATGACAAAAATATGTTAAATTCCTAAATTATGAATGTATATTGACCTAATAAGGCATTTTAATTAAACCTATTTAATAAAAATTTCACTTTATGCAGCTATCTTAATATATTTGAATGCCTTGCCCTGTTTTTTATTTCATGCTTTTCTGAGCCTCCATGAAAACACGCTGGCCCCTAGTTTCAGTCAACTAGGGTATTCTAGTTGACTGAAATATTGTGAGAATATGTGGGCATCATTGCAATACCTTGAACTCTTTGTCATGTTCCAGAAGCTAGTTTTAGATGATTTGAAATCTGGATTTCATTAAATTATCCTTTAAACGGATGGATGTTCATATTTTTGGGTATGTTTAAATCCACATTGGTGCCTTCAAGCCATGACCTTCAACGTGCAATAGCATGGTTTCAACCAAGAATAAAATGACTTAGTCAGTCTCAATGGAATTTGAGGTTTTGGTTCTCTAGATAGGATTGAACAGTAATTGAACAGATTGAAAATGCATTTGTCTGTTATCAGTGCTTTGCTTTAGTTGGTTGTAGTAAAGAAAAGGTGTCAAAACTCCAATTTTTGGTGATGAGATATGGAACCCTGACCCAAACAAGTCAGAGTCCAGCTGATCCACTTCCATTGGGAAGCTGTATTTAGTTTAATAAATAGTGTTGGGAGATAAACCATCAGTGGGAAGGTCACAGTGGGGAGTCTCTTCATACCTTTGTGAAAATCTGATAGTCCAACTGAGATCAGTCCAACCTGATCTCAGGTTGGGCAAAAGACCGCTGGTGTATAGGACTCACTTGAACATTTTCCTTGTTGTAGCTTGTAAATAAGGTTGGGAAATATATATACACCTAATTTTAAGCCATTAAAATAGAGCAAGCTGTGTTAAATGTATAGTGGAGGATGTTTTTTTGCGGGTGGATCATCAAAATAAATGGTCCTCCTTAGTGTTACACCGATACCGATACCAGTATCTGGCAGGAGCCAGATCCAGCACTAAAATGGTGGTATGGGCATCAGCGAGTACCAACAAATAGGGCACCGATACCATTTTGAGAGCCAAAAGTTTATTCAACTATTGTCACCAATTCCAGGTAAAAATTTCTACTGGATTCACTTTGTATTAGTCTTTTTCCTGCTTCACAAAGGTAGGCAGCAGCTTGGCAAAGCCATGATGGCAATAATTTTAAATCCAAGTAGTATGCACTTCTTCATATTTACACATACACATCAATTTCAAACAGATGGTATTGGTATCGCTGATACTGCACAGCCAGGTATCGGGGCCAAAAAATGGCATTGGCGCAAAACTAGTCCTCCTAATTGTCAATCATTTTGGTGATATGTTTAGGTAAGGCCGTATGTGCTCGTCCTTAGCAATCTTTTTCTGTGCATGCCCAATAATATTTGGTGAGCTGTGATCACTGTGGTGCTTTAAAAAATGCCCGAGGGTCATAAGAGAAGAAGAGAAATGCATCAGAAGAAAGAAACAAGACATGGCGTACACTGAAAGCACAGGTCTGGCTTCCCACTGATGCCTCGGTTGTGAAGTTTCTACTCGACAGGTAAAGTTTGGCATGCTATTTGGAGAAATCTATTTGACATCCCTGCTGGTAAAAGTTATCTACTTCTATATTGTAACTTTCCATGGAAGATAAGTTTATTTATTTTGTACTAAGCATCGTTAGTAGTTATACGATGGCCACAGATCTTTATGAACCCTGCAGACATGTCCAAATTTCCACTGCAGCAAACGCATACATACAAGCAGTTCATGTTTTTTTTATGTACCAGTAATCTTATTTGCGGGGAAACTTTTTATAAATAAATATGGGTGAGATGAGAAGCATCCGACCATCTTATCATTGCGTCCCTGGACCCCTCGAGGAGAAAAGGCCTTGTGCCTTGTGCACGGGTTTATTAGGCGTTTCCTCTCAGGAACGGCTATAGGGCTATACATGAGCTTTTTGTTTAAGTAGAGAGGGCGGGTCTTTTCAAAATGTCATGAAAATCCTCCACAATACCTTTAAGTAAATGTTAGCCTAAAGTCTACAAATAAAATTCTTTTTCAGCTTAAACCTTTGTAATTTGATTTACATTTTATAGATCAAAAACCCAGCATGTCTCTTGAAATATCTTCTCAAACGGTTGGATTCGAACTGTCGATCACCCACTTGTGTTTTTTACATGTTCGCCTAGAGTGATGTCTGCTTCGCTTGCTTTTGGGGACATCTATTCAACATTTTTCGCTCTCATGCTCTTCTCTTGGCACAATCATCAGCGGTTCAGCCTTGCTTGGCACCATAAAATCACAGTGGGGATCCTCTTGGTACCTCTGCCAGAATCTGACAGTTCCAGGCAAACCAGTACTTTGTCAAGTGATATGAAGAGCTGCTTGTCAAAAAAAAAAAAAAGTAAAACGCCCAACAGCAACAATGTCTGTGTGAGAAGAAGGAAAGTAAATTCAGGTTATCAATATTTAAACAGAACAGATTTGAAATATCTATGAAAATGTAACAAAGAATATATTTTCTTCCATAAAATTTCTCTGTTAAAAACAACTCTTTGTAGTTCCTAAAAACTTTGCAACTTTGTAGTGCTTCTTAAAGTAAAGTAGATAATGTGATGTTTGTCACGATGTGTAAACATAAAAGAAACTCTGGTTTGTTGATTTTAAACGGTCAAATCTATTTGGTTTCATTCCCAATTTATGTATAAGCACTGATTGTACCCAATAATCCTCCTTTCACTTTATGCTCAACTCTAAAAAATATATATATATTTATATTTTAAAGATGATCATATAATTTTTTTTTTAATGAATGTCATTATTTGCCTAATCCTCACAATGTACAACAAATATTAATTTATAATACCTTTAATGCCAGAGTTAACAGTAATGCTATTCTGTAAAGATAAAGTTATTTTCAAGTATGTCAATGCAATAAAATTTTTTAAAAGTGCAGAATCCAAGGCTAAGAGAGCTGAAAAGTGGCAAAAAAAAAAAAAAAATCCAGGTGAATTTCTTTTTTTCTCAAAATAGAATCGAAAGAAATGTTAAAGTGTCTAAATGAAACAATGATACCTTGTCATAATTCTGCACTTTTTGGTTCTGTTTAGGTTTTCTTTTTGAATTTTCAGTTATACTTTGATTCATGTCTTTCTGTGTTTTCTAGTTTATTGTTTTCATTTTTATGTTAGTGGTGTTTTCTGATTTTTAGATCTTATGTATTTCTTGTTTACCCTCTGTTGCTCTCTCCTGCCAGTCTCCTTCCCATGGCTCCCTTCTAGATCCCTCTGTCCACACCTGCTCCCGATCAATTCATGACCCCAGCCTTTGTTCTGTTTGACATATATACTCCTCATCTTCATTTACTCTTTGCTGTTTCTTCTCTCCTCATGTCTGTTTTCCCTGACGTCTCCTGGATTTTGGTTTTCTGTACTTTGTTTGTGGACTTTTGCAGCAGTTGACACCTTTTGCCACCTCAGCTTCCGTCTCTGCATTTGGGTTTTTTAAAAAACCTACTAACAACCTGACTTACATATAGTTATGAAGGTTTTATGCAATGAAAAAAACAAACATATAAATTAATCCTATCCTAGTTCCATATTGAATACATACATCCCAAAATACACCACATCTGAATAAAGGAGAAAGAGCAAAAGAGGTTTCCTATCATGACAATATTTTGATAGTTTTAACTTAAATCTAATGATCATTGTAAATTAATAAATGATGATTAAAGAAAGAAAAAGTTTATACATATACAAGGACAAATTGGGATCATAATATGAAACTTACATTCCGTTTATATATATCTGGTATTAACACTTGTTTGTTGATCTGAATGTTTCATTGAGGCATGAAAGCAAAAGCAGAAGTCTGTAAATAGGCATATGCCTTTTTTGCTTTACAAGTCTTAGTCTTTTACTCTGCATTTTAAGATAAACTGTATGTGTTGCTTAGCACACATCCTTGAGGTATACACTGGCTGGCCTTTGACATTAAGAGGAATTTTTCATCTATGCTTAAAGTTGGGGTGGATTGTTGAGAAATCAAATGTTAGAAAGTACTTCAAAAGTCTAACCTTTAAATTTACCTAAATAAATAAGACTTTAACATGTATTTGAGTACCACACAAATGTGTTTATTAGACATCATTTTTTTTGAAAGTTTTAACATCAAGATGTAACTAACTTGACAGTTGGGAGCCAGTGGTAATGTGAGAGCATAATGATCAAAAGGTCACAGAAAGTGTGGTCAGTGACCCAGAGAGGCAAGCAGGGAGCCGTCAATCCATGAAAGGGAAAAGGCTGTGGCACTCATTTTGTGCTGCATATATTTAGGGTAAATTTAAGGCCAGGCTTTGGTTTGAGGTTTTACAATGGGTCAGGCCCACAGCTGAAGGTTAGAGCACTTTTTTTTTTTAGAGAAAATTAAAGTAAGTCAGAGTATTTTGAGGTGATACAAAACACAACAGCATTTATGTTTGACAGATTTTTCATTACAGGGGAGCTAAAATAACTGATATAGCAAGACGTCACTGATTGTGCTGGCAAACAGGAATGTAAGGGAGTGTGCGTGACTGAGACATGTCAGACTGAAATCTCAACTTGGTTTTAACTTTTAAGACAGGACAAAGTGTGGAAGAAAGAGCCTCTGTGTTTTTTAGATAAGACTTTATCTGTATCTTTAAAGAAGTTGTTCTGACTTGTGTAAGACTTTTACAGCAGAACAGCTACAGGAGGTCAGAGAGCAGCGAGGTCGTGTCCGTTGACTCCGGCGGACCTGAGCTGTTAATTATTGAGGGAGCGAAAGTCGTGACCAATCGGCTGCTTTATGAAACGTTCAAACGCATCGTTAACTGCTGCTATGCAGAGGTTATTTACCTTACTTTAATGTTTGACATCTGTAAGCCAGTCTACCCCACACACCCAGGAAATAGGTTGTGTTTTTAATTCTAGAGGTCAAACAGTATTTAGGTCTGGATGTTGCAAGTGAAACTGAGCAAACATGAAATATTAGTCACAATTGCCACATGATTTAACAGGGAACGATTACTTTTAACAGACAACCGGACTGATTTACATACCCATTTTCTTTTATGAAGGGAATTATTTTTTAGTGGCTTTTGGTGTTTAATCTGGTTATTTGGCAGTATAATTTGATGCTTTAAAGTTCAATTGTGTCAAAAATTGGTTGATTGACTCCATTGATCTCACAGTGGAGAAATTTACTCAACTCATCAAAGGAGAAGAATTTGCCAAAGGAAGAAAAAGGTGCATGGGATATATACAGTATATACAGTGCATCTATGTATGAAAGCTTATTTAAATTTTTTTTGTGTGTAGGATCATTATACAGGGTTATTGCACATGGTTTTTACATGGGTATTTATATTTGTATATAGTTATTGCACTTGGTGTCAGATATAGAGAACCAGGTTATTGCACAGGGTTTTAAATAGTAATTGCACATTATACATTGTTGTAGTGTCGCATTGTAGAGTGTGGTTGCAGCAGGGCTGAATGACCGGAAGCGCTTCTTTTTACGAACAGGGTGTAAAAGTCTTTCACTAAAGGAGCTGCTCAGCTCTTCTACAGTCTGGTGCAGAGGGTGAAAGGTGATCTCCATGATGGATGCAAGCTTGGACAGCACCCTCCTCTCAGCCACTTCCTCCACTGAGTCCAGAGCGGGACAGAAGGAGCCTTCTGTCCCGTTCTGCGCTGCCAGGGGCCCAGCAGACAAACTGCGTAGAGAAGGGTTGATGACACCACAGGGCCACAGAAAGTTTTAAGTAGGGGCCTCTAACTCCCAAGGACCTCAGCCTCCTCAATGTTGTGTATTTAAGGATGATTGCTTATCTCTTGTTTTTTTTTTGTTTGTGTGTGCTTTATCTTTTAAAAACCCCACTTGTTTTTGTTTTTATATTATAATTTATTTTCTTTTTCGATTCATTTATGCAGCGCCAGTTCCTAATATGTAATTTCATAACATGTTGTAAGACAATTCAATCCAATGATACAGACTGAGGCAGGTGAAGTTTTTTATTTAAGGAAACCCTGCTGATTGCATCAATCATCCATTGACTTTGCAGAATTTGTTCCTCCTGGATGGGCATGTAAACACATTAAATACTCGCTCTCATTGTGTTGCCTACTTTGCATTAATGGAGAGTTTTCCTCTCCACTATCCCTACATGCATGCCCTGCAGACTGCTGCAAAGTAGACAACGCAATGCAAGCTGCTGTCCACTTTTGCTACATGCTCCTTTAGGTGAAGTGAATTCTGGAAGTCAGTGACTTGTTGCAACCAGATGCATAGCCTTAGATAGAAAGCTCTTAACTAATTTTTTACAATAATTTGATTGCACTGACTCTGCAAAGTGCCTTGAAAAAAATGAATTGTATTTAATGAGTATATTTCCTTCTGTATGTGCAGGTGAACTTTGTTCACAGAATGGGTGTTACCTGTTTTTCAGTGTGGTCCTGTTTCTTTGACTGTGACTGGCTGGATTTGCTCTCTTCATCCTCTGGCATGGGAGCTGACTCGGAGCTCGTCTGCCTGGCTGTGTGTTTCCTGGACGGGGCCGCCTTTTACATCTGCTTTTTGTATCTCTGCTTCTGTCTCCTTGAACCCCAGTCGGCCTCGGCAGATGGCCGCTCACACTGAGCCTGGTTCTGCTGGAGGTTTCTTCCTGTTAAAAGGGAGTTTTTCCTCTCCACTGTCGCTACAAGTGTGCTTAGTGTGAGGGATTGCATTCGAGTCAATGAGTCGATGTAATCAACTGGTTTTCCTTCGATAGAAAACTTTGAATCAATCTGACTGGATGATCTGGTGAACTGTAAAGTGCCTTGAGATGACGTGTTGTGAATTGGTGCTATAGAAATAAACTGATTTCTTCGGTTTCTGATGTTAGTGGCTTTTATTGAAACTATTCTCATCTTTTAATTCCTGCGCAGCCAATAACCTGACTCTACTTCCGGTATCTTCCTGCTGATCTCCAAGTTTACCTCTTTAGCAAATCTTTCAAACCACTATCCTTGTGTTTGCTGAAACATTAGGGTCCTCAGCACAGACTGTTATATATTTCTTATTACCAAAGTGGATTCAGTTTTTTCTTTAAGGCCATTCACACACACACCTAAGGAGAATTTAGAGAAGCCAGTTAACCTAACAGTCATGTTTTTGGACTGTGGGAGGAATCCAGAGTACCCTGAGAGAACCCATGCATGCTCAGGGAAACATGCAAACTCCATGCAGAAAGACCCCAGGCCGGGAATCGAACCCAGAACCTTCTTGCTACAAGGCAGCAGAGCTAGCCACTGTGCAAGAAGGTTCTGCGCCACTGAGCAGCAGCCCTGTTTCATGTCTTTCCACATTCAAAATGTTAACTTGATCAAGGTGACTTCATTATCATAATTACCCCTTAGATTAAATGAGTCTGCAGATATCTACTTAAAATCTGAAAACATCAGTAGGTTAAAAGGTTAAAATTTTGACACAAACAGTTGGTTTCAAAAGCACTAATGAAGTCTATATACTCCACTAATATCCAGCTTTTAGAGCCATTCAGAACTCAAACATTGTCTTTTGTTGCCTCAGTGTAAAAGCTTCCCTACTGTGAGAGCAGCATTTCACTGTGACTCTAATTGTTTTCTTGACAAAAAAAAAAAACATGGGTTTAAAGCATAAGTTGCCTCTGAGGAAACAAATTAAATTTCTGTTGCAGCGAATTATTCAAAGACTTTGCATGGCAGAAAAGACAATATAAAGAGGGAAAAATAGTTTAAAGCAAGAAGTAAATCAACAAAATAAGATAAATATACTGGTCTAAATGTCAAACAAATAATGATGTCTTGTGATGATGTTTGGACTTTATTTTTTATTTTTCAGCCTTGCTAGAAGTATTAATTTTTTAGTGTTGCTCCTGAAATAATTTATGACTGTAATACATGTTTTCATTGATGTGCAAATAGTTTACCGGTAAGTAGCGATTCAAAGTGTATTTGTTCAGAAGGAAAATCAGTTTAGCATTTTCAGTATTTTACCCCAGATATGTAAGTCAGTCTCCTCTTAGAGATAAAATCTGAACAGTACAGTAAATAGTGAATTTGACCAAAAGTATATTTGTCTGCCCTCACCCACATTATGCCTGGTGTGCCCTTCTAGTCTTAATCCGTAGAATATATTGTTGTTTCACCCTTGCTGTAACAGCTTGAACTCTTCTAGAAAGGCTTTCCACCAGGTTTAGGAGGGTGTTTATGTAGAGGTTTTACACCACTTCCATAAGAATTTATGAGGTTCGACACTGATGCTTGACAAGGCCTAGCTAACAGTTTTCTTTGTATGCTGAGACATTCTGCCAATTACTTTTTATCTGTACGAACCTACTCTATAATCCCACATAACACAAAGCATAAGGCAAGAGCTGTTCCTGCAGTAAACAGCCAAACCCAGACTGATGCATTGCTTTACCAGACAGAGGCATGATTCACCCCTAAAATCCAGAAACACCATGCTTACTCATTACAGCATCAAATGATCTGAAGCCATCTGTCAATCATCCAGAAAGCTCATCAGCAATCGACCAATCAGTGATCGCTCCTTACCTCCAAGAGCAGCAGCCTTTTTCTCTCTGACAGTATGCTCAGGATTTTCCTTTGCAGTGGTTTGGCATGGCAGTCATGGGAATTTTGTTTAAAAAAACAAAAGTTTACATTATATTATTAAAAAAAACAGAAAGAAATTTAGAGAAAATAAATGCTACCAACCATAAGAGCAGCTAAAACAGTAATCAGTGGGAGCTACTGGTTGTTTGTCTGTTCAAAGCTAACAAACAAATCTTTTTGTTTTATTGAAAATTACATTGTTTACCTTGAAAAAAAAAATCTTAATTATTTATAAACATATGGTAAGTAACACCATTCAAAAACCATTTGCTGGCTACTATTCACACACACCTTGAATATATATGTGATAAAAAAAAAATTGCTTAAAGTTTTCCCTTTCTTGTTTATCTGCTAATCTAACTTACCTGCTTTGGTAACTGCAAAAGGCATCGGACACAACTTCTTCTTTTGTGGCATAAAAAACTGACTTTGCATAAATAACATTTTGCCAGCTATGTTTTGCCTTAAGGTTTGCTGATAAGTTAACATTGATCTTCACAATAAACAATAGCAAACCTATCCCTTGTTTGTCTGAGTTTGGTTTAGACTGGCTTGCATTTATCCATGGGCAGAGCAATCTTGGTCACCGTCATGTAAATGGCACTTGGTGATGTAGGCTTAGATACAGTACCAGCTGATCAGGTTTTTGAATTTTTCTGAGAGCCACTTAAAGTTTGGAGGTCTTGTAGCTTCTGCCTGTGCAGAAAGCTGGTGAGCTCTGTTCTACCTAACTGCAGCACCTGCAGCACCGCTCTTTATAAATTTACCTGGCCTACCAGTTTGTGGCTGAGAAAAATTGTGGTAAATGTAACCAGAAAGATTATTTATCTATTTTAAAGTGGCACCGTGGATCTTAACGATGCCCTAAGAGTGACTTACTTGCTCGGCAATGTTTGTAGAAGTTGTCGGTTGCTGAGATGCTGGATCTTAAACATTTGTGGTCATTGGATACCTAAATTTATTGATTTCAGGATGGATAAATGTGGATAAGTATGTATCTGTGCAGTATAGTGGACATGCACAAAAAAGAATCACTGATGCAAATTGTGTTTGACACTCTTCTTGTAAAGATGTAGTTATTTATTTATCAGGTTACATTTTACGTTTTGATAATTTTACTATTCAAAGCCAAAAACATATTCTAATCCTTGTTAATAATAATAAAAATCGGAGTATTTTATTCTCTTTCTGAAGTCTCATATATGTTCCAGATGAAGAGATAATAAAAAACCAACATTTTTCAATAAAGATGAGCTTTGCTTTTGGTATAAGAAGCTAAAAGTTCATTGAGGCCATTGTGCCCATAGCAGAAAAGCTGTACAGCACATGTGTAACATCACAGTGGAGCAAGCTGGCAGCATGTGAACACGCTGCCTTCTTTCTGGGATTTCTTGTGTCTGATAACACGGATCAAAGATTGGATGCAAGCTAAGCTGCTTACGTGCCAACCATTGTATTAACATAATCTGCTTTTTCATTTGCGGTGTCACGGCAATGGAGAAAAAGAGCAACAAAGATGAGAAGGATGGTTTTGTGTTGCACCTTCACTTAAAATCTCTTATTGTTTAAAATCCTCACAAGCCTTTTTTAACAGAGGATTAAGAAGTCAATTTTGAAAGTGACATAGTATGTAATCTTTGCATTGTTTTTTGGTGCGTGTTTATATGGTAAGTGAAGAAGAAAAGCAGATTTAATAAGTTTGAAGTTTTTTTGGGGGGGACTAAATACATGGCTTTTATGATCCTCCTTCTTTATAGCTTCTGTAATTATAAATAAACCTTTTTGAAGCTGAAAACTACTTCCTGGGTTTGGGTCATGGGAACGCCTACCAATGCTGACCAATGAACAAGAAGAGTCAGAATTTACTTCAATCTCATGTGCAACAAACATGTTTTCAATGCGTTTCTTTTATGTTATCATTTTCAAATCCCTGTAACTGCAAATATGATATAAAATGAAGAGCGATAGAATACAATCTTGGATAATCTTAGTGGTGAGTTGTGTCGTGATTTTCTAGGAGATCTGACCCACATGCAGTAAACCACTCAGAGAACCAGGGTAAAAGTTTGAACAGGTTTATTGATAAGGACAGCAGGGGTTGGATTCAGGAAACTCATTGTGCTGGTGAACCGGAACTGGAAGAGGGAAGGGAAGTATCAGTGGTCAGTTCAGGATCCGTGGGAACTTTGAATGATGACTGGAGAGACAGAGAAAACAGGACTCACGTTAGTGGAGAAAACTTTCTTCCCAGAATCCAGTAGTTGTGGGTTTATCCAGAGGTAGAGACTCGTTGGAGGGTGGACAGGTTTAGACTTGGTTGGATCCTGAGGAGCTATTGAGTGGACTGTCACTTGGAAATCCAGGAGGACTTGAACCAAACTTGTGGAGGTTAATCCCCTGTTAAGTGTGAGACTCAAACAATCCTTCCAGGGGAAGAAGGCCAAACATCCAGCTTGCAGGCAGGCTTCCTGACGAAAAGGAAAAGACAAAAACAAAGTTAGGCACAGTGAAACAAAGACTCAGTTAGACTCAGCTAAACTCAGCTTGGCTAGAGATCCCAAAACTGGCAAACACTCTGGCGTCAAGGTAGTGACAGTCCATTGCTCAAATAGTCCTCAGTAATGAACCAACAAGCCGCAAGTGTGTGGGAGGACCAACGAGAACAGAAGCTGTGTTGGTGGTTGGTGTTTCTCTGTGTTGGTGATTCTGGTTATAAGGAATGATGGAAGGAGTCACTCCTGGAGAATGTTTTGGTCCCAGTATCTTTTCATGGTGCTTGACAGAAATGGGAGGAATGTAATGTATGTGAATCCCTTTATTTTCCCACAATGGGGAAATTCATTCACTAGGTTAAGGGTCTTGCTCAGGAACCCTGAGTTGAGGCTGTGGGGATGGAACCGGGTACCTTCTCAGAGCACAAGCGCACTGCTCTAACCACTTGGACACACTCCTCTTAGACCACTCCTCTGGATGAGTTGCATAGTTTACATGGCTAGCTCTACTTTTTATTTCCTTTTTAGATAATTTTTTTTCCAAATTTGTCAAACAATCAGACATATTAATAAGAGGTAATGCATTTCCACTAGTCTTCTGCTGCCCATGCTTGTAATTTTGACCGTCTGCTCCTGACGGCTTTATTTAACCAACATGACTGTTTGCTGCTCTTCTTGATAGAAAGAAGTTTCCTCAAATATTGTGTTTAAAGTCCATGAAGATGTTTCCAAACCGCCTGCTGCCAGTGTTCAGTGAGCTTTGCACAGGTGGCAACACAACTCTGTCGTAAACTCCTCTAGCGTGCAATTCAGCCTTCCCAGCTTGAATTTATTTTATATTCTAAAAATAAGTTATTTTTATAACAGTCTCCTCCATAGAAGGACATAGTGAGACTTTATCTCAGCTTAACTGAGAAATTGAAGCAAGGTTAGTTGATGTTTTGGGGAGAAATACATTTCCTGGTTTGATTTAAATCCAAATAACTTTTAGACTGGCTCTATATTGTCTGCTGTATGTTCTACTAAAAACCAACAACACTGTTAGAGCTTAATTTAACCGGAGCCATCAACCAAAATGGCGCCATCCACCACACTGATGTGGGTGTATATCAAAATGCTTCCCTGCTATAATCTACTGGCTGTTTACATATCCCACTATAACACTCCCATTACCAGTAACCCCAGAGATCTCTCTGCTTCCTTGCATCACCAACCCCACCATCACTGTATTTACATTAGCTAAAACAAATGAGACCAATCTAGAACCGCCTCCACTTCCTGAATCACTGGAAGCAGCCTGACAGCATGTTCAATTTTCCAGCTGCCTCACTTCATTTTTATTCTAAGTGTAACGTCCAGAGTCATGGAGCAACAATTTCCAGCCAGAGTGTGAGGTTCAGAGAGGAGGAGAAGGGGTGCAGAGAACAGCGACAGTTTTAGGCATCATGCATCTTCTCAGTCTGCTGGTTGGGCAGTCAATGGTTCACTGGGCCATGAAGGAGCTGATTCCTTCTCCATCCTGAGACGAGATCCAGACTCAGAAAGCAAGTAAGCTGCAAGGAAAACAACATAATCCCTCTTAAGCAGTAGTTAGGTATACCATAGGCTAGGTTTGTCATTAAGAGAAGGAAAAATGCTAATTTGGATTTTGAAGCAACATGTTTTGTGCATTTCTAGTTTGATTGAATTAAGTTAGATTAAAAATAAAAGTTAAAGAGCTAAACAATTTCTTGATTTCAAAACAATTTATGGATGTTTTGGATGTCTGCACATATGTTATGGATGTCTGCACATATCTTTATTACTGCTTGAAAATATGTTATATATATGCCTCTTATTAAAAGAAGGCTCAGGAATCAGACCCTTCATAGGGTTTCCAGTTTTTTCTAGTTGCAAAATTTGGTTGGAATTAAGATAAAATAGTGAAAGATGAAGAAAAAAGACCATATATCCTTAGGCGCTGCATTTCAGAAATCCATAATGAAAACAGGAGCATTCTTAAACAAGCAGAAACTGAACAGTTTCCAGAATTACATCACTTAACATTCAGTTCAGGGAGTTTAGAGAAAACTTCAGCACATGATAAATCGACAGTTTACCTTCTGAAGAACTGATTTACCAATAGTGAAATATTTCTTCTGCTTGCATAAGCAATATTATTTCATGCCTCTGGCAATAATTGATAAACACCAGAGCACAATGTATTTGCTGTTTTTACATATATAAAAGTTTGAAATAAACTAATTTTAATGATAGACAAAGAAAAATCTGTGTAAACACAAAAAGGAATTTTAAAGATGGGGTAAACAGCCTCAATAGTGTCTCTTCAAGTTATGGGATTCATGCAGTTATACAGCGATGGTGGCAAACTACACTGTTACCACAGCTGCCCTGGGACAGACTGACAGGAGAGAGGCTGCCAGATAGGGGCGCCACAGGTTCTTTGACCACCATCAGAGTCTTGTCTAAGGACATAACGACTGAAACAGACAGAGCTGGGGTTACAATATGGAGAAAAACTGGAAAACCTTCCACTCTGAGTCCTTCAACTTAATTTCAGCTTGCTTCCCTTTTCCCACTAAAGGTCAATCTTTATGATTCAGCCAAAAAAAAAAAAAAAAGGAAGTGTGCTGCAGAAAAATGGCATCCATGGGAGAGTCACCACTTTAGAAAAAAAACTCATGGCTGCAGCAAAACATGGTGCATTTGCTATATGCTTTTGGACCAGTTGCCTCTTTAGGATCCATTTTGTTCATTTTCAAAAAAATATGAAGCAGAATGGGTCATTAACTTGAAACTTGGGGGTTGAGTGAGGTGATCTAAAGCTTAGCAGCAACAGGGCTAGCTGTAACAGATGCTGAACCCTGGACCCAATATTCAGCAGACAAACTGAATGTTACTAACAGGTTCATTGAAATAACAAAAAGAGGACGACGGAAACTCCTCGGCGCCGTTTCTTGGATTCCCTGGTTGAGAGTTCAGTCCTAGCGACCTAGAGTCCTACCTAGAGAGGAGAAACGGGGGAGATTGTCCGCCGCTTGCGGTCGAGTGTGGGGGAGCTGGCACAGGCCGACGCGGAGCAAGCAACAGTGTCCGTAAGGGATAATCCAAAGCCGAAATCCAGTCCAGAACAGTTTCAGAACCAGGTAATCAGAGAGCCAAAGAGGTATCCAGGGAGAATCCAAGCCGAGGTCAGTGAAACACTCCAAGTCCGGTAACCAGCAAAATACTGCCAGTCAAACCAAAAATCAAACTGAGCAGAACAGACAGAAAAAAAAGGAAAAAAATTAAAATACATGGGCAAAAAGCCGATCAGAATTTAACAACAAAGACAACTTACTTTGAACGCTAGAGTTACTCACACCGGGACAGCTTGAATAATCTGGCGCTGATGGTAGGAGAGCAAACAGCTTAAATAGCTGCTGGGAACAGGTGAATCAGATTGCCAGTAATCAGCCGCAGGGCCAAATAGGCAGGTGAACAGGGGCAGAGAGAAAAAGCCAATCGTCAGCGCCAGGATTATGACACTAGCTACCTCTGGACACTAAAAAAGACTTTGATATCGTACCTAATGGCAGCGGTTCATTCCAAGAATAGAAGGTACCTGTTATATCATCCCTCACACCAATCTCTTTATTATCCCCATTATGGGAAAATAAAAAGATGTTGTATTCTATTCTATTCTATCCTAGGACATAAGACCTGGTGGCTTTGGATAGAAAAGAAGCACATTTGTTTCATCTGACATATATCCAAAAAAAAAAAAAAAAAAATCTGTAAGGAGGTAAACAGTATCACAGGAATCTAATAATATTTATTTTTTGAATAAGAATGACTGAAATAAAGACATTTTGGATGGCTTTCAAATTATCTGTACTGCTGTAAACTGATGAAAATAACAGACAACTTTAAAAGAGAATGCACATTTGTTTAGGAGGCCATAATAACCCCGATAGCTGAATGTGAATCATTATATCGGCTGATATTTGGCCTCTAACTACTTCCAGTATGAACATGTTCATCCGCCCAGTCAAAGCCCACTGATGTGGAAATAGAAATGCAGCTGATGCACTGCAGTGTCATCCTTTTGGTTTTGTGGACCAGAAAAGGGCAGAACGACTCACTCAGAAAGGTGTCGGTCTCTCAGCAGAGACCCTGTCACTGCATCACATTGATTACTCGCTCAGACCAGACGACAGTTTACAGGCCAATCAATAATTTCTGTAAATTTTAGTCAAATGAATGAAGGCAGATGCTCATTCTGTCACTCTGGGAGTTTAGAAAGTCTATGCACATGCTGACACCTCAATCTATGAACAGGTCAGCTTGTGTGGGAGTTCATATGAAAAACATTAACCTCTGTAAATGGTGCAACAATGAACAGTCTAACAGTGTAAACTCAGCAGCTCTGCCTCTACATGCAGAACCCATTAATCTAAAGCTGAAGCTGCAAATTCCTCCATTAGCTTCTGAAATGTTGGCTTTGACTCCAACAGGTGCTGAACAGGCTTGGCTGTTTCATGCAGCGGCCTCATCAGGATTTGATTTATAAAACTGGAAATAGAACCTGAACAGATTTCTTAATTCCCGGCAGAGAAATTAAATTTAATAAGGAGGTAACTTGTCTCAGACTTGGAGTGGTTTCACTCTTCTGTTCACTCGGCATGATTTACATTCATATAGAAATATTTCTTTGTAACAGGTGTCCTTGCAGATTGAACAATGGTTGCCTAGCAATACTGATTAAATGGAAAATCTGCCGTAGGCAAGGTGAATGTTTATCTGCTGTGGTGGTATGACAGAAAACAGTTTGTGTTTAAATTGTTTCTTTGAATGCTTTCTTCTCCACAGTGATGGCATCTAATGGGTATTAACAACACTCCAACAGAAGAGCAAACACGATTTCTCCTGAACACCACCATGTAAGAACACATCAAGATGTGTTATTACAAATTTGGATAAACTATAAAAAGATGCACATATGAAAACATATTTTTAAACTTTCAGATCGTACTTTTTTCCCCTTTTCAATTGGTATTCTGAGATAATGCTTGTCCAGTTATCAATTTGTCCTCCATCCAACTAACAGTGTTACATCGGAGCAGAAGTTGCATTGAATCCACGTTTATTTGTGTTGTCTTTCTGTGTCTTATAGATTAGATTAGATTAGATGAGCTTTATTGATCTCACAGCGGAGAAATTCACTCGTCACATATTGGCATAGAGGTCAAGAAGGTGCAAACAAGGAGGAAAAGGTGCATTAAGAATAAACAATAAACAATATATATATACAGTATATCCAGGTATATACAGTATATCAAGGTAAATAAGGATTAAGGTGCAGGTGTACCTATATCGCACACAATAGTATTATATAAAACTATGACTTAGGTATTACTTGAACTTCCCTAAAGTCTCCTTTTTGAAGTGGACAGGACAGTGTCTAGTAAATCATTTGAAGCTTTTAAATGCTTCTTTAAAATTCTTTCTTTAAGAGCTTATTTATCCGAGCATTTTATATATATATATACATCTATTCATCAGACACCTTTTTCATTTAATTCAATTTTTTTCCCCAATCATCGGTTCCACTCTTATTTACATCCCTTATTTGATGTTATCTTAGTCTGATATTGAGATGATTTGAGGTGTTTTTAAACATCAAACTCAAAAAAGCAAAAATGCAGGGACTGCATGTTCCAGCTGTTTGTGTAGGAGGCCTATGAGAGAAATAAAAGCCGTACCTACCCCTACCAAGAAAAATAATAGTGTTGAGTTTGCTGAATGATAGTCCGATGTCTGTTTTTCTGACACAAAAATATAGTAAAGCTGTTCACCAAAAGACACACCAAACAGGTTTAATGTGGGTCAAAAAAGATCTCTTCATTCCCACTATTAAATATGATGGTGAATATTCTATACTGAAGACTGTTTTGCAACCAGGGACATACAAACCTATCCATCCATCCATCCATCCATCCATTGCTCCAGATTCACTCACACTTCCTTCAGCTGCTCTAGGGGGACCCCGAGGCGACACCAGGCCAGCTCAGAGACATAGTCCCTCCAGCGTTTCCCGGGCTTTCATGAGGCCTCTTGCCAGTGGGACGTGCCCGGAACACCTTCCGAGGCGACCAGGAGGCATCCATAACAGATGCCCAAACCACCTCAGCTGGTTCCTTTCGACGTGGATGTGCAACGACTCTACTCCGAGCACCTCCTGGGTAACAGAGCTCCTCACCCGATCCAGAAGGGTGCACCCAGCCAACCTGCGAAGGGAACTCATTTTGGCTTGTATTCGCTATCTTGTCCTTATGGTCATGATCATAGGTCATGAGATCTGGGTAGAGATACTTAAATCTCATTTTAAATATATTTTTCTCTTTTAGCTATAGAGATACTTAAATGCTATAGGGTGCTGAGGGGAATTATCATTAATGTCAGTTTTCCATCCATCCATCTTCTGTCACGCTTATCCCAAGCGGGCTCCCAAGGGGTGCTGGTGCCTATCTCCAGCAGTGACTGGGTGAGAGGCAGGGTACACCCTGCACAGGTCGCCAGTCCATCGCAGGGCAACACGGAGACACACAACCATTCACACACACACACTCACCGAGAAGTTAGAGAAGACAATCAACCTAACAGTAATGTTTCTGGACTGTGGGAGGAAGCATGCATGCTCATGGAGAACATGCAAACTCTATGCAGAAAGACCCCGGGCCGGGAATTGAGCTCCAACCTTTTTGCTGTAAGGCAGCAGTGCTACCCAGTGTGCCACTCAGTGGCCTGAGTTTTTAGCACTCAGGTTAATTAAATGTAAGATATTTATTGAACTCTGAGAGTGATGAGACGCAACCCATTTTAAAAGACGAATATCTGTGTACCTTATGTCTATGTGTTTGCTGTTCTGTTTTCAGTCATGTGTTTTATGCTCTGGATCTAGATTTAAATATAAAAGAAGGCAGAATATTTTTTTAGTACAGGCTGAAAGATATTTAGGTTAAAAAAATAATAGCAACCTTTTTGTTGATCAGTAAAAGAAAACTACATTACATGCAAAAAACATTCTGCAGCAGGAGAGAAAACAATTAGAAAAACTGGATTATGGTAAATGAGTATAAATCAAACCTATTAAGGACCATGGGTAAGAGACCTCTGGAAAGAGTATGAAATATGACAAGGTTTATTCTGGTTTCTTTTAACCTAACAACCTTACTCTAACTTTGTAATGACCTCTTCTTAAAGCATGTTTATAGTTATTTCTAGAAGTCTGACTGAATTGAAAACAAAAGTCCACAGATCAATGTTTGAATAGGAAGTGAGCAGCTTTACTTCTGTGTAGGAAGGTGTTGTGGTGTGTGTGGATGTGTGTTCCTGCAGGGTGCCCTGGGTGCTGCTGTTGGGACCAAAGCCAGACAGTTTATCATCTGAAATTTGAAGGAGAATTTTGTATTCTATTTGCATGATACATTATGAATGACATACACTTTCTATCAAAGAGATGGAATAAACAGGGAGGCAGTTTTTCACTACATAATTTGGAATTAATTCATTTTAATTTCAAAACGTAATTTAAGAAAACCAACTAAGCCATTGTATTAGTGTAACTACCCCTAAACCTAAAAAAAAGCCTTTGACAGATTTGCCAGATTCAACTGCCAAAAACAATTAATGAAGAATGACTCTTCCTCATTGCACTGGAAGAATGGGATCCTGCCAAAGGATCTATACCAAATTTCAGTCCAGGCTTTGACTAGGCCACCTCATTAACGCTTTTTTGTTTGTTTTAAACATTTTAGAGGAGTATTTCCAGAAAGCTACTCATTGTAATGCTGTATAATCAATTTTACCTTTGGGAGCTTGTTGATACACTCCTGGAGTAACTTAGGAGGTCTCCACTCCTGGGAAGGTTCCCCAGAAGTTTTTCTCCATGTGTGCTAAACAGCTCTCATTGAACAAACTAAAAAGCTTTCTAAACAAATATAAGTTCCGTAAAAATTCAAAAAATATCCACTGGATCCGCAGTGAGTTTGAGTTTGAGTATAAGACTCAAACTCACTGCGGATCCAGACATTTGAATTGAGAAAGCTTCCTGGAGAGGTGGCGAAACGTCTTCAAATCTTGAAAACCAAGTCCAGTGGATATTTTTTGAATTTTTACGGAATGACTATGACCTGGATGACTGAGAACCTTCATCAGCAAACAAATATAAGGTTATGCACAGTTGTGCTGAATTTCTCTAGCTTGGAAAATTAAACACCTTCCAGGAATAACCTTTTTGTGTTGCTATTGAGGAGAAATTACCTCTAAGGAATGTGTCTAATAAAAGGTCATTTATCATTAAGTGGAGGATCAGTTAAAAACTGCCGTTTGCATTTATTTTGAGTTTATTTGTCTGATAACAAATCGTTTTAGATTACCTGAAATACTTACATTTGTCACAATGTTACATTTGTTTGCTATATCCAAACATTAAGATAGATAGATAGATAGATAGATAGATAGATAGATAGATAGATAGATAGATAGATAGATAGATAGATAGATAGATAGATAGATAGATAGATAGATAGATAGATAGATAGATAGATAGATAGATAGATAGATAGATAGATAGATAGATAGATAGATAGATAGATGATTTACTGAGTTTGGACGTTGAGAAGAGAAAAGGAGAATAAAGGAGAGAGGGATACTTCATCTGAGCATCTTAAAGTCCGACCTCTCTCCTCTCCTGACCCCTGAGGTTTCTCGTTTCCTCCCTTCGCTACAGATGTCACCTTCAATGATACACTATTGATTTATTGTCCAGTGCATGACAGGGACTGATCGAGGGATGCTGAAGGAGAGAGGAAATATCAAGCCGTGGAAAAGGAGCAGAAAATGAAAGAATTTTTTAATGGTACTGAAATATGTGTGATTGTCAAGGAAGCTTTTTGATAGAGTGTTCAGATTCTAACAACAATTTGAGATAGCAAACGTCAGCCTTTATGGCAGTGGAAAACACATGAAATGACAGGGAAGTCTTGAATTACTCTGGACTCAATTCTGTTCAGTTTATTCATATAGCACCTATTCACAATATATGTCACCTCAAGGCACATATCATACAGTCAGATTGGCTCAAAGTTTTCTATCTAAGGCTGCTGATTGTAAACCAGCTGATTGCATCGACTCATTGACTCAAAGGCAATCCTTCACACCAAGCTGGCTTGTAGCGACAGTGGAAAAAAAAAAAAAATCTTTTAACAGAAAAAAACTTCCAGCAGATCCAGGCTCAGTGTGAGCGGCCATCTGCCGAGGCTGACTGGGGTTAAAGGAGACAGAAACAGACATAGCAAAAGAAGCAGAGATACAGACAGACGGCCCCTTCCAGAAAACACACAGCCAGGCAGACAAGATGCCACCAGCTACCATGTAAGAAGATGAAAGCACATCCAGCCAGTCACAGTCAGAGAAACAGGACTACACTGCAAAACCGGCCAAGCTCCAACATCTATAAATAAAGGTGTTGATGGCAGCAGCACAGCTGATATTTCTATCCAGGATGGTGTCACAGCTAAACAGGAGCAGACCAATGAAGGTACTATCATAACAAAAAACAGAGAAGGAATACAGTTAGGGATTGAACTAACAAATTCTGCAGAATTGGAGAATAGAGATAGAATGAAGCAGAATGATGAAAAAGGGGTCTCTATGTCCTCCAGCAGTCTAAGCCTATAGCAGCTTGATTATAGAGATAGCTCAGGATAACCTGAGCCACTCTAACTATAAGCTTTATCAAAAAGGAAAGTTTTAAGCCTAGCCTTAAAAGTAAACAGGGTGTCTGACTCACTGACTAAAACTGGTAGTTGGTTCCACAGGAGAGGAGCCTGATAACTAAAAGATCTGCCTCCCATTCTACTTTTAGAAATTCTAGGAACCACTAGTAAACCTGCAGATTGAGAGCGAAGTGCTCTGTTAGGAACATAAGGAACAATCAGATCTCTGATATGAGATGGAGCTTGGCCATTTAAGGCTTTATATGTGAAAAGGAGGATTTTAAATTTTATTCTGGATTTAACAGGAAGCCAATGAAGAGAAGCCAGGATAGGAGAGATATGATCTCTCTTTTAAATTTTCATCAGAACTCTGGCTGCAGCATTTTGGATCAGCTGAAGGCTTTTAACTACAGTTTGTGGACTTCCTGATGGTAAAGAATTACAATAATCCAGCCTTGAAGTAACAAATGCATGGACTAGTTTCTCAGTATCACCCCTGGACAGGAGATTTCTAATTTTTGCAATTTTCTGCAGATTAAAGAGGGAAATTCTAGAAACCTCTTTGATCTGGGATTTAAATGACAGGTCCTGATCAAAAACATCACCAAGATTTTTTACTTTATCACCCGAGATCAGTTTAATCCCATCCAAATGAAGTGACTGACTAATCATCTTTTTTTTTAAAGACTCTGGTCCAAATACCATAACTTCTGTTTTGTCTGCATTCAGAAGCAGAAATTTAAGAGTCATCCAGGTTATTATGTCTTCAAGACATGCCTGTAATCTATGTAATGGGTTAGCTTCAGCTGGATTAATAGACAGATATAGCTGAGTATTATCAGCATAACAGTGGAAATTAATCCCATGCTGTCTAATAACTCTACCAATTCAGAGCATATATAGTAAAGAGCAAAAACAAGTAAATTGTTTGGTACATACACTAGGACAAGTTGTAGGTTATTATCTCAGTTACATTTTTTTTTTAATGTATTTGATACATTTTTGCATCTCTAAACAAATATGTGTTGTATTTCCCTATTATCAAAAATGATCTAAAGGGCATAAAAGTGTAACTTCATGCTCCAAGATCAAACGGAAAATTGACATGACATTCATAGCCTCCCTAAATTGCAAATACCATTAGATTATTTTTTAAATAATGCCACTGATTATTGATTGTATTTTGGTCTGGACTTTAATTGGACTACTCTAACGCATTCATTTTGACTATCCATCTAAGGCTCTGGCAGTATGTTTAAGCTCCCGCTTCCACTGGAGGAGGAACCTCGAACCCACTCACAAGTCTAACAGGTTTTCTTCCAGGATTACCCTGTAGGTAGCTCCGTCCATCTTCTCTTTAAAGCTCACACGCTTCCCCAACCTGGTGAAGAAAAGAGGCCCCACAGCATGATACTGCCAGGCAGTGGCGGTTCTAGACCAAATGTACCAGGGGGCCAGGAGGGGGCCAACGTTGTTTTCATGGGGGCCCAGAAAAGCATGAAATAAAAAAAAACAGGGTTAGCGATTTAAATATATTAAGATAGCTGCATGAAGTGAAATTTCTATTTAATTAGGTTTAAATAAAATTCTATGCCTTATTAGATCATAAGACATTCATAATTTAGGAATTTTACATATTTTTGACTTAAGTTTTTTTTTTTATAAATTCTGAATTAGAACTCCGGAAAAAACTGATAAATTCAGCTGTATAAATTTGATTTTTTTTTTGAATCTGTTTTGGAAAAAAAACATTTAGCAGATAAAAACTTGGATCCTATCTCAAGGCCACTGAAGCTATCACCTCCTTGTTTTAAATAATTGGTATAACAGAATTTGTAAAGAAAAAAATGAAATAGATCCAAAGGACCTATCAGTAACCATGTCTGTTCCAGGGCATATCATCATTACAATTTCTTTGAGTATTATGTATTCAATACAGGGGCCATAACAGGGGCCAGGATATGATCTACAGGGGCACTGGCCCCCGTTGGCCCCTGTCTAGAACCGCCCATGCTGCAAGGAACAACTTTAATCTTATCAAACCACAGCACCTTCCTCCACATGTCACACAATCTTTCAAACCAAAAAAGTGGCCCTAATATTTTAATTCAAAGATGTGAGATTGTTTAGCTGCCTGTCAGTGTTAACTAGTGAGCTATTTGTAATAACCAGAAAATGCAAGACCCAGAATTCAACCAGAGCAACAAGCGACATTTAAATAGTTTATTGGAATGTGAAACTGATGCAGCTCTGGAGGAATTCACCACAGTCAGCAACCAGAACAAAACAGAGGGAAATGTCTCTAGTTTTGGATACTGGTTCACCAACATTATTGGTGCTTGAAAACCAACTTTGGGAGTTTGAGAAGATGCCGGTTGGCACCATAAAAACTGCATCATTCAGAACCTGTAAACCCAGATGTGGGCATTAGCTAGTTACATTTACTCAGTTACATTTACTTGAGTAACTTTCCAAAAAACTACTTTTAGGAGTAGTTTTAAAGCATTGTAAATGCTATAAAACTACTCCTAGCTTTATTGTAGCAATAGCAGTAACACTACTATCACTACAGTAATACTTCTAGACACTCCATCCATTTTGAGTAACTTTATTCAATAAAAATGTGCACGACTGAGAGACACACTTTCTTCTTTTCTGTACTCAAAACTTATCGGTTAAACCTGATTCTCCATCTGTAGAGTTTGCTGTGCCATTTGGAGATTGACTGAAAATAGAGTAAACAGTATATTGTAATTAAACTATTCCACATACTGTAACTATTGCTTTATTAAGTTTTATAATTCAAAAAAAATTTCTCAGTAGTGTTATGCTGGTGAAGATTCTCCGTCATCCAGGTTATAGTCCTTCCAAAAAAGTTGAAAAACAATCCACTGGACTTTGTTTCCAAGTTTGAAGATGTTTCGCTTCCCATCCAGGAAACTTTTTCAATTCAAAATGTCAGGAATATTGTTGAATTAGTGGTTTTATGCCACTACTTCAGGCTACTGCATAAAACCTCAAACTCAACGCTATTCCTGACATTATGAATTGAAAAAGCTTCCTGGATGGGAAGCGAAACGTCTTCAAACTTGGAAACAAAGTCCAGTGGATTGTTGTCTTTTACCTTTTTGGAATCTCAGTAGTTTTCATTCTACACAATTTTTTATTGTGTAATTACTGCTGTTATGTGTTCATTATATTTAGTATATTTACTCCTAGTTGAGTGACTTCTTTAAATGCTAAAATGCTTTTTACTTGAATGAAAATATTGTGAATTAGTAGCTACTACTCTCCCTTAACTACATTTTTTGGATAGTCGGCCACCTCTGTATAAAACCAGTTTTTAAAACAAGGGAAACAAACAAAAAAGGGGATCTTGTGTTATTCTTTTAAACTCAGCGTCGACTACCAGACTTTGTTTTAAATCCAGGGACAATCTGATATTTATCCTGAAAAAGAGTCGCTCTGACGATATGTCAGCTCATTTAGCAGCAGGATAATGATGGATCCTGTGCCCGTGTCTGCGCCTCTCGCTATATGTTCCTCTAACACAAACATACAGGAACAACCTCCCTCAACACTGAACAGCTCATCTGTCTCAGGGAGACCAACACAAAATTAGGGCCACTCTCTGCTCCCAGTTTCCAAGGCAACTGCTCGGGAATACGGCGGCTCCTGTGCACAGCGGCCAACAGCGTGGCCACATTATTTACCTCTGCCAGCGGCTGTAATCCTCGTCACCTGCCTGCTGCGTCGCAAACTACACCTTTGGAAAAGAACATCCAACCCCCACGAGCAACTGGACCCCCCGCCTTCACCAGACACGCACACACACATTCATACACATAATGTAAATTCGTCATGCTGTCACACACAGATGAGGAAACCTGCAGGGGAGAGAGTGCAGAATGCACAAGCAAACATTCTGTCCATGTCTGCAACACAATATTGAGATAAACCTAATATGTTTGCAACCATCTAGATCTACTGTGAAAAGAAACCCAAAACACATGTATCCTATCAGGGCATGCACAGTGGGCGTCTCATTCTATATAACAACTTTACTATCAAGCTTGTAAACAACAGAATGGAGGCTTTTACAAAAAACAAATCCATGCACAAAATTTCTCAACCCCCCTCTGCTAGCCCCATCAGTTAGATCCATAATTGGCCGTCCATTATGCCAGAGTTCATTTGCATGGTTCCGGCTGAAGTGTTTACCAGATGTCTGTGGGTGTCGCTTACATGATTAGGCAGCAGTCCTGCTAATTTACTGGGTTGATCCTCTGGGTGCCTGTCCATCACTGGTTTAAAGCAGAGGAAAATGCTACAAAAGTGTTGCTTGTTAGCGCAAAACTTGACGATTATAATGAAGTTCCTCTATTTAAAGGTGGGTTTGACACCTCTTTGTCTCCACAGACAGTTTCACATCTCCACATTTATACGGTTTAGAAGTCTTGTTATTGCTCCGCTGATGCGCTCTCATAACCTGAGATATGTGCTCCTGTAAATAAGAATTTATCTATCTATCTATCTATCTATCTATCTATCTATCTATCTATCTATCTATCTATCTATCTATCTATCTATCTATCTATCTATCTATCTATCTATCTATCTATCTATCTATCTATCTATCTATCTATCTATCTATCTATCTATCTATCTATCTATCTATCTATCTATCTATATGTTTAGATGGAAAGCTTATGGAAATTAAGTTTGATTAGAGATTCTGAGTTTGAGTTAACACCTTGATTGGCTGTTATTTGCAGATTTAAAGTGTTGAAATAACTCTGGTTTAGCAGTTCTCTTGGTTTGTTTTTGTGATTTTGTATTTTAGGTAATCTAAAACAATTTGTTATCAGACAAATAAACTCAAAATAAATGTAAAGGGCAGTTTTTAACCGATCCTCCACTAAATGAAAATGACCTTTCATTAGACACATTTCTTAAAGGTAATTTCTCCTCACTAGCAACACAAAAATGTTACTCCTGGAAGGTGTTTAATTTCCAAGCTAGAGAAATTCAGCACAAGTATGCATAACCTTATATTTGTTTGGAAAGCTTTTTAGTTTAGTTTAGAACAACAAGTAAAGCAGCTCATTGCAGTTTATAATAATGATGGTTTAGTTTTATCCACCTGTTGCATCTGAGTAACTATGATTACCATGAGAGCTTCAGAATCTGCAAGGTACATGTTAGATGTCTTTTATTTTTATGTGCTACATTTGTATTTGAAATAAATGTATTTTAGGAAGTTTTAATGTTGTTTTAATCAAGAAGGAAACATTTTCTCTTTGCACAACTAAACCAAGGATGTGGTACATTTTGTCATCCTGATGAAATCTGAAAAAATCCTGCCAAGTCATTCAAGCCTTTAGCACTGTGACTATAAACCAGCCAAGTCTGAAGGTTATGGAGAGCTTAGGTAGGCACAAAGCACAAAAAATCTCTCTTTTATTTTTATTTTAATGCTATTTTGTGAAATATTTTGTGATTTTTCGACCCTGAAAAACAGGCGGGGGTAAACTTCTGACATCGGATTCGTAGTCAGGGCTTTTGTTTCACAGAAAAAAGAAAAGAAACATAAAAACATTGTTTGCCAAACCAAGTCATTTATTCTAGTAATAAATGACTGACTGAACAAAATTTCCATTCTGTAAACAAGAGGCGGTTTGCTCCGTCATTCAGAGAGGAGATGTTTCTATTAGTGAGCCGGTGATGGACGCCTGCACACAGAATCAGCTCATACATGTTTCAAATCATTTGTTTTGACACTTGCATATAAACACAGTCGAAGGCAGCCACACTGAAACACCTGCTGAAACACACAGACATATAGTGTATGAACTCTGCAAAGTGACACATGCTCATTTGCAGCTGACTGTCACAATATTACGTTTAATGGACATGCCGGCCTGACAGGCCGCTCCTCTGCAGCTTCTCCACTCCATCCACACATTTCTGCATTAAGAAGGCTTCGTGTTATCCAGACGACATCTAAATAGCATGCTGGGTGTCGCGCCCATGGTCGCTCCATCTGAAATAGCAATCAGCAGATGTAAATGTCATAGGGTTTTCAACTTGAGGGTGTTTAAATGGGAACATTCTGATCCTGGGATTTAAATCCAATATAGATGACTTATCCGGTTCCTGTATGTGCTCCAAGACGACGTTGAGGAAGTGTTTTCAAATGCCACAGAAATGTCACAGATAATATAAACGTACACATTTTTTATCGGATATGACTAACAGGCATGCCTTTTGTTGTATTTTTATTCTAAAGTATAAAAGGCTTTGGGGAATTACATTTTTGGGGGTTTTAAACTCATCCATGAATAATAAACTGCCATAAAGTTGAAGAGGCTGACAATATTAATTTTCATTTTTATGAATAGAAATTAGCAGGTTGTAAGCACAGTAATTAATTTTAAATGTGTCTTGTTATGAATTTTTTAAAAATCACACTTAAATACAGACAGGAAAATCTGAAATAACCAAATAATAAGCTGTCTATAAAACTTTTTATTTAAAGTTTAATTTTAGATATTTACCTAACAAAATTTTTATAATAACAATAATTTTTCAATATAAATACTTTAAAGTAATTTTTTAAATGCCGTTCAGCTGTTTGGCTCTATGTTTTACAAGATTGATCTTTTAAGGAATTTAAATTTTCCTACAAAAACAGAAACATGACAAAGTATTAAAAGTCTTATAACCTAGTCAATTATTACATCCAGAGATTTAATCTGAATTGGAGGAGGGATGAGATTGGAAGGCATCTGAGGTACTGCTGTATTTGTGTGGTGTATGTCTTTATGCAACAGTAGCTCCATTTAAATCACAAATGTGGGCAAGTATGTCAAAACTGTCCTTCTTTGTCTTTTTACCGGGTAATAAGGTCCAGTTGCAGACCATTTGCCTCGTGGGATGCAAAAAAAAGGTTGTTTCATTTGCAGTTTTGCGAAATATAAAAATTTCGATATGACAGAAAAACAATTCCATCCAAGCGTTAACATTTCATTGCAAAAGCTTTTTCGATTAAACATTTTTTCAAAATTGCACTGTTACTATTTAACACATTTATTTTCAGAATGAAGATATAAAATAATTAACTTATTTAATGGTTAGGGGAAATACAGCTATTGATGTCACACAGTGGACCAAGGAGGTCCTTCTTTGATCCAGCTACGTAAAATTTGCCGGCTTAGTATTTCCTGCATTTCCTGCATGTTTTTCTTACTCTGTGGGGACTTTTTCTCTGAAATATGCTGCATTTTAGGGACTTATGTATACTAGTGGGGACAGGTACCTATGAGGAGAAGTCGTCGTCTTGGTGTGGGGGTTGGGTTTAGGATGGTATGAATTGAGTTTAGGTTAGGTTTAAAGTGGTAGGGAAATCATATTTAAATGTCAAATCTTTCTGGCTTAAACATGTATATAAATGTACTCTTTATCAGACTATATTGTTCCAAAATTGTGAAGATATCATATGTCGCAGCTAATATATGCAACGGTTGAAATAAGGAATAAGAAGGATTTCCTTTCCCATTGAGTTCCGTCCCAGTGTTCACGGGGATGGACGTCTGTGTCTTCAGCAGGCGTAGAGCTAACAGAACTGGCAGCGTTGTGAGGCAAGGGCTCAAACATGTACGGCTGTAAGCCTTCTACACCAAACCAAGCTTCTGCCGCCCTGGCGTCCTCTTCCACAACATCTTCTTCCCCGCTTTCCTCCTCTAAATAAAAAATGTATGACGGAGAAGACTCATCCACGACCTCCAACACTAAACTCTTCTCCTCTTGCATGTTTCTGCTGTGCATAGCGTTCCTTTACAGTGTCGTTGCTAAATGCTACTTGGTCCCAATGGAATTTCCCATTGGGGACCTACTAGCACTAAGTTGCTAACTGGTTAGCAAGATGCTTCCGAGACACAGGCCACAACCAAACTTGCTTGCAAACCTTCCGCTACAACAATCCCAACCCCTTGATAAACGACCAATCACATTCACTTTATTCACTCGTGTAAAGTTGTGCACCACTCAGGAAAATTCAGAAATGCAACGGTTGGAACAGCCGCTTCCCTACGTCTTTAAGGCTAGGTATGTGTTGGTAATGGTTAGGGTAAGGGTCAATGTTACAGCCTCGAAATTAGTAAAATTTGACTGGAAGTTAATGAAAACTCCCAACAAGAATATTGTGACACAACACTCGTGACGTCTGTGTCTCACATTTATGAAAATATCAAACAAATCTTTTCCTGCATTGGTTCAATACTGGATGGATGCACCAGCAACTGACTTAAACTGATGCAGCAGTATTCTTAGGCAGCAGTATTTGTATCCCCCTTGCTGCACTCAGAGAGGATTATTAGTAAACTGCAGGAGTATGGATAGATTAGAATTCACTTCCACCTTCGTGAAGCGAAAAGAAACCCAGGCAGCATGTTTTTCAACTCGCGCAAGTCACAGGCAATGACCTGTATAAGCTCTCCGAATTAATAAACCGTGACTTGGCTACACTGACCCATAAATTACTCCTGTTGTTGAAGATTATTGGCCCCTTTGAAATGCAGCCTTTTGAAGGCAGTGGTTAGAGGGTAACGGTGTGACCTGAAAGATCAAACCCTGCAACCACAAACATGTCTGTCAAAAGTCTCTAAAGGACTATACCTACATTCTTGCTTTTTCTTAGGAAGTATTTCTGCCTCAAGGGTAAATTGTAGAGCAACAGTACATGTTGACTGGCGGCAGAGCAAGTAAACAAGTCTGCGAGTCATATTAAAATGCATTGCATCATTTTTGATCTCTGACTAAAATTTTAATGCGTATTTTCATTAGTGTGTGAAAGTGAAATAATGCCCTTCATAACATAAAAAAGCCCCAGAGATTTAACCGACTAGATTGGTGGAGAGATGCAATGTTCAAGAATATAATTAAGTGTTTCATGATGATAATCAGCATAACAATAAAGTCTAAATGTCAACATCAGAAAACTAAAAGCTACAGCACAACGGACAACAGAAATAAAATTAGGTTTTTACATTTAGTGTATTACAGGAAGCAAAATTTTAAACCCTCTTGTTTATATTTTTAGTCCCTGTTATGTCTTAAAAAATAACTTCAAGCATCTGTATGTAATGCTAGACAAAATTACTGCAATTTACTTCGACCCTTAACTTAAATATATCGTTTTTTGAAAAGAATATATAAATTTTGCTGATCTGTAATCAAATCAACATAATACAACTGTCATTTCCAAAATGCAGAGTATACGGAGAGGGAAGAGGACCAATTTTCCTCTTTGGCTTCACCATTTCCCAGCTTCAAAGAAAAAACAAAATTAGCGTTGAATAGGAGCATCTTCTATTGGTTTCAAACATATTCACTTAAAAAAATTGGAAATTTTAAGGAAAACATAATAATAATCAGCATTATCATGAACCGAGTTCATGATAATGCTGATTATTTGTTAATCTTTGTATTTTTTAATAAGAACATAATTAAAGAGCTTTTCTTTACTGAGAAAAAAACAGAGGCTGCAGTTGCATAGAGCTTTGTAAAACAAAAAGGTAAGTGTAAAGCACTTACCTTTTTTCTTTTGTTTTGCTTCAACAACATAACTTTTTTTTAGAACTTTCCCATATCCTCCCATTCAATTTGTCTATCGACAAAAAAGATGTCATTCAATTATGTTAAAAGTCATTTTATAATAAAAAAAGTGCATTTGTAGATGGGTTTTGGATAGGTGGTGCTGATGTTGCTTTTTAGAGGAGAAAGAGATTGGGGAAGTACGACTGGGATGCTACAAACAAACCTTAAAAAGTTCTATAAAAAGCGTGGAGCTTAAAACAGCGTAATATTGCCTCTTTCCTAGAAAAGGTTACGTAAGGCTTTTGAACAAACTAAATTTTGCGTTTTTATCGCTTATGTTGCTTTAGCTTGGGTCCATCTGTCTGTTTTTTTTAAAACCATTCTTTACTGATTAAAAACACTAGAATTCACAATTTTTTGGTGCTTTATTTTGCTTTATTAGTATGTACTGTATCATTGCCAGCAAGTACTGACTAACAAATAACTAGTCTTTCAAGCTTGTCAATCTAGATCTGACTCAATATCAGTGACATGCTCTTAAAAATACCATTAATCCGAACAAGCCGCTGTGTTTTCACACCATCAAGAGTTCACAGCAGCAAACATTTTAGCTGTAATCCTTTTACATGCTATATAATCCTACCCACCCTCACAGCAGAGCCGTGTCGCTCACAGACTTCAACTTGGACATCTGTTAGCAATCTGCACAGAGAGTGATAGCGGCCGACACTTGATAGAGGAGTCCTTGACTTGACAGGAGGAGAAGCTCAGGAAGGCAGCGAAGTAAACAGGGTGAAGAGATGACGGACTGCCAGAAAACCTGGCCTCCCACCTGCGAGCCTTCAGGCCCCCCGGAGGGCACGAGCTGGTGTGTGCTCATGCCAGGAGATGATAGCAGCCGGTGAGCAGACGGCATATGTGTGTGCATATTTGTGCATGTGTAGAAGCGTGAGGCTAAGATAAAGCTAGAGGGCTTCTGGAGAGGCCTCCAGAGATACAGTTTGTCTGGAAATGATGTTACTCTAACAAGCACAGCGCAATACCACACATGACAGGACACCTTCCCTTGTCCTCAGCAATTTCCTTATGAACATGTCTAATAACAGGATATTGACTATTTAGTGCCTTAACCCTGCTTGTTGGACTTCAACACTCCACATACATAACAAGAGCAAAACGGAAAACAACTCAAAACAATACCTCAACTATGCAAAAAAATTAAGAAATAAATATAAATCAATGGAAAAGGCTTGGGGAATATTTTAATTTCTTTACAGATTTCTTCTCTTTTTGCTTTTTTTTGTCATAATGAAGGGTAATGCACGTTGGCAACAGCAGACATTTAAAGATATTCGCATTTTATATTCTGTGATGCAAAAATCACCTGGTTAGCGGTGAATGGTCCAAGGCGCTCTATGAGCAACAGTCTTGTCATAATTTGGACAACGGAAAAAAAAAATCTACCTCTCAAGAAATTCTGTTGGGAAATCGGCTTTAAATGAAGATAAAAAGAAAATATGCTTGATTCAGGATTTCTGATATATAGAAAATGTGGTCAACGAACCAAGACAGAGGCCATTCAAGGTTGGTGCAAGAGAAACTGTGCCGCTCCCTTTTAAAATATATAAGGCCATTATTTCACATTTTTTTCAGCCTCTATATCAGTTTCGTGTTGCCCTCTTTTATGGAGTGGGCATGCTTCACTATGTTCAGTGCGTTTAGCTTGTTGCTATGATCCGACTCAGTGGTTGTAAAAAAAATTAGGGTTTGGGTTGAAATTCTCTCTCTCATCTCCCTTGCTGAGTCAGGTATGCATCAAATAAAACATCATAACCAATTGGTTTGCTAAGTCAATAACACGATTGAAATGACTCCCTAAATTTATCCAATAGTACATCAGTGACTCAGAAGTTGACAAAAAAAAGTGCAGACCTCATGTGTCTGAGTAACATGAACATTGATGAGATGAGAGTATTTTTGAGTACTGGGGGAAGAAAGAGAAACTTAGCTAACTGCTTTATAAGTGTTTTGCAAAGATGGCTAATCCAGGTCCAGAGAGTAAAATACCTGTAGAGAGATTGCCTCCAACCATTTTCATTTTCAGCTTCACGGAACGGGATGATAAAAATCAGTCAGGATTATTATACCCTTGACCTGGATTATACACTTCAGGCTTTTTGTTAAAGCTTATATTTAGAGTGGCTCAGGTTATCCTGATCTATCTCTATAGGTATGCTGATATAGGCTTAGACTACTGGAGGACATAGGGAACCTTTTTCATCATTCTGTTTCATTCTAACTTCATTCTCCCACTCTGCAGCATTTGTTAGTTCAAACCCTAACCTTATGCTCTCTCATTTTTTCTCATCATAGTAGCTTCATCTGGTCTGTTCCAGTATTACTGTGACTCCATCCTGGAGAGAAATATCAGCTGTGCTACTGCCATCAACAACTTCGTTATAGATAATACATATATAGTGCTCCGATTGAACTTTATTGATCTGACATTGGAGAAATTCACCTCTGCATCTTAACCCCGTCCATTAGGGAGCAGTGGGCTGCCACTGTGCAGCACCCGGGATGCGGGGTTATGGATTTTGCTGAGGAACCCAGAGTGCAGACTGTGGGGATTGAACAACCTTCTCAGAGCACAAGTGCACTGCTCTAACCAGTAGGCCAACTTTCCCCCACAAGGCCAACACTCCCCCATACTTGGTATGAGGGGTTGCTGTAGACTCAAGAAAAAGTGCAAGAAAATACCTACTGTCACCACATAATTATCCAGGAAGAGCAAATTTTGCAAAGTCAATGACTCAAATGGATCAGGTGGTTTATCTTAGAAAGATTACTGCCTTAAATTAAGTGAAATTATCATTTTTGGATTAAAAAGAGGAATAAGGAAAAGTTAGCATACAGTTTCAGGTACTGAAGCTAGAAACCATCAATCCTGCTCAAAATCTGGGTGTAGTGATTAATTCAGACCTGAACTGTCAGAGGCACATAAAAACACTATAAAAGCAGGCCTCTTTAATAAGATTTCAGGATCAAATTAGTAATTAGTATTAGTAATTACTATTATGTCCTTTTTTTTAGGCATACTGGCTGTGTGCCTAATTAACAAATAGACACACAAACACACCCATGCATGACACCAATTCAAAGACAAGTGTAAAGTAATATATCTGATATTATCACCCTTCTATGTTATGTGACCAAATCAAGAGAACAAATGCCCATCTTACAAAGGCAGATTCCCTGATCACTTGTCTACTTTAAGAGACCTGCGGGCTTTTAAAAAACCGTAACTCCTGGGCCTTTAAAGACTTCACGGACCATCCAATCACATACAAGATACTGCACTGCATCAAATATTTGTCACACAAGCTTTTCAGGAGTGACAGCAAAGACATTCAATCACATAAGAAAATACAAAGTCAATCAGGAGCTAGTGGGCGGTCTAAACTCAGGGAAGCAGGCTTCAGCTTGAGAGGCTGTTTCCTGCTTGGTCCTAGTGCTCGACGGGTCTTGGTGTACTGAAGAGTAACATTGGTTTTTGAAAGTAAAAAGTACAGGGGACTAAAAGCAACGTCTGAAAAAGTGCAGGGACATGTCCCCCGTGCCCCCTCAAAGTTACACCCCTGCCTACATCCTCACTAAACTAAGAAAGTATATCACTTGATTTCTACATTTGTTACACCCGCATCTCAGGTAATAGACTATAAAATACTTCTGACTACGCAGCATACCTTGAACCAGCAGCAGTTTTAGTTCCTATGCTCCAATAATCTGGAACTATGTCTTGTAAAACTCTAAAACTCCCTGCACCCAAAGTTTCTTCAAATCAGGGTTAAAAATATATTTATCTAGAGGTGCCTTTGACTGTGCTATTAAAACACCATTAGTTTAAGTTTGTAGTGTGATGTTTTTTACTTACCTCTATAATGTCACAGAAACGTATTTTTTCCCCTCGTTGTTTCTTTCCTATGTTTTGTTCATGTACAGTACCTGGATTCTGTTGTTGCTGAAATGTGCTACACAACTAAACAAAGGAAAATGTCCAATCCTCAGTTCAAGCACACACCGGATTGTCTTGCTCGGTTTTTTAGACTCAACACAGTTTCCGAGGTGAACTTTTCAGGAAAAAGAAAGTCAAAGAATTTAGAATGTCATAAAAAGACTGGCTGATGTATATTTATAGGGTAAGCAATGATATAACTTTTGCAAAATCTTAAAAAAAGATGAACATCTGGGTTAAATCTGTATGGAATAAGAGACTACGAGTAAAGAGACTCCAGCCAAAGCATTCTGAGGGAAAATATAGATCTGTGTGAAAGGTTCAGTCTGGATGTTGGTGATCACAGCATTGCATTTTATTTCAGAGAGCAGACATACCAACTGCAATCGAACGTTCAGATAATCTACCCCACTTATGATTGTATGCAGATTCAAGTATGCCTCTATTTAGATCTCCCTACATATCAGAGATCCATCAGCAAACCCTACATTATAAATTTCACTTTTCATTTCGTCTCTCGAACCAAACACTAATCTTCCTCCAATTCCTCTCTGAGAAGCTTCCTAAAGCATTCAGATAATGAAGGTAAACATTTTCAGCCATATGCATGCCTTCAGGTATGCTGATAACACGCAAGGTTGCACACTCCTACACATACATATACATCACACCCTAGAGGGGGAAAAAAGCAAATCTAAGATCGACAGCCACTAGACAGGCAGGGAGATAAAATGGAAAGAGGGAAATATCCCCATGATTGAAGATGTTGATATGCTGAATGCTAAACTGTTACAAACATTCTGCATATCATGGGTTTCTCCTGCAAGATGTTAGTGTTTATACCATGTTATAAGATGTTTTTAATTTATAAAGTACAGAAAAGCTAGAATTGAAAGTAAAATCTTTTGAAAAGGCAACAATCATATGAATCCAAAAAGCTAACCTTCTAATTCAAAGCAGAATTAGCATAAATTTAACATAAGTCTCAAGAACTCTCTGACCTAACATCTTATTTCCATTTCTGTACGTATCAAATTAAAAATACATGTTCTGGCTTGAATTCCTGATATATGGTGTTTAATTATCACAGAAAACAGCTTTTATTATTAAACAGTTTAACAAGTTTAGTGGAGAATTATAATTGGGCCTTTTTATATTCAGTTCATTGTCATTAAACATAGTTGTGAAAATATTCATTAGGGAACGCTGCATGAACAATCAATTTATATGCATTTCTAATAAACTTGGACAAATTGATTTTTAATCTAAATTGAAAAAAAAAAGTTTATTTATTCAAGCAATGTTCATAAACAACAGGTCTTTTCTGTGGTTTCTATGACCTTTGTCTTCCAAATGCAATTTCTGCTAATAAATAAATTAAGACCCCTCCAAACTATTCCCACCTAAAACGGCTGAAATCAAACCCTGCAGCTATGCATCTGGTGCACATGATTAGAACTGTGTTATACAGGATGTTGCCTTATTAAAGCCTAACATTTGTCTTGGTGGTCCTGTTGAAGGGAGAGTGTACACCATTTTTGAGATTTGAAACACTATATGTGAGGGACTCAGAATAAAACTGCAGCCTATATCTAAGAGGTTTCCAATGTACTTAAATATGCACAGTTTTGTAGTTTGGAGAATAATCTCTAAAAGCTGACGGCAGTCAGAACAACAACCAGGTGTGAGCATGCAAGTTCACCCTGAAGGCAGAACACAAGATGCTAAAATAAGACTCCGGAAACCTTGAAATGTCACCGTCAGACCGACAGCTGCTTTTTCTCATGTGTATACATAGCAAAAGTTCATGCCTGTATAATCAGGAAGAGAATGAGCAAGTTTGGCTTTCATAGGTGAACATCAGAATAAATATCCCAATACAGAACTTTGAAAAAGACCAGAACTTCCAAAATAGTCTAGATCTCAATTATTTGGACTCCAGAAAAGAGGGCATGCATAAAACAAATACAAATACTAATTCCAACTGTTAAGCACTGTGGTGTTAGTGTCATTGTTTAGTGATGCTTTCCTGCAGCAAGTCCTGCAGCTCAACATCCCAAAATCCACCATAAATTATTCTGTGAATCTGAGGTTGGTTAAGGTAAAGGATGCATCTGTTAAAGGAAATAAACCAAAGTAAAACTGGACAACAAACTTGACCATGAACATAATTAAGAATTGAAAAGTGTTGGGGCTAGTCAAATCCCATAACTTTATTTCATTGCGATTTTCCTTATATTAATGTAAGAAGAGAAAATAGATGACAAAAAAAAGAACCTCATTAGTGTACTTTCAGGCAAAGGGATACATAATGTGGTGTCTTTTTTTTTTTACATGTAAAACAGCCTCAAAGGCAGTTAAGATTTATTTTCCTTTTACAACACAGGCCGCATGTGGACAGTGAGCTGGTCCTGCCATGGCGTTCCTCACATTCAGGGTAAAATACAACCATTGAAATAGGTTATTAAAGCATCAGGTTTCTGCTTAAATATGCAAAGACTAATTTCTTTAATGAAATAACCTGAACCTTCAGAGCAGAAACCATAAAGCTGTCCAAATAATTACAGCCTGCAATAACGGCATAGTTAGACCTCTAATGGGAAATGCTCCTCTCTCATGATACTGACCTCAGGCTGTGTGAGAGCCACCACCTTTCATTCATAATGTAAATTCCAATTTTACCTTCTGTTCATAACTGACAATAAGTTGTGCAGTTTAATATCACCTAATATGCTCACACAAAGGAAAACTTATATTAGGAAGAGCTATTAGGTCTTTAGTTCTTATGGAAAAAACTGTGCAGGAGTTGAATTACTAATGCAAACTAAACAACGTGAGGTTTTTCACTCATTTAGAAGTTTTAGGTTTAATTACTACTGATTAACCGCCATTAAAACATTGTGTGCTTTATAAAATAGATATCATGCCCAGATAAGATCTATCCTTCTCTGCTGTCTCCATCTGAACCTGAACTGTTTCCCTGTTTTGAACCTGTCCTCTTCGGGTTCTGCGACTGAAAACATTATGTTGTTTTTTAACATCAGGATTTTTCAGCAGTTCTACCTATCTTTCTCACATTCTTCCTTCAATAAATATTTCCCTCCAGTTTTTTTGTGCATACTTTCTTTTTCCTTGTGTCTCTTTCTTTCCATTCAAATTCCTAATTTGTTTCATTGCAGAAACATCCATAAATGCATAGCAAACCTCATATCTTTGCATTTTAAACTTGATATAAGTCAGAAATCTTGGTAAATTTTAGTCATGTAAAGAATGTTTATATAAAAAGACCCTGATGTTTGCACTACCTACTCCAAATCGTGCATTAGTCTATCTTTGACAGCTTTCTCCAATTTAGTTAATCTGTCACGTTTCTTTCCTCTCCAAACTCCCTGCATCTCTTTTTCCTCACTAGCCAAATTTGCTGTATTTGCACTGGATTAGAGCTCTCCGATACAAACTCTGGTTAAATTTTTTCAAGGCTCATGTGGTTTAATCAAACCTTCATATTCAATCTAAATGTCTCTAGGACTTTCTATTAGCATCTCTGGGGTTTTGCTGTTTTCTGGTGTGAGTGAGCTTCCTGTCAAAGAGAAGATCTTTGCAGGTGACTGGACCGACCCATGTTGCTATACACCTGAGAAGGCAAGATAACCAGCATGTATTTAAGGAGGAGAAAGATCATCTCTCTTTGCCAGATGATTACCTCTGATGATATTCCAGCTAAAGACCTAAACCAAGGATATCCTTGTTGAAATCTGTCTTCTTGTGAATCTCTCTTAATGTGGACTCTGTTTTGTTCCAGAGAACCAGTCAGCCTCAGTTTGTCCCCGATAATCACTGAAAAGGTTTTACCTGTGTGCAGCAATGCTCAGTCTTCATCACCTGCTTGTCCGCTCTCCAGAATAACGTCTCTTGCAAGTACCAACGCTCTCAGATCTCACTCACATTCTTTTGGACCTTTGGGATACAGTCTGCATAGCCTCCCAAATCCAACCCCTACAGATCCATGCTACCTCCCCTTCATCTCTCAAGTAAGCAAACCAATCAGTCATCAGCTGTCATCAACCAGCTCGTTCTTGATCGGTCTGCTTTCTCCCCTCAGACCAACCAGAAAGTTAAAGGGACTTCCTGCAATTCTGCACTTCTAGATTCTTGTTGCTTTTGTAAACAAAACATTAAAATCCACTGATTCTGTGTGATTATGCATATGGATCAAAAAACTACAAACCAACATGATACTTTCATTCAGATTGGATAAACTAGCCTCTCTTTAGATCCTTACTTCAAACCTGCCTTTTTATAAAACTCTGGTCATAAGTTTATAGAGTTTGACAGAGTTTTTAGGGTTTTGGACTTTTGAAATGAAAATATAAATGTTGATGTAAAACTACTTCTGTCTTGGTTGTTGGATGAAGGCAGTTATGATTAACAACTAAGTTTGTATTCGAACTATGGTTGGTAATGATGGAGAGTTAGCAAGATTTAAAAGTGGCACTCTTTTTGAAATGTTCCCACTCAGCAGGGGTTTTTATAACCAATCTTATTCAGTACAGAGGAATAAAAGAAGATTATAGTGGAGCTTTTCTGGTCCGTCCTGAACAAGCAATCAAATTTCTCCATCCTCTGATGAAGCTGCAGCTCTCCTGGCCCTGCCGAGTGAAATGTCTCCCTAATTTAATCCTGCTTTGTTTGGCACACATGCAGCTGGTTGACCCCTATTTGAATAAGAAAAGTGTTTGTTCCAACATGATGTCAGTAATTAGTGTCCTTTTTTGCTCTCTGGCACTTGCACGATGGAGTGTGAAAACCTGTCATCTCCAGTCACCCGAGTGTCAGGGGGAACAGAACTGTGACCTTTACAAACCCCAGAGGACCTTTAGCTTAATATTATTAAACCAAATACCAAGCAGAGATCTCATGCGCGGTCATCAGAGAGCATTTGTTCTCGAATAAGAGACTGCAAACTATCTGCCTCGCCTCCATCTCATCATTCTCAGCTATGCAAATCCAGAGAGCAAAGCTCCATATGCCTGGACAAACCTAATTAACACCGTCACTTATTAGCACACACCCAGAGCTGTGCTTTTTTACCTCTAATTAGACGGCTTTTGTATGAGCCGTTTCTCGATGATGTTCCCCAGCCATGAACGCATCGCAGAACGTTGCAAAGTCTTTTACTTCTCCATCCTTCATGCCCACCACCCTTAAATGTATGCATGTCAGTGTCAAGCTATTAATCACCAAGCCATTAGCTATGCATCAGTTTCTCAAGATGCCCACCACGCTTTCTGATTAGAGGCTGGGGAAACTCTGCAAGACTGATTTGGTGAATATTCATCAATTATCTGTTAAATACATGCCCCTTCTCAGCATCAAAAATGCTAAATTCAATCTGGAAGAAATGAGAGCTACTCAAACACATTTGTAGACACTTTTTCACCATTCAACTCTTAAGGAATAAATACTCCTCGCCAATAACATATGATCCTTTCTTTTAAGTGATGCAGTGCATGAAAAGTCCTATGCTACATGGGGTCCCATCATAAGCTCAACCTTCCTCGATGGGATTTGTGATGAACCTGTACTGCATAACTAAAGTGGAAGAAAAACACATGTTCGAACAATTTAAAATATATATAAATCTATAATGTGTCTTGTATTTGTATTTATCTGAATAGAGTCGCAATTTCCTCATATTCCCTCAGAAATACCCAATTCTGACTAAAGTGGTTTTCAGGACATATAGGTAATTTCCCTCTGGGATTATTAAAGTATGTCTGATTCAGATTCTGATTCAACAAAGGCATTAATAGCATTGGCTAACAATTACTGATAGCGAACCTAATGTTTTTTTTTATATAGAAATAATAATAATTGCAGGTTTTGTATTTGACACAAATGCAAGTATCTGCTTATTTTAAGTCTTTATTTAAGATGAAAATTGACAAAAACGACATTGCATTAAATAACATTAAGATTAATTTTATTTCAAATCCATAAAAGAAAAAAACAAAGATGACAACAAATCTTATTTTAAGCATTTATAAGGATTTTTCACCAGGAGAATAGCAGGTGTGAGGGGCCTCAGACCCGCCCCAAAGCTCCTTTGCTAGCTGACATGGTTCTTGGTCTTTATCTTAACCTAATGTCTTAGACAACCTCTGATCCATCACAGAATAGCTTGTTCAGACTTTATTTGCCTATTAGAGGCTTCTGAAGCTTCATAATAGTGTTTAGGATATCTATGTAAGTGAGGTTGGACACAAATCAAGGCAAGAGAAAAAACAAATAGGTATTTGCTGCTACTTTAAAAGTACCCCAACAGCGTTATGTTGATTATGAAGAAGAATAAAAATAAAAAGGTTTTTGGTTAAAATGTAAAAACAAGAGAAGGTTATAGCAATTGTCAAAGACCCTGTAGTCCAACATATATAATTAAAATGTTCTGGCTTTTGTAAAGTACCTACAGTTTAATATATACTGGCTTAACTTCATAAAGTTATAGTCTGCATGATGACACCACACTGCAGCAACTTGCAACAGAAGTTTGGTCTGTAAGGAACTCCTGATTAAGACCCTAATTAAAGCACTTCATGGCTCAGGCTCTGTAAGCTGCACGCTGTTAATGACCTGCTGCTTTAGATCATCAGGCAAGACTCCTCCAGGACCTCAGTCTCATGGTACATTGTGACAAAACTATGAAACAAAAAGCATTGAGCTGATTGATGCAGAATGATTGATTTATGAATTTCAGTATTAAAAGTGGTTGCAGTCATAATGTTATTTTCCTGTATATCTTTGTAAGTAGGACTGGAGTTTAACTTGATTTAATGCCATGTCATGTTGTGTTTTTTCCAGATCAAATAGTACTTAAATTTAAAATAAAGCATAAAAATAGATGTGAAAATATATAAAACATGCATGTTCTCCAGATAAAACATAAAATATACACAAAACAACTTTATAAAAAAGTGATTAAAGATATAAATCATGACCCCACTAAAGGATAGCATTTTAGCCTTACCTGAGCTGCTTTCTGCAGGAAGTCGGGACTTCTAAGTCAACCGGCAACAATGATTTTAAATGGGCTGCACACCTTCAAGGAAGGGAACATAAGGATTTTATTTGGCTCCAAATCAATTATGAATGCATGAAGTTTTTTTTTGGGATCAGCAGGAATGTCTAGAATCAAACTGAATGACATAATCTGGTTGATAGCAGAACATGAGCATCAGCAATTCCAGCTATGCAGAAAACACTTGAAGTGCACTGTCAAGCTTCAAAACTGAATTCAACCAGATGGTTATGGATGGTGAATATTTGTCTCAAAGCTTATCTTGAATAACACTTACCTCAATTTCAATAACAGGTCCTGAAGTTCATTAAAAAGAAGAACCTAAAACTTAAACTCCAAATATTGAAAATTATCCACATACTACACAAAACAGCCCTAGGTGTCATTTTAATTCAAACCTCAGTTTTAAAATCCATATTAAAATGAGACTAAATTGGATTTTATCATTTTGAAAAAGTATTTTCAAGAAGGACAATATCACTTTATATTGAGCTGTCCCAAATTTCAAAACTTCTGGAAGATGGTGCCACACCATTGCAGACATTGCTGGGGTACAGCTTCCATGTGGTCCAACAATGTGTCTGCTGGGTATTAAACCAAAGAAACTTGCTTCCTCCGTAATTATTGATTGTTGGACTTTTGCAGATGGAAAAAAAATAATTTCTCTAATTTGGAGAAAAATTGACTCAATCCATCAAGTTAGTGATGTAAATGTCAACATCATTCCCTGCTTTATTGGAAACATGAACTTATATTGTGAAAGGTCAAACAGAGAGTGTGAAAATGACTGGAAACCTTCAATGGACATATTGAGATATAATAATATTTAATTTGATGAAATCACCAAGCCTGGCTGACTAACGCTGTATAGAAAGCGTAACAGTCTGGAAAGGTGCAGGTAGAGCCTGATTTCAAAGGCAGGGCCAGGGCAGGATCAACACACAGCAGAAAGAGGTTAAAACAAATTGCAGATTTGATTAAATAATTTCTTTATTTTTAAGAAAAGCTCTTACAGCAGCTAGTTGTTCACCTTTTATAGATATGCACAGATCTTTTGGAATGTGATAAAGGGCATCATTAAAACTCAGTAGTGGCTGCAGCCTTGACTGTTATGCTTACAGAAAAGCTCTGTTGCAATTGTTGCAACTGTCATAAGTGTAACTTCCATATCAGTGTGTTTTTGCAGCATTTTTTTTATCACTGCTGCATTTTATGGAATGGAAATGTTCTGAAAGCTGTACAAAACAAAATTTTATTTGTTATACATTTTGTGTATACAAAATGACAATAAAAGTTGTCTAAGACTGTCTAAGTAATCTCCCACCTCTCCTGTTTAGAATGGTTTGGTCTATTTTAAACCAGAGAGTCTGAGCCTTACCAGACTGACTAACATGGTGCAAATCAGTCAGACCATAAATTCCTGGGGAGTATTTATCTTTTTATTTGTTCATATTTTTCTTGTTCATCCATTTTTATTTCATATTTTTGTTTGTGTACATCTGTATATTTAAGATAATTGCATTTATTTATTTCTTCTTTTTATTTGAATCTCCAAAAGGGCTGTAGAAATATAGGAAATTAGTGAGATCTTAAAGGTTATAAAAACCAATACCACCAACATGGTTAAATTGGAATGCAACCAAAGGACACACCTTCAAAGACCTTTAAAATCTTGAAGATCCTGAAAGTGTTCAGAATTTGGACAGAGAGGAGACCATTCATTCATCCTCTCAGGTGTAATATCAGCCATTTCTTTTATGTTAATTGAACAATGCTTGCTGCATACTTAAACATGTTTTACCTACTTATTCATTCATTGTATTATTTTTCTCACATGCACAGGTTTGGTAATGCATTGCTGAATTGGTAATAAAAAAAAATGGAGGACAGGGGGGAAAGCCAGAAGGCCATTTTTTCTACTCTAGAAGCTGACAGTAATTGATTGTAGAGTTACTGTATGTTGGTGTAGATATAAAATGAGGGTCGCAACACGCAGTTGTGCATACATGCATGTTTAATCTAAGACCCAGTGTTTGCTTTGCTTCTTTCCTGTGAATCGGCAGCTTTACTGTGTTTTTATTTAGGAGACATTGGAAATCCTGTAGTTTTCTTCTTTTTTTAATCAACTGAGAATTGGTAAAAGGATGATTTATAACATTTAAAGCAATTGTAAGACTTTTATAGGACAGTTATAGGTGATAATAAACATCCAAGCTTCTTGGCCATTATGATTATTGAATTAACACCCCCATCTATTGATGTTACCTCCACAGGCTACCTGATCTAATCTTACATGTACTGTTTCATTTCAAAATATCAGAACCTGTGTCCATTTGATGGGCATTTCATTATTTTTCATTTCCAACACCTAAATCCTTTCCTGAAGCATTTCACTTAAAATCAGCACAGTTTGGTCTAAAGTCAAGGCGAAGGAGTTCTAGCGCCCTCAGGCTAATCAAAACATGAAGAAAGTTATTGTATTGCCTTATAATGCCGTTCAACTCAAAAGGCAGAAGCTGAGAATAAGAGCATTTTAATAAAAACCTGGGCGAGTGGACATGAAAAGAAAGTGCAATGAAAAGCTCCTCCAGATTAATTGACACTCGTGGGTCCATTAAATACTTGCAATAGCCTGGTGTAATTTCTCTCGATCAGAGCACTCAATTCAGCGAGGTTCAGAAGCGATCATGGGAGTTAATTACGTTCAAAGGAGTGCTGCCTTTTCATCACACAAGACTGGGAGGATTAATGGCAGGCGTCCGAGAAAAAAAATCTAATGGAAGACTGATTAGCATTCCCAGACAACCGTCAAAGATTCGGCGCAATGGTTGATTATCGGAGCGCATTGCTCTGCCTCAACTTGACACAACATGTAATTTCCTCGCAGAGGGAGACTAGATTGATCAAGAGGACTGAATCATCTATAGAAACATAATAAAAAGGGTCCTGTTGTCCTTGAAACGAGTATACACATACTTCTACCAGTTTTTGAAGTTATTCCTTCCGTCCTTAAACGCATCATTCATACAAAACTAATCCTCATGGTCAGAAAATGCTTTCACACTCATCGTCCATGTTTTGCATCAAATGTGTGAGGAATTACCTCATTATAAACATCTATGGTTCAGACATTCACGACATCCGGGAAGCATTTTTGGTTAAAAATTACTGCTAATGCTAAAAAATATATCTTAAGATTTTAGCTTTAACTCAGTGCAACATAATAAAGGGGTATTTAGTCATTGCACAGGTAGTATTCCATGAGCAGAGATCCATTTTTTACATTTACTGTAGAAAATGGGACATAATGTTTTTTTTTTCCTGGACCATATTAGCAGTGTGAATTTGTTTAGGATCCCCTTAACTCCTCAAGACCTATAAGACTGTTTTAATGCTCATTTTAATGCCCATTTAATGCTGCATTTTGATAAAATCATAAAAACTCATTTTTATTCTTGGCGATCTTGCCACAATGTTACATTTCCAAAATTTTGGAGGTTTCTGAAACTCAACAACCAGTTTCAATCACACACAGAATTACAATCAGAACATTTGTCTAAAAAAAAGTGTCTACATAGGACATTTTACTACAGAGGGCTGCACACTACAGAACAGTTCATGGTGCAATGTAATTGAAACCTGGCAAATCTTTGTGTACACATCTTAAGTACAGCTGCTGCCGTATCTTACTGCTAAATACTTTTCTCAAAAGGAAAAAAATATACATATATATATCCACTGTTAATGCTCTACTACATGCATACTTGTTGACGAGAAGCTACATACCCTAAACAATGCAGTGCATACTGATATTTATGCACAACATGCCTGGACAGAGCAGGAACATAATGTGAGTAACAGGTGGGAACATGGCTGCAATATGGCTGTGGATAGGTGAAGCCATTTCCTCCAATTATTTAATGAAAATCCATACAGGTGAGCTCTTATGACATATTCTTATATTACCCCATACCTTAAACACTACCATAACAAGCAACAGAATCCAAATGTAAAGGTAATATGCTTGCTGAAAAAAAAATCCCCTTTTTTTATGTGAAACATGGAGCTGACTGCTATTTCTGATGTTTAACTGAGAATCTATCCATAACCCTTTTTGCTGGTCTTGGTCCATTTGAGAAACATCTGCATGTTGTCAACAGATGACAAGTTATCTCCTTAAACCATAGCTTAGCTTTGTGCTAAAACTTCTTTAAAAGTTGATGCTGGATTATAAAAGATAAAAAAAAAACTTTATTCTGGACTCATGGTCGAATAAATATATACATAAAATAAAATAAAAATAGTTATTAATAAAAAAAACATTACAAGTACCATTATCAACTAAATAGGAACTTTAAGAAGACAGGAATACCACTGTCTTCACAGCTTAGGCTGATATCGGATTGCACTACGTGTGGTATCAGTAAGTGACAAGATAATATCATTTCCAGATGCATTTAACCTACAAATAAACGTATACATTAACTTTCGTAAAACAGCTTGTAGGGTATTGACTCTTGCTGTGACAAACATCTCACTTGCACTGGACCATCTTGGCCGTTTCAAAAATACCAGCATAGCATCATTATAGGCCACCTGCAGCCTTTGCAGGTTGATTTTTCTATATGTAGTCCACAGGTGAGCAGTGTATTAGCTTGAGCATACAACAATCTACATTGTTTACAGATATCATCATCGTCTGTCAGATTTTCTGTGACAATGAGCCCAAGATACTTGGTTTTGTTTGTAACACCCAGCACAGTATTTGACAGCAGAAAATCTGGAAACTCAGTAGATTTATCATCTTTACTCCTACAGATCATGATCACACTTTTAGATGGGTTGTACTTTATGTCGTGTTCCAGACCATACTCAGAACAGATGTTAAGTAGTTGCTGTAACCCAGCAGTACTAGGGCTAAGTATTACTAAATTATCTGCATACATCAGGTGATTATGCATTAATAATCTTCAAGTAAATCCTATGCATTTTAAGCAAGAAATTACTGATTAACGAAATTGACTGCTTAACAAATATATACATATGTGCTACACTTTTGAGTTTCATGCAAGAGGAAAAAAAATAATGTAAGTACTCTTGTTCTCCTGGACCTTGCCTGCGATTCCTCTTGTTCAATCAATATCAATATGGGATGTAACCACAAAAAATGTTTCATTCCCAAGAAGATGTTCCTCTCTCAACCCTAAATGACTGTTGGGCAATATATATACATTAAAGATACTGGAATTGAAGATAGTACAGCTTTCTTCAAAGCCGTGATAGTTTTCCTTGTCTCCGGAGACAGCCGGTGTTTGACTCTTTTAGCCTTGAGTGCAAGTCTTCACTCAGAAAATATTTGCTTCTGCACATTTACATACAAAGTAGAAATTTTGTATTCAGCTCTAAATTAGACTCTGCAAACAAACAACATTCGAGTATATGAAGCTTTTCTGTTTTAACAAATTGTCGCCTTGCAGCAAAGTCATGACATCTCACTTGCTTCCTGCAGGCATCTTTTCTCTCTGAACCTCCACTGATTGATCACTGCAATGCGGGAGCATGGCTCATGTTAAACCTTACATACTCAGACTTCATTCTACATCCGTGCTGCTCAACATGAAACTAAAAGAAGAGATTTTGGATCTGACTAGATACGTCTATCTTCTGGATGCTGTTAATTAGGTTTTCATGGAAATTGGTGGGATAATACAGAACCGCTTGGCTTTTGCATCTTCTAATCTTTGGCAATTGACCCTAAGGGGTAGCAGTTTATCATAAAAATATTTAGGAGCTAAGCTGCAATTACTGATGGTTGGTAATATGATTCAATGCAAAAACAAACACTTCGGTAGAATTAACTTGAAGCATTTTCTGACCAAATTTGAAAGGCAATGACCTATTCTAGGGCTGGAGAACGCTCGGTAAGTATGACTGACCTGAATTCCCTTGATGTTTAAAGGAATTCTGAGCTACATCAAGTCCTTCACTGGAAAAAAATCAAAATCTAGATGAGTCCATTTTTCTTAAAATAAGTGCATTTGTTATTGAATTGAGGAGGTAAGAGAGACACTTTGCCAATGGAACAAGACAAATTACATTTAAAATAAGAAAAAACAAGTTCATTCTCTTATTTCAAGTGAATTTTATCCATCTTATTTTAAGAGTAAAAATGCTCATTCCATTGGCAGATCACCTACTCAAATTAAGGCTAAATACACTTAATTTAAGACATTTTTACTCATTACTAGATCATTTTGGAGTGTGTAACGTCTTTGAAGTATGTGTGCAGATGTGCTCCTGCAACTTCTCAGCATATCCTGCCTCGGATGGTATAGGTCACCTAGCTCTAGAGAAACTTCCAAATCTGTTCCAGGCAAAGTGGAAGGAAATGCTTGGGAACAATAATTCTCTGATTGCTTTAGCCCATCCTCTTTAGCAGTAGTAAGATAATTTAGATGAATCATGAACAGAGTTATAATCATGCATTGTGAATGTCTGTTAATTTCTATCTCATCTGTCTGGCATAAATCAAATGATCCATTTGCCTAGATGGGCTGGTATTTAGGAGCCAACAGCCCTCATGCAAATTCCTTAAAAAAAAAAAATTGTTAAGAGACTTAAAAAAGACACTTGAAAAATAGGACACTGGAGGAGGTCCGAGATAAAACTGATACAGAGAATACAAGATAACAATCAATTATCTGCCATAGAAGGCTACAAGAGGTTAATAATGTTTTCCTTTTGAGATTTTAGGACGATGGAAAACCATAATAAAATCCTCGCCCAAAACCGGCCTACCGGATGGGCCATATCAATCCGCTCAAAGTGTGACAACAAAGCCTTAAACCCGACATATGAAACACCCATCCGTGCAGACAGACTTCCACCCTGGCTACATGCTCCAAGCTAGTTCAGCTGTTGAAGAGTTAATGTTTCTGGATGTAGCGGGCGTTGCTGCCAGCACAAGAGGATCCAGTCTACTCCTCCCAGTAGTTGTTGATGCACTTCATTGCTCCGCCCCTCCCAAGCTCCAGGCTCATTTGATTTCAATTAATTAGCACAAGTTCATGTGCGTGAGCCTCCCCCCCTCCTTCCCCTGACAATCTAATATGCAAATGTTAATTAGAAATTGATGTATTGCAGAAGGGTTTAAAGTAATGACATCCCAGGGGGAGATACTTCACCACCAAATTTGGTAATCTTCACCGTCATTGGAGCTGCTGTAACACAATATGTCCAGAAAAACACCTGCAAGCCAAACATAACTGTTGAGATAAACAGAGGGGAACAAATTATGAATTCAGAGTTCGAGAATTCAAAAGGAGAACATATTATGAATCATAGGGGGATAATTATTTAATCCTAAAAACTTGTTTGAAGTGAAGGAAACAACCTGGATTCTCCAGAATTTTGTGTGGGTTCTGATAACCAACGGTGAGAAATCAGGAGTTAACGCAGACCAAAAAAAAGTTGCATTTTAAAGCTTTATAGTGCGTTTTTTTTTTTTTTTTTGGTAGGTAGGTTTACCTTAAACTAAGATTATTAGGTATTTAGAGTAAAACTATGAGGTTAAACTCATAAACAACATTTTAAAATGCTAGAAATGTCCAGACATTTGAAAAACGCAACACGTAATTCTGATGTGCAAAATTAGGATTGATAATTCATCGTTTCCAGATTGTTTCTTTTACTCTTTTTTAAACTAATGAGTCCGATCTACCTTCTCTTATAATGAAGGTGTGTCATGTTGTGGTGCAAAAAGACAGTAACGGAAAAACCTTATCAGGAAGTTTATAAAGCAGCAATATATATATATGGCTGTCAGTGCTACTGATCCAAAGATGTTTAGGAGCATGGAGGTCCATATATAATCAGTATCTAAAGATATCCTCCTAATAGTCATGAAATCTTGAAAAATATTCCATCATGTCCTATTTTATGCGTAGTTGGTGAGTAAAATTTTGCAGTTATCTATGTGGTTACAATTATGAGACTGTCTTCAGATGTTAAGACTGCTTTCCACAGCAGACTGCTTCATCTGTAAAAACTCAGGAAGGTAAAAGAGTGTAAAATAATTCTTAAAGTTATATGATAGATAGATAAAGTTGATGATAGATAAAGTTATGATAGATTGTTAAAAAAGTCAACAAAAACAGTATGCTCAGCAACATGAATGTGAGTTATTTAGTGATATATGTACATATTCTGTGAGATAAAGGGAGAAAGTTGGAACTGTTTTGGAAGGTGAGCATCTAGTTGCATCTGGAGTAGGGCTGGGTATTTTCACCAAAGTCCTGAATCGATTCGATTTTGATTCGTACAGTTCTAAATCGATTAATTTTGATTCGATCTGTTTTTACAATAATGAAAGTGGTTCAACTGTGTTTCAAAATACTCATGGATTTAAAACACAAAGTGCAAACTTTTAAATCGGACAGTTTAAACTTGAGATGGGAAAAAAGGTGTCTCAAAAGTGCAAACTTGTTTGTGAAAAGTGAAAAAGCCTAAATCGAGCAAGCAGACGTGACACAGCAGACATGCATGAGCTGCATTATCTTCACTGCACAAACCATATTTGCTGCGTTATCTGTAACAACTACAGGGTGTTTGCTGGTCAGCCCGCATTTGTTAATTTCTTCAGTTAACCTATTTGCTATATTTGCAACTGTCTGGCTTGAAGTCATCTTGAGTGAATCTTTCCTGCTAATTTGAATGTGAACGTCAGGTACGTCACTATAAAACTAATCGATCTCATTCCCTAGACATCGATTTTGCAAAAATGTAAACGAATCGATTCAAAATCGATTAAACGGATTTTTTTACCCAGCCCTAATCTGGCGTAAAGCTAATCATTAAGGAAGTTAGTTGGCTCTTGACATTGAGACCAAGCACATTTTGATCATGCCATTGGACATTGACCCAAAATGTATCAAACAAACGTAAAAAAAAAAAGAAAGATGATTCAACATAGAGATTATTTAAGCTTTTTTTCCATCTCTTTCTCTTTCTGTCTGATGTCACCTTCTCAGCTGTCTCCGTTTTCTCCTCTGCTGTTGCCATCCCTTCAAGGAAAGTATTGGCCGTCCTAAAAACTACTAGAAGTGAGAAGCAACCTATGAAGTTCCAGGGTGCCACCATTTTATAAGTAAGGCCAGAAATCCAAAGAAAAAGTAAATTTTTCTGAATTTTGTTAATCTTTCATTTTGAAATTATTTTATCTTAACCATAAGGAAATTTAAAGATTTAATTCATACTCTAATATCTACCCTTTTTAAACATCAATAAACACTTGCCTCTGTTTGTACGGATGCTCTGTGTATTTTTCTTTCTTAACTTGATCGTCTATATTTTTGCCCATAAAGTTCACAGAAGAAGTTTTAGACTTTTCTTCATTGTATAATACTGTATGTGGAGACTGAGAAATAGTAAAGGAAGTCTAAAACATAGGCCAGTGGATGTTATAGAACTTCCTGATGGGACCGACTTCAGACTTTAGGGACAGAACTCTGGCAAATTCATTATGCTTTCAGTGTGTGCTTCCAGCATGGATTGTAAAAATGGCGGCAACCTTCCCCCTGTAGTAGTGTACTGTGAATGTACTATGCATATTCAGTCATGTGATCTAGGCTTTAAAAGATAGGAACAGGGGAGTGAAAACTACTTTAAGTATGTTTAGGACTACATAGGAACTTTACAAAATAAACGTTCGGTTAGTTTTATATTATATATTCTAACAAAATTTATTTTATCCATATATTTATCCAGGTCAGTCAAAGAAATAGAGTTATGATTTTATTTTTGGTTTTGAAGCCCCCTATCATTTCAGCCTTTGCCTCAACACAGCTGCTGAGGATCAAAACCTCTAAATCGGGACCAATTTAGGCACCTCTGCTGAGGGAGGAAGGTCAAGAGAAAAAAGTCAGGATTTGGAATCATGCTTCTTTTTGTCTAGTTATTTTTAGTCTGATGTTGAAATTAATGTGATAATTTCAAATATTTTAGGGGGACGATGAAGCATGGATAGAAAAAAATCTAAAAGGGGAAATACTTTTTCCCATCTCTGTGAAATAACTTTACCCCCCGATGTCAAGAAAATGTAGAGCAGCAAATAAATGTGAGTAAATTACCAGTAATTCATGATGCAAACTGCGTAGATTCTAACTGCTGCTGCAGATGTTCATCTAAAAGTCAATGCTCTGCAGCTTTTCCGCTCTCACCGTGAAGGAATTAGCTTCCGTCATTCTGAAACTCAACTTAGTTAAAGTCATGACAATTACCTGATGCTTAGAAAGTGGAAAAACTAACATTGCAATGCAACACAAGGCAATAGAAAAGCTTTAGTAGATAAGTACAAATAAAGTTCTGTCAGGTGTTCTCAATAATATGAGAAAGTTCTTATTGCTCATCATTGTTCTGGATTTTAAACAATATAATTTGAATTTATCTAAGATTTCAAAATTATTTTTCTTAGTAATATGTTAAGGTTGTTAAGTGAGAATCTTGGTCATATCATCTGACCATAAGGCAGACTACAGGCCATTCATGTAAATGTTGACCACATGATAATGACAGTGACTAAAGAGGCTGAGGAAAATGTTCTGTTTAACAGGGTAAGAAAAGAAGTCTTTGTGACTCAAGGTCAACCGAAGGACAGTTGCTTCTGGAGAGAACATAGTGTACTTCTATTTGTACACATTAGTGGCTGGGTCAAGGAAATGCCAAATTAAAACTTTCATTAAAATTATCGTGAGGAATTTAAGATTACAGATAAAAAAATAAAGCCCTGTGAAAGGTGCTGATCCTAATGTTGATTTAACCCCAATGTGGGTTCAGCAGTTCAGGAAAAACAGGCAGAAATCCACGAAGAACCTCTTAGTGAGACGATATGATGATGATAAACACCAACCTGAAGTGAGGCAGAGTGTAAACAGATAAATCACTAATACCGCTTCTCCGCACTAACACATAAAGTGACTATTTCCCCACAGTAATACACTCAGACTGCGGTAATAATGTGCCACAATGCATTTCTAGGAAAAATTCCCCTCAATTCCAAGTGTATATTTCATGAATACATTTTATGCATAAAATGCACCTCAGGCTACGAGTATAGAGCTTAACAGCATATTAGGAATTTCTTGCATACAGTTTTTACTGCTAATAATTATAATTAACATATAATTTCCATAATAATCTGCAAAACCTTGAAAAATCAATGAAGTTTAATGAGACTCTAAGGCATTTTCTAGGCAAAATACATTAAAAGCATCATGGTCATACTCCTACTGCTGATTTAAGAACAAATGGTTCTTTCTAACAGAGCCTGTGTCAGTTTCAACTCTTGTACTTTGATCAGATTTAAGCCAGTAAACACAAGTATAGATCCCAGCATTACAGAGCTGCATTGCCAGAATATCAACCATGCACAATTTGCACAAATATGCAGTCTGTCAGGTAAATTTAGTCGAATCTACTTTCAGCTTTATAACGAATGGAGAAACGGAGAAATGACATATGCCGTAAATACTGCAAAAACAATCTAGAAATAAGTAAAAATTTCTTAAATTAACTGTATTCACCCTTAATTTGAGCAGGTAAATGAGATAGTTTGCCAATGGAATGAGTAATTTGACTCTTACAATAAGATAATTAGATAATATGCACTTGAAATAAGGCAATGCAATTGTGTTTTCTTATTTTAAGTGTGAATTGTCTTGTTCCATTGGCAAAATGTCTCTTTTACCTCCTCAATTCAAGAACAAATGCACTTATTTTAAGAAAGAATGACTTATCTAGATTTCGATTTTTTGCGGTGGTCTGTTTTGTGACAGGATTACTGCCACTTTCCTCAAAGTTGCCTAGTGTCGGTGAAAGGATTTACAGACCCCCACAGACCATCACAGAGGTGTCATTCAACTAGTTGTAAGTGGACATATAACCACAAAAGATATGAAAAGATTTTATAAACATTGAATAGTTACTTAGAGTTGGTTTAAAAGAGTGGTTAACAGAATCATCAAGCTCTACTACAGCTTTGTTTTTACAGTTAAAGGTATTGTGGAGGATCTTTAGGAACTTTTAAAAGACCTGCAATCTCCACTTAAAAAAAAAATGCACATGCACAACCCTGTACCTGCTCCCGAGAGGGAAGGCCTATTAAACGTGTACAAGAGCATGCAGGAGTCCATTTCTCCTCGTGCACGCTCTGTTTAAAAGTTGCTGTTCTCATAGCTCATACAAGCTTACTGTGCCAGAACGTCCATCCTAACCCCTAAATCCCTCAATCCCTATATAGAACGGGGACTATATAGTGGACTTTATGGCAAACTCAGTTAACTGACTGTTCAGACAGATGATCACTGCTTTTTGCTCTGTTGGTCATGTAACTCCTCCTCCACTGAGTGGTGCCTGCGCCATCTTTGTTATTGGTTAACCCTGTTTGGTTGCAACAGAGCAGGCCTCTGTTACAGTAAATCCTATAATGCTTTGCCATATTCAAAGAATGACGGTGAGAAAGGTGAGCTTCAATGACTGTCTGAAACCATAGCTCCCCACAGATATATGCCTGAAAGCGCACATGTGCAGAAAAAGATTACTAACGGGACGAACACCTAGAACGGGCTTACGTAAACATATAACCAGACCCGTTATTTAGATGATCCACCTGGAAATAAAAGATAATTCTCTATACCTTTAAGATGAGGAATAAGCATGCTCTGGACAAAAATACACAAGCAAATGAATGACATAGCTGAGATGGGATTATGTAGCAAAGCCTTCAAATCCATTTAATTAAAAAATCATTACATTAATAGTTGAACGAGCATATATAAGAACCCCAAATCCCATCAGCACAATTATCCATATCAGATTAAAAAAACACAAATATTAATTAATTTAATAATATGTTGGTTTGCTACATTGGAAGAGAGTTGGCTGAGTGCACAGAAGAGTCCTTCAGAGGCTCAATAACTTATAAGACAATAAGATGTAGAGATGGTGCGACCGCAATGCTGCAGAAGACAGCCGGTGTCTCATCCATCAAAAACAGTGAGTTTATAGAGGGCTATAAACCATTACGTGTCATCATTCAAAGTAAATTTCATTCTGTCAGTATGTGCTGAAGCAATAACATGAGCTTATTGTCAAAGTATTGATGGAAAGACAAACAACACTGTGATGGTCCTGCAGGAAAAACTTCAATATGAGCTGCTTAAGACACTTTAAAACAAGGTCACTGGCCTCAGAGTGTGAATGGAAAGGGAAATAGCTGTGGAACAAATAATTGGCACAGAAATTACACACAGGAACAGGCTATGGTGAACAGGGTTTAATATTGTATAATTTGCATAATCACACCTGTCAAATCATCAAGGAGAGAAGGCGTCCGTGACGGTTATTACTGTTGAAAATAGGGCACTAAAATCAGAGCTATTTTCCCTGAACGGGTTATTACTGTCAAATGCTTTCAGTGTGATTCTTCAGCCTGTGTTGTCTTTACATCATAAATAAGAGGCAAAGGTTCTTAACACCTATTTTATCCCCTAGCTAGATTCTGATCTCAGTCTGCATGAAATTCGTGGAACGATGCATGAATGCTACTGTGCCTCAAAAATATTTCACTTTAGAAATAATTACCCAAGGAAAATGCTTTGACTGTCAAGGCTCAGAAAGGAGGACCCAGTATTCAAGGCAAGACAGACAGTGGTATTACTTCAAATAGCGTTTATTAAACACAGGTTACTGACCACAATAATCTGACGGAGGGGGATTATGAACGTGTTAGTCACTGACCTGGTTTAACAGTTCAGTCCATAGTCAGAGAAAGAGGTAGGATCCAGCTGGTGGGCTGCCAATAAGATGCGGCGGACGCCACCCAGGGTGTCTCAGATGCTGCAGCCCCAGACAACATGCAGGAGTATGAAGTCAGGTCAGGCAAACAGATCAGAATAGGAATGCTCAGCGGTCCAGGAGTCCAAAGACAGTTCAGGCAAACTGTTCAAATGGGAACAGACAGGCTCAGTGTTTGAGAGGCAACAAGGAACAATAAAAACACTCTCACCACTGGCTGCAGGAATAATATTGCGCCGATGACAGGATGCAAGCACCTTAAATAGAGGTAGGTTAAACAGGTGAATTGAATGAGTAATTAAGCTAGTCATCAGTGCCAAGATCATGACATTGACTTCCAAATTTGTCTTGTGTGTTAAAGTCATACAAAAATACATACATTTACCTGTAAACAAATAATGGGTAGGGGGTGGGGAGTTGGCCCAGTGGTTAGAGCAGTGGGCTTGTGCTCTGAGAAGGTTGCAAGTACCCGGTTTGATCCCCACAGCCTGTACTCTGGGTTCCTGAGCAAGACCCTTAACCCCCACACTGTTCTGCGGGCGTCACAAAATGGCAGCCCACTGCTCCCCAAGAGGATGGGTTAAATGCAGAGGTAAATTTCTCCAGTGTGAGATCAATCAAGTTCAACTATTATTATTATTATTATTATTATTATTATTATTATTATTATTATTATTAGTAGTAGTAGTAGTAGTAGTAGTAGTAGTAGTAGTAGTAGTAGTAGTAGTAGTATTATTAACCAACACTACCTTTTGAAACATCTGATACTGCTGCATAGACAATTTGAGCCTAACCAAGCTGCCACAGTTTAGGACATAAAGACACTCAGGCTGGATTTAAAAAGGCTAACTCTACAGCACATACACAGCTGCTGATAATTAAAACCTGCTACTCTATGCAGACATTCTGTCTGCAACAAAAGGATTCAACAACCTCAGCATACTGAAGGCTTGAATATGAACATTATCCTCTTTTACTTCTTCAAGTAGCCATTTCTTTTAAACATTCCAGAAAAAGTAAAAAAAAATATATTGTTTTAATAATAATTATATAATGGGAACAGTTCTGTGTTTCAGATCCTGTCATCTTCTGAATAGTGCTGACCAGAGGTTGGTAAAGTAGATAAATATTTTACTTTTACTTTATTATATATAATCAGGTAAAAGTAAAAAGTAATAATTGTAGAAATTACTCAAGGGAGACTGAAAACATACTTGGTAAAATGGCTAGTCAAGTACCGAGTAATTGTTCGCTCATAAATTCTGATTTTGTGTTTAAAATACTGTTTTAAGACATAAAGTTATCTGCAAATTCTGGTATTCCAAAGTATACAGTAAATGAAATGTAAAAAAAAAATACAAATAAATAACAGGATTACAAAATAGCAAATTCAAACAGAAGTAACACCTTTCCAAATGTTTTTCTTTAGATAAAAGAAACATAATTTGTACAGTGGGTACTCATGGCAGGTAGACAAATTTATATCACTCAAATAACAGTAGCAATACTCTCACTAGAATATTATTTACATAATAAGTACAGTAACGTAAAACTACCTCTAAAAGTACATTTGCCTCTAAAAGTTACTCAAGTAAAAGTAACTTAGCAAATATAAAAACTAGTTACCACCCAACGTTGTTACTGTCAAGTTGGAAGAGGAAGCTGGAGGCTTCCTATCAAGAATTCATTTAGCATAGGGACCTCTAAAGGTTCCTATTTGGCACATAGGAGCTAAACACTCCTACGATCATTTGTGTGACATGAACTAAAGGCATAGCCCACCTAACACAATATTTTTTCATGTGTACTCTGTATGGCACTTGCTGATGCACACACCTTCATATGTTTTTGTTTTTCCTTTATGGAAAGCTCCCCCAGTAGAGTTCTTCCTGTTTCTCCTGTGAACGGTAAAGGAAGAGGAGCTAGAAGCTATAATTTGCCCATTTAGTATAGGATATTCATCCATCTGATTCAATGTGTTTCACCAGGGACATATCTAAAAGTTGCACAATACCAGCCATCGAGGATATGAGTTTTAAACCCCTGGACTAAAGGATAAGACAAAAAAGAAAGAGAGGAAGGAAAAGTAAAGAATAGCAAAACCAAGCAAATAGAAAAAAAAATATTTAAGGAAAGACCCAAGGAGGTAAATAAGGAAGGAAGGATATGAAGAAGGATGGATACAACCTGTGGTCATTCAGATCAAGCACAAAGTATGTAAATACATACAATGTTTAATAATCATATTTACTTTTGTAGAACATAAATGATCAATTCCTCACTTTTTCATCCCTTCCAGGCTGTAAATAAACCAGAGTATAAAGGTTTCTATGATGCAACAGAAAATGACGAAGGGACAGGTATGGAAGATTACAGAAATAAAGCCACAAGAACTAAACACAGCATAGAAATCGAACCTATAGAAGGACCATTGGTTGATATTACATCATAGGTCTGAAAATTAATTTGTCTGCTCAGGATAAAACAATTATAACAAACACACCCCGACAGAAATCCTACCCCGGTTTTAACCAGACGACCTACACCCTCAAAGCTTTCCACCTTAACCAGCACATAATTAAGAAAACATCTGTTGCACATCCTCCACCAGGCCACTGTCATTACATGCATATTAGGAAATTTATCGCCAAGGAAAACACACGGCCAGTCGGTTGGCAGACGCATCAAAGGCTGGGAGCTGGCTGTGCTTCGTCCTCAGGAGATGGATCACAGTCGGAGAAAGCTGTCCTGATTAAGTCTCTCATGCGGCAGGCAAATGTTCCCTTCCTTGATGTACGCGTCTCAGACGGCCCCATTCTCTTCACGCAGTTCAGTAACATTTCATTATGCGCTTCAACAAGAATCAAAGTTCGGATTCACAGAGTTTTCACTGCACTTTTTCTTACTTTACAAGTCTGTTAGGACTTAAAAAAAAAAATCCCATTGGTATTGATGTAAAATATGCCAGAGAGAGATGCTCAATAAAGGTCTTGCAGAAAGGATTTTCACGAAGCAGACAATAAAGGTATATGACCTTTCATATGTGGATGGGGGTGTGTTTTAATATCTTCACTGATAAGGTCAGTTTCAGTCTCTGCTTGGAAACAGCCTATCTAACATAAGCCTTTAAGACCGCTATATTGTAGGATTATTACATGGTTATTCTTTCTAAAAGAAAAACAGATAAGGGAAAAGGTTTACCTGACTTATAATAAATGTTACATCTGGTTGTCAAAGTAGAATAAAAAATAAAAGTTTTTTTACAATGGTCAGCCTTTTTTACAAATAGACACAGGCGTTTTTAGGCCATTTTTGGTCCACCCTTAAATTGAATTGAATAGTAGCACCAGTAAAATATGGGTTCATTTTTTTTATATTGCATGTGCTTATAAATTGAAAAAAGTAATACAAAAATCCTACTAAATTTAAAATAATCTAAAAACTATACAGTACTTGTATAATATATATATATATATATATATATATATATATATATATATATATATATATATATATATATATATATATATATATATATATATATATATATATATATATATATATATATATATATATTATCCAAGTACTGTATAGTTTTTAGATTATTTTAAATTTAGTAGGATTTTTGTATTACTTTTATATATATATATATATACACACACATATATATATATATATATATATATATATATATATATATATATATATATATATGTACTTTTCCATTAAAGATGAAAAGTTTTAGCTGCCAGTGAAAAAGTAGAAATTAGATTAAAATAGTGCCATTAATTTTGAATTGACATTCAATATAAATATTAATAATTAACAAACAAACAAAAAAAAAACAGGTAAACCAGCACGATGGAGCTCCTAAACTAAAAATTTGAGCAACACTTTGAAGGAATCACTGCAATCAGGTGATTTCTTAAATGTTCAGTCAGATTTCTACTCCTGTTGATGGATTGTTGGTAAAACGTTCATGAGCAAAGGGCTGTAATGTGTCTAGGACCTTTTTTTATCATTATTTTGAAAAATCACAACTCAAAATCAATATTTCGGTCTATCAAATCATAATTTTTTTTCAGTTTCTTGTTATTAGAATTACTGTTGTGAATTTATCCTTTTCTTTATCGGGAGTGTGTCTAAACTTTCAAGCAAAACTGTGTTAATTTACCTTGTTAAATAGAATCCATTTAAGAATTGCCAGTCCAGAGTCAGTTATTGGAAAAAGACACATAAATTGGCAAAAATGTAGAAAGTGTTAGTAGAAAACAGTGAAATATATCTTGCCTGGGTGCTCAGCACCCCTCACCCTCTGATCCTAGATTTCCCCCTGCAAATATCTATTTATATATACACTTGTCAGAGTCTCCACAAATTTTGCCAATAAAAAAGCTAAAATCACTGCCCAGAATATGTAATCTTGCACAAGCTCAATATGACCTGGTGTCAATTTTGAATTTTGAATTATTTTTATATACAGACTTTGGTAACGCATGATTATAATTAACTTTACACCAGTTAAGTTTTGCACTGGTTTTGTTTTTAGGTCATTGTCACGTTAGAAGACTAATCTCCTCTTCAGAACTGGAGTCTTTTGCAGCATTAGGCTGTTTTTATTTAGTTCCGGTCATAAAGCTTTGAACTTTAACCTGATTTCCTGTCCCTACTGAAGATCAGTCTTCCCACAGCATGCTGCTGCCATATTTCACTATTGACATGCTGTGTGCAGGATTTCCACCATGCATAGTTTTTTTAGGAGGCAAAAAAAATCAGTTTTGCTCTAATCTGAGGTGGGAGTGAAAACTCATAGCAACTCTTGATTTGACAAAAAATGTCTGCCTTACTGTAAAAAAAAAAAAAAAAAAAAAAAAAGCTTTTCTGTAGCTGACAAATTTTCAAAAATCTGTTTTTCTTATGCAGGATTTTGAACAAAGCCTTCACTCCTTCATAATGTATCTCAGGGTCATACAAGGCTCCCCTCTCTCTTCTTCAGTTTTTCCAAGCTTATAGCAGCTGATAGTTTCTAACTCGATCACAAAGGTACTGTAAGAAAACATGACTTTTGTTCTGGCTGCACCTTACAGGCTTCCTCTGTAATAAAGAATAAAATTTTAAGTTCTTTTATTTTTGTTTTAATGTCTTAAAAGTCTTCCCAGCCTATCTCTGACCTGCTTCTCCCGCACTCTCCTAAACGATCTCTAAGGTCGGCTGACCTGCTTTTCCTGGTCGTTCCAAAGAACAGTCTGAAGTTCAGAGGGGATTCAGGTTTTAACCGTCACTGCCCGGAGGTATGAAAATGGTCGCCTCTACATGTTAGGCTGATGTCTTCACTGTCTTCTTTTAAATATATTTTTGAAAACTGTTATTTTTTTTCTTGGCTTTTAACACAACATATGTTTGTTCTTTTGTGCAATTGTGAGCCTTATAGAAAATTGTAGCTGGACCTCTGATGGAGTTATTCAGTGTTTTTTTTTTTTTTTTTTTTTTTTACTTTTCCATACTGGCCAGATTTATGCATGACTAATTGTCGTTCAGTTGACAGACTCTCCTTTCAGAGCTTTGCAGCTCCTTTCAGTGTTGACAGAGCTCTGCTGGCTGCTCCTCTGACCTGGATTTGTGCAGAGACTGAATGACACACAGCTGGACTCTGCGTAATAATGAGGTGACTTCTGAAGACATTTGGCTGCAAAGGATTAAAATGTGTCTCAGTAAATGGGGCTGAATATAACAGACACAATTACACACTTTTTTTTAAAATATATATATATATAAAAGCTAATCAAAACCAAGTGTTGCCTTCATTTGCTCATCTTTTTGTGTTATCAGATTTTCAGTTGGGGTACAGAAACTTTAAATCATTCTTAGCAGGACACAGCGTGCATCATTTCTGCAGAGATCTTGCTTATAAAGGTTTTTCTTCAAGGCAAGCATTTGGACAAAGATAATTTCGGAATTGATTTTTTTATTGTAATTGGCACTAAAGCACGCTTCCTTGTTTCCCTGCCTTAAGTTTGATACTTTATAAAGACGAAAAAAGCAGATCCAGTTCATTTCAACATGGATAAACAGAGCTCACATTGGATAAATTAACCCTTTGCATTCAACCCATTCCCTTGGGGAGCAGCGGCTTGCCATCGTGGGGCACCCAGGGAGCAATCAGGGGTTAAGGGTTAGGCCAGAGTAGCAGTCTGTGGGAATAGTTTTTGAACTCACAACCTCAGGATTCCAAGCTCTATGTCCTAACCACTAGGCCAGCACTCCCAATATAATGAACTTTTTTGTTGCCAAGCAGAGAAGTAAGAGTTTTCCTGTAGATGGATGTTTGCATACCTCTCTTTGTAGGTAAACATCTAAGTTATTCAGAGAAGCCTGAGGAGAAATTGCAATGATTTGAATTAACATGCATTAAGCTGTTTGGCAACGACTTGACCTGTATGACCTAAATAGCAGCTTCTTCAAAAGTATGGTGGTAGAAACATTGTTGTTTCTGCAAAAGTTTGAATGAATTCACTGCATTGAATTGGTGGGTTGTGGATTGGCCTTCGTCTTCCAGTAGGAAATAACTCTTAGCAGGCTGATTTGAAAAAATGGAAGTCTAAATAAAGGTCTGTAGAGTCTAAAATTAGAAGCTACTTTGAATAAGCTGGAGCCTTGAGTCACCAAGGTACTACACATAAAAATATGAAGGTACAAGAACCAGAATCAGAATCACTTCTTAGATGTCTGCAGATGTCACTTCTTAGATGTCTGCAAACCATCTAATCAACTAATCTAATCCAAATGCAAACTAAACTACCATAAAAACCGAAGACTTGATTATGAACAGGTAAACTACTTCAACAATCTTGGAATGGCATGGCTTATTGTGAACCTATCTTAGTGTTGCAACAACTAAAGATTCAGTGTTTTTAGTCGTTTTAGAACCAAACTCTGAATCCCTCTGCTGCTTAAAGCCTTTAGGTTTGGTTTTACATCAACCATCATTGACATTACTGAATTACAAACATATGACCTAAATTTATTCGTGTTCTTTTGACTTTACCTAAGCTTCAGTTGGAGTGCGAAAAGACTCCATTAATTCTTGAAAATGAATTTACTTATTAGAGGATTTCAAGATTAAATTTGACATTTCTGAGCTGAAGTATTCATCTGCGTCTCCAGGGTTTTCTCAGACTTAATCATTATTGCCTCTAGAAGGTTTTCATCTGTAAGGATGCCATTAGGCAAGAAGTGAGCTGCACCAGTCACAAACCTTTCCCTCCACCTGCCTCTCCACCTCATTATCAGAAATCCACAACGGTTCTGTCAGGTGTGAGTGTCAGGATGTGAACCTTGTCTGTTACATGTCACACTGACTTAGAGAAAAAAAAACCTGCTGCTCTGCTGCTTGACTTTACCTGAAAGAAGAAATAATGAAGTTAAATGAACCCCCATCCAACAATGTGCTCACAGCAGAGTTAAAATTAACTTTAAAAAAATGAATTTATCCACGTGGAGTGAGGACCAGGACAGCCACCATCCATCTGCTTCGCTCGATGCAGCCAAATGATCCCACCTGCAGACAAAAAAACGGCTGCCCTGCCAACACGCCTGAGTCATGCAGAAATCGGCACCGCATTCGTCTAACTTATTATAACGGCCCTTTCCTAACAGACTGTCTTTGGGGCTGCTTCTTTGTAAATGTCATCCTCCTTCAGACGTCACTCAGAAAATGTCACCTCTCTAGCCTTTTCATTAACTCACCAGCTCTTCTCTCGATTATACACCATTTTCCATTACAGGGATCACAAGCCGAGGGCGAGGTTCTCCCTGCGAGACGCATGTACTGAAGTGTGATTGAGAGGCCGAGGACGGCTGTTCTGGATGTTCTGCCGCTCGCTTGTTATGGCGTGATGTTTGCTCAGCCGTGGTCTCTGGTTATTGAAGATTCTCCACAGTTTGCTGCAGAGGTGTAGAGGGCTTCAGGACACGTGTCTGTGAAACGAAGGAGATACCTTCAACTCTGGCTCTTTTAAAGTGGGATATTTCAAGGTTAGGTTAGCAGTTGAATAGGTTGATCTCTAGACATTTAGAAAGGAGAGAGAAAATAAGAACTTTCATTCTTTTTGCTTCCCTTTGTTGGAAAAGTTTTAGCTGTAAATGTTAAAATTACAATAAACTGACTCACTGTTGCCCACATAACATATTTATTTAAATTCATTCTGCAGGAGTTTTAATCTACTTCAGCATATGGTAAATATGAGTAATTTATTCTTAACTGCTCTTATTTATCTTAAACTTTAAAATAGACCCACAGTGAGGGAGCTACACGTTTAAGTTATTGCTTTATAAGCTTGACCTGACCCCATATTTAAAGACTGCAAAACAAACAACATGACAAACAGATCAAGAGCTTAATCAATTATTTCTTTTTATTGCACTCAGGTGAAATTTTTTTTTATTTTTGATTGATTGGATATGGATCAAATGATCGACTGAATTTGGCTTAAATGCATTAAAATCTTTGTTTAACTGTTAAGACCTTGATCTGAACCTTCCAACATGTATCAGGCTGCATTAAAGTTAATCTGAGTCCAATTAGAATCCAACTGGACTGCCTTTAAGTGTACCTTAATGATTCCAAATAACTTACATTTCTAATTAAAAAGGCAGATGTACGTATCAGAAAATTGGGAGACAATGAAAAACTGTTGGGAGTCATTGTTTAAATAAATAGTTTAAATCCTTTCCAAAATAGTAATCAATATTTTCTATTACTGAAAGGTTAGTCCTTCTTACTAAGAGGTCTAACTTCCAGAGATGAGACATCTGTCAAATGAGCAACATAGCTAAACATTTAGGTAGCTATATCCAAAAATGGGCCAAAACTGCCACCAATCTTTTGTTGGAAGTCCTCCTGGTGTCTGGATTCAAGCGCCGCCATATGAGCTTGGTTCCTGTAATGTTGTATTATTAGTGTTCCCATCAAGCAACATCATGCCTAGTTTGTCCTTCAGTTTACTCTATGCTCTGTGCAGCAGGGTATCCTGAGGCTAATATGGACATGGCTGCATTATTTGGCCCTGATACCATTTCTAAACACAGGAATAAGTGCAGTGAATCAGCACAAGTTCAAGACAGAATGAGGCAGAACGAGTCAGCCAAATATAAAGACACCTTTAGGGGACCAATTCCTGACCCTTGAATCACTTTGTAGATTTGCAAATGTGGAGAAGAAAGGCCTCTGTTTAGCCTCTAAGGAACAGACAGCACAAGGACGATCTTCATGCAGGAATGACTGCTCTTCATCATCAGGCCTGTTTGAGCTGGTGTCAGCAGTGCAGACAGTGGAGCCCGAGTGTGGAGCAACAACCTGTTCAGTGATCAATCAAGGTTTCCTCTGCAGAGTTAGACGACAGGCTCAAAGAAAGGAGACGACATGGAGGAAGATTTACATATTGCTGCACAACACTGTGAAAAAAGTGGGTGGCGTCTACATCACAGGTAAAACCGAAAAGTATAATACTGTAACTGGCATCAATCTTAGTGTAGTAAGGTATGCAAAAGAGATTCTGCAACCGTTGGAAACCCCATATTTCTGGTTTGAGTTCTGTGGTTTCTGGTAGAGTAAGCACTCTGAGCATTTCCAGAAGAGAAGAGGAGGACATTTTAAACTGAACCAATATTGCAACTCAACTTGAAACGCTTGGGATCAGCTCAATATGTGCAGAAAAAGCTGCTACACCTGTGACAGTAGAGAGAATATTTTAATACTTTAAAATGCATTGAATGCAATGCAATGAAATACATTTTCTCATCAGTAGTCATACAGGTCTGCAGAAGCCTGGTAACCTGCCTGTATATTGACTAAGGTTATTCGGAGAATGTACACATCAGAGAGGCTGTGAGCAAAACAAAGATTTTGGATTAGAATAGAAAAGGCTTGTTGCATTTCCACTGAAAGTACACCACTTAATTTCCACATGGACACATAGGATGAAATGGGATAGATTCTATAATTTAAATGCTTTAGTTTCAGAATCTGTCTTGTTTACAATAATGATATTTCATCTAAAAGGCAACACAAGGTTGTTGCTACTGGACTCTCTGATCTGCATCAGAAGAAGGAGCAACTGTATTCTAGTTTCTAATGTAACTTTAAAAAGATAATAATACTTAGACAACTTAATTGTCATTTTGTATTAATTTTGTTTTGTCCAGCTTTCAAAAAGTGAATGAGCAGCAGCTTAGCAGTGAAATGAACATTTCCATTTCATAAAGTGCAGCAGTGATCGAATGTAAACAGTGTGAGAGAAAAAAATGGTGCAAAAGGCATTGATGTGGCAGTTCAGAGCAATGCAAAAACAAAAAAATATATACGGTGCAAAATTGCAGCAGGAAAAAAAGTTTTGAGTTGAGTTCTATTTGAACAAATTTGGTGATGCAGAGTGTCGTATTGTGACAATTAAGAGTTTGTTTTTCAACAGTTCAGCAGTCTGATGATCGTAGGGAAAAAGCTGTTGCAGGCCCTTCAGCAGATGCTGTGAAGCCTCTTCCCAGAGGGCAGCAGGGAGAACCGTCCATGGTGGGGGGGGGAGGAGTCATTGTTGATGTTACGGCCCGGGACACGCAGCGCTGAGATAAAATGTCTTTAATGGAGGGGAGTGGAGCGCCAATGATCTTCTCTACTATTCTCACCACTCTTCCCACGTTCTGCCAGTCTGAGGCCCTGCAGCCTCCACGCCACACAGTGAGACAGCTGGTCAGAACGCTCTCTATGGTGCTTCTGTAGAAGGTGGTGAGGATTGGTGGGGGCAGGGAGTACATGCGCTTCTATGCCCTTTTGACCAGTGAGGTGGTGTTTACATTCCAGGTGAGGGTGTCTGTGATGTGCACCCCCAGGAATTTGGTGCTGCTGCTCACCTCTACAGCTGAGCTGTTGATGACCAGTGAAGCGTGGTCAGGCCAGTTCTTCCAGAAGTCCAAGATGATCTCTTCGTCTTCTCCACGTTCAGGATCAGGCCGTTATCTCTGCACCAGTCCACCAGTTGCTCCACCTCCTCTCTGTAGTCCTGGTCATTGTCGTATCTGATGAGGCCCACCATCATGATGTTGTCTGCAAACCTCACGATGTGATTGGTGGTGAACGCAGTCATCAGGGTGAACAGCAAGGGGGCTCAGGACGCAACCCTGAGTGGAGCCTGTGCTTAGGGTGATGACATCAGAGGTGTTCTGTCCAACCCGGACCTACTGAGGCTTCTTTGTGAGGAAGTCTAGCAGCCAGTTGCAGAGTGGTGTATTGAAGCCTAGCTGTTCTAGTTTTCCTATCAGATGCTGTGGGAATATGGTGTTGAAAGCTGAACTGAAGTCCAGGAACAGCATCCGCATGCTGGTGTTCTTCTCCTCTGAAGTGCCAGGCTCAGGTGAAGAGTGGAGGAGATGGCTACTTCAGTAGAGCTGATCCATTGGTAGGCAAACTGTAACGGGTCAAATGCTGGGGGGAGACTGGAGACAATGTGCTATTTAACCAGCCTTTCAAAGTCCTTCATCATGATGTGAGTCAGTGCGAGTTGTCATTAAATGAGGTGACCTAAAGTTTATTTAGGACCAGAATAATTTAGGCAGATTTAAAGTATGCTGGCACTATGGATTGGTCCAGAGCGGTGTTAAAAATGTCTGTGAGGACACCAGCCAGCTGATCTGCACACTCCTTGAACACCTGCCCAGGTATGTTATCCAGGCCTGGGCCTTTCTTGGATTGACCCCTCACAGAGTCTTCCACACATCGGCTGTGTCAAGGCAGAGCGCCTACTCTCCCTGATGTGGTACAGTTTTTACTAAAGTGCTGTTTACTGTCTCAAACCTACCGAAGAGGTTGTTTAGTCCATTTAGGAAGTCAGCATCAGCAGCACCCACCGGAGGAGAGGGTGCGTTGTAGTCTGTGATCACCTGTAAGCCTTGCCACATCCTCCTTGATCTGCTGGCATCGTGGAAGAGAGCCTGGACCTTCCGGTTGTGGTCCTGCTTTGTTTTTCTGATGTCACGGTTCAAGTTGGCTCGTGCTGTCTCCAGTGCCTCTCTTTTACCAGACTTGAAGACTGAGTCCCGTGGTTTTAGCAATTTTTGAACCTCCCCATTCATCCAAGGTTGTTGGTTTTTCCGGGTGGTGGACTCCTGTAACCCTGAACAAGCCTGTTTCTGTTCTGATCGGAATCCCTGACTGGACTACGGACTCCTGGACCTCTGAGCCTTCCTGTTCTGAACTGTTTCCCTGACCAGGCTCAGACTCATGCTTGCCCTCCAGGACTGCAGCATCTGGTTCACACTGGGCGGCGCCCACCGCATCTAGTTTGCAGCCCTCTGGCTGGATCCTACCACGTTCGGTAAAGGTGGACTGAACTGTCAAACCAGGTCATCCTCCATCAGATTATCATGGTCAGTTTCCTGAATTTTTCTCAAACCAGAGTTTCCAGTGATGGGTGGGGCCCAGCCGCAGCCGTTGCAGATCCACAGCCCGCTTCTGTTTCTTTCAGTTTTCATTTCGCTTCATTTCTTTTCAGTAAAACACTTTGAATCATCCGACTTTCTGTCTCGTCTGAATACTGGGCCCTTCTTTCCCACTTCATGACAAAAGTTGTACTGAGAGATCCAAAACTATGTTAAAAAAATTAATTTATCAAATAAAAAAATTCCAGTTTTTAGTGAATTGTCATGTGCAGAGGGGCTAAAATATGGAAAATAGCTTTGAAGTAATAAAGTTTGCCAACACTGGACTAACTTCCCAAACATAGATTCTACAATGTTACTACTGAATGGTACAGACAATAAAAGCTTAAAAAGAACTAAAATACAGTATAGATTATATCATCAAATAATAGTGATTTTTTTTTTCTTCCAGGTGCACTTGAATTTTTCTATAAAGTTAAAATCAAAGATAATAAGCTACTGCCCTTCACTGCTTACTATAACTGTCAACAAAAAACTCAAAATGAAAAATGGTGCCTCTACATGACCACTGCTCTTTGACCAAGGTTACAAAGCCATAAAACTGAAGTTATGTAGCATTTCATTTAGGTTTTGGAGAAAGATGATAGTTTTTTCACCTCCCTAAAATAATTTATATTCTTGGTTCAACCCAGTGGACTTGAGTGCCAGAGAAACGGTCGATAGGTCAATTTGAAATGAGGTAATTGGGTCTGTATGCTCTAAATAATGAGCTAATAGGGTTATAGACGACAGTTTCCCAATAAAAGGATCTTAAAATCAAGACCCTAAGACACGCTGGTGGAGAGACTCTCTCAACGGAAAGGAAAAGGGTTTTATTCTTGATTTCCATCCAGGTTTTAAAAACCGCTTGGTAAGTACAATTGCAGAAATAATGTAAATATTCCATAAGATAACCTTAATACCCAACATTTAACATTTTGCAGAATATTCAGGAATAAATAAATATCAGAAAGTTTATATGATGCATAAACCCTGTAAATTCTCATTAAAGTGAGAGAAACAGAACAACATAAAATTACTTAATTGAAAAAAATTGAGGTATATTAATATTGAACATTTATCAAATTATCTTCAATTCATTTTCACCCTTAAAAGTACTTGGAATAAAAGCCGGTCTTTTGACTTGTAACAGCCACATTATTCAACTAGAAGAAAATTATGTTTTAAGATATTAACATCAGCTGCCTTAACATTCTGCCTTCATATAAAAGACATGTGGGAAGAATTAAATCCTAAATTGAATTGAACTATAACTGGTTGGTAATTTACCAAAATACAGTAGTGTTCTTGCATGGAAATTACAAAAGACTAGAACTTGATTTAAAAAGAAAATCATCTCACCCTAAAACGTAAAAATAATAACAGTTATGTTAAACCAAAACACTGATAATAAATTAAATGTATCTAATTGCATGCCCCTTTCTCCTATGTTCTCACTGTCGTGACTCTCTACTTTTTGGTTCAGTTTTCTTTTAAAGTTTTCAGTAACATTTTTGATCGATGGTTTTCTGTGTTTTCTAGTTTATTGGTTTATTTCCCATTTTGTGTTGTTTTCTGATTGTATTTGAGTTTTTATATATTTCTTGTTAACCCTCTGTTGCTCTCTCATGTCAGTCTCCTTCCCCTAGCTCCCTTCTAGATCTTTCTGTCCAAACCTGCTCCCAATCAGTTAATTACCCCAACCTTTGTTCTGTTTGACAAATACAGTAGCAGCCATTCAAAATGACCCTTTCCCAGTCAAATGCCAGCCGAATGGATCTCACTTCCCTCCAACTCCAAGTAAAATACCCTCCTGCTTTCAGCTGCTGGAGTGACCTCCTTTGCATATTTTTTTCTCTCTGACTTTTTCTCTGATTTTGCATGGCTACTACTGTATATCACAGGCGTAACTTTCTGAAGGACTGGTGTGGACATGTCCCTGCCAATAATTTCCACTTTTTTTTCTCCTTTCTGCTCATTTAGCACTCAGTGAATATTAACCAGCAGCTACTTTGATGTTTAAGTAAAAGTTAGGAGACGAGTTGGTTAAAAAAAAATTAGAGATCATGGCGCTGAAAAATCCATTCATTGACAAACGGAGCTTTTTCAGCAAAAAATGGCAACAGATTGTAAGTTTATACAAGTCAGTATTATAATGCGAGAAGAAAACATAGTTTGTTCCTCTTTAATAGTTAAAAAAGCTTGTCTTCTCAGAGGACCATGACTCACAGTTATAGAACAAATGTTTTCTGATTGCGTAAACAGAATCAGACTGCAGAGTTTCTAAATATCTTGAAATTTAGTTTCTGGCATCATTATATTAGTAAAGAGGTTCATAAATCTTTTTAAACAGAGCACAGAGAGAAGTAGGGAGAGCTGCAGATTTAACGAAGAAACAGATTTACTGGGATATGCAACATGCAATAATATATCTCCAAATTTACCAGAAAGTTTACAAGAAAAAAGTATCCTATGCTATATTTAGACTGCAACATATCCATGTTTTTCTGGATGGAATTGAAATTGTACTTCTAGGGATGCATGATATACCCCTTTTGGCATTGGAATCGGCTGTTATTGTTTGTTTTTTTTTACACATTAATGTTTTTGGGCCCTAAATATGTAATGCACTATATCATCTATTAGTATAAATATCAGCTTATTATGGTTCTCTTGTGTTCTCAACAATAGGAAAGCATTCAATAAATATATGTTTGAGCTCATTTTTGGAAAATACAAAAACCTAATAATGAAAGAGTTCAGGTCTAGTCCATCAGCCCCCTCCCTTAGTGTGTCCCCACCAACTTTCATCACAAATTTGCACACTTGCTGTATATTCCTCCTTTTTAGTTAGTTTGCTAATTTGTTATAGTTTCTTTGGCCATGGTGTGTCTTTACCATGATATCTCCTGGATTTTGGTTTTCTGTATTTTGTTTGTGGACTTTTGCTTCAGTTGCCACCTGTTGCTTATTAAATCTATAAGCAACCACCTCAGCTTTCGTCTCTGCATTTGAGTCCTCAAAAAACCTCCACACAACCTGACACTCAGGCCTTCAACACTTTTGGGTCTTTCACTGGTCAAGAACTCTTTACTTTCTTCTACTGAGGCCTTCACAGTAACCTTAGCCAAAATAAACAAAATACACCAATGAGATCCACATATGAAGTGTTGTGAACCAGAAGTGAGCTTATAAACAGGACGCTGTTTTGAATAGAGGGGCATGGTTCCTGGATTTAGCAGTGGTATTGATAATCCGCAGGTACATAATTACTGCAATAAAAGCTAATAAAAGGAAATAAGGCTAAACTGCATTAAAATTAAAACTTCTTGTGATTTTTTTTTTTTTTTATTATCGGAACAATTCTCTAAGAAGTGCAACCCACCAATTATGCAACTAAACAGCAGACTTCCTGGAAGGACCAAACCTGCCTTACTGCAAAGTGGTGTTTTTTTTTAATCCTTTTACAAACAGAAACTTTTGTACAAATCCTCTTTCTTTTCTTCTCTACATTAATATGGGTCTCGTCTCCCTTTCCCTGTCTGCATAGATAAAGCCACAGCATGATTCATTTAAGGCATTTTACTTCCAAAATGAAATCTAGACTCCTAATATAGAGTAAAAGAAAGGTGTAGTGACACGGAGGCCCTATAAATGCAAATAGGATGAATCTCAATGAGAGGAACATCTTCCAAATGAATACAAATGCCCAAAACAATCCTCTTAGTCCTGTAAAGCTTTCTCTTATTAGTGTCTCCTGTTGCAGTAGTAAACCTATTATTTGATGTCTGCTGTCAGTCAAAGTCAAGGACAATATTTGTCGCTGCTGCTATGGAAACAGAGAAATCGCGAAGCAGAAAGAAGGAGTTGTACCCTTGACATCAACCCATAAACAAGTCATTCCGGCATCTGATCCACAATGCATAATGCAGTGCAATATAACCCTCATCTGCACAACGCAGCCCCCTCTGTCAGTCGCTCTGCTCCTTTTTCTGTCTCACTTTCCTTCAAAATGCACCATCTTTTCCCTTCTGCCGTTCACTCCATCTGCTTTAATCACATCTTCCCGAGTCCCCTTTGCACCCCACACTGCCCCTCAGATACAGGGTGTGTGGGGGGGTAGAGAAAATTAAATCCTCTAAAAAGCATATGTGGGAATCAAAGTTCACGTTTGGTCACAGTGTAATTAAAGATGAAAATGTAGATTGCGGCTAGCAAAATGAAAATACATTTGATTCAAAATTAAAATTGACCCAGAATTGGTCTCCGGTGGATATTTGAACTGATTGATGAGGTATGCAATCACCTTACTGTGTTTAAAAGCCGCATATCTAAAAACTTTTTTTTATGATTGACTTCAGTTGTGTTCAAGTCACAGGTTGACATTTGCAAATTAAACTAAGTTTTTTTCTAATGAACATATGTGCAGGCTGCATGATGATTAAAAAAGAACCCCAGCATGAATCCAGGTAAGACAGAGCACAGCAGGCCATTCTGCACATGAGCACTTCTCTTTAGCAGGTGTAACCAATTAAGACTAATGATCTAATGATCATCCACCTGCAGTACTGAACACTGAGGGGAAAAGGCTCCTTTTCATCCTGTCATCTGTCAGCGGGTTTATAGCAGAGTGTAATAAAATAAGCTAGGTTTGGTTTTACCAACTACAGCAAAACCTTTCAATAAACGTTATCCTAAAAAAGACTAATATAAACTGTTATAAAGTGACTTCAATAGTTTACGTATTCTTTAACAAACATAAAAAAAATGAAAGCACTGATAATCTTGTTTCATTAAAGCACCTTTTTATCTATCAGATTGTGATGACATCTCATCCATGGACCTTTTTAAAGGTAATACAATCAAATAGTTTCCAGTCATAACAATATTAAAAATTATTCCCAATGTCTTTTAACAAACAGGAATGTTTTTAAATTGAAATTGCTTTTAATTCCATTCCAATCAGTTTATTTATATAGCGTCAATTCACAACACATGCATTCTCAAGGCACTTTGCAGTTCGCCAGATCATAAAGTCAAATTGATTCAAAGTTTATATCTAAGGAAAACCAGTTGATTGCATCGACTCATTGACTCGAATGTAATCCCTCACACTAAGCATGCTTGTAGCGACAGTGGAGAGGAAAAACTCCCTTTTAACAGGAAGAAACCTCCAGCAGAACCAGACTCACTGTGAGCGGCCATCTGCTGAGGCCGACTGGGGTTCAAGGAGACAGAAGCAGAGATACAGAAAGAAACTGTAAAAGGCGGCCCCATCCAGGAAACACACAGCCAGGCAGACGAGCTCTGAGCCAACTCCCATGCCAGAGGATGAAGAGAGCGCACATCCACCCAGTCACAGCCAGAGAAACAGGACTACACTGGAAAAACAGGCTGATCTCCAACATCTATAAACAAAGGTGTTGATGACATCAGCACAGCTGATGTTTCTCTCCAGGATGGAGTCACAGCCAAACTGGAACAGACCAGATGAAGCTACTATGAGAAAAAGCAGAGAGAGCATAAGGTTAGAGATTTAACAGATTCTGCAGAGTGGGAGAATAGAGGTAGAATGATGAAATGGGGTCTCTATGTCCTCCAGCAGTCTAAGCCTATAGCAGCATAACTATAGAGATAGCTCAGGATAACCCGAGCCACTCTAAATATAAGCTTTATCAAAAAGGAAAGTTTTAAGCCTACCCTTAAAAGTAGACAGGGTGTCTACCTCACGGACTAAAACTGGTAGTTGGTTTCACAAGAGAGGAGCCTGATAACTAAAAGATCTGCCTCCCATTCTACTTTTAGAAATTCTAGGAACCACTAGTAAACCTGCAGATTGAGAGTGAAGTGCTCTGTTAGGAACATAAGGAACAATCAGATCTCTGATATAAGATGGAGCTTGGCAATTTAAGGCTTTATATGTGAGAAGGAAGTTTTTTAATTTTATTCTGGATTTAACAGGAAGCCAATGAAGAGAAGCCAGGATAGGAGAGATATGATCTCTCTTTTTAATTTTCATCAGAACTCTGGCTGCAGCATTTTGGATCAGCTGAAGGCTTTTAACTACAGTTTGTGGACTTCCTGATAGTATAGAATTACAATAGTCCAGCCTTGAAGTAACAAATGCATGGACTAGTTTCAGCATCACCCCTTTCTAATTTTTGCAATATTCCGCAGATGAAAGAAGGAAATTCTAGAAACCTCTTTGATATGGGATTCAAATGACAGGTCCTGATCAAAAATAACACCAAGATTGTTTACTTTATTATCAGAAATCAGTTTAATCCCATCCAAATGAAGTGACTGACTAATCATCTTATTTTTCAAAGACTCTGGTCCAAATACCATAACTTCTGTTTTGTCTGCATTCAGAAGGAGAAAGTTAAGAGTCATCCAGGTTCTTATGTCTTCAAGACATGCCTGTAATCTATGTAATGTTTTAGCTTCATCTGGATTTATAGACAGATATAGCTGGGTATCATCAGCATAACCATGATATTTATTGACCATCAATAGGAAACCTAACCTGGTATAAATGGAAACATGCAAAAACATACAACAGTAAAAAAAGAAAAGCGAAAAATGAGAAGATTTGGTGCAGTAACACGAATTAACAACAAATACTGTACAGTACATTTCACGATTAGGTGTGATGTTTGCAACTAAGGAGGAGGACCACAAGAAATGTGAGAAACATGTATGTATGCAGTAGCTATGTATAAAATACCAAAAAGACTCTTTATATAGAGAGTACAAATATATTGGGTTTTGTTTGGAGCAGTGAGCGTTCTGAAGTCTTGCAGCAGTTGGTTGGAAGGATCTCAAAGCTCCACACCAGTAGTTTGCAGTGTTCCAGTCTAGGAGCAACAATTTTAATATACAGCTCAGGGACATTAAACTCATCTAAACGAGCAATGGTATTTAAAAAAAAAAAAAAAAAAAAAAGGAATGTATATATATATATATATATATATATACAGTATGTGTGTGTGTGTGTGTGTTCTTAATGTATTTAAACTTGGAATTGAAGGAATAGAAGCTGCACATGGGAGCAGTGGGTAGCACTGCTGCCTTGGAACAGAAAGTTGCAGGTTTGATTCTCAGCCTTTCTGCATGCAGTTTGGATGTTCTCCCTGAGCATGCCTGGGTTCTCTGTGGGTACTCCGGCTTCCTCCCTCTCATTTTCATCTATGGTTTGTTAATAGTTGTGAAAAATTAGGTTTAAAAAAGATCAGGTTTCAACCAAATGATAAAAATACCAACACTGCCACTCTGTCATGCAATGTAATAATAAATGGCAACAATGGAAAAAAAAAACACATAAACCTGTGCCTTTTTTTGGCTGTATGTGTTTATAAACAGCTTGTTCTCTATCATTTTCAGCCAAAGTCATTATGATGCATTGTAGAAGGTCTAAGATGCCACTCTTTCTCCATAGCTCCTATTAACCATGTAATAACCTAATCCAGCAGATGAGAGCTGCTCCTTCACTGCCTGCTTTTGTCTTAAAACAGATTTTTAGACTTTTAGTTTTATTTTCAGAGAGACTTGGTTTGACCTTATTTGTTTTTGTAATATGATTTATTGTGTTTGATTTTCTTTAAGTGTTTGTGCTTTTAATGTACGTTTACTTTACAGCAACATCTTGCTCAGTTGTGGTTTCCCCAAAGTGCCTTATAAATAAAGTTGGTATAGTATATGTTTGTTCCAGGTCTGGATGCTCCACTTATGGTGACAGGTTTCACCGTCAGCTCAGCAGCTAAACCACAGAGAGCATGTATCCTGTTACACAAAGGTTGCCTTGGTGCCCTTCTTGCCACAGCGAGACCAGATGACGCAGCTCTCGCTCCCATCTGTCCCGGCCTACAGACGCCTTGCTAACCAGAAGCAGCACAGATTGTGACTCTTGTGTGACTTCGCAGGCACAGCAGGCCACAATGCTTTCTCCGGCATTGACGGTCCTACGTCCCATATGACCCTCTCTGGACGTGAGAATGTGCTGATTGCATGAATGCTCAGTTGGGTGTCCCTCAGTCTGTGATAGCTGCCTCACCATTTTATTCCCTTTGCTGTTCGGAAACAAATTCACACTGTAAAGTTGGGACAAGATTTGTAAACAAATATCACAAACTAGTCATTTTAGGATCAACTGTAAAGAACTTTAACCTTAAAAATGAGACTATGTTTGTATGACTACAGGGAAATAAACTAATCAATTTGCTTTTGTTATGTAAAACAGAAAATTGCACCCGTATTCCTTTCATGAGCATAATTTTTCATTAAAAGACATTATAATTACACTTCCTGTTGTGCTCAGTGGACCCCTCCACATTAGACTCTGTTCATTAAAGACACTTTGGTAGCATTTTTAATATGTGGTCATTATGTCAGGCATCATAAAACCAAAACAGGGTAATGAATCAGTGAGTTTTCCTCATTAGCTTGGTCCATTGTTTTACTAATCAACTTTTTAGATCTGGATGATTTCTCACATTTAAAAAACACTTAAAGTCAATAATTCAAAAAACATGAGATGGCCAAAAGGCCTGTGTTCCAGATCTTGAATATTATGCATGTCTGATTAGTGTTCATAATGCAATTGGGTTTTACTTCAATTCATTGTATTTATATAGCTCCAATTCACATGTTAAAGCTACAGTATGTAATTTTCAGCGACATCTAACGTCCAGACTGCAGACCACAGCAACATGAACATCTCCCCCCCACCGCTTCTCCCAAGTACAGCCAGCATTACGGGACAAAATGTCTTCCACGACGTCCGCATCACCTTCCTTCTCAAGTGATGAGGTTTGTTTACATAGATAATTTTACAGATAGTATTTCATTAGTCTGTGTAGGGTATAGATTTCAAGTAGACTTAAACAACTTGCCGTAGTTACTTTCGAGCGTAATGGGCGATCTCGCAATCGCTAGTTTGTTGGCTCTGCGCTGCCGTAGCGCAAAGATGTCTGCCTCCATGGCTGCGAGACCCGCTCCTATGTAATTATAAATAACGAATTCTAAGGCAACGCAAATATTAAGGTTAAGAGGCTGAGCTCGTAGATGATGATAAATAACATAGTTATGTATAATATATTACATTTCTGACTGTATATCCCTGTAATTATTACACACTGTAGCTTTAAGGCACTTCACAGAGACAATTCAACCAGATCATAGTGAGATGGGCAAACAGTTTCTTTCTAAAGGCCAATTTATGCTTCTGACGCATAGCCTCTGCAACAGCGGCGGCCGGCCCATAGAAACGTAAAATATATTTTTAGAAATTAACTCATAAATGTCAGTTTTACTCTCTAGAGTGTGTACCTATAAGCAAAACAAATTATATAAACTACATTTCCCTATCTACTGTCATTCATTTGTGGATTTCCACAGACGGACTCCTACCGTCTCTGTCTTGGGGCTGTGATTAGACTGCCCCACATTTGCAGAGAATCTGCCAGTCATGTACTATTGCTAGGTGAATTTAATAATTTAATGGCCAATCAGCGTCTCAGAATTTTATGGTCTTGGGGCTCTTAAAATACTGCCTTTTAACAGGCTTCTGCACCCAATGCGCAGGTGCAGACAATTAGAGGGACGATGGCGAACGTAACGAGCGAGATGCAGCTTCCACCAAATTCGGTGAGATCCTTATTTATCTACCCGTTTGCCAGAAGAACATCCCTGTTGTAGGGTAGGAAAATTTCATGTCATGGTTATTGTGACTGTGACGAATCCACCTCGTCGCTTAAAATAACCTCTAACTTTGCGCGCCACACACACATTCCTGTTATACTTTGCTTGTGAGGACCAATACGCTCGCGCTGAGCCCAGTAGCTCCATTAACTTAAAACACACAAGCTGTTCCTGGTTACCTGCTGGCGTATTGAGGGTGCACACTTAATATTTCAGTGGGGTTAGCCGTGTGGGGTGTGTGTGTGTGGGTGTGGGGTGTGTGTGTGTGTGTGTGGGGGGGGGGGGGGGTGTGGGTGTGTACGTGTTTATGCTACGGGGACTTGTCATCTTCAGTCTGGCGGCGTCTTTGCTGGGTTCAAACCCAGTTTGGTGTAATTGAATAAGTGTATATGTGGAAAAATATGTGTATATGTATATATATAAGTGAATATGTGTAAAGGAATTAAGTTGTAAAAATTATTTGTTTTTGTACATCAATTGTTTGTGGAGGTAATATATGGACAAAACTGATTTATGAGAAGAAATCAGAAATAAGAGAGCCTGAGGTGAGGGGCTTAAACTATTTAATGAAGGCTGTGGGAAGAAGAGCTGCCATTTCTGTTTTCTATTTCTTTGTTACATTGCTGGTAACTGGAGGGAGGCTGACGCCCAGAGTATCTTGTATATGTTTAGTTTCTTTTGCACCCTGTTTTGAGTTTTTGAGCACAATAAATCACCAACACCGGTAACCCGACTGAGCCTGGATTCTTGGAGGCCAAAGAACCCCGTCACAGTGACCAAAATCATCACTGTTACTGTTATTATATAGTAAAATAAATCATTACTGTTAAATTGTATTTCATTTCCAATTGTTTATTTGAATTCTTATTCCGGATTAGTTGGAGACATACACTAGGCTATATCAGCCCCACAAAAAAATTTTCACCAGCCGCCACTGCTCTGCAACCGTCAAATCTGTTTCTGTGCCGACCATGCCCCCCGAGTAGAGGTTCTGCAACCGTCGTCAAGTACCTTAAAAAAAATCTGACTACGTGTCGGACGGTAGCAAGCCCGCACCGACCTCAAGCGGAAGTGTGCAAACAAAAACCAGCTGTGATTGGTCCTTGGTATTCCTTTCCAGCTCTCTGTGTGGTTGTTCTTCTCGATTCGGTGCCGGGACACGCCATTTTTAAAAACCGAGGAACAACTACAATGGACAACTACGACGAAAGGTTAATCGAGGAGGTTCAGAAGTACAACCATTGGACGATGCCTAAGACAAATTGATTTAAAAATGCCAAGGTCTCTGCCAAATGAACTTCTTGTGACCATCTCGAATGTTTCTCGAATAGACTCGCCCTTGCGCTTTGGCGGGAAACCACTGTGCGTCCCTAGAAATTCCAGACCGACGGTGCAGAATCATACCAGCAAAACTGGTTCGTGACCAGACCCAAGCGACATTTGATGTATGCAGTTGCAGAATTATAATTTGCCCTTAAGCATAAGCAGCTGATTGCATTAATTTATTTACTTGGGTTACATGGATGAAAAAAAGCTTACTTTATAAAAAAAAAAAATAAAAATAAAAAAATAGCTGACTTTATACTTTGTATAAAGTAAGTTAAGAAGTTTTCTCTTTATTTTAAAGTCACTTCACAAAGACATGGTCCAGGTAAAATCTATGAGCTGCTAAATGCCATTGTTCAACTCTGCTAAAGTATTTCAAAAGGGGATTCCGAGTTTTCACAGTGTGCATGATCCAGGTGTTCTGAATTGTTACTACAGATTTCCCAGCCACTGTGTTGTTTTCTCTCCTTTGTCCTTCTTTCTCAATTTTGTTTTTCCAGGACAAAACATCTTGCTCACTGTAAGTTGCACAAATCATTGGACATGAAATTGACTTTTTTGCAGTGAAATGAAGAGGTACATCACATGTTTTTTGGCATTCGATTTCAATGTATATAATCCATCAATGCTTTAGCAGGAAAACAAGAACCACAGGCTGCTTTTAAAAGTCCTGGTCTTAGAGCGTTTCGTACAGAAAGTCACTGGATTTTTCTCCTTTTTTCATCACAGAGATGAAGATCAGTAAAAAGAAAATCAGCGTATAAAAAGTTTTGTTTGTAAAACATTCAGTTTTCTGTTCAATATTAAAATGGGTGGAAAAATAGGCTATGTTGCATTACTTATCCTTTTCTGTTCTTTCCCAGTCTTTTTCAGTCCTTTTTGTAGACCTATAAAGGCACAATACTCCTACTTTTCCAACAAAAACAGGCGCTGCATTGGCCCCTCTCCTGCCCCCAAGCACTCACAGGCTGCCCAGTCCTCTATTCAAGCCACAGATCATTAATTCGCTTCCAGTAAGTAAGTAAAGCCAGGACAACAATACATTTGTCCCTTTTTGACCATTTATGCCGTGAATGCAGATCATACACAAATTAGGAATACGTCTAACAGAATGAAATGCTGGTGCGATCGTGGAAAACTATTTAGTAGAAATGAATTTCAAGCAGCATCTTCTTTACCTTTGAATACAGACTTTGATGTTTTATTTAGAATCCAAACAGCTCTCTGAGGCCATTGAGAGTTGAAGTTAAACATGTTTAATGATGGACCTCACAGCATTGCTTTAATCAATCATCAAAAATGTAAATCTGTATTCCCTGGCAAACAATGCATGCACAATGTACCTATTACTTGTGTGCTTAATGCATTTATAAAGCAACAACACTCGCATTAACTACAGATTGCCACCATCAATCACTACTAGAGCTCTTGCCTGCAAAGTGTCGGGCCTTTCTTGCGTCCGATCTATCCAGTCAACTATCTCTCAGCTTACATAACCCAGCTGATCCTCAGGAGGCTGTAGCGGCCGGCGGAGATGGTATCAGAGCGCGGGTCAGGGAAGGTGATGACTAATTCATGAGGCTGTTTGCAGAAACCCTTATTGAAAGTCATTAGTCGCTTGTCAGCCACTGCTTTGGCAGTAAGGGGTGTTTGGTAGTTAGTGCGTCATGATGGGACTTTGCTGTTTGGACCCTGAAGTCACAAGGAAGGCAGAAGAGCTTCTGACTGATAGATCCAAGTTGCACTGGATTTCTTTTGAATGCCTCTTTCTGTGTTTGGAGCTCTGATGGAAATCTAAGATTTAGAATGGTTGTTGTCCTGTTTTATTCAATTGGTGTTGTGACAAGTCCTGTGATAGGAGGCAATATCCATGGTGAATTCCATGCATATTTCAAAAATAAAGACTTTTACTATCATGTACACTGATTATATCACAGCCACCCCACTTTGACCCCCAGTTCATCGTAAGTCTGTTGAGTAAGTAAAAGTCTAAATGTATTCAGGACTGTGCTTTGATCATGCTCACTTTTGATGGTGGTATCTGACCCACTCCTCAGCCCTTTAGAGATCATATCCTCAAACCTTTGGATGCATCGCCATTCTACACCTGAATGAAGTGAATGGCTCATTACCAGGCTTGTATAGCTGAAAGACATTTTGAGAAAATTAATCCATTTGATCTCAGAGTTGGATAAGGTATGCATTAAAACCTATGTTTTCCCCCATTAATTTATTCCAGCCAGAAAATTTATTACAATTATTGTTAATATATTTTTTTACTCTATATAGATGTAATTCTGTGATCACTCCACACATAAGTAGAATTCTTATATTGCTTTTATAATCCGCTTCATATGCATTATACAATAGATTTCATATTTACCTTTTCAAAAACTTTCTTAAAACTGATTTGTTGTTTTTTTGTTTAATAAAATGACATATTGGAATAAAAATGAATCCATTGGATAAAATAATTACATCTGAAAGTTCCCTTATAAGAAAATAATGGTTTAATGGGATACATTTCCATTTCTGCATGTTAAATCTAACTCTATTGGACAAATGAATTCAGAGGGAAACCATCCTTGTAATATTTATGACATGCTCTGGAAGGCAGTGGTTTCCCTCTCAGTTTGAGTTGAATTGGTTTAACTAGGAGCAAGTAAAAAAAATCCTTATTCTCCAATATAAATCCATGTCCAGTCTTTCTAAAGTTACAGCAAAAAAGTTCAAGTATTTAAAATTCAAGAACTCATATTATGCCATGAATTATCTATCCAAGTTCATAATTGTTTTTACTTTACATGGTCGTATATTAATATGAACAGAAATATAAATTGTTCAAGATAAGGTATCTAACATTTTTCACCTGTTACCAGCAGTTAAACCTAAATTAAATACATTTTTAAAAATGCACCTATACAAGTAACAGACTATTTTTGCAATATATAAGTATTCATGTTCGGAAGCAAGGACTTGATAATGAGAATGGATTTTTTGCATGTATATAAAAGTACAATTTTATTCTACACATGCTTCGTCATTACTATCCCAGGGAGCTGATATCACCAGGGCTTTATTTAATCTCCACTTATTGTTATCGCCATGTTAAAATATCCAACACTTCCTGTGTTTGTCATCATGGGACGGGAAACTGTCTGGCCTCAGGGATCAAAGACCTTCAGGAGGTCGTTATCGAGGACTCCGGATAAACAGGAATGGTGTATACACCACGTGAAAAAGGTGAATCTAAAAATATCAGAGGATTTATCTGTGGTTAGATGTTTTATTAATAGTTATTTGTAACTCAGTGAAATTTAGATTTAAAGCCCATGTTAAATGTTGCTGCAACTCTCTTTCTCTTAGTTTTTTTTTTCTATGCTTTGGTTATTTCCAAATATAAACAAGGTATACAAAATATTGGTAAGCATAATCCTTACTTTCTAAGGATTGGTAGAAGGTTAGAGGGTGATGAAAAGTAACTGTTTTTTTTATAGTGACACTGACAATTAAACATCTTCTCCAATTAGAGCAAAAGACTTTACATCCCAAAAGATTTGGAAGAAAGACTGTGGAAAAAAATTGATCTCACCATAACAACTCTTGCTGTAGTGCATTTTTACAAGCTTCCTTCTTGTTTAGTCCATTTAATTTTCTACACATAGGAAAGTAGAAAATGTGAATTAAGTCCGCAAATATGTCGTAGTTAGTCAGATTTCATTTCTAAAACATTTTTTTTTTTTTTAAAGGTTAAGGTTTTTTTTCTAAATAAAACACTGAGGTGTTGCATTTACAGTGAAACCTATTTAAACATAATTTTCAAACATTTAACTTTACTGCACAAAAAAAAAATCATTTGGATTGACATGATCATGGCGCTGATGGCTGAATTAATAGCTGATTTTTTTCATCTGTCTAACTTTGTAAGACAGGTGAATCAGATCCACCTGCTCCTGCCTCTATTTAAACTGCTTTGTCCCATTAGTCAGTGCCAGATTATTCCTGAACCTTTGGCATTAAGAGTTTTTCAGTGTTAGTAATAGTGTTCTGATTGCCTGATCCTGACCCGTTTCTGCCTTCAGACCTTTTAGCCTGCCTGCCCCTGTTCTGATCTGTTTGCCTGACCTACTGTGGACTGAACCTGGATCTGCTTCTCGTCTTTGCCATCTGGATTACCCTTCCTTTCTTCGTCATCTGCTCGGATCTGATCTCCTGTCAGTTCTGTGTCCTTCAAGCCTCTGTTTCCTCTCGCCAGAGTTATCTGCCTTGGTGCTGCTGCAGATCCGCAAACCCTCCTTCATTGCTAAAAATAAACGTCTTAAGTAATCCCACTGAATACTGAATACTGTTTTGAGTCATTACATGGATTTAATTTTGCAAAAAATTAGACCAGAGTTAAAAAATTTAGTTCGCAGGGTATTTAAAAGATGATGGTCCATTTATTATGCCAATTAAAACTAGCTACAGCTAGACATACAGCTAGAATGAATAAAAATCAGGTCAGATTTAAATCTGGCTATTATCTCTGGGTGCCTAACCTTTTATGTCAATATAAACATTTCACCACAAGTGACATGTTTGGATCATCAGGCAACAAGAGACAAGAAATTGACTGAAAAGAGGGTAATTTTAGTGACTCACATCTCCTAACTGCTCCGTAAATGGCCATAATGGCCTTATTAGATTGATTGTTCTCACTACAAGTTTTGTCTGTTATTTCCACCCATGTTCAGCTCTAAAGAAACCTTTTAGATGAGAGGCAAATCATCTTAGAAAAACAAGAGGAGACAATTTCGGCTTCCACCCAAGCAGTTAGGATTGTCATCTCCTGGATGACTTAGATTATAAGCCTTAGCAAGACTTAGAAATAGTAGAAGAAATACTGATAATTCCATTTTCTGTTGCAATTTGGAAACATTTTGAACTAAGTCACCCATTAAATATTGAAATAAAGGAAAGTGAAAGAAGTGTGACTTCAATCCCTAAAATTAGATTACAATTAGATTATAGGCAGAGTATGTTGGGGAAGATTCTCATTCATAGTCATTCCAAAAAAAGAAAGTTAAAAACACTTCACTATATAAAGCCTTGAACTCAGTGCTATTATTGACATTTTGAACTAAAAAAGCTTCCTGGATGGGAAGCCAAACGTCTTCAAACTTGAGAAAAAAAAAGAGTCCAGTGGAAATTTTAATTTTCTTTTTTTTTGGTATGTGCAGAGTAGTACATTTAACTTCAATACCTAAAAATTAATATAATCAGGTGATGATACTGGCAATAAAAAAATAATATTTTATACGGACACATGTAAATGCTAGTAATTAGTTTTGTTGTCTGAAATTGTGCCTTTCTTGATAAAAATAATTAGTACAGACACCAATAAACCTCAGCTGTTTGTTAAATGTTATTATAGAACACTCAAATAAGTCGTCACCAAAATATTTTTACAGGCAGGTTGAGCCTTACAATAAAAAAACGTGAAGCACAAAGCATGCTTGTTTTATGCCCTGTCTACTATGAAAGGAGTGAGCACATCTCTTTCTCTTGAGGCTCTAATTAAAGTCGTCAGTAGGTGTTTATGGCATGAGAAAGGGATTATGAGTCCTAGTGCTGGGTCTCAAACTGCGCCGACAATATGGTCCAACCACAAAGCCAGGGACTTCTGGGACCCAAGCCAGGCGTTGATAGATCCATCAACATGACGGCTTTAGTCAGTGATGATTGCTCACCAGGGCAGCAGCTGTTGACAGGGCAGTGATGCGTGGATTTTAACCACATTCTCAAGCTTAATGTTTGTTGTGCAATTACATGCAGGGTCTAAACAGGTAATATATATATATATGATATAGAAATAACAGGGGATGCCTTACATTTACTGAAATCCACTGTGGGTTTGTGGGGCAGCGGAATGAAGCCTGGTTTGATGCATACTCTTGTCCTCAAGCAGTCAAACATTCCCTGAACCTTCCAAAGTCGTCTTGTTTAATACTTTTTCATGAACAGCTGAAGCAGATGGGCAGTAACTGAAATCTGTGTATTGAATAGGAAATAGGGTTGGCTTTCTTAAAGACTTGACACAGAACCAGAAAAGAGATATTTTTTGGAAGTTTGGTCTTTATTGTTGGGATTTTAAGAGTTAGTCACTACAATAAGATTTCTCATAGCAATCCTGCACCAAGGGGATCTTGGGGATTATGTGGATATTTTATCTATTTTCAGTTCTAGAAAAGCTCTTTTACACATTCAGATAGAGGAAGCAATCATTTAGAAACAATTTTAGCGACTAGATCTGCAATTGACTGACATTTTTTTAATAAACAATAACTGCAAGACTTGGTAGTTAACAAGCCTCGCTTTGATGTGGAATTTTGGAGACTATTATCTAACCACTCAAAGAGCTTGGAACTCCAAAACTAAAACAACACCCTAAAATCACAGAAAAAGTAATATACCTCGTCCTATCTTCAACATCTTTAACTCCAACCACCGAGCTAAAATTGGTTGAAAAGACGACAGGATTTATATCCAAACAACGTCTACATTTGGTTTTGAAAGTAAAAGGTTAAAATTCGTAATTTTCAGATTATTGAAGAGACGATGAAAACCCAGTTTGCAACATCTTTTCAACGTCTTTTATTGTACAAAACTGGGACAAAATCAGATTCACCAAACACAGCCCAATTTTCAACAACTATTTCTGGACTAAATCAAGACTACGACAGACCGACCAGACTTAGCCTAAAAACCAACGTCTAAATGACATCTGGTGTTTGGGGGGAATCTACATGGGCGTAATTCTTGGGAGGAAGGGGGTAAATGTCCCCTGCAATTTTTCAATCGTCTGTTTTGGTCCCCTGCGCATTTTTCAGTCCAAAAACAAGGTTATGCTACAGTACACACACATGCGGACCAATGACCAAGCGGAAAACCTCAGTTCAAACTGAAGCCTGCTTCCCTGAGTTTAGACCACCCACAAGCACCTGATTGGCCCACCGTCTTTTCTTGCTTGATTGGCTGTCACTCCTGAGAGGCTCACTTTACAAACATCTGAAGCGCGACTGAATCAGGTCTGTGATTGGATGGTCAAACACGCTGAAGTTAGTTATATAAAAAAATACTTTTGTCCCCCTCCCCCATTTCTGAAATCAGCTGCACACATTCAAAATATTCTCTTTTGGCTGTCAAGTATTTCAGAAGGTGTAACTAATTTTATATACTTTTTTGTCATTTGGATGATTATGGTTTACAAACAATGAAAACTTAATTTGTGTCTCAAAAGAACTAGAGAAATAAAAAATAAGGTTTTACACAGAGATGTCAGGTCTCTGGAAAGAACGTTAATTCTGACGCTCTAAGCATTTGTTTAGGGCTCCGTTTAAATGAATGACTCCATTATTGCAGGGTGGTATGAAAGCGATCACAGTGTGGTTCCAATTTCTGTGCAATGGCTGCCCAGTTTGCTTTGATAGTGAGCTTAAGGTCATCTGAAACCATCTGGTGTCCCTCATCTACATCCTTACAATACTACATAGATGGTCTATGACAAAGGTTGCTTGTTGAAGAGCCAGAGAGGGGGTCTAAGTTCTAAACTGTTAGTTGAGAGGTGCTGATATGTGGCAGAGTGTGCGGGTCTCAAATCCTTCAAAAAGCATAAGTAAAATCAAAGCTTCCAGATGCTTATCAGCACTAGAGAGCGTATGTAGGACCTCTAAAAGTTCATGGTAGATGACATCATTGATTGCTGACTTCATATATCCAGTGGGCCAACATCAGTGCATGACATGGCATCCACAATCATCACCTACAACACAAAATTCACCCTGAGCTTCAAGCAAGGTAGAATCTGTTCCTTTATTGGTCCAGACATTGGGATGTATAAATTATTTTCACTGTGTTTTTAGTGTATTTTTCTGTCTAAACTAAAATAAACTATGCTTAAAGCCCATTGGTAGGATTTATAATAGTGTAGTGGTTCTTGATGCCCTGACACCAGCCAGAGTGTCAAAATTCTTGATTTTTGATCAACAGTCTGGGAAAGGCAGCAATTTTTCCTCTTAGTGAAGCATCTTTTCTTATCGCATTTTACAACTTCACTTTCTATATATATATACAGCACGGATTGTTTGTTGCTAACTCTCCTCATACAGTGTGTTAATTAAACTCTTTTGGACATAAATCAGGTCAGTAGTTTATCCAATGATTATGTAGCCTGCTGACTCAGACTGAGGTCATTTATGACTCTTTCCACTGATTCTCACCTCTATTTTCTCCATTGTTGATTTTTTCTGGTCAGGTGTTAGAGCAGTGCTGAACAGAGCAACATTAGGACATGAACAGACTGCTGTACACTGATTGGTTATGGGTGTGATCACCTATATGTCAGTGGCAGCTCCATGGGTAGAAAAAAAAAAGATTTTGCCAAGGTAGCAGATAATGACAATCCACAGATTTACCATACAATACCGAGCATGGAGAAGCTAATAAACCTGAAAATAAACTACAATATTGTAAAGACCTTATTATAAAGGAATGGTAATGATGGAGGGAGTTTATCTTAAAAGAGACAGCACACCTGATGGATTTGGGTTTTGTGATAAATATGGAGAAAAGCCACCTATCTCCAACGCAGGAGATATGCTTTCTGGGATTATCGCCTGTCAGAGGAAAGGGTGACGACTTTCAGAGCGTGCCTTGCACATTTCCGTCTGCACAGGTCTGTCAAGTTCAGACTGTGCCTTCGGTTGCTGGGTCTGATGGCCTCAGCCATCCTCGTGATTCGCCTCGGCCGCCTTCACATGCGGCACTTTCAGTGCTGGGTCGCTTTGCTCCGAATGGACCCCGTGCGTCATGGCGCACGGCGGATAACGGTCACAGCGGACTGTATAACAGCTCTCCGCTGTTGGCGAGCCCCGTCCTTTCTGACCCAAGGGGTGCCTATTGGCACCGTCTCGTCCAAGAAAGTGGTAACCACGGATGCCAGCCTATCAGGCTGGGGCGGCATTCACGAGGGCAGGTCTGTGAGGGGTCGCTGGAGCCAGGCTCTCCAGCGCCTTCACATAAACTTTCTCGAACTTTCGGCGGTGTTTCTTTCTCTGAGACACTTCCTCCCATTCCTCTCGGGTCACCATGTCCTAGTGAGGACAGACAACACGACAACAGTGGCGTATATCAACCGCCAAGTGGGCCTGCTCTCCCATATGTTGCACGATCTGGCGCGCGACCTGATTCTCTGGAGCAGTGCCCACTTTCTCTCCCTGAGGGCGACGCGCGTCCCGGGAGACTTAAACACGGGTGCGGACCTGCTGTCCAGAGGCGCGCCGGTACACGGGGAATGGACGCTGCACCCGCAGGTCGTGGAGCAGATATGGGCGCGCTACGGGCGCGCTCAGATAGATCTGTTCGCGTCCAGGGAAAACGCTCGATGCGAGCTGTACTTCTCTCTGAGCACTCTGAATGCCCCTCTGGGCGTAGACGCACTAGCGCACGCTTGGCCGCACGAGCTGCTATACGCATTTCCACCGCTGGCCCTGATACCCCCCACTCTCTCCAGAGTGAGGGCATTCAATCACAAGCTGATCCGGATAGCTCCGCACTGGCCAGCACAACACTGGCTGGCGGAGATATTCCAGATGCTGTGCGCCTAGCCTTGGGAGCTGCCACTGCGCAGGGACCTGCTCTCGCAGGCCGCGGGGACAGATTTCCACCCACACCCGGAGTGACTGCAGCTGTGGGCCTGGCCCGTGAGTGGCTTAATTTAACCACTGCTGGGCTCCCTCAGAGTGTAATTAATACTATCCAAAACGCTAGGGGTCCCTCCACTAGGAATCTATATGGCTCCAAGTGGGGACTGTTTGAGCGGTGCTGTCTTGAATGGGACTACGTTCCCTTTCAGTGTTCTGTACCAGCGATTCTGTCGTTTTTACAGGAACTGATTGATAAAGGAAAAGCCTTTTCCACGGTTAAGGTTTATCTGGCAGCTATAGCAGCATGCCATATAGGATTTGGAGACAAAACGGCAAGCCAACACCCTTTGGTTTGTCGGTTTATGAAGGGCGCCCGCAGGCTTCTCCCCGTCTCCAGACCTTTGCTGCCTCCGTGGGATTTGTCGGTGGTTCTGGAGGGGCTCAAGGGACCCCCATTTGAACCGTTGTTGGGGTCCAGTCTTAAACATCTGTCTCTCAAGACAGTGCTGTTACTGGCTCTGGCCTCTGCGAAATGAGTCAGCGACATTCATGCGCTTTCTGTGAACCCCGCATGTACCCGGTTCGACCCGGAGTACACGCGTATGGTTCTGAAGCCCAACCCGGCCTTTGTTCCTAAAGTGGTTGGTTCTTGTTCACCGATCGAGCTAGCGGCGTTCTCCGCCTCCCCCGGTGAACAGCGAGCGCACATGCTGTGCCCTGTTAGAGCCGTGCGCTCTTATATGGACAGGACGCAGAGCTTCAGGAGGAGTGATCAGCTCTTTGTCTCCTGGGCGGAGCCCCGTAAGGGACAGCCGATCACAAAGCAACGCCTCGCCCACTGGGTGTTGGAGGCTATAGCTTTGGCGTATGGAAGGAGGGGTCTGCAGCCCCCGGCGGGTCTGCGTGCACACTCTACCCGCGGGATGGCTGCGTCCTGGGCTTTATTTCGGGGAGTGTCCGTTCAGGACATTTGTTCAGCGGCGAGTTGGTCCACGCCTCTGACTTTTGTCCGGTTCTACATGCTTGACATGTCTGGACCGTGCGTGGCCAGTGCGGTCCTAGAGTCATAACTGACCTTGTGGACCTTCCCCATCGGCCGGTTTCTTGTTCGATAAGCTGTCTGGCAATATGGGAGCTACCATATCCCATAGCGAGACACCGAGTGAATCTTATGAAAAATAACGTTTGGTTATCTAACATAACCCCAGTTCTTAGAATAATATGAGCGAGGTGTCTCGCCAGACGACCCTTCTTGCAGGGCGGCGAGAAGAGGTTTGCTTGTTGAATTGGAGTGCCGTGATCCGCACACGCTTTAGTAGTCGGAGCTACGGGGCGTGGCGTAAGACGGGCACTTTCACCGGCCAATCAGGATTGGCAGATTGAGATAAATGCTTCTATCAGGGCTGCAGGAGGCTGCATCCCATAGCGAGACACCTCGCTCATATTATTTTAAGAACTGGGGTTATGTTAGATAACCAAACGTTTTCCATTGTTATTTACTTGGTGTTCTGTGGGTTTTAAACTGGTCTGAAGCCATATTGTTGTGGGCGTGCACGTAAATCTATTAATTTCAGTCAGACAGCACTTCTGTCAAGGCTTCCATATGTTTCCTGTCTACAGAACAACAAAGATTAGGATACTTTCAAATAATTTCACTCTAAAATATGTTCTCAAATTGTACTATTATAAAAAAAAAACAAAAAAAAACTGTTGTGTAAATAAAGAGTAGAAAAAATTAACAAAATATTGTGTAAAAAGGGACTGAGACTTGTGGTGTAGGTTATGTTTTAATAAAGCTGTGTTTTCTATTGTGTTTCACCTGATTTTCTCCTCAACTTACTCTGCATGGCGTTAACAGGTCAGGAATGTTCAATGTCCAGACCTTGACTGGGAAATTTAGGAATGATTAATTTATTATTTGACAAGGATACGTAGTTAATGCAGATTGAGACCTAAATTACTGTGAAATTGTTTCTGATATATTAAAATAATTTTCTCACAATATAGAATTAAATTATTTATCAAACTATGTTGCTTCATTTATTTTATTAAATAGGATCGGATTTATATCTTTTACTCAATTATAGACTGTGGTGCAACTAAATCTGATTTTAGTCCATGTTTTTACTTTACTGAATATAGCATATATGGGTTGTATATATATACATATAGTGAACCAAATATTATAATATTGAACCAAACATTTATTTTGGTGTTTTTTAATCTGTAATCTCAGGTATTTTCTATTTGATTTCGGCCTGCAGTAAGTGATCAAAACATTTGGACACCACTTTGTTCGGTCTTCATGATGCCTCATGTTCAGGTCTGTTTTCTAATCAGTTAGCAGTAAAAGTTAACCATAGTAAAACAGTTTCTGACAATTTTGAAGAGTGAATTTCTATGATTTTAAAAAAGTTTTTTTTCTGACCCGGGTTTTGAGCAATGCTTTTTTTTCCTCCCCCCTTTCTCCGTCTGAAGTCTCTCAAGCCCAGAGTAAAATAAAAAAAATAAATAAAAAAAGGACCGGAACTTCACCATTAAGGTGCCAGTCCATCTGTAGAACCACAGAGGCCTAATCTTCCCCGTGTGCATCACACAAGCTGCTGATTGTGAAAGATGATGCACTTGGACCCTGCTAACAGGTTCACACAAGCCCACATGCTTAAGCCACCTTGGGCTAATTCAATTCCTCTGTCATTCCAGACTTGATAGAGAGGGTGGGTACCTCCCTCCACAGTTGCAGCAGAGGCAGAAAAGTGGGTCGAAAGGGTGGTGCGGCCAATGTGGTCGGGTCAGTACGACTCTGCACAATCGTCCTTTTTCATGTTTCGCATCAAGTTTGGTTGCATTACTTGTCTATTTTCACAATGACAGTGAAATCAGTCTCTTTGATTAGAACATATCATATTTCTTAGAAAATAATAGATAATTTTATATCTTAGACTCTATTACTAAATATCACTGTATCTGGAAAATTTTCTGAAATTATTTTAAACCAAATAAAGTTTGATTGTTTTGTAATTTATATGAATTTTGTTATTTCTATGCATTCTAAATGAGATTGCATGCAGTTAGAGGTGTGTTTGCTAAAAGTAACGATCTCCATGATTTATTATTGTAGTTTTTTTCCTGTTGCCACGGCAGTGAAGTCTGTGGTGTTAGCCCACTGTGGTTCATTTTTAGGTTAATCTGCAAAGAGATGGAGTAAGTAAGAAAAAACTATCCATCAGGACATTTCTTCTTCCAGATCTTCAGCATTTATACATATTCATTCGTAGCCCAGAGGATAGATTTATTTATCAAGTCAATTCAGCATATTTTGTGCATTTTTAATATTATTAAAACTGTTTTTCGGGGGGGAATTCCTGCTATTTTCTCCAAAAAGCTTGCCGTTGCCCTCTACTTCAGTGAAGGGGAACAAGCTGAAATTGCAGAAATGCAATCTACTGTGAATGACTGAAATGGTCCATGAGTGGACGTCGAGCCTCTACATCACTAATCATCTCTTTTCCTCTCATACACTCAGACTCAGTGAATTTTTATAGTGTCTGCCTGTTTACCAAAGCCAAACACATTCATCTCAAGACTGAGTCTGAACAAGTTGGCATGAAATTGGATTGCAGCGTAAACTCTGTAAAACTTAAGAAATATAAATCAATTATAACACTAAAGTGAAGTTAAATTTACTTTGATTCTAACAAATAAGCTAATGTTCTGACATTTCTGATTGATTTAATATGCTTGGCTAATGTCAAAGCTTGACTGAGGAGCTGCTAAGCTGCTTCAAGGCGTTGTAGTCACAACAAAGCTCATGGTATTTATCCTGTCACGTAAACCTTCATTAACGGGGGGGCTTCTAGCAGTCAGCAAGATTGATGGACCAAGTTAATAACCTCATTAGCATATTGAATCAGTTGGGGAACACATATTATTCATAATAGCTCACATATACCCTTTGGGTAGAATAGAAATCATGACAGCAGCTTTGGTGCTATGTAAACAGCCATTTAAATTGTTTCAACATATATACATGATGTGTATTACAAATATTATCCCGAATAATGGCTTTAGTTGGAAATGTGGAGCAAAAATTTCTTGCAAAATGATCAAATCTAGCAAAATTAAAAAAAAAAGCTTTTTCAAAAATGACCTTTTATGGATTACCTGATTAGGGAGGCAGTCAGTGGAGCCATGTGTCAGTAAAAATAGGTGTTTAATGTTTCTAAGATACAGGTACAGCAGAACACTGCTGATCATATGGTGTTACTAGGTATGATTAAACCCATTTGGAACGAGAAGAAACCTGCAGGACCAGGCATCAGATAAGGGTCCATCTGCAATAACTGACTGAAGGTTTTGAGAATTAAAAGGGGACAACAGTCTAGGAGTCATCTTACATAAACAATGCAGAGAGAAAGCAGCAATGTTCCCTAAGTGGTTTATTCCAGAAGACAAGAACATTTCAAACCCTTTGGGTGTCACAATCTTGGTTCTATTTAAGTTTTCTTTTGAGTTTTCAATTTCACTTTGATCCATGTTTTTCTTTGTTTTCTAGTTTTATTGGGTAAATTCCTATTTTTTGGTGTTTTGTGGATGTATTTGAGTTCTCAGTTATTTCTTGATTACCTTCTGTTGCGCTCTTGTGTTGGTCTCCTTTTCCCTAGCTCCCTTCTAGAATCCTCTGTTCACACCTGCTCCCAATCAGCTCATTAGTCCTCTCTTTGTTCTCCCATATATACTCTCCCTTTGTTGTTCCTCAGTGCTGGTTCCTCGTCTTTTCCTGGCTCCTCGTGCATGTTTTCCCTGATGTCTCCAAGGCTACGTTCACACTGCATCCTAAAGTGACCCAAATCCGATTTTTTTGGCCCATATGCGACCTGGATGTGATCTTTTCATGGCTGTCTGAACAACACAAATCCGATTTTCTCCAATGCGACCCAGGCCACTTGGCTATGTGGTGCTTAATCCGATACAAATCTGATCTTTTCAAATGCGACCTGTGTCTACTCGCATTCATCCGACTTGAACGCCATTAATACCCGACATAGGTCACTATTCTGAGTCTTGCTATGAAGAAGCGGCAAGAAAAACAACAACCATGGCAGACGATAATGCGGAGAGGAGTATTTATGTTTAACCATCTTGAAAAGTTTGTGTTTTTATGGTTGGGAAAGATCGCTATAATGTTTACTTCCGTTAACACAGAGCATTATGGCCTGTGACGTCATTGAGATCACATACAAGTCGCATATATTTGGAAATGTGAAGAGCTACGCAAAAAAAATCATATTTCACAAATAAAAATCAGAATCGACCATCATGGCCTACAGTGTGAATGTAGCCCAAGGTTCTGTTTTTTCTGTACTTGTTATGTTGGCTTTTTGGATTCCTGCCTCAGTTGCCTGTGAGTACTACATTAAATCTACAAAACTCACCTCTGCCTCCTCACCTCTTCATTTGGGTCCTCAAAACCTGAAACCAAATCCTGACATTGGGCCAAAATTGATCCAGAAGGACTATGGGAAAGAAAAAAATACTGAAAACAGATCTGTTATAGTTGAACGATAAGGCGAATTGACTGTTTCAATATGTATATCGATAGGCATTGATACAAATTTTATTTTTTTATTTTCCTGGGAGTAAATTTTCTAAATACCATGTTGCCTGTTGTCACAGTATTTATTTGAGGTTACAGATATATTTGTTCTTCCAGCAACTTTATGGCATGTTTAATCCAATGAAAACATTTCTAAAGAGCCCCCCTTAGTCATCATGTAGAGCACTTTAGCTTTTCGGTGTACAAAAGAATATATGTTTACCTGATATCTGCTGTTCATGCATTCTAGTGAAGTGTCGGCACTAGATTATTTTTTCATTTTTCACTGTATTTGTGCAGCTGGTGTAGCTCTGTAGGAGACTCTGCCACAGATCCAGGTTAGGATGCAGCTTCCCAAAAACCTCCTCTTCACTCTAATGTCCCCGAAATGAAATGAGTGATTAAATAGAATTCATACCTTAGTGAAGATATGGGCTTATTTCATATCTATTTTTTTAAGCACTCTGGTTGCAATGTCGCCTTAATATTTTATGTATGATTTAGAGCTGAGTAGAAATGCCAGTAATAAATCATGAACATCATGATTTTGGACCATGGTGCAAAAATTCTGTACACCATATAAATATAATACCCTATTTCAACGGAGTATTAGAGCCAGGCTAGAGATTTTTGTTTCTTCCATTTCCAGAAAAAAGGCGTAACATTAAAAGAATAAAGTTGTAATATTACTAGAATTAAGTCATCATACAACAACCCGTTTCAGAAAGAAACCTTCGAGCTCCGACCAGCATATGACGGCAGACCAGCACCACCAAACAGCAACCTGAGTCCACTTTGACATCTTAGCTAATTTGATGCTGGTGTGCTAAAAGATTTTCTTATTTGGCAAACCAGAGCCAAAATATAACTTCACATAATACTCGACATTCCTCATTTTAGGGATGAAAGTGCTTCTGTAAGAGTTGTCATGAAATACAACTTGTTTCTCGTAATTTTAGGACTCTATTCTCCTAATATTACCAGTTTATTCTCGTAATTTCATGACTATTCTCGTTGTGACATTTTCCTCATAATATTACAACTTAATTTTCGTAATTTTACGACTTTATTCTTGTATTGTTACGACTTTATTCTCGTACTTTTACGTGTTTATTCACGTACTGTTACGACTTTATTCTCGTAATTTTACGTCTTTATTCTCGTACTGTTACGACTTTATACTCGTAATTTTTTGACTTTATTCTCGTACTGTTACGACTTTATTCTCGTAATTTTTTGACTTTATTCTCGTACTGTTACGACTTTATTCTCGTAATTTTATTACTTTATTCTCGTACTGTTACGACTTTATTCTCGTACTGTTATGACTTTATTCTCGTAATTTTATGACTTTATTCTTGTAATGTTACGACTTTACTCTCATAATTTTACAACTTTATTCTCGTAATGTTACGATTTTATTCTTGGAATTTTATGACTTTATTTTCGTAGTTTCATGACTATTCTTGTTGTGACTATATTCTTATGATTTTACAACTTTATTCTTGTAATTGTATGACTTTATCCTCATAATTTTATGACGTTATTCTCTAGGGCTGAACGATCTATCGTTTTCGACCGAAAATCGCGATCTCAAGCAACGCGATTTTGGGATTGTCAAAGCTGCGGTTTTTCTTGGTGCATATTAGCCCAGGCCTAATAATTTTGTCAATAATTCCAATGCATGCTCATGTAGAAAGGCTCTGTGTCGGCTATTACCAATCAGAAAAGGCTCTGTGTCGGCCAGAACCAATCAGAAAGCTGAAAGGCTGCGCGTGACCAGATGACGTTTTCAGTGTAGCTCGTAAGCTCGAGATTCAATTTCAAGATGGCTGAAGCGGGAGCAGATGTGGAGCCGACAAAATTAATACCAAAGAAAAACAGCACGTCGGTCATTTGGCAGTATTTTGGATTTGAGGCCACTGATGAGCACCAGAAACAGGTGATTTGCCAAACATGTCGTGGGAAAGTGGCTACATCAGCCGGCAATACCACGAATTTACATCGTCACTTGAGAGTTCACCACCTTAACTTGTATGAGGATTGTATGGCGAAAAAGAGCTGATACTTCAGCAAAACAGCCAACCATAACTTCATCCTTTGCCAGTTTGTGTCATGATGGGTTCACAGAAGGCGACCCAAGAATGCAGAACACCACTGACGGACACAAGGATGAAAAGTTTAACAGTTTATTTCAGCACAACACACAGAATGTACTGATTCTGGTTCGGGCCTGGATTCTGGTTCACCGGAGTCTGCGTGAGAGACAGCACAGTTAGGGGCTGCTGACAGGGTTTGATTTCCAAAGATTCACTGATTGTACCTTGAGGGTTCTTGAGGTTTACTTTGGGAGAGTCTGTTGGTTCTGGAGAAGAGTTTATCAGCAGAGTCCGTTTGCTGCTTCAGCGTCTCACGTCTTAGCTTGAACAGACCTTGGCTTAGATTTCCCAGCTCAAGTCCAGAGCTGCTTGGGGGTTCTCTGTGAATCTTCAGGGTTTGGCTCAGAGGGTCGGCTCGGCAGGTTAGCTCTCCCAGAGCTTTCACAGAGGAGGCACGGGTTTCCTGGAAAACAGAGACAATTGTTAGAATCCAACCTGGATTCAAAGTCATGGAGATACACTGAGGATCTAGGCTTTAGCGCTGACCAACTGGAACAACACTGCGGCGTTGAGGCAAGGTCTGAAGACAGCTTATGTAGTGGATCCTCTGATGATCTTGATGAGCTGCAGCTGTGCAGGAAGCTCCCTCAGAGGATCCACGGCGGACTCTGCTGGAGAAAGATGGGATTTCTCCAGCTCCCAACAGTACCCCCCCCTCAACGACCGCCCCTTGGCGGTCCGGAAGAGGTAGATGGGCAGGAACGCTCGTACTCCTCGATGAGTGCAGGGTCGAGGATGTACGAGCCTGGGACCCACTGGCGATCCTCCGGTCCGTAGCCCTCCCAGTCGACGAGGTACTGCCATCCGCGACCTCGTCAACGGGAGTCCACATTGCGGCGCACTGTGAAGGCCGGATGGCCATTGACCTCCAGGGCGGGTGGTGGGGAGTCGGACGGCGGGCACAGAGGGCTCGAAGAAACAGGTTTGATCTGGGAGACGTGGAATGTAGGGTGGATTCGGAGGGACTGAGGTAGTTGGAGACGAACAGCTGAGGGGTTGATGACTCGAGAGATTCTGAAAGGTCCAATGAATCTCGGGGAGAGTTTTCGAGACATCCCCTTGAGGGGGATGTCTCGGGTGGAGAGCCACACCTCCTGGCCCTCAGTGTACTCGGGGGCGGGACGTCTCTTGGCGTCGGCGAAACGTTTAACGGATGCAGATGACTGGTTGAGTGTGGCGATGGTCTCCCTCCAAATCCTTTGACAGCGACGGATGTGTTGATTGACGGACAGCACCGATATCTCTCTCTCATCTGCGGGGAAAAGAGGTGGTTGATATCCGAGACTGACCTGAAATGGGGATTGTCCAGTGGATGCAGAACGGAGAGAGTTGTGGGCATATTCAATCCATGGGAGGAATTGACTCCAATCCACGGGGTTATTTGACGTGAGGCAGCGGAGGGTGGATTCCAACTGTTGGTTTATGCGTTCGGTCTGACCATTCGATTGGGGGTGGTAACCTGAGGTGAGAGAGGGTTTGCAGCCGAGAGCAGAACAGAAAGCCTTCCACACCTGAGAGATGAATTGGGGACCTCTGTCTGAGAGGATATCTTGGGGGATGCCATGAAGCCGGAAAACATGTTTTATGAGAAGCTGGGCTGTCTGGAAGGCCGTGGGAAGTTTTCTGAGGGGAACTAGATGGCAGGACTTCGAGAAACGGTCAACAATGGTTAGTATGGTGGACATACCTCGAGAGACAGGGAGACCGGTGACGAAATCAATGGTGATATGAGACCATGGACGCGAGGAAACAGGAAGTGGTTGAAGCAGGCCAGAAGGAGGTTGGTGTGAGGCTTTGTTACTGGCACATGTGGGGCAAGCCAACACATACTCCTTTACGTCCCTGTGGAGAGTGGGCCACCAGAAGCGTCTGGAGATGAGAGCAACTGTTCTACTCACTCCTGGATGAGCGGAGAATTTGGCGGCATGCATCCACTGAATAAGACGGGACCTGACAGAAGATTGGACATATGTACGGTTAGATGGACCGTTACCTGGATCGGGTTCAGTGGTCAGGGCTGAGTTGATGAGGTCAGTTATCTCCCAGTTGACCACTCCTACTGTACATGAAGCCAGAAGGACTGGTTCAGGTGTCTCAGGATGATCGACGGAGTAGAGACGAGAGAGAGAATCGGGCTTCACGTTCTTGGATCCGGGTCTGTAGGAAATGATTAGGTTGAAGCGGGAGAAGAAGATTGACCACCTGGATTGGCGAGGATTAGCCTGTTTAGTTGACTGGATGTAAGCCAGGTTTTTGTGGTCTGTCCACACAAGAACTGGGTGCTCAGCTCCCTCCAGCCAATGCCTCCATTCTTCCAATGCCAGCTTGATAGCCAGGAGCTCTCGGTCACCCACATCATAGTTCTGTTCAGCGGAAGAAAGCCTACGGGAGAAGAAAGCACATGGGTGTATCTTTTGGTCAGAGTCGAGCCTCTGGGAAAGAACGGCTCCAACACCGGAATCTGAAGCATCCACCTCTAGGATAAACTGCTTTGCGGGGTCAGGTTGAATAAGGACAGGAGCTCTGGAAAACAAGGATTTTAACCTTTCGAATGCTGCTTGAGCCTCGGGAGTCCACTGAAAGGTTCGTTTTACAGAAGTCAGGGAGGTTAATGGAAGGGCGGTTTGACTGTAGTTTCTTATAAATCGACGATAGAAGTTTGCGAATCCTAAAAACCTCTGCAGTTGCTTTCGGTTCTCTGGAACTGGCCAGTCTAAGACTGCTTTGATCTTGTCCTCTGAAGGTTTTACCTGGCCGCCCTCGAGCACAAACCCCAAAAAAGTGACTGAAGGTTGATGAAATTCGCACTTCTCGGCTTTCACGAACAGCTTATTCTCCAGTAGTCTCTGTAAGACAAGACGAACATGTTTCTTGTGTTCATGGAGGTCCTTGGAATAAATGAGAATGTCATCAATGTACACAAAAACAAACACGTTGAGGAAATCTCTGAGAACATCATTTACTAGGGCCTGGAAGCAGGCTGGAGCGTTAGTTAAACCAAAGTGCATTACTAGGTATTCGAATTGGCCCAAGGGTGTTTTAAAGGCAGTTTTCCATTCATCGCCCTCTCGTATCCTAAGGAGATGATAGGCGTTTCTTAAATCCAGCTTGGAAAACACTGTTGCACCCTGTACTGGTTCAAAAGCAGAGGCGAGAAGAGGCAGTGGGTATTTGTTTTTAATTGTGATCTGGTTCAAACCTCGACAATGAATATAAGGTCTCAGGGAACCATCCTTCTTGCCCATGAAGAAGAAACCGGCGCCCAATGGAGAGGATGAAGGACGAATTATTCCAGCAGCTAAAGACTCGTTGATGTATTTTTCCATAGTTTCTCTTTCGGGCTTGGAAATGTTATACAATCTGCTGCTAGGAAGAGGAGCACCAGGTAAAAGTTCAATGGCGCAATCGTATGGTCTGTGTGGAGGTAGGGACGTCGCACTGACCTTACAGAAGACAGGGGCTAAGTCATGGTACTCAGAGGGAACTGAAGAAAGGTCAGGAGAGTCCATCTCCCCCCCACCTCTAGGAGACCCCACCATAGGGGCAGCAGAACGAAGGCATGTTTCATGGCACGTAGTGGACCAAGATTCCAGGTGACGTTTAGTCCAGTTAATGTGAGGGTTATGCTTCTCCAACCACTCGAACCCGAGAACCAGCGGGGAACATGCAGAGGGAAAAACAAAGAATGTTATTGTCTCTCGGTGGTTACCTGACAGAAGTAGCTCGAGAGGCTGGGTTTGGGGGGTAACTCGATGGAGTCTTTTTCCGTCTATAGCGGACACACTGAGAGGCTGAGAGAGAGGAACGGTTTTAATTTGGAGTTGCTGGACGAGGTTAGAGTCGATTAGATTATGTTCACAGCCTGAGTCGATGAAAGCAGAGAAAGAGAGGCTTTGATTATCACAGAAAAGCGTGGCAGGCAGCAACAATCGAGGAGATTTCATTGTGTTTATTTGGCCCGCCAGACTCCTCAGATCCTCTGGCGGGCCCCGACTTTTCATTTTGCCGGGCAGGAGGCGATGAAGTGTCCACTCTCACCACAGTAGATACATAGTTTACTTAGAAAACGCCTCTGTCTCTCCTCAGGAGTGAGCCTGGTGTGTCCCACCTGCATAGGTTCGATATCCCTTTCGCCCGAATGAGAGGCCTGAACAGGCAATGGTAGAGACTGGGGCTTAGGCCTCTGAGTGGGCATCTGCTCAGTAGAGAGAGGACAAACAGTCACGTTATGTGAGGCAGAAGAAAAAGTACTCTGCTTCCTAGAACTGTTTCTGGCTCGAATTCTATTGTCTAGTCTGATGGAGAGGCGAATTTAATCTTCGAGGGTGGCAGGTTCATCGAGGGTAGCGAGTTCATCTTTGATCTGTTCGTTTAATGCCATGAAAAAGGCTCCTTTCAGGGCGCTTTGGTTCCATCCGGAAGCTGCCGCCTTAACCCGGAAGTTAATTGAAAATTCAGCCACCGAAGAATTTCCCTGTTTAAGGTTGAAGAGAGCTCTAAAATCAATTGTTTGGTCAGTTTCCTGGTTGAAGAGCTGGGTAAATTCAGCAATGAAGTCAGAAAAATAGCAATTTAAACTGTCGTCAGCGGCAAATCTTGCCTGAGCCCATTCCAAGGCTCTTCCTGTTAACTGAGAGAGAATGAATGTTATCTTCTTGTGATCCGCGGAAAAACTACCAGGGGAATTCTGAAAGATCAACCGGCACTGAAATAAAAATCCTTTGCAATCTTTCATGTTACCGGAGAATTTCTCTGGGAGACTAGGACGGAACTCTGATGACGTCACAGCCTGTGACCTCGGAGGTGGGACTGGACCCGGAAATGATTGTGGAGCAGCATTAGCGCTATTCAGAAAATTAGCACAACTCTGTAGCACTTGATTATGAGTTCCAACTAGATGGTATAACTCACGGAGCGTTTGAGTTTGTCCCTGTAGTTGAGCATCCTGCTCCTCCAAACGACGGGTGAGGTGATCTGCTGGGCCTTGAGTTTGGCCGCAGTGTTCTGTCATGATGGGTTCACAGAAGGCGACCCAAGAATGCAGAACACCACTGACGGACACAAGGATGAAAAGTTTAACAGTTTATTTAAGCACAACACACAGAATGTACTGATTCTGGTTCGGGCCTGGATTCTGGTTCACCGGAGTCTGCGTGAGAGACAGCACAGTTAGGGGCTGCTGACAGGATTTGATTTCCAAAGATTCACTGATTGTGAATACTTGAGGTTTACTTTGGGAGAGTCACTGTTGGTTCTGGAGAAGAGTTTATCAGCAGAGTCCGTTTGCTGCTTCAGCGTCTCACGTCTTAGCTTGAACAGACCTTGGCTTAGATTTCCCAGCTCAAGTCCAGAGCTGCTTGGGGGTTCTCTGTGAATCTTCAGGGTTTGGCTCAGAGGGTCGGCTCAGCAGGTTAGCTCTCCCAGAGCTTTCACAGAGGAGGCACGGGTTTCCTGGAAAACAGAGACAATTGTTAGAATCCAACCTGGATTCAAAGTCATGGAGATACTCTGAGGATCTAGGCTTTAGCGCTGACCAACTGGAACAACACTGCGGCGTTGAGGCAAGGTCTGAAGACAGCTTATGTAGTGGATCCTCTGATGATCTTGATGAGCTGCAGCTGTGCAGGAAGCTCCCTCAGAGGATCCACGGCGGACTCTGCTGGAGAAAGATGGGATTTCTCCAGCTCCCAACAGTTTGACGCCTTATGAAAGAACTAGCCGAAGACACAAGGAGATTACCACTGCCGTAACAAATTACATATCGAAGGATATGGTGTCTGTAAACACAGTAACCAAAGACGCATTTAAAAGTTTGCTACGCACAATGGACAAGAGGTATGTTCTACCCTCCCGAACCTACTTTAACCAAGCTGTACGGAGAATGCAAGGCCAAAAGTTGTAAATGAGCTGGAAAACATGGAGTTTTACGCGTCAACTACGGATCTGTGGTCAAGTAGAACGACCGAGCCATACATGAGTTTGACAGTGCATTTCGTGAACGCAAACTTTGAGTTAAGAAGCCGCTGTCTGCAGACGGCATACTTCCCCACTGACCATACGGGGGAGAACATTGCAATTGGGCTTAAGGAGTGCTTGGCAAACTGGGGCCTAAAAGAAGAGGCCCAGACCTGCATCACAACAGACAACGCCACGAACATGGTCAAAGCGATGGAGCTCAATGAGTGGACCAGACTGCAGTGCTTCGGGCATCGGCTGCATCTTGCAATTGGTAAGTGTGTGTGTGTGTCCAAATTTACTGTGTAAGAATTAGTGGTATCTTAGTCTCTCAAACACAGTTAGGGCGGGGGAGGGGGACAAAGCGACGATATGTTTGTTTTCACGCTGTTGTTAGCTGACCAACTGTTAGCGCAATGCTACTGTTTCTCCTACTGATAAAAATTAACCCTTTCATGAGTAAACTTTGAAACCTCCCAATAAGCTACTGCTTGCTTCTGTTTAGCTACGGAATGCCAAGGAACAGAGAGATACAAATGCGGTTTCCCCTAAGCCGGAGGTCTTCAACAGGGTTGTGCGCGACCCCTAGGGGGTCTACGGAGGTACTGCATGGGGGTCGTGAAAGTTTTGGTTGATTAGACTTTTTTTATATATTCCCCCCTGCAACTTTTTTCATTAATTGAAATGTCTTTAAATACACATTAACATGAATTAACACAGATAAATGGAGGCAGAATATGTCTTTCAGTCATCAATGCTCACATTCAGTGACACAGCTCTTTCAAGCTGAACACCATTTCATTCACAGCACCTGTCCCATCAAGCAGGAATCAGAATCAGAAATACTTTAATAATCCCAGGGAGTAATTATTTTGTTAAATCACTCCATCTGTAATAGAGGGACTATAGGATCAGTTTTATATAACACAATTTCATACAATAAATATAATTAGGGGGTCCCCGCTCCATCTCGCCATCAGTTTGGGGGTCCTTGGCCAGGAAAATGTTGAAGACCCCTGCTCTAAGCTTATTTTTGATGCCCTTTAGTAAACAAAAAACAAAAAAAGCAAATGACGCCAATGGTGTTTTGTAGCAGACATGAGGATGGTCCCGCCACTGATGCCACTTTATTACAGATTAAAAGGTTTGTTGTGTTTTAGTGGATTATCGAATAAACATATTGCTGCAAATTAATCACCAGTTACAAATTAATGTATGGCGAATTACTTAATGTGGTAGCACCACCTGATGTCTGCTGTTAAAAAAAGTTATGAAGTAGGCTTATCTGACTGTATGTAATGTTTTTCCAGAAAATGCAGTCAAAGATGACCAACGCATCAAACGGGCCACAGGACTGTGCAAGCAGCTGGTAGCAGTCTTCAGCCACAGCTGGAAGAAAAAGGCGGCGCTAAAACAGGCACAGGAAGACCTGAATCTTCCTCAGCAGTCAATGGTCACCGAATGTCCGACACGATGGGGCTCCCGGCAGAAAATGATTGAGAGGATGTTGGGACAGAGCAAGGCACTGTGCCAAATTCTGTCTGAAGACAGGAAGACGCGGCACCTGGTCCCGACTTGGCAAGACACTGATGTGCTTGAATCTGTAAACAATGCCCTCTGTCCTCTTCAGGAGTTCACAGACGCCCTCTCAGGTGAGGACTATGTGAGCGTATCCTACCTAAAGCCAGTGCTCCACCTGCTGAGAACAGCAACACTTGCTGTAACTGACCAAGACACAGATCTCACAAAGGAGATAAAGTCAAGAGCTCTCCACTACATTGAAGAGAAATACAGTGACCCAGCGACCCAGGAACTCCTGGACATCGCATCTTTCCTCGACCCAAGATTTAAGACCGACTACATTAGTGAGGAGAATGTCGAATTCATGAAAGACAGAGTGAAGATGGAAATGGAGCAGTTGGCACTAAAGGTAAGCTGTCCTTTTTCTTCACTCTTTCAAAATAAAACAAAAAGCTGTGTTTTTTCTATATATGTTTTTGAATTATACTGTAAGACCAAGGCAACATTTCAACATCAATGTCAGTAATCACAACTAATTGCAAAACATTATGCCTCTACTGTGTGTTGCAGGAGAAGAGGGCTTGTGTCAAAACCCATCCCATGCCACTCAGTGCGGAAGAAGAACCACCATCCACCTCTACTAAGCGAAAGCGGTCACTGGGAAGCTTTTTCAAGGCGATCCCTGCTTCCTCTACTATGCAGTTGGAGGATACCATTAAAGCAGAACTGGACAACTACCTCATAACTCCTAGCATTGATGGAGAGCAAGATCCACTGGCCTGGTGGAGTGCACAATGTCAACTTCCCCTGGCTTAGCAAGTTGGCTCGTAAGTACCTTTGCATACCAGCAACGAGTGCACCATCAGAGAGACTGTTCAGTGCCAGTGGTAATATTGTCACATGTCAGCGTGCAAGTCTGAAGCCAGCAAGGGTTGACATGTTGGTTTTCCTGGCCAAAAATCTCTAAAGAGATGTAGCTATGAAGGGGAAGATTGTTTTTTTCATCTTATCCTGAAATCCCTTATTTGCACTTACCCTGACATAACTTTATTCACTTTTTTACTTATCTTTTGTTTACTGACTATGTAAAATAATTTAACCATTCTGGCATCATTTGTTGTGAGGAAAATATAGGATAATTTAAACTTTAATACTATTATTGTACTGTTGTTATTTTTTACTGCCTTTTATTCCTCTTTCCACTTTATTTGAAGAAGCACAGGTTTCTAAGTACAGGGGTTGTATTTCTGTAACTGCTCTGTTGCTTATGTTCATAAGCTAGCTCCTTTGAGACATTTTGCACAACTTTTAAGGTAAGACTTAATTTTTGCTCAACTTTGTTGTTATATGTTATATTTTTTATGTAGCTTATGTTATTTTACAAAACTGCAATTATTTTGATGCTGCTGAGCCATTAATGCTTTTTGTTAATGAAAAATGTAAAAGAAGCAAAAGTTTACTTAAGAAAGAGGGCTCCCGTCCCTTTGTAATTTTTATGTAGCCTACGTTATTTTACAAAAGTGCAATTATTTTGATGCTGATGAGCCATTGATGCTTGATATTTTTGTTAGTGAATGTAAAAGAAGCAAAAGTTTACTTAAAGAGGGCTCTCATTTTATTTGACTTTTTTGGATAATATAATTTGTTTCTTAGGTGCTTGAATAAACAGTCTTGCATTTGAAATATGTTGCCACCAGTTTTCATTCTTGTATTATCTTAATTGAATTCATTGGTTATATAATTAAATATATATTAATTTATACTGAAATTTGATTAAAAAAATAAATCGTGGTTGAAATCGAAACCGCAATCTCTGCCAGAAAAATCGCAATTTCAATTTTTTCTTAAAATCGTTCAGCCCTATTATTCTCGTAATTGTACAACTTTATTCTCGAAATAATACTCCGTCGTACCCTATAGTATAAAACCTGGATATCTGATAAAAATAGTAAATTTATACCAATTTTGTTTTCCACATTTATTTAAATCATGCTTGGTTACGTCATTTACAGTATTTATATACATGTTTTACTTTAGTAACAAATCAACCTGCTTAACAATCAGATGCAAGTTGTATGTGGTTATGTTTTTGTTTATAATTGCATCAACAGAGAGCCACTATAGCCTTGGAAGGAAGGTTACTAAAACCAAAATGGCAGCTATATTGATACATCGTTTTCATGATGTTTTCATGAATATGAGAAGCCAAGGAAATATCCAGCCTTATCTATGGCTAAAATACTGTCAGAAGAATTTTATATTAGCTTAATTTATCTGCAGTATTGAAAATGCTTTGGTAAGTTGTTTGCCAGTCTTTGTCTACATTTAGATGGTTGTCTTTTTATGATAAATGAACATTTTTAGAGACGTTTTAAGGTTTTTGGGCTAGAAGTTGGTTCAAATGGATTGATTTCAATGCTAACTTTGTTATTTTAGGGTAGGCATACTCAAAGTAATTGAAGCAATAGCCGCTCAATACACTCAAACTAAAAGGGTCATCGAAAGGGCAGCATCTGAGGAGTTTTCATCGGTTGATTTAATACGTTTAAATTACACTACAGTACCAACCATTTCTACATCAAGCTAAACAAACTCAATAAGAGTCAGAAATATGTACCACTTTTTCCCTGAAGTTTAATTTCAGATAGTACAAACGCTTTAAGACAACTTAGAGATGTTTTCTTCATGAAATAAGACATAATTTATGTCAGATGCACCAAGAAAAATGTAGTGTAACTCTTTGAACTATTTTAAAAGAGTGATATCTCTTTCAAGCAGCTGTGAGACCATTACAGTAAGCTGTAGGAGACTCACTGATGAGAAAAGAGAGGCAGGTTTAGCATTTACAACCAGATTAGTCACTGGAATTAGTTACGATTTGGATGAAGGCAGCCTGAAGCCATCCATTAACTCAGTGTCACCCAGTTTGGCTACTTCTATTGTATTTGAGTATTTTTTTTTCTTAAAGAAGAAAAACAGGAGTTCTGTCAAATTGTGTATGAGAGTCAATTTTCTGTTTAAATAACATGTCAGTGCCAAATAAATTCATAATCTTATGTTTGACTGTAAGATGATGCTTGTTCCTTTCTATTCTAGGATAACTTGGAGTGATTACTAATGCCTACAACATGTAACCAAAGGCAGGTGTATATCTTGACAGATGAGATCTTTGCCATTCCCTTGTAAATTAAGCACCATCGTTTTCTGACAGAGAGACAACTTCTTATTTGAGGGTTGTAATGTCTTTTATGAAAACCCTACAGCAATCCGTAGTTACTGCAGTGTTTAATAACATCAACAGAAAAATGCTGATTGAGATACCAGACAGTAAAAATATCAAATGTCCTTGCATTGATCGCAATGCATTGCTACTCACCAACACAAAGGCAAGAGGCAAATGCTAAAGAAGCTAGTTGTCTACATAGTAACAGTATCCAAGCATATCCATAGAAGTGTGGATGGAAAAGGTGATCTTGCCACATGGATTACCCCAGACTTGAGGTTTTTTTTTTTACAGCATTATTAACTCAAGATATTTTGGGTAGATGCACAGGGAGTGGACTCAGACTGGAGCCAGAACCTTGATAGCAACTTGGCAATCCAAATAATCGAACTCGGGCTATGGGTGTCCTAACCTAAGGCTAAATTAAAAAAGAATTGGGCTGTTGCTTAAAAAAGAAAGTCTAAAGGAATAGAGGTTAAATGAGAAGTTACGGGGGTAAGGCGGGGTACACCATGGACAGGTTGCCAGTCTGTGGCAGGGCAACACATTAGAGACTGACACGGGAGTGGATTTTCACTCCTGTCCCGTGCCACTCCCACAGAAAAAAATTGTGTCCCGTCCCGATCCCGGGCCAGAGTAGAAATCTAAATCCTGTCCCGTCCCACTCCTGGTGAAATTACTCCCACTCCCATCCCGCTCCCATTCAGAATGACTCCCGCTCCTGCAACACTCCCATTCTTGTTTCTTTTTTTTTTTGAGCGCGGGTGAAAAAGCGGAAGCACTGTTGGTTTTGGGTCGTGTAGTTTTTTTGACTCGCATTATAGTGTAGGCTTCAAGGAAAAATCTACAAAATTGCGGCGCCAGTACTGGAATTTTTTTCTTTCTATTTTATTTTATTTTTTGGCATCGATCCTAGTTTTTTTAGTTACTATTGGTTTGCTCCCGCTCCCGTCTGATCCCGTAAATGTTGAATCCTGTACCGTCCCAATCACGTGATCGTTACTAATCCCGTGACCCGTGGGATTCCTGAAAAAATGTCAGTCTCTACAACACATAGACACACAACCATGTATGCAGACACACTGACACCTATGGAGCAATGTAGAGAAGCCCATTGACCTCTCAAACCCCACATTTAAGAAGTCAGAATGCATGAAAATTCCACCGGTAAAATATTTACCAATATGGTAAATGGCCTGTACTTATATAGCGCTTTTTCAAGTCAGGAGACTTGACCAAAGCTCTTTACACTACATTCATTCACCCATTCACGCACACACTCACACACTGATGGTGGCAAGCTACATTGTAGCCACAGCTGCCCTGGGGCTCACTGACAGAAGCGAGACTGCCAATGCAGGTGAAGTGTCTTGTCCAAGGACACAACAACACTGAAAGTCAGTGTCTTGAACCGTCAATCCTTCGATTTCGGGGCAAACTCGTACATCTGACACCACTGTCGCCCCAATATAGACATGTTAGACATCATTGGAAAGCTTAGAATCTCCAAAATTCTACCACTGAGTTCATTTTATTGACACAGTGAGCACCAAAGCATGATTAACACAGATATAGCAGCATGTCAAAATGTAAACATGACAAAGGAGCCACAACAAGCAAGCATGTCTTTATTATTGCTGGTCGAAACAGACTTATTGTTTTTTAAGATAAAAAAACTTTGAGTCATGTTTGAACTGATGCAGCTTGGGCTGTGTTTTACTCACCCAATTTTATTTATATATTCCGAAACTAGAAGTTGTTAGCTTTCATATAAATAATCACACATGTAATTTGGGCTTAAAGTTCCTAAGTTATTTGCTTTTCCATTTGGGTATGCAAAATAGGCCAGAATTTCCCAAAATGAGGTGGATATTAACCTAACAGTCATGTTTTTAGACTCTTGAGTACTCAAAGAGAATCCACGGATGCAAGGGGTGAACATGCAAACTCCATGCAGAAAAACCTTGGGCCAGGAAAACGAAGCCGGAACCTTCTTGTTGCAAGGCAACTGCACTACCCATTGCTGCACCCTGCAGCCCCGCTTTATGAAGATGCTAATTACGCATAATTTACACCAGAACATGGAATTGATTTCTAATGTGAAAACATACCAAAAGTTGGTTCAATAACTGACTGGCCAGGAAACTGAATGTGAATGGATTGTTTTAGTTCAGAGGAAAATGAGAGATACCAGACCTACCAATCCAGTGGAACAGAATTCAAATGCTTTATTACCAAATGGGGCTTTTACACATACAAGAAATTTGTTTTGGTGAGGAGGTGCTTCTCGTAAACAACCAAACATACAGTTAACAAATACATGAAGAAATATAAAAACACTCAAATAAACAAATGCAAGTTGTATATGAGGAATTATACAACTGAAACTATATACATTTAGAGGTTATACATAAACATGTGTGTTGAGGTGTTTATTTTTTGTTTTGAACACCAATAAGAATAGTGTCAGTGAGGGATACAGACCTCGTCTATGAGGCTAGAAGCAAATGGGAAAAAGCTCTTGTGGAAGGAGATTCCAGTCCTGATTGCCGACAGCTTTCTGCCAGATGGGAGAGACTGAATGATCCGTCTCCAGGATGGGAGGCGTCATCTGCAAAACATGCATGAAACAAAATCTGGACTAAAGAGACAAAGATTGAACAATTAGTTTTTCTGCAATCTTTAGTAATCCTGAAAGTCCCTATCAAAGCAACCTGGGCCTCCATTACACTTTAGCAGAACCTAATGCTGATCACTTTCATGTCACATTGCAACGATACAGAAAAACTAGCACAGAAGGGCTCAACCTCAGACTGAGGCACATATGAAAAATCTAAAGGAACTGGATCAATATTTGCTGGAGTGGTCAAGACTGAATCCAGAATTTAATCTAATTAAACAGAGATCTTAAAAGGGCTACACAGACATGTTCCATTCAACCCTAAAGAGCTTGAGATGTACAAAAACAATGAGCCGAACTGCAGAAAGATGGGTTTGCTAAGCTTGTGGCATCATATTCAGAAGGACTTGGGGCTATAAATTACTGCCAAATGTGGATCAATAAGGTATAAAGAAAGTCTGTGAGTCATTATGTAAATGGTATTTCTTCATTTTCTGTTTGTAAAATTTGCAACCATCTTGAAAACACCTGTTCCACATTGTCACACTGGAAGATTGTGTGTAAAAGTTTGAGGAAAGAGATTATTTTATTCAGTCTGAAATAAGGCTGCAACATAACGAAATGTGGAAAAAGGAAAGAGCTCCAAATACTTCCTAGACACATCATAATGTAATAATTTCCTTAGACGCAAAAATTTTATCTTTTCATTATCGGTAAGCTATTTTTGTCCAGATTAAAGGAAATAGAGTTGTTAGGATAATTAGTGACCTCTTTTCAGGAAAAAGAACCGGATGGATAAACAGAGCCTATAATATATTTCACTCTGTGAACTGAATCTATATACTGTAACATTTTTAGACTTGTGAGACTCATGCTGGGAGACATCATGGCAGAAGAAGTATGAAAGAGGTGATCTTCATTAGTGGAAAAAGTCCCAGGAAAAATTGAATTGGGTTCTACTAATAAACTGTTATTTTATTAGTATCTATCTTTAAGTAAATGAGCTGTCTAAAGCTGTTATATATATATTGCTCTCTAAAGGATCTTGCATCTAACCTCTTCAACTATGAGTATTTGATTTTTTAAAAAGCCAAGAAACACCAGTTAACATGTTGACTACCATGAAAAAATACTAACATCTCCCTTTTTATGCCGTTGATCACACAATAGCAAGAGCTTGTTTGAGACAGCTTACCTCTTGCTTTCTGCTGTCTCTTTTAAGGGAGAATCCCTCCAAATATGTTGCAGACATAATTAAAAAAAAGCTTTATAAAAATCCCAAAGATCTGAAGCATATTAATACATATGAAGAGGTTCCATATTTTCCACAGAACTTAACATCCTCTACTGCTGTATTCTCAAACACGTTGCATAGATGCACACAAACGCTTCTATTTACTGCAGTTTCCTTTTTCAAACACCTTATTTAAACACCAGAGAGATTTTATATCTAAGTCTGCTTTATCCTCTGTGCTGTCTTTGTCTGTTATGCTAATGTCGGAACAACACACAGAGCTTTGCTGAATTTACTCCTAGCTCCCTGAGAACAAACGAGCTGTAGACGCTCCGCAGACCCGTCCTAGATGAAACAGGGGATGTTGGTGCGCGTTGTGGGATCACATGCTCTCATGTATGGATTTGATTCTGCCGAAATAAAAGGAGGATCACACAAGTCTGAGTGAGCCGACATCATGTTCCTCGTGTTCTTCATCAGTCTTGAGACCCTCCACTCTAATCTATCGTTCGACAAGTTCATTAGTGTGCATTTCATCAGGCTTCACCCGCCTGGGAATCGACATTAAGCAGTGCATCAACTCACCATATGTCAAGATCAGGAAAGACCAGACGTCTCATCCCTTCTTTTAAAGCACAAACAGGATGGCGGAAAACAGATGGGTGCATGTACTTAATGGACAGATGAAAACAAAGGCAACAGAGCAGCAAATAAAGATGTAAGAAAAAAAAAAGATTAACTACTTAATACTCAAACCCACCAATAACATTTAAAATAGAAACACGCCTGCAACATCCAGGCATGCCAGGCTCTATATGAGAGTAATAACAGGTGTTGAGGTGTGATCAACAGTTTCCAAGGTAACACATGTTTGTTCACCTATGTAATCTGGAACTAGATTTATTTAGAGTGGTTGAAATCAGCTTTTACATTATAGAGCTCAGTCTGCTGGAGATGGAGCTACTTCACTGAGTTATAAAAACATGTTTTTGTTTTTTTACCAGCTATTATCTTACACAGCATGTAAGTCACACAAACAGCATCTCAGTGAATACAAGGAGCCTTTAAAGGTACTTACTAGTAGAAGAATAAAAGAAAAATCATCTTGGTAACATAAACAATTGACATAGGGGGTACCTTTAATCACTATGGGTAAAGTGTAATTTAATACAATTGCAAAAAAAATAGCTTTTTTGTTTAACTTCATCCATTCCACCTGATAGTTGCAGACCATTTAACGCTATCATTCAATATTAAATGACCAGTTAATAACTATTGAATCTTCTTTGGTTAAGATTACTTATTTAAATGTTGAGTTGCCCTTTTCCTTAAATATTGAAAATGCTCTTAAAGCATGATTTGCTTTTTTGTGTTCAGGCGTTCATTTTATGAGTTTAGGAAAAAAAATGCATGTAGACGATGGGGCTTCCACGGGGGTTTTAGGGGCACAATATCACAGATTCTCAGTTTCTCAGTCAGTTTTCCCAGATTTTCACCTTTTGCTTAAAGTTACCCTCACTTGAAGTTTGTTTTTTGCCTTTAAATGACACTTTAGAATATTAAGACCTAAATTACAGATAAAATATCATTATGCCTGCCAGATTTTGAATAATTATTTTTACCAAATGAGATGTTTGCTACTTTGAGGAAATGAGACAGAAATATCTAAAAAATAATTACATAAAAAGAACATGAATAAAAAAAAACATTTTAAGTCAGATTTTATTACTATTCATTGGAAACCTCTAGTGGTATTTTATCAGACCCTTCTTATAGGTTGACTACTATAGTATATTAGTGAGAACCCCAGTATTTGCAATGCTGCCTAGCCATCACCCTAATCTTTATCTTTTTCTACAGATTCTCCTTTAAGATGAAGTTGAGACTCCAGCTTGGCTGTTTCAAAATCTTATTATTTCAATCTAAGGAAACACGCTGGTAAATTTAATGATTTATTTTAACCTACACCTACCAGCGGTATAAACAGTTTTGGGCGTAACTGTGAATCCAATAGTTAAAAGAGCTAGGGGTAGAAATTGTGAGAGCATACAGATGCATGTTTTTGAATGGCAATGAGTGATAAAAACATTACAAACTAAAATCAAAGAGCCAAGCCGCATATCTCTCCATTACCTTGAACAGGCTGTGTGCTGCACAGGAGGCTGCGATTCAGGGGCAGGATTTCCTGTAAAGTCCTGATACAGGAAGTTGCAGTTGTGTTTGTAATAGTAGTGGAAGACTTGCTTGACATGATGCTTGTTGCTGTCATAAAATAAGTGCGGTGGTCTTGTAGTAAATTGTAACGATGTGAACAATGTGACATCATCACCGATGTAGTTCGGTCAAGCCTTCTGACTTGAAAAAAGCGCTATATAAGTGCTGGTGGCTGCAGTTATTTGCAGCACCATTGGTGTCTCTAGCCCAAAGATCAGAAATCTCAACCATTTTAGCATTATGATGGTAGGATTTTCCAAACTTGCATTTTAAAGGACTTACTAAGGGTCCTAATACTACAAGTTTAGATTAACACCTCGCAGAAAAAAAGGTTTTCAGGATTATAAATGATCCCATCATTGTAAGACTGTGCTTGAATTAAACTGAATATTGCTGTTAAATCTTTGCCCATACCCTGGAGGGTGCCTTACATACAGTAAATAGGAGCTTGACAGTTTGAACAACATAGTCTGTATTTTAAATGCAACTTATCCTACTGTATTTGAAACATGACCCAGTACCATTGCACATTTTGAAAAACGCTTCCATAGTGGTTGGTGCCAACTAAGTGTGGGGATGGGTGGTTTAGTAGGGGTTCAGTTGGGATGAGGGAAGTTGGCAGCTGGCTCGCTAGCTTGGCATAATAAAGCATGGAGTGAGCAGAGAAACGATGATGGTTGGAAAAAGAAAATCAACCATAGCTACCATTCCTCCACCGATAGCAGCACTAAAACAGGACAAATATTGCAGAACTAAACAATTCATGTTAAAATGTAGAAAAAAAGAGAGAAAATACACAGTCACATTGACATATCACCCTATCAACCTAATTAATATAGTTTAGTCTCAAAAATTGTAGATTTTTTGGGTGAGTCACCCTTTAAAGGTGTCTTCCTGTCATGGTTTTGGTTATGTTGTGCTTAACTTTGCTCCATGTTTCCTAGTTTTATTGGTTTAATTCTTATTGTGTTATAGTTTCTAGATTTATGTTAGCTCTCAGGTTTTTCTGTTGTTTTCCTCTGTCCCGCCCACAACGTTTGAGGTCGGGAAGTTCGGTCTGGCATTGCTCAGTAGTAGAGCGGGCCCAATATCCCCAATATCTGGCGGGCCAATCAAATTGTCAGGGCGGGCTTTATACGATGATGGACAGATGATCAACAGTAACGTAATCAACCACGTGACCAAAGCGCGCATGGGTGACAACAACAATGGCTGGAGAGTTGAGGTGTGTAGATTCTGCTATTAGGTCTGTTCTAGAAGATATCCACAGCAAATTAATTTTAAAAGAGGAACAGAGAAACGCGATCAAGGCTCATCTTCTTATTCTAGGCGTGCAACTGCACGCTTTGATTTTTGTTGAAAACAACTATGCGTCGCTTAACATACGTCATGCACTCCGTTGCTCTTATTGGTTGTAGGTCTATCCAATTGAGTGCAGAGGCATTTTTCCTGGTTCGTTCGAAACACGCCCCATAATCATGGAGCAGTATCAGACTCATATTCTGACTAGAATTGAGTAGGACTACGTCAGGCTACTGTTGCCCTCTTGTGTGTGTTCCTTTCCCCTTGGCTCAATCGTTGTCTCCCCACACCTGCTCCTTGTCAGCTCGTTAGCCCTTGTGCGTGTTTTCCCTTGATGTCTCCATGGTTCTGGTCTGTGTTACATTTTTATTTGGAATTTTGGATTCCTGCCTTTGTTAACTATTTTCATCATTAAAACTCTAAGAAGTCTCTTCAGCCTCTCTGCCTCTGCATTTGGGTCCTCCAAACCACAACCAAACCCTGACACTTCCTTTATCAAAAAAAGCTAGTTCATGTTCTTCTAGCATTTATGCAGGGTAGCCCCTGGATGTCTATGCTTTATCAACAGGCTCCACTAGCAAGAGAACTTCTTGAATGGACTATGTATATCTTTGGAGCTTGAGAATGCCTTGGTGACCCCAAAAGGAGCCGTTTGGTGTGGCTTAACAGAAGGATAATAGTCTAGGTTGCCTTACCTAAGGTGGTTTTTCTCCAATTTGTGCAATTAATCCCCTTGTGTAGCCCAAAGACATAATAGTTTAATTGAAGGTCTAAGGAGACATCTCTCATTTAAGTCTGAAGAGCTGGAAAACTGTTGACCAGGAGACCCCATCTCCATTTCACAGGGTCCCATGTGTCCCTGCCATAAAACACCTCCCTCAGACAGATTAATTACCTCCTCATTCTGTCATCAAGTACAGCAGAGACCTTTTAACAAGTCATTTATTTAATTTAGGTGTGCTGAACCAGGGGAAAGACAAAAGACCTAAAAAGATGCTTGACATCTGTCCTTGCAAACCTGAGCTCTGACCACTGTAGTAAACCCATCGGTTCAATACTTTGGAGCAGTAGCTGGGCGAGAATCTATTTAAGTAGAAATGCGTGTATGTTGACAGCCTCTCAATGGCTTTTATAGATCACAGAGAGCTCTGAAATAAATGTCTGCAGTCGACTCATTTTATTCAGCATTTAGGAGAATATCCATTTAAATATCAAACTGCTTTTCTTCCTGCTACTTCTCACCCTCTTCCCCTCTCTGCCCTGCTCCACCCCAAAACAGCTTCATTGCAATTCAGCAGACATGTTTGAGAAGTAAGAAAGATAACAAGTTTCATGACATTTCATATCTCTTGCTCAGTTTCATGTGGAAGGTGAAAAGATGATGACTTTCTGCACGCAAGACAACCTGAATTTGATGCCATACAGTTATCTTGGTTTGCTTATCCAGTGATTTTTTATTTATTTATTTTTTGCAAAATGGATTTTGGTTTGGCTTACTAGTCGAATAAGGTCTGCATGATGCACTGTATGTGCCGAAGAGAATAAATCAGAGAAAATGGTGAAACCAGAGAAAGATAGAAGAGGGCAGAGAGAGGGAACCTGCAATAAAACATAAGTTAAGCCTGTGTCGGGAGGCTTAAAGGAGTTATAAAAACACTCAAATGAAACAGCTTTTCAAAAAATGAGTTAAGATGGTAAGATGGTACCATCTAAATAATTCACAGGAGTTTTACTCTAAATAAAGCTCAGTTGAATTATTCTAACAAAACATTAATAAAAGCATTTCTGATTTGATCTCCAAACCTCAATGTTTACAACTCATTGCAAGATAATTTTATTCATATTGAACCAAGCCAAATATTTCCATCTTTTCCCGCTCTCTAGGCAAAGCCAGCTGAAATAAGGAGCTGCTGGTTCTAAGGGACAGATGAAGCATATCAAGTTTCCTTACAGGCGAGTTTAAAACTATTGATTCAGTTGGAACATGAAAATGGGATAAACGTAAGGGGGGAGAAAAAGAGGAAATCCTGGTGCTGCTCTTGTTAATTTTGCCCTCTGGTGAACCGAATGTTTTCATAAAATGTTGAAGAGGTTCAGATGTTTTGAAAGGGCTCCAATATTTATCCTGTTTCCTGCTTTTCCCTCTTAAAATAGAGACTTTCACTCATTTAACTTTTGTCTGTTACTATTTCATTTTATGTCAAAAAGTTAGGTTTCATTTATTGTCATTTATCACACTTAAAATTAGGTTTAATTAGATCAGAAAATATCAAGAATCAAGGTAGGCAGAAGTAATTCATGTTACGGCATTTTACGACCTCAAACTATTAAGATTATTCCAAAAAATAAAAAATAAAAACAATCCCATGGGTCTTTGTGTCCAAGTTTGAAGACGTTTCGCTTCCCATCCAGGAAGCTTTTCCAATTCAAAATGTCATGAATACCGTTGAGTTCGAGGTTTTATGCAGTAGCCCAACAAAGTCTTGTTTTTGTTTTATTAATTTGTAAAATTATTGTTGTATAGAAGTGTGTGTTGGTAGTAAACAGTGGGTTTGTGTTCAGTGGGGCAATTTAAGACTGGCCACCTGGAGGAATACAGACATTTAAGTGGTGGAAATGCTAAAAAAAAAAAAAAAAGCTAGCAACATCTTCAATAGAGTTTGAAAACTCAAAACCTGGAATTTACAACCACCTGGAAAAAATAATGCAGAAATGAAGCCAGGGTCCAATGCCAAAGAACTTATTTCGTTTATGTCTTCATTTACCTCTGTCTCCTTGAACCCCGGTGGGCCTCGGCAGATGGCCGCTCACACTGAGCCTTGTTCTGCTGCAGGTTTTTTTCCCGTTAAAAGGGAGTTTTTCCTCTCCACTGTCGCTACATGCATGCTCAGTGCGAGGGATTGCAGAGAGTCAATGCATCCTCTCAACCAGCTGGTCTTCCTTAGATAGAAATATTTTGAAAAATATGACTGTGTTTCGTGCATAAATAAATGTATTATTTTCTAATTGCAAATTTTCTGTGTAAGTCTCCCCAGGTTGACATTTCCATCCCTCCATTTTCTTCCCTTTAACCATCAGATCATGATGGGGCTGGTACTTATCTCCAGCAATCTATGAGCAAAAGGCGGGATACACTCTGGAAAGGTTGTCAGTTTATCGTTAGGCAAAACAACTGTGCACACACAGACCTAAGTAAGACTATTTAGAGACTCCGATTAACCCAACAGTGGGAGGAAACTAGAGTACCCAGAGAGAAACCACACATGCACAGGAAGAATCTGCAAAGTCTATGCAGAAAAACCTTAGGCCATGAATCAAACCTGGGACCTTTTTGTTGCAAGGAAAAAGTGTTGCGAACTGCACTACCATGAAGCTGTAAGAATATTAAATATTATTATTATAACAGTTTAACAGCCATTAGATACACGTGAGTCATTTTGATAGATAATTCCATTGACAATCAAGTTGCACACTAGAGTGAACGTTTCTGCTCTAGGCTGCTAAAGCAATGCGTGTCTAGGGAAACAGAACGTTTTTGAATAAATTGTATATTATCTACTAGTTTAAAGTTATTAAGCTTTCACTCTCCCTAAACCTCTATACTTCAAGTTAAAGAATGGCTCACATTGACTAATGTAATTAATAGTGTCTAAAAAGAGCCGTAAGCATTGATGCAGCGACTTAATCTGCTTTCTGCTGCCGGGCCTATATTGAATCTGTCAATCCACCTGAGTGCCACAAAAGGCTTTTGTTCAGCAGGGGGACATGAAGGATAGTGAGTGTCTTTAATGTTAGCTTACACCTGAGTTAACACATGTCTGTGGCTTAAATGGGCTGAAACACAGCCTCAGCTATCCCTTCTGTACATATACATTTTTGATATGTTCCTAGAGTTTAATGAAGAGCATCTTAACATTTCACAAGTTCTAAAGGCATAACCAAGATAAAGTCTCATCTATGTTAATGGGTAACTACTGGAATTCCCTCTGACTTGCTTGAAATGAGCATTCAGAGCAGTTTGTTGGCTTCTGTTTAGGAACTGACAGCAGGTTCTCAGTGGATTTAAGATCCACAGGGTCTCCGGACTACTGGTTAAACACCCTGATGGTCTGATGTTTCTCATCACTTTGTGACCAGGTACCTCATAAGATAGAGAGCTCACACAAATTGACTAAGGAAGTTGTCTCAGGTATGTTTTGACCTCACTGTATTTGTAGTTGTATTCTTTGGCAGAACATAAAGTTAACCCACCCCTGTATCGGGATGCTCATTGCTCTCATAGAAAGTCTCAACTTCTGATATGACTCTTTACCAATAGATCTCCATAAACCACAGTAATCAAAGTAAAATTACTCTATACCAGCCTTAAGTTGTCATTACATCCATTCTTCTTACTTTTTGTTGGAGAATTTCACCCCAGCTATCAATTTTCCAATGATCTGGTGACAAAACCACAAGCTCTTCACCTGCCTGTGCATTTGAATGCTTCCTTGTCCATTTGGTACCAGTATTGATGAAGATATGGAGTGGAGGCAATTAAATTCTGTAGAAGAAAATGTTTGTTGGACACCTGTTTCATTATTTAGTGATTGTAATTGACCATAGTATTTTAATCTTAAAATCTTTTCCTCAATATCCACAAATTACTAGCTTACCTACATTTCACAGTAGCGTACATCAAATCGCATTTCAGTATTTAAGCTACTTTCGTGGCCAAGTACTGGGGTAATGTTTGTGTAGGTTGTTTTCTTAACGAAACAAATTTGCGGTCAATTTAGCGGTGCATCGCACAAAGGGTAAGTAATAGTGAAGGACTAATGGTGCGTTGACAATGAACACAAAACCTGCAGGGGAAAAAAGCCAGATTCATGTGCTTTTTTAGCCTGACATTTCGCCAGATTTTTGCCAGGTGAGAAACATCAGTTTGTAAGGTAGGGTCACCTAAACATTGCGGACCTTGCTTTTAAGGCACAATTTATGGTGCTTTATTTACTTTGGAGAGCCAAACAAAGGTAGGCCTCCATGGGTCCATCAGATCCTCCAGAGATGCTCCTGGTTAAGGGAGACAGCGACAAGATGTAGAAGGCAGAAATGGCAATCTGGGGTTCAGACTGGAGCAGTAGGAAATCAAGGCAAGAATCCTGGAAGAAAAGCACCAGAACAGGGATGAGGCAGCCTGACGTACCCCCTTCTGAAGCTAACAGAGGGAGATCGGAGTAGGACACAGGTAGATCCGAGCAATCCTATTAGTGAGAGAGAGCACCAGCGGCAAAGAGGCTGCTGCTGATGATTTTAATAGTTGGAGATCACTGGATGACAGCAGAACATTGTAGTAGAGAAAACCAGAGTGGGAGGCAGATGCTGCGCTGGAGCTTAGGGAGGACAACGAATGATGACTGATTCAACAGTTTTTCTAGGACTAAATCTGAACAGCTTTTTTAAAAGCTGCCTACTTTATCTTTTAAAGAGCATTCCCTACTTCATCTTTTGTCAACATTAAATTTAAAAAAAGCTTGCCTCCACTGTGCTCCTTCACCCAGTGTCACTGCCACATCTAGTCCCTGATGGGATTTTTCAACCCCACTTTTCAAACTTCAGAACCTGAGTTTAAAGTTTGCTTTTGAATTTATTTGACCAAGATTTCACAAAGTATGAAATCAAATCCTTAACAAATGCATAATCATGTGCAGAAAGTTTTTTTATTCTAGTGGCCGTTTTAAACTGAACATCCCATTTTTTAAAGGTAGGCCAGTACTTTTAAATTTTATGCAAGCCTCCTTTTCTTCTCAGACTATAATTTCTCTCAAATATTTGATCAGCAAGTGGTGGCACCACCCAATCACTGATACTCTGGAGGGAGAAACACAGGTAAGTGACCAAGATCATCTGACGGGAGATGATTATCTGTGTGAGTCACTTACCTGGTTAAACAGTTCTGAGATCCAGGAGTCCATAACCCAACCATGGATTCCGATCCACACAGGAACAGACAGATTGAGGGTTCAAGGAATCCACACAGCACACAGGCAGGTTCAGAGTTCCATGACTGCAGCTGCAAGCTCAGACAGACACGCTAACATGGAAACAAGCTGGCTCAGCGGTTGAGAGGGACAGAGAAAAGACGTGGTACCAGGATAACTGCAGAACTATAAAATGTACTCCACCTAGGAGCCAGGATTACGGGACTTTAAACTAGCTTTTGCCCTGCCGAGCCAAAACAGGAACAATGAGCACTTAGCGGTCAAGAGCCAGGACACGTTCAGGAAAGATGAGACAACACTAACACCCACTCTAACCAACTGGCCACCAAGGACAAAAATTTGAGCTAACAGATCTGAGACAAAATCAAACAAACATACATACAAGAATAACTAAGATGATCTGGCCCAGATAGTTGGGCTGACATTCATTTAAAGCAGGAAGAGCAGGTGAATGAGATGAGTGATAATTAGAGACAGGGCAGAGTTAAGCAGGTGACTGACATGAACAAATAAGGTCAGCTATCAGGACAGATCATGACAAATCCTCAGACTAAAAGTAGCTCTTACTAACTTCCCTATAGAAAAAAAATCGTTATATTTCAAATTGTACCTTTCATTGAAGGTAGAAATTGTTCACAAAGCAATATAAGATTTTAAGAGAGCTCCTAAAGTGAAGAAATGTTAGGAGGAAGGAGGAGGTTTTTAGGTTGCCATAAGAAAGTCTTTAAGCAGAAAAGATGGAGGAAACAGTTTGGTTGATCCACCATCTAAACAGTGGAGTACATGAGCACAAAACCTTTTTTAATAACAACTATACAATTATCAGTATGTAGATAAAATAATATTTATCATTTCTATAGGATGCAGGATGGAGTAAATGTGCACCTCTAATAATTTAATTATAAAATAATGAATATAAAGAATATAAAAATATTAATGGATAAAAAAAGAAACTTGTATGAAAAAAATAAAGTAGCAACAGAGCAAAATTCAGACTGTGAAATAATCTCAGTAATAAGCACTTCTCTTAAAGATTTGGGAAAAGTGGCAGAAACTTATAGACATAAGTAGCCCGATGCTTTAAACAAGATAAAGTAGGATAACCTACAGTCTGTATGCGCTGCAGATAATAGTGCTTTATTCTATGAAGTCAGTTTTCATAGCTTCCAGATGGTAATAAGAAATTTACTCATGTGATTGCCTCACCTCGCTTGCCTTTTATTCTGGCACATAGCACTTCTTACTTTCCAAGTATAAGGAGAGAAAATGACACATTTATCTGCTCTATTTTACTGTGCATCCCGGGAGTGAATTCCCTTTCAACACTTGTCTGTTCTCCACCGAGAGCTGTGTGGACAGAGATCCTGCTTCTTGTTCTATCCTCCTTTTTTCCCTCCATTATTATGGTCATTTTGCCAAATACAGCCACTTTATGCAAGGAGCCGATCACATTAAACTTTCCGGTGAGTGCACTTTAATATAAATAGACAAATTTGTAAAATGGCCAAAGTGGTGAGTAAATATAAAAGTAAGCAAATCGATATAATAATGGAGTTGATAGAAAGGTATCTTTCAAGTTGTGGGACAAGTTATTTTTTTTAATCCAGTCTGAATTCTATGGTCTGTGGTCTGTTTCTTCACTTTGATTTTTTTTTAGTATTTTTCTCGTATCAACCAAACAGTGCTAGAAGACAATGTCACACTTATCCCGTTGCTCAGATTTGCTCTAAGAAACTAGCTGAATAACTCTTGCGTCATGCATAATGACCCTAAAAACACAATAGCAAGACTTTTTTAGGTAAGTTAGGAGCTTTCTTGGAGACTCTGTGAATATTGTCCAGGAGTCAACAATATGAAAGCAGGTGTGTATTAATATTAAAGACATTTCAACTCTCCTGTTTTAGTTTTGTCAGTCTTAATTTTATGAAAAAACAGAAGGATTTTTTTTTTATAAGGAAAAAAACTGAAGTGTGGGAGACATTCAACATTCCAGGTACAGGTTTTCCTCTGCTTCACTTTGTCTGGTCACCTCTGAGGGGCCTGCAGGTAAACGATTCCCCGGCTGCAGCTCAACAAATAGATACCAACAATGAATGGTACTGACTTATAAAGTCAGGCCAAGAAGATGCTCCACTGCTCCTCGAGATGCTCCACTGCTCCTCGAGATGCTCCACTGCTCCTCGAGATGCTCCACTGCTCCTCGATTCATAAGCAATTACAGACCTGTTGAATTACACTCAGTTGAATATAGTCTTCTTTTCATCCAGTGTTTATGTCTATAATATACTGTATCATGAACGTTCAGTCTCAGCAGTGCAAAGATAAAATAAACACAGCAAAGATATTTATCACTGAAGTCTATCTAACCTTATTTCTAATTTAGCCAATTTAAAAGGAAACAGTCAAACCCCTCCCAACCTTATATTTGGTTTCATGTGTTTTTTTTTCTGTTTGTTTTTTTTTTTTGGGGGGGGGGGGGGTGCAATAACCTTCATGTCAAAAAATCCCACCAACAATTTTCTCAAACCAAAGAAAAAAGTGTACATATCAAAAAGAAGGCTTAGGGACAATTTAATTTAGATCACCAGAATGAAAAAAAAAATATACGAAAATCCCTGCAAATTTCAAGAAAGGTAATAAGAATACTGAATTAATTGGTTCTATTAAGTAAAAAGGTATTTTAGATATTTGTAAATACAATCAATCATCATTAATTGTATGCAGAAAAAGCCCCCCTGAGCTAAACTGATGCAGTGGATATTATCTATAGCATAGATGTCATGGGTACAGTATTTATTACGGAGAGAGACGGAGAAAGCGAGGCTGCAGAGCGGGGCTAACTGTGAAGCTAAAGAGAAATCCCCACAGACCACTGCTTCAAGGGCTGGAGGCAGTAGTAGCAGCTCAACAACAACTGATGGGTGAAGTCCAGGCAACAGGCCCCTAATGCTCCAGCATCAGATCCTCTTCCACTAGGGTAAAAATCCCATTTATATGCTAAGATCCTGTCCAGATCCGTCTGACATCATTTGCTGCCCAGCAAACATGAAAGAATGCGCATTCCATAACCAAATATAGTGACTTTATATCACAATGTTTTTTTTTTATTACTGCTGCTTACCTTATCAAGGCTGCACTTTAAAAAATAAAATTGTCTAGAGAGATGTTGTGTATACAAAATGACAAAATAAATCTGTCTAAGTCTAAGTCTAATATTTCCAGTTTGAACCACAAAACACATGGATGTCAAAAAAATACACTGATGTGGCGTGTTGATTGTAAAAAAGCTCCCACATATGTCTGAAATGTACTTTGTCTGTAATTGCAAACTTATGGACAATACACATTTCTTCTTGCAAACAGTAAGCTTCTGAGGTTTTTCTGGCTACTACCATGGTTCAAGTGTGCCATGAACTGTATACTGCTGTCACCAGACAAGGTGAAGCCAGGTTTATGATGCCATCGATTAACGGTGCTGACTGAGAGAAAGAACGGCCTGCTCCTAAATCAACACCTTCAAGATTAACTGAAAATTGCAGCTGCCAACATGGACAAGTCAAATGCCCTTTGGAGAGAGATTGATTCATTTTGCCACAATGGCAGGATGTACTTAGGAGTTTGAGGGTTTCAAACTGTCAAGCATGGAGGTGGCAGCAGGTGCATTTCTAGCGGTTTCTCTGGTGCACATTTTGAAGGATTGCATCGGATAAGCTTGATGGAAATTAAAACAAACTCAAAAAATTCACAAAAAAGTTTTAATCCTTGCTTGAGGTGATCTTTGGCTGATGGGTCGATGCGTTAAATTGGAGATGGAAACAGTTTTTTAAATGATGAAGCAAACTTTTACACAATCAATCAATTGTTTCTACTGACTGCTTCTTTACTGATGTTCTGATTATGCACTTAGAAAGCATCGCCATACTAACTGCTATTAATTTAAGAACAACTTCCCTGATAGGAACACACTCATTAAAACTTTCCTTCATAACTGATCTGGGGTCAGCACTAGGTTGCAGTCTCTACTTCTTGTTTAGTGCAGCTTGATCACATGACGTAGGATGTAGGACACCTTTGCACTGCTTGGTTAATTAACTTCAGGCTAAATCTGAATTCCACAAATTTGCATCTCCTTTTTTTCTAACTTTAAAAAGTTTGCGTAAAAATCGAATTTCTGTTGAATGAAAATATGGCGGGCTGCTCAGTGCCGCAGTTAGTAGCACTGCTGCCTTGCAGCAAGAAGGTTCCGGGTTTGATTCCCGGCCCGGGGTGCATGGAGTTTGCATGTTCTCCCTGAGCATGCGTGGATTCTCTCCGGGTACTCCAGCTTCCTTCCACAGTCCAAAAACATGAATGTTAGGTTAATTGGCTTCTCTAAATTCTCTTTAGGTGTGAATGGTTGTTTGACCTGTTTGTCTCTGTGTTGCCCTGTGATGGAGTGGCGACCTGTCCAGGGTGTACCCTGCCTCTCGCCCGTAGACAGATGGAGATAGGCACCAGCACCCCTTGGGACCCCACTTGGAATTAAGTGTGTTAGAAAATGGATGGATGGATGGATTGAAATATGGCTAGTATCATGCTATGAGCTTTTTGCTGCAGTGATACAGATTCATTGAACAAAATTGTTGCAGTATAGAAGAACAAGGATTCAAAAAAAATGTTTGCAACAAAGTAACAAACACAATCTCTTATGGTTGATTGAGAAGTCTTTTTTGAAGTATTGGAGGTAAATAAAGGACATCTGTAGTTGGTGTCTAATCTAACATGTTGAAAAACCAAATTAAAATTTAGGAGATTCCAGAGAACTTAATGAATAGAATTCAACTTTACTGTCATTATATTCTAACAAGTAAAAAGCAATGAAATTCATTCTCTGCATTTAACACATCCTGTTGGGGAGCAGTGGGATGCCATTGTGCGGCACCCGGCGAGCAATAGGGGGTTAAGGGTCTTGCTCAGGGACAAGAAGTGCAGGCTGCGGGGATCAAACCGGGTACCTGCAACCTTCTCAGAGTACAAGCGCACTGCTCTAACCACTAGGCCAAGACTCCCCCAACAACTTACATTTCTTAGAATCCAATTAATGGAGGATTTTAGAATATAATTCAGTCTAATTGGGATTTTATTCTTCACAGTTTTCTTAATTCTAACTCAAAGAAAGTGACATAAAGACAACAGTGGCGTTTGTATACATGGCCCTGCATGTACATTGTGTACGGTATATATTGTTTACATAGAGAATTTTCAGACAAACCTGATGTGCAAAGGTAAACATGCAAAATATACAGGAAGTTCATTAATTCAACTCCACTATATTCCTCAACAGGATGCAGCGTGGGAGATCGCATGCAGCTCTTCCTCTCTTTTTTTCTAAATAAACAATATACTGTATAATATACTGAGAGTGTAGGATTCTTTTACAGTGTCAGCCCTGTAGCTATTATAATGAAGGAAACCATACTGCCCATGAGTAAACAAAGGCTGGTAAAGAATGGGTTATCATCCACCCTGACACATTCATACATGTGTATAGAGGCAAACAGACAGAAGCAGCTTTCATTACAGGATCGCATTAAAAGACAGCACAGTGGAACATAAATGACTCCACACTCCAATAGCCTAATTGCTAATCTCTTATTTTAGGACAGTGTTTATTTCATTAGCCTCGTTTACACCATCCTTCTCTCCCCGCTAATTAACTTGTTTGGATTGGAAGTCTACCCACTCATGCCAGAGAAGGAAGAAAAAAGGGAAGGACCACCATGGACGCAGCAAAAAAAAAAAAAAAAAAAAAAGAATAAAAGAAAATGATTAGTTTACATTTACTTTGTTTGAAAAAAAAAGTGAAAATAAGGCACGAAAAGAAAAAGCAAATATCATTGTCACAATAAAGTAATTGATTGCCACAGTGTTTGAAATTAATTGATCCACATCAACAGATCTATAGATTACAAAAAGCAGAATGTAAAAAAAAATCCCTGGCCAGAGAGAAAATTTACTCTGATACTGTTTGATATAGAAAAGTGTCAGGGAAAGAAAAATAACCAAAAATTACCAGTCTAGTTTTTAATGTCCTGGGGTCACACATGTTGGTTTAACACAGATACTGTAATATCTAATCTAATCAAGCTAATATCTATGCTAATGTTTAAGCTAATGGCCATGTAAATTTAGATAACCAATCATTCCCAGTCTAGCTTATTAATATGTGTCAGAGTCACATATGTTGGTTTAACAACGGTACCATAATATCACAAGCTAACATGCTAACGTTAAAGCTAATAGCTATGGAAACTTAGAAAATGACTGCTAAAGACCACTAAGACCAGTTAGGAAATAAAGACATTAAATGTACCACAAAATAAACTGCTAGAATTGTACAGTATGTGAATTTTCTTTAAACAAAATTGCCTTCATTAAAGGTCTAAAGAGATGACATCAAAAATGAAAGCATTATTATAGTTTAGAGTTAGTAGTTCATAAATAGATAGGGGTCAGTGCACCCAACGGAGACGCCATGTTGCAGGGACATTTTTTATAGCCAAAAGGGAGAAAACTTTGTCAGCTGAATATATATTCACCTGTATCTGAAAAGTAGTTGTTGGAGTTTAAAACAAGCAAAAACAACCACAGAATATTCTAACTTCCACCTTCTTGTTGCAATAGAGGACTGTCTGTACAGTTTTTTCCCCCAGTGTGTATCAATGGGGAACAAAAATAAAAAAAATAAACAATAATAAAAAGTAAAATTTGTCTAATTAGCCACATTTTTTACCAGGTAGACACAATTTATGAGGGTGTTGGGTCTCAACACAGATGTGGAGGTTGAAGACTTTCTGCTGAACAGGTAAAGTAATAAAATGAAAATGACGCTTATTTTGCCATTATGGAAAGGGAATTCGGGCAACTAGTCTACCCCTGCAGCAGAGATGAAAAAGAGTTTATTTGTTAGGCCACGCTGGATAAGCTCCGTTATCAGCTGCTGTTATTTTTCAAAGAAGCCACAAAGCAGGCCACCATTAGCTTCTTTCATTCCCGCTTTCAGAGACATGGTTCATGTGTTTTGTAATACATTTAGCTGATATGTTACGTTTAGTCTGTTAACCCTCTGGTGCATAGTAGTCACTGTAGTGCAGTGTTTTTCAACCCTGGTCCTCAAGGCACACTGCCCTGCATGTTTTAGATGTTTCCCAGCTTTCACACACCTGTTATCAATTGATAGCAGATTATCAGGCTTTGCTGAACTGCAATCATCTGAATCAGGTGTGTTGAAGCCCAGAAACATCCAAAACATGCAGAGCAGGGTGCCTTGAGGACCAGGATTGAAAAACACTGCTGTAGTGGACAGCTACTACAAAGTAAATATCTCTTTAATTCTATGGTTTCTATAGTGAAACTGCATATTAGTGTCTACAATGCTCTCTGCTGCCCCACTCCATTGAGGTCATTTTAGTGGTCAGTCATTGTAACTGCAAGTAAATTTAATCTGAATCCAAGATGGCCAACAATCAGCAACACCTGTCGACCAGTGCTGGCATATTCTCTCAATCCACTTATTGTAAAAGAGCCCAACAGGTAAAAAAAAAATATAATGATTTACAGTAACATCTAAGGAAGGATATTATCAATTTAAAATATATATTTTTTGTTTAATATGCAGCAAATTACAATTAACCATGTGTCCAATGAAGTGGGCGTCATGCATCAGGCATTACATTTTTTCAACATAAGTCATATATTGCTTTACTGTGTATTGTAATGGTTTTGCTAATAATTCAGTGTTTTAACGTTATACATATATGCTATTCATTTAAAATTTACATTTTAGTGTATTTTGTGTGTACTCTCTGCAGATTAGCTGTAGTTTGTGTGACTGTTTTGAATTGAAAAAGCTTCCTGGATGGGAAGCGAAATGTCTTCAAAATTGGAAAATAAAGTCCAGTGGATTGTTTTTTTAACTTTTGTTTTCCCTTTTTTGAAATGACTATACCAATGATTTATATTTTAGACTTCAAACACAGTGAATAATAAGGCAGCCAACAGGAAAGTGAGGGTGATGAAGGCCAGGATATAGAGGAAGGTCAGCATGATCAGGACGCTGAGGATGATGGGCACAGGGCACCTGACCGTACTGAAGCCCATAAATATATCTGGAAAATCCAAAACAATGACTTTGATGGAGACTTGTCTTCTTTTCTAGGAGAGTGTAAATTCATTGAATGTGGAGGGAAGAGATCCTATGGATTGTTTCAGACATCTGTTTCCAGCTCATCTGATTGATGACATAGTGCAAAACACCAACTTGTTTTCTCTCCAGAAAGGGAAATGAAATCTGACAGGAGATGAAATGCAAACATTTTTAGGGGTCGACTTGATCATGGGGTACATTCGGTATTGAAGGGCAGGAATATACTTGTCAAGTGAAGATGGACTACGAATTTAAATAATTGGTAATGCCATGTCTGTGAACAGATATGAGCAAATCCTAAGGTACCTCCACTTTGTAAAATAACTTTGCTTACCGCCCAGCAAACACATATAGGCTCCCCATTATAAGACCCTTCCTAAGTACACTTCAGGAGACATTCAAGGCAGCAGCAGATCCTGAGGAATTTCAGTCACTTCAGTAAGCTATGAGTGTCATTGGTTTCCTTATTCGGTTCTTAACATTGTGCCTTTATAATGTAAAAAATTAAACAAAACATGTTGAAATATTTTTCAAAGCATAAAATGAATCATTTGGTCTGCATTTTTTACAACAGAATACTAGATCATTTTTTTTAAAAATAAATTTAATAATATTTTATATTGAGTTCTCATGTGCGCATAGTCCACTCCAGTGGACAAATCTGTAACTTCATGAAACAACAATGTTTTTGGAAAAAAAAAAGTTAAAATTTTTTTTTCATGTCCTAAGAATAAGAAAAACACTTGAGAAAAAAATCTTGATCAAGGCTTTCATAATTCATGCATCAGAGGGTTTAAATGTATTTCATGATTAAAAATAAAAGTGATGCTACCATTAGTATATCTAGAATATTTATTTTTTCTTATAAGAACCTTAATACTTTGAAACCTGCTGATGTTTTTCCCATGATCTTCAGCTTTAGTTTTTTAGACTCTGTTTCTTTTTCTTTATCCGCTTCTTTCTCCTTGAACCCCAGTCGGCCTCAGCAGATGGCCACTCACACTGAATCTGGTTCTGCTGGAGGTTTCTTCCTGTTAAAAGAGAGTTTTTCCTCTCCACTATCGCTACAAGCATGCTCAGTGTGAGGGATTGCATTTGAGTCAATGAATCGATGCAATCAACTGGTTTTCCTTAGATAGTAAACTTCAAACCAATTTGACTGTATGATCTGGTTGAATTGTCTATGGTAAGTGCCTTGAAATGACATGTGTTCTGAATTGGCGCTATATAAATAAACTGAAATGAAATTAATAGAACTCTCCCCAGAATTTTGTTTTCAAATTTGTTAAAAAAGTACTATTGAAATATCAAATGGTGATAAGTATTCAAACCCTTTGCTGTGACACTGATATTTAACTCACATGCTGTCCATTTCTTCTGATTGTCCTTGGATGGCTTCTTCGTTTGAGTCCAGCTGTGTTTAATTAAACTAGTTGGACTTGATTAGGAAAGGCACACACCTGTCTATATAAGACCATACAGCTCACAGTGCATATCAGAGTAAACGACAATCGTGAGGTCAAAGGAACTGCCCAAGGAGATCAGAGAGAATTGTGGCAAAGCACAGATCTGGCCAAGGTTACAAAATCTTTTTTGAAGCACTCAAGGGTCCTAAGAACACAGTCGGCTACATAATCCTTAAATGGAAGAAGTTTGGGACGACCAAAACTCTTCCTAGTCCTGGCCGTCCAGCCAAACTGAGCAATCATGGGAGAATAGCCTCAGTGAGAGAGGTAAAGAAGAACCCAAACATCACTGTGACTGAGCTCCAGAGATGCAGTAGGGAGATGGGAGAAATTTTCCACAAAATCAACTATCACTTCAGCCCTCAACCAGTCAGTGCTTTATGGCCCTGACTGAATCCTCTCCTCAGTGCAAGACATATGAAAGCCCACAAAGAGTTTGCCAAAAATCACATGAACGACTACCAGAAACCACAGTTCAGGGATTACATGCAGGAATCAGATCAGGGGTTGGTCACACGGGGTTCACTGTTCAGTGGTTCAGGCTTAGCGTCAGAGGAAGGGTACCGGTTGGGTCCAGAGACTGAGGGTTCAGCAGAGGGCTTAGCAGCGGCAGGAACTGACTTCAGACTTGAGGTTCTCCAAGCTCTCTCCCAGAGAGCAGGCGGGCAGGTTCAGACAGCTAGATCTTCAGGTGTGCTTTGAGAGCAGGCAGGCAGGGAACTGCTGAGAAGCGTCTCCAAAGCTCCAGGTTCAGTCAGGATCTTCCTAGGAGAACAGAGAGGACAAAAACTGATCAGGATCGGGTTCAAGGTTTCAGGAGGTGCAGAGAGTCAGGCAGACTGGTTGGCTCAGGTTTGGTAACCGTAACTGATTCAACACTCCGGCGCTGAAGGGAAGTTCAGCCGCTGCTTATAAGCTGGTCTCCTGATGAGTTGATCAGCCGCAGGTGTGAAGGTGGCTTCAGCTCAGGAGACCCGGGGCGCCCTCTGCTGGAGAAAGGTGGCAGATCTCCAGATCCCAACAGGCACTGCTCATCACCTGACCAATACAATCCCGACAGTGAAACATGGTGGTGGCAGCATCATGCTATGGGTTTTTTTTTCAGTTGCAAGGACAGGAGGACTGGTTGTAATTGGAGGACAAATGAATGTGGCCAATACAGAACTATCCTAACCCTGGGCTGAAGGTTCACCTTCCAACTCTGTGAACATTCTTAAGTCGCCGAGCTAGAGCTCTGACCTAAACCCTATTGAGCATCTCTGGAGAGACCTGAAAATGGCTGACCACCAACACTCACCATCTAACCTGACAGAACTAGAGAGGATCTTCAAAGAAGAATGGCAGAGGATCCTCACATCCAGGTGTGAAAAACTTGTTGCATCATTCCCAAGAAGACTCATGGCATGTCAATTTGATAGTTCAGGATTTTGTGAACCGTTCCACCCCTGGTGTGGGCCTTTGGACGTATTGGTCAAAAAAAAAAAAACTCTCTTCTTCTCTCTGCTTTGTAACAAAGATTCAAACCAAGATGATGAAAGGCATGCAGTAAGAAAAGTAATAACAATTTGTGCTTCTTTACCTGCTCCTTTGAACATACACATACATATAAAGGGTGCAAAAGAGCAACGTGATAAAGAAAGCAATAAGAAAAAGAGAGGCAATGATTAGAGGATGGAAGAGAGTGAGCTCTAAACTACTGAACGCCATATCTGGCTGTGCACCCAGCCATCTGTAGGCTGGGCCCTGAACCCATTTAAATTCACTACGATTGCACTGTTTCACAAATCCTTCAGAGCTGAATTGCTTTTTGCACCCCTTCAAACAGACTGAGCACTGCAGATGAAAATACCCTCAGCATCAGCACATGGAGGACAGACCTCTGTCGGCTTAGACAAAACAATATTATCTAACTTTAAAGAAACTATTACAAAGGGATATTTGGATTTTCTATGTGCTTATGAATAAATAAATAGAAAAAAACTACTTTACCTTCTGAATAAAAACCCAACACCGTTGTGTAAGTTTAGCTTTAGAAAATTACCTGTATAACATAATTGATTTTTAAATGATTTAACTCTTGTAACAAAGCCTCCCATCCATCTTTTTCCACTTATCTGCCAGGGTCAGGCTGGTGACAATCTCAAGCAGTTTATGGGCAAAGGGCAGGGTGCATCCTGGACAGGTTGCCAGTTTCTCGCAGGGCAACACAGAGACACACAGGAACATACAATCCGCAGAGAACCAACACATGCACACAGAGAACACGCAAACTCCATGAAGAAAGACCATTTTAGTTGATATTTTCTGAGATTATGAATGATCACCAGAAAGAAATTTTTGGTGACATAAATATGCCTTCATGCTTAGCCTAATCTTGTACTTACACATAAACCTTAATGCTAAAACAAGCAACCACCTTAAAGGTTGAAAGAGGTTATGATGAAACATGGGAATGTCTGAAGTGGGAGCTGTGAATGGGGCAAGTGCTGCATGGGTGTGCCCTTGTCAGTCAGTGTCTTCAGCGCTTACCAAACGTGGATGGAGTGCTTAAAGCAAGTAATTTATATGTTATCCCTACTGTAAGTAAAGGCAATTTCAGGAGTGACACAACACCAAGTAATGCAAACAATCAGGGAAAGGAGGCGGTTCAGATTTTGGCTGAAGAAGCATGGCGGAAACAAAGCTATTTTCAGATTTGCTACAGCAGCAGAACACATCAGGTGCCAGTTCTGTCAGGTCCTGCTACCACCACAACATCCTGATGGCATAAGGGCTTAGAGGGATTGGAGCCTAAAGAATGTCAGGGTTCCAAAGGAGTCAAAGAACAATGGGGAGATGGACTTGAAAAAGAAAGGAAGAGAATCATCTGAGATGGTAGTCAAATAAAGCACTCCCGAACTTGCTGTCATACAGTAGTTAGACAACAAGCCAATTTCTATGGCATCTGTTGCCCATGGTGTTAAACATCAGGAATCTGGTTGGCCAAAGGGAGAACCAGTTCTAACCTTTCAATTCTTCAAGAAGATTGAAAGAACATGCAAACTACATGCAGAAAGACCCCGGGCAAGGAATCAAACCCGGAACCTTCTTGCTGCTAGAGCAGCCAAGAATTGTTGAATTTTTTTTAAAATAATTTCCTAGTTTCAATGCAGAGTCCGCCTTATAGAAGCTGCCTAATATCAGCGAAGAAGAATCCAGAGCATTGTGCACAACCATCTGTTTGTGCAGCTGCAGTAAAAAATGTGGCATAAAGTTAATAAAGGAAATGACCAGTCTGCTACCAGCAACTCTGGCAATGGGATTATACAATGCAAAAGATGGCACCATGGCCAAGGTAAATAAAAAAAACACCAAACTAGTCTCTGATCCACTGCAACAGTGCTGTAAGGCAGGTTCCCTGAGGAATTCATAGCGCACCTGCTGCAGGGAGAGCAGAACCTCATTTATACTTTTTCCTCTTACTTTATTCCTCTTACTTAAGCATCAGACAGTAGATATATATAAATGTGTTTTTATTATGTTTTCACACTGTAAGATCAATCTGAAAATGTAACTCAGTGAAAGCAAATCATAAGGTTAGGGCTATGTCACCCTGAAGCATGAAGTGATTTAGGCCCCGTCCACACGAAGCCGAACCCTGGCCTAAACGCACAAATTTTTCACCAAACCGGCCTCTCATCCATACGAAGCTGGCATTTCGGGGGTCTGTAAACAATCTTTTTTTTATTCAGAGTGGGAAGATTTTGAAACGCCGTTTTCGCGTTTCCATCTTTAAGCTCTAACCGCATTTTTTTTTTACACGCATGCTTCATAGCGTCGCCTCTAAACACGCATGCGCGACACAGTATCACAACAACAATGGCGCTGTACTGTGTTGAATGGTTGCTGCTCATGCTACTCACCCTGCTGTCGGGCTTACAACAGAATCTTCTTCTTCTGGAATATCTCCAGGAAGAACAGAGCAATATTGACGACATAGTTCAGCACCTGAATTTGACTGAACCACGAAAATGTACCCGCAGGGCAACCATGTATAAATATTAGTGCGCATGCCCAACATTTCGTCGCCTATTTTTGCTTTGGCACGACAGCGCCACTTACAGGCATGGCATACATTTTGCAGCGTTTTCATGCATTCGTGTGGACGATCACATTTATTTTACGTCTCCATCTTTACGACAAACGTTCTGGAAAATATTAGCGTTTCGTGTTCGTTTTGACTTCGTGTGGACGGGGCCTCAGAATTCGGAAATTAACCTTGCATGAAATGATCCACCTTTTTGGGCTGGTAGTCACTGACTCATTGCTTCATTGTATGAGTAACTGCCAATGGCATCTGGCAGCATAATTTTAAAGTGATTGCAGCACATTTGTTACAGAGACCAATAAAGACACTTTTATCTACTAGGAATAAAAGCTTTCATTAGTTTTCCTAATTTACTATCAAATCTCTGTATAAGGTTAGTAGTCAACTAATTGAGTAACTATGCTATCAAAACATAGCTTAGAATCCCTTGCGTTCTTGAATAATCTGATTTTATAATCTCAGAGCATAGCTCAGATTTTGCATTTTTTTAAAGGAGCAGGGTGTACGTTTTACCCCCATCTAGTGATGCGCTAGCTGAATTACAAATGACTGAATCTGGTACCTATCCGTCAAGCATGTGAGACCTATTACTGAACCTGCAGAGGGACCTTCTACTCTTTCTGGATGGAGGGGAAACATCAACCTATGCCACCTTTGTCAAATCATCTAAAATAATTATTTACTTATTATATGGTCAGTACAGTTCTGCAGTACAAGTGCAATAACACAAGTCAACTACTATGTGGTCTTTCTACATCTTTTTCTTTTTGTATGCTTTTTTGTACTATATACACTGTATATGTTGTATTTTTATCTTTAATGGCATCTTGCTTTAACTCTTTGTACTCTATATACGCTACTGGAACAAGAATTTCCCTGAAAGAGTAATCCTAAGGGATAAAGTTCAGTCTTAGTCTAAGTCTAGGCTAACAAACAAACTGGCCGTCCGTACTGGGGGGACAGAGATGGTGTAATTACCTTTAATATATTTCCTAAAATAAATGATAAAGCACAAAGAAAATCTCTCTAAAAGCATAGCTGAAAGAAGCTTACGCTTCTCTGCTGTATGACTTTTATGAAGAATAACTGCTGATAATTGTTGGATATTGGGTGATAATCCCGGACTGTCCCTATAGGGACGACAGCCTAGCTGCTGCACTACACTTCCCTGTTTTTAACATAGCAACAAAATAAATTTCACAGTTAATTTTCTTAAGTATGACCGGCCGCTTTGACGTTTTCCAGTCAGGTTTCCGTGCTCACCACAGTACAGAGACCGCCCTTATCAAGGTGTTTAATGACATCCGTATAAATACAGACAGCGGAAGAACCACCGTGCTGGTACTATTGGACCTCAGTGCAGCATTTGATACTGTCGATCACACCATCCTGTTAGAGCGCCTGGAAAACTGGGTCGGCCTCTCTGGTACAGCTCTCAACTAGTTTAAATCCTACTTAAAGGACAGGGACTTATTTGTATTAGTAGGCAACTTTACATTAGAGATATGACAAAAATCACATGGGGGGTTCCCCAAGGGTCCATCCTGGGTCCACTCCTATTCAATATCTACATGCTCCCTCTTGCTCAGTTAATAAAAAACAACATCAGCTACCATAACTATGCAGACCACACACAGCTTTACATCACCATGTCACCAGGTGATTATGAACTAATTCAAGCACTGAGGAAATGCTTAGAAGAAATCAATGCCTGGATGTGGCATAATTTTCTTCAACTGAATAAAAACAAGACTGAAGTAATAATCTTTGGACCAATAGAGGAGAGATTTAAAGTTAGCACACAGCTTTAGTCGCTTCAGCTAGTAACCACTGATCAGGCCCGAAATTTAGGTGTAGTGCTGGATTCAGACTTGAACCTCCAAAAGCCTTTAAGGACAATTACAAGGTCGGCTTTCTATCACCTGAAGAACATTTCCAGGATTAAAGGACTAATGTCTCAGCATGATCTGGAAAAACTAATCCATGAGTTTATTTTTAGTCGAATTGATTACTGCAACGGTGTTTTCACAGGTCTGCCTAAAAAGTGGATCAGACAGCTGCAGCTGATCCAGAACGCTGCTGCCCGTGTCCTCACTAAGACTAAGAAAGTAGAGCACATCACCCCAGTTCTAAAGTCCTTACACTGGCTCCCTGCATCTCAGAGAATAGACTTTAAAATACTTCTGTTAGTCAATAAATCTCTGAATGGCTTAGCACCTAAATACATCACAGACTTGCTATCAGTGTATCAACCCTCCAGACCACTCAGGTCTTCTGGCTCCAGCCTGCTCTGCATACCTAGAACCAGAACTCAACTTGGAGAAGCAGTATTTAGTTCCTATGCTCCACTTATCTGGAACAAACTTCCAAAAAACTGTAAAAATGAGGAAAACCTGAGTTTCTTTAAATCAAGACAAAAAAACACATTTGTTTAGGATTGCCTTTGACTGTTAAACAGTTCAACTGAAAGATCATTAGTTCAACTTTTTTATTTTCTTTAGTCCAACTGTTTTTAATATTCTTTTTTGTTTCTGCATTTTTTATTCTATTTTATTTTTTTTCCTACTTGCTTTGATTCTGTTTTATTTTCCTATATTTTAATCATGTAAAGCACTTTGCATTGTCTTTGTACTGAATTGTGCTATACAAATAAATTTGCCTTGCCTTAAAGCTACAGTGTGTAATAATTACAGGAATATACAGTCAGAAATGTAATATATTATACATAACTATGTTATCTATCATCATCTACGAGCGCAGCCTCTTAACCTTAATATTTGCGTTGCCTTAGAACTCGTTATTTATAATTACAGAGGAGCGGGTCTCGCAGCCATGGAGGCAGACATCTTTGTGCTACGGCAGCGCAGAGCCAACAAACTAGCGATTGCGAGATCGCCCATTACGCTCGAAAGTAACTACGGCAAGTTACTTGAAATCTATACCCTACACAGACTAATGAAATACTATCTGTAAAATTATCTATGTAAACAAACCTCATCACTTGAGAAGGTTTGTGATGCGGACGTCGTGGAAGACATTTTGTCCCGTAACGCTCGCCTTACTGTTGGGGGGGAGAAGCGGTGGGGGAGAGATGTTCATGTTGCTGCGGTCTGCAGTCTGGACGTTAGATGTCGCTGAAAATTACCCACTTAAGCTTTAACGTAAATAAGGTTACCTGTCCAGCAGAAAGCCTCAATCCTATGTGTCCATTTTGAAGCCCTCATTAATTGACTCCATCTTAAAGTTGCACTTAAGACCCTTATACTCACTGTTAAATTCTTCTTTGTTTTGTTTCTCTTGTCTCTGTAAAAAGAGTACAGACCGCCCTGTCTTTTAACAGAAAGTAGGTTTTGGTTGTTTTAAACTCCTCCACCACCAGTTACATGCCTAAGAGTTATTAGTTTTTCCCTTTTCGGCTACTTTGATCAAAAAATGGCAAATTTTTGCTTATAAAAGCCCCATTTGTTACACAATATCCCTTTAAAGTTGAGAAATATGGTGGATATGAAACAAAGTTGTGTCATCAGAGGTAGATGTAGGGAGAGATGTTATAGTAGTTACTCATTACAATATAGAATGAATAATTAGAAGTACATAAAAACACCTTTTTTTTTCATCTGGAGTGTTGGATTTATACCTCACTAAAAAACATTAGAAAGTTTATGTTTTTTTAAGTAATAAAAAGAGCAAATCGCATAAAAAGCCAATTTATCATTATAAATGCTAGGTTACATATGTTCTTTAATAACTAACTATTGGCATATCTAGATAATACATCTTTAAAAGAGGTTAGCTCATTGCTGATTGAAAGATCCACAAGAAAAGGCTAAAATACGACTGTGTCTTTTGCAGGACTCCATAAACAATCCTACCTTGCCCTCCTGGGATGCTACACAGCACTCAAATCAGCGCATCCCATCAACGTCCCTTTCATCAGCACCTAAATGCTGACACTCAAGGGCAGTTTCCAATTTTTGCTGTTGATGGATGGACTTGAGGGTGGGGTAGGAGGGTGTGGGTGTTTGTGTGTGTGCTGGTGGTAGGGGGGAGCAGGCTCCAATCAGAGCTCCTGTAGTATGGTTATCGATGGGCTACTTCCTGAAACATCTGCTGCCCGGTTATCAATCATCAGATGAGCAGAGAAACAGTCAGAGGGTGGGCGATGAAGTGTGGATTGTGGCAGGAGGCGGATAAACAATATTTCTCAAAACACAGTTTTGTTTGCTTTGTGTGATCAAAGCGATAAAACAGTCAGGTACAGTAAACTACAACAATGTTATTCTGTTTCTGTAATGCATCCATTATATCCATAAGCAATAAAAGCCCCTCAAGAAAGAAGCATAGATGGTGTCTGTAGAAAAAATCTTCTTTAATAACCGGATTATCTGTCTTGACATACAGTATATTTAATGTATGAAACAGAGATTGGAGAAATGATTTTGTGTTATTTTGCAGATAAGTGCAAGGATATTTCTTATCAGCTTGCTGAAAATAGTGTTCTGCACATTTTAATCAAGTAAACAGCCTGGCTTTTGGGATAAAATCTTAGTAAAAGATCAGACTTGATATGATTTTGGTGGCAATTTTTCCTTAAAAGCACCTTCCTTAATGTTGCACCCTGTTGAATTCACATTTATGTGTCAAGATCAGAGAGATAAAGTCTACAGTGTTGGGTGTGATTACTCCAGATGCTGCTTGGCATGTAACTAATGAGTAGTTCTTCACCCTGGGTCAAGTCTACAGCTTCTGCAGGGGCTTTGAAGCTTGTTTATCCTGCTGCCTTAGGTGCAACGCAAAGAAGGGCAAATGTATTGTTATAACACATTTCAGTAGCAGGACCTTTCAAAGTGGTGTACGGGAAGATAACATAAAAGAAAACAGAGGAAAGTATATTGCAATAGACAGTGGGGGACAGCAGGACTAAAAATCTCCAACTAATGAGTTAATAATGTTTCTTTCAACAGTTTAAATAGAACAGTCAAAGGCCAATCTAAACAAACAAGGTTTCAGTACTTTAGGTCACAAACTTTAGCTCGGTCTGTTGGTTGTGCTGTTCTTTTTGCATGTCGTTGCAGGTGATGAAGACTGAAAATATTTTATCGTTATCTCCTCTTTCTTTCATCTTTTCTCCTTTTTTTCTGCTTGTCCTTTCCTGTTCTACTTACATTGAAGTGTCCATATAATCTCTCTAAAACTCCCTGCACAATCATGATAAAGCAATTTATTTGCATAAATCAAGCGGAACACTATGGTGATAGCCGTACTGCTCCACTTGTAAAAGAAGAAATCTGTTGGGCTCCTTTTGGCATTAAGACAAATATTCTTAATGCCACATCACCAGACAGGACACTGTAAAAGAAATAAAATAAAATATATATAAATACTTGACTCATTTTTTAACAACCTGTTGAGAAATAAGTCATCTTCGAAAATGTTCTTTTTGTGCCTCTGAAGGTTTCAATTCTGATCCACAACACAGAGATTTGAGGCATGGTCAGTGATTGCTAGCTGTAGTAACTGCAGCTCTGTGCAAATTGTTGATCACTTCTTCTCTAGTCCAAAAAGTATTACTTTAGTTTTGATTTGATTCAGCTGAGGAAGATTTTGCATCCATGCATTGATTCCTTCTGTGCATTTATTCATCGCATTAATGTGTTCATAGTTATCTGTTAACATAAAGTAAAACTGTGTTGTCTGTAGTGTTGCACCAATGCTATTTTTTGGCCCCGATACCAACACCCGATACTTGACTGTGAAGTATTGGCCGATACCGATACCATCTGTTTGAAATTGATGCGTGTGTATATATAAAGAACTGCATACTACTTGGATGTAAAATACTTACCATCATGGCTTTGCTAAGCTGCTGCCTACCTTTGTGAAGCAGGAAAAAGACTAATACAAAGTGGATCCGGTTGAACTTTTTACCTTTAATGGGTGACAATAGTTGAATAAACTTTTGGCTCTCAAAATGGTATCGTTGTCCTATTTGTTGGTACCGATACCGATACCACCATTTTAGTGCTGGATCAGGGCCCTGCCCGATGCTGGTATCGGTATTGGTGTAACAATAGTTGTCTGCATAGTCATGCTAACGTATGTTATTATTAATTATATTCTAAAGCAACATATCTATTTACAAATCTATTTGAAATATTGCACTACAGAGTAAAGTTTTTGAATAATATTATCTTAGGACTGTCATTGCCACTGCTGCCCTAACCATTACTGTTTTACCCCCAACAGGTATCCTTGACCTAATGTCCTGACCAGGAAATATCATTCCAGCTCTCACACAGCTTCACCAGCTTCCAGTGAGATATTTTATTGATTTTTAAAAAGTTGTTTGTTTTCAAAGTCCCTCAGGGTTCAGCCCCACTGTACATTAGTGATATATTAACTCCATTTTCCACTATCAGAGAACCCGTGTACAAACAACACACGTGAGGTGCTGTACACAACAGGATAGCATATGCTGGTTTCACACACTGTGGGTTGACTGCAGGGTGAGAGCCTGCAAGCGGAGCACCACTGATTGTCACGTAATGTCTGACATGTCTCTGTCCTAGGTTACGAAACACTGCCCCTACAGAGGAAATGTAACCATCAGTGGCCATTCTTGATCATTTTACTGTCAAGGGTTTTATTTTCCTCAGTTTTAAATGAAACATTATTCAAGAGATAGAAATCCCCCTTATAATAAAAATAGAAGATACTAATAAATTACAATCAGATTTTTTTAGAGAACATGCAAATCTCTCACACAAAAAGACTTTGGAACAACACTCCAAATACAAATAAACAATAATATGCGTAAGATCTGGCATCGCTGAGTGCATGTGGTGAAAAAATAAACACTTATTTTTAAAAAAAGAGAGGATATTGAATATAAAGGTTCTTAGTGAAATTATAGAAAAAAGATAACTGAGGATTCATGGACCTCAAGGTTCGCTGTAATAAACTTGGAGGGCTGTGAAAGAAAAAGGACAGACTCCTTTCTAAACAGCAAACAGCATTTACTCATTAACACAACATTTTTGTCACAGAATTAGGAAACCGTTAAAATCCTGACTTTAAATGAAATAAAACAAAGAATGGAGGGAAAAGGAAAGACATTTGAGCCGCAGCTGATGGTGATACTCCTAATAAAGCAGCTAGAGGCTTAGATATTATAATTATAAACTTTCTAGTGTATGAAAATCCATTGATCCATTGTATTTCCCCTTTTTCTCCACCTTTTCCAGACATCCAATGTTTCAAAAACCACCACCCCCTATCCATCCGAAGACAATCGACCCACACCATGCCCCATACATACACACTTAAGGCCAGCAACTTTTCAACAACTTTTTATTAACTAACGTTAATTTCTTAAACACAAAACAGAACAGTATTGGTTTTATACATTTCAATACCTTCAGTATTCCAGCCCAGAACATCTGTTGTACTTTCTATTTTTCTTGGGACTTCAGCATACAGTCCACCTCGCCACGGTGTCATAATTCTTCATCTTTACTAGACATGGATATACCTGCATATCCTCTATATTCTGCTGTAAAATGAGTCTTATGTTTTCGTTTTTTTACTCAAGGTTTCAACCTCTGCTATATTACAGGATGCACAGCTTTGAGTGGTAACTAGGTGTCAGAGAGTAAACCGAAACATATTGGCTTATTTTTCTGATTAAACCAATCAGCACGCTCTCTGATAACCAGTCACCTGGAACGCTCGTTGAACAGAGCATAGCTTTGGACAGACACGCAGAGGTTTCACAAGCAACCTGCTCCCCACACCCCCTCTCTCTTGTTCTGCCTGTGCATTTGAAGTAGTTCTAATCTCTCACTCCCATTAAAAAAACACCACCTCGCAAAGTCTTAAATCCGGGATAATTTTTCTGACTCGCGGGCATCTGTGAACAACTATCGATATCAGGGAGTCTCCCGGAACTTACGGGAGACTTGGGATGTCTCCTTTTCTGGAACAAAAAAAATGCTGAAATTCCTAAATATTGCATTTTCACACTCGTCGGAGCAAAATTAAATGACAAATTGTTCATCATACTTTTACATTCCTTCCCAGAACAACTTTAGCTTTAGCTTTAGGTGACCTTTGTGGTGCTGAGTTGAGCCATGCTGCTGTGAGAAAACCACCTTTAATCTGCCTGAAGGCTTCCTCCAAATAACATTTTAGATCAATATAGTCAAACCCTTACAAGTAGTAGCTTAGCCTTTCTGGCAAATCAGAAGAAAATATAATGACAGCAAAGAAGAAAGAATATTTAAAACACTAGAAAACATTTATATTACTTTCATCTTTTTTTGACATTAAACGATGGAACATTTTCTGTGTATTTAGCAGAACAAGATATCTATCGTTCCTGAGAGACGCATCAGCTCAGGGACCTTTGAAGTGGAGCAGCAGCAGCCTTCGGCAGAGGAAAAAAATAAGCAGGGTGGGGTGAAGGTTCCACCTTCCTCCAGCTTTTTTACAGATGGCTGGAGAAAAGCCTCAATGTCCAAGATGGATAAGTAGCGGGGCAAAGAGTCAGGTGGCTCGGAATAAGACGGAAATAAAATGTCAAGACGGATTTTAGGGAATTTGCAGCATCCACCTCGAGGTACCATGCCTCAGCCGTGTGTGCGTTAAGTGAGAAAGATCTGTGAGGTATTACATCTTGACCTTGCCATAACGAATCCTTTTCTTCTTTCTGGTTGCTGTGCTGCACCATCATCTTGACAGCAAGAAATGGTCAGAGGGAGGTGAGAAGAGGACAAACAAAGAGGAAGGTCACACTGATTTGATGCTCTCATATCTTTGCTTCAAAGTCATCCTGCTTTTTCCCTGGAGAGTTTGGCTAACGGGGTCTTATTATTTTTCAGCCCTCGTGGAACAGGTCAAAAGTCAAGGGTCACCCAATTGCATCTCTGGTACCCACTAACAGGGGGATTTAGCCGCTTTAATCTCAGAGAAGTTATGGCCTTCACTTCTATCCGGCCCAGGGGAGGCAGAAGGACAGAAGGTATTCAAGATCAAAGCCATCCTGCACGATGCGGCTGTCTGTGGCCCAGTACGGATCTTTACCCCACAATAAATAAACACGATTTATTATCTGTAAGCTAGCAGCTGCACCTACAAAGTCCTCCGTGGTCAACTAGCACTAGAAGCTCGACTTTGATCAAAGAGGAATAAGATGATTGAGAGGCTTGTAAGGCCGGTCGAAGCTAGTTATGGAAAAAGGAGAAGGCTTGAAGAGGAGCCCCACAATGGAGAACACAGAAGTGAGAAATCCATGAGGGCCATCTCAGAAGCCGGTTGGTATAATAGGGGTGCAGGGTACATGACATCTTAAGATTGATTCATTGCTGCCACTGTAAAAAGAGCTGAGACTATTTTAAGGGCTTTGATCTTACTATAATGCAGGTATTTTACTGAACATCAGATAGAGATTTCACCTGTTTTATTCAGAAAAGGAAAACTTTCGAAATGTTCATTAACCACCATTTATTTCACTATATCTCACATTTAAACAGAAATATTCCCAGTTTCACCTTACACCAGTAATCACAGTCAATATGCAAAAAAATTAATTCCTAAAACGCAGAGATAACCATCAAACATTAACATTGTTTTAATAACTAAACCAAAGGATCTTGTAATTGGCAAAAATAATTTTATGCATGAATTCTGGCATAATAGGTTATACAATATATACAGGTGCTGGTCATAAAATTAGAATATCATGAAAAAGTAGATTGATTTCAGTAATTCCATTTAAAAAGTGAAACTTGTATATTATATTCATACATTACATACAAACTCATATATTTCAGATGTTTATTTTGTTTAATTTTGATAATTACAAATGACAACAAATGAAAATCTCAAATTCATCATATCAGAAAATTAGAATATTACTGAAGACCAATAAAAACAAAGGATTTATAGAAATGTTGGCCAACTGAAAAGTATGAACATGAAAAGTATGAGCATGTACAGCACTCAGTATTTAGTTGGGCCTCCTTTGGCCTGTATTACTGCAGCAATGCGGCGTGGCATGGAGTCGATCAGTCTGTGGCACTGCTCAGGTGTTATGATAGCCCAGGTTGCTCTAATAGTGGCTTTTAGCTCTTCTGAATTGTTGGGTCTGGTGTATTGCATCTTCTTCTTCACAATACCCCATAGATTTTCTATGGGGTTAAGGTCAGGAGAGTTTGCTGGCCAATTAAGAACAGGGATACCATGGTCCTTCAACCAGGTACTGGTAGCTTTGGCACTGTGTGCAGGTGCCAAGTCCTGTTGGAAAATGAAATCTGCATCTCCAAAAAGTTGGTCAGCTGCAGGAAGCATGAAGTGCTCTAAAACTTCCTGGTATGTGGCTGCGTTGACCCTGGACCTCAGAAAACACAATGGACCAACACCAGCAGATGACATGGCACCCCAAACCATCACTGACTGTGGAAACTTTACACTGGACTTCAAGCAACGTGGATGAAGTGCCTCTCTTCTTTTCCTCCAGACTCTGGGACCTTGATTTCCAAAGGAAATGCAAAATTTACTTTCATCAGAGAACATGACTTTGGACCACTCACCAGCAGTCCAGTCCTGTTTCTCTTTAGCCCAGGCAAGACGCTTCTGACGCTGTCTGTGGTTCAAGAGTGGCTTGACACAAGGAATGCGACAGCAGAAACCCATGTCTTTCATACGTCTGTGTGTGGTGGTTCTTGAAGCACTCACTCCAGCTGCAGTCCACTCTTTGTGAATCTCCCCCACATTTTTGAATGGGTTTTGTTTCACAATCCTCTCCAGGGTGCGGTTATCTCTCTTGCTTGTACACTTTTTTCGACCACATCTTTTCCTTCCCTTCGCCTCTCTATTAATGTGCTTGGACACTGAGCTCTGTGAACAGCCAGCCTCTTTAGCGATGACCTTTTGTGTCTTGCCCTCCTTGTGCAAGGTGTCGATGGTCGTCTTTTGGACAACTGTCAAGTCAGCAGTCTTCCCCATGATTGTGTAGCCTATAGAACTAGACTGAAAGACCATTTAAAGGCTTTTGCAGGTGGTTTGAGTTAATTAGCTGATTAGAGTGTGGCACCAGGGGCCATCAATTTTGAACCTTTTCACAATATTCTAATTTTCTGATATGATGAATTTGAGATTTTCATTTGTTGTCATTTGTAATCATCAAAATTAAACAAAATAAACATCTGAAATATATGAGTTTGTATGTAATGTATGAATATAATATACAAGTTTCACTTTTTAAATGGAATTACTGAAATCAATCTACTTTTTCATGATATTCTAATTTTATGACCAGCACCTGTACATACATCCATCCATTGTCCGTCATGCTTATCCCAGGCAGGGTCGCTGGTGCCCATCCATCCATTGCAGAGCAACATAGAGACAAACAGACCATTTAATGCACACACACCTAAGAAAAATTTTGAGAAGCCAATTAACCTAACAGTCTTATGTTTGGACTGTAAGAGGAAGTCAGAGTACCCAGAGAGAACCCACACATGCTCAGGAGAACATGCAAACTCCATGCTGAAAGACCCCAAGCCGGGAATCGAACCTAGAACCTTCTTGCTGCAAGGCAGCAGTGCTATCCACTGCCCCTCTGAGCAGTCGTACACAACATATCAGTGGTAAAGTTAACAGAGATCAATCAGTACCTCTAAAACCTTTCCTTAGCTGTTAATATTTACTGCTATTTGTGTTTTAGATATTTAATAGCGCCAAGACAGCACTTGAAATCATAACTAGGGTTAGAAAAACAATAACCTGCATAGGCCCTAATAGAATCTTTAAGGTGCGGAACATTAATGTGGTTTATGTTTAAAAAATCTCTCATCTCCAAGTTTCAAAAACCCACTTGAATTTTTAGTTCGTTAAAATAAAAGTAATGTTTCCTTTTTTAATCCCCACATCCTCCAGCCTTCAGGAGAAACTTGTAACAAGAATCTTAAGCAAACGTTTCTATATGCTGCAGGATTTCTGCACGAGAGGATCAGTAAATTGCTTCAGTTCAGAGAGCAGGAGCAGAAAGACTTATCTATATTATAACCATAACTCCAGCATTTATGGAAAGATGGGGCCAGGCTTTTATTTTGATGGAGTGTAAATGGACAGGACCGTGTAATGCATGTCAAACAGCTTTCCTTCTAAACAAGATAACGTAGCTGGAACTGGCTGTTAACAGAGGGGAACAAGGATGAGTGTGAAATGTAAAGCATGCAGCATCTAAACAGTGCTGAAGTGAATCATAATGAACATTTAGCTGCTCTCAGTCTGGTTGAATCACATTAATTGTGGACATCTTTTAAAAACAGGTGAGCAGAACACAATTCATTCTTGGTTTCATAAGGAAAAGTACAAAATATGATCTTTGTAGAAGGATGTCCAGGACTTTCTGCAGGTTTGTATGTGGAACAGGAATCAATGATATCAGCGGCTCTGGCAGCTGATGGAGCCGAGCAGATGTGAGCAAAGGTTAACTGCCAAAGCAGCGCAAAACATTTGCTCATTGAGGAAGACCTATTCGCAGTGGGGGTACTAGCTCCACAGTCATTACCAAAAGGTCAAAGGAAAACATGAGTTCACATAATGTGAAGCTTTGAGGTATGAAACTTGATCTTTCAGAGTCGTTTGCATTTTTTTTCAAACCGCAGTGGAAAGGCCTTACCGCAGCAATAGGAAGGACATTTCGGTTGCAGGGACGTTTAATGAAAAACTGATCTCATTTGTCAGCTATGATTTACATGCTGTGACTGGTACATTTCATTATTGCATTTTGATCATTCTTATGGTTTTATGTCTTATTATATAACAGGGTTAGCATTGGTTGAAAAAGATATGACTTTTTGATATAAATGCATATTAATATTAATGTGGCGGAAAGGGATTAAAAAGTTCAACACTTTAAATAATCTCTGATCCAGAAGTGTCAAAATATTAGATGCAAGGCAGCCCTGTAGCATTGTTATAACTTTTACCTGCTTCTTAAATAACATTTGATGGATTTTTTTTTTTGTAAATAAAGGTTTTTAAATGACATTAATCATATTAGCTGATTCCATTTTAACACCAATATTTCATTACCACATTAGATTAATAAAGAAAGAAATTCTTACACAGAAATTCCAGCCTGGTTAAAAGTTTTGTATTACAGAGCTTTAGACATTTCAGTATTTACCATCTGTACACAATAATAATCAAAAACATGATAAATAAGCATTTAACTATATCGCTGAATTTATGAATATTTCTAATATTTTTTTTACAAAAAATATATTTGATCAACCTTTTTTGACCGATACACTGATCAGAATCTACTTTACAGAAAATGCTTGCTTTAATCATTACAAAAACAGAATCCTTCTCATTTCAGTTTTTTCACAACTTAAATCTGAATATATTTATTTCATAAATATTGATTTAAAACAATGCAATTTAGTGTCTATCAACACAATGTATCTGTGTCACTTTTGTTAAACATACATTTAATAGGTTCAAAGTCTACCCAAAAGAATAAAGGTAAAGTAGATTTCTTGCAC